>CM049411.1:27220000-28420000 GCA_026929865.2 Hyperoplus lanceolatus | reverse complement strand
TACAGACATGTCTGTTGGAAGCTGAACTGCAAAAGTTACTGTTTTTGATGCACATATTACTTTTATGTAATTTTCTTTTTTTAATCTTATTTTAGCCCCCAAGTTACAGAAAATAGGGACAGATGTTATGCCAATAAGACATTTTATAACAAATTAACAACGAGAATTTGGCTGTCAATAGAATTGCATTTATTTTCTGGTCAGGTTTTGCATTCCTGAATACAACTTGATTGCAATCCGGTGTGTGTGTGTGTATATTTGCATATGTTTGTGTGTGCGTGTTTGGAGACGTTGTGGGAGACAGTTCATTTGTGCCAGAAAGCCGACGTTATGTTGATTTCACTTATTGATCACAGACACCTCTGATCAAATGATTTACTAACTTTTGTATGTGCAAAAGTGTGTGAACCCTGAGCTGCATTGCTTAAATCGAGCAGGTAAACACAATCAGGTGGGCCAAATTGAGTGAGGAAATGGACCAATGTAATGAGAGATCTTTAGGGAAGAAATTGGGTGGCACGAGATAAAACCAGCTCAGTTTAGGCTCACCAAAGTGAACCCATACAAGTCAGACATGCCAAAAGGAAAGCAAAATCTCAGAGGATCTCAGGAATAGAGTTGTGATGTTTCACATTTGTCTGGGGACAGCTATAAATTCATTTAAAAAAAGTTTGAGCTCCATCGGTCCACCATGAGGCAAAACATCTACAAATGGAGAGCTTTAAGAGTGACTGAACATCTGCCTAGAAGTGGACTTCCTTCAAAAATATCCACATATGGATAGTTTTGAGGAAAGGACTGTTCTTTGAGCACGGTGTCAGAGGACACACTCAGGAGGAGGAGAGACCTAAAGGTAAAAATAGGCTTTGGAAGGACGAGGGTCGGTGGGAGCACGACCGCTTCAGGGAGGAGGAGCAGGCGCCGAAGAGCCGCAACGAGCTCATTGCGATATACGGATATGATTTATCAGTACAGAGAAGAAAAAGTAGTTTTAAAAAAAAGCAAACCATGCTTCTACAATGGTAAACATGATCACACACGCCCATCTACAAACCAATCAATGTCCAGTAAAGGGAGACACAGCCCATGTACAGTCATGGACAAAAGTGTTGGCACCCCTGTAAATCGGTCAGATACTGCATGTCTCAACCAGAAAATGATTGCAATCATCAAAGCAAGTGCTTTAGCATTAATATTTGTATTACATTTGTTTCCAACTCAAAAACACTAAAAAGAATAGACAAAAAGCCATGCACACAGTCAAGGAGTCCTGTGCCAGAGGCAGCAAAGCAACCCCAAAACATGTTTAAACCTCCACCATGTTTGACTGTAGGGACTGTGTTCCTCTCTTTGAAGGCCTCATTTTGTTTTTCTGTAAACACATTGATGTCTTTTAACAAAAAGCTCTACCTTCATCTCATCTGTCCAGAGGACATTCCCCTAAAAGGTTTTTGACTTCCTCAGGTATGTTTTGGCAAACTCCAGTCACTTTTTTATGCCTCTGTCAGAAGGGGGGGTCATCCTGGGTCTCCTACCATAAAGTCCCTTTTCCTTCAGCCTTCAACGGATAGTGTGAGCACTGTTGTACCGTGTCTGTAGGGCAGCTTGAATTTATTTGGAAGGTGATTGAGGTTCTTTATTCACCATTCAAACAATCATTCGTTGAGATCTGTCATAAATTTTTCTCTTCCGTCCACATCTATAGGGAGGTTAGCCACAGTGCCATAGGCTTTTAACTTCTTGATGACGCTGCCTACTGTGGTCACAGGAACATTGAGATCTTTGGAAATGGACTTTTAACCTTGAGATTGGCCATGTTTTTCCCAAATTATGTTTCTCAAATCCTCTGACAATTCTTTGCGCTTTTTTCTTTCCTCCATGCTCAGTGTGGTACACACAGGGACACAACATACGTAGAGGTTGAGTAAACGTTTTAACTTCCTGCAAGTGTTATTTCTATATTGCCAACACCCGTTACTTGCCACAGGTGAGCTGAATTACGTATTAAACAAGCATCACATGTTTGATATACAAATACTTTCAAAGGCTGCGAACACTTTTGTCCGGATGATTTTTGGAGTTTTTATGAAATTATATCCGATTTGGATAAACATATTAATGCCAAAGCATTTGTACTTGCAAACATTTTCTGGGAGAAGCAGTGCATTATCAGACAGAATTCCAGGGGTGCCAACACCACCACTCCATGACTAGGTGATAAACTCAGAGGTAGATGTCAGGGAAAGTTCTTTAGTGCACTGGCAAAACTGCAATGTGAAACCAAACCTACACAGATCAAATACAGGAGATTAAAAAATATGTCCATAGTTTGGACATTTGTGCAGACTTTTAGGTGTGAAATCCACCTTAGATTCAAACCAGCAATTAGGTTCAGGCTTCAGACCCCTAAAACAGAGCGTTTCAGACAGGCTAAAAAAAGGAGATTCAGCAATGGCACTTGGACACTGGACCATGAAAAAAAGTTTATAGTAGAAACCCAAATAAAAAATGTAACCAGAAAATATAAATAATAACTAGAAAATCCTGTGGATATTTTAAAAGTACAGGCCCCCCCGGCGCATTGGCGGCGCCCTCAATGCTTGAGGGCCTGTACTTAATTTAATTTTTTTTTACTGAAACTGAAATACATAATTATCCCAGATTTACTCAAACAGTTCAGTTAATTTTCCATTTTTGGACCCTATTTCAAAGCTGGCATGTTAAAGTTCTTCTCTCTTTTTCTATCTCCCCAACTTCCTGTTTGCCTGGCTCTCTCTCTTCCTCAGTGCTACATGTTTCACATGTATGTAGGAGTGAGAGCAGGTGGAGGGATTGGTGACCAGATTGAAGACCCAGCGGGGGATGAGTACGAGATCTATCGGATCATCTTTGACATCACCTTCTTCTTCTTTGTCATTGTAATCCTCCTGGCCATCATCCAGGGTGAGAAATCCAACACACACACACACACACACACACACACACACACACACACACAACACACACACAGGCACACACTTTTAATGTGAGTGATCGATTCATCGAGTACTCCTTGTTTAAAATGATTTGGATTTGGATTGGTCGATTTTTTTTTATGTGAATGTGTGTAGGCCGGCTCTATTTTAAAATGTTTTATATGTACAAAACAACACAAAACAACAAAATAAAGTATTTTTATTAATGCAATAAACTTAGAGTTTTTACAAAGCAGCAGCAGCCTATACTATACACCTCCATGCCAGTGCAGGGCAGAGGGTGTTACACACAGCGGAAATGAACACGTTCTCTCCTTTCTCCCAAACATATGAATAGATGACAGGGATTTAACTATACAATTATTTCAAAGCAGATTATAAGGTCATGTAGATAACAAGGGGAGATGACAGCAGTTTCTATCAGTGAGTGGATTCTAGGTTAATGCAGGGAGCTCTCCACTTGGAAAGTCAAGTAAAGAAGGAGCAAGGCTTAATTCAGGCACACTCACACCAAGCTAAAGAGAGTTAAAAAGCCCTATTTATAAGATTCAAAAGTCACAAAAACCAACCGGTTTATAACATTACGTTGATGAGTAAATAGTTGCGGTAATTAGTCACGACATGGACTGAGCATTACTTTGTCAGATTTTACGACTACTAGTTCTGCTGCTTTGGTGAGTTATTTAGAATGTATTTAAATTGTATCACTTCATTTATTTGCTGCCTCTCTTATTTGCAATGGTGACTTCTTTTGTTTGTTATTACAGCCCATGCTTTTTAATTTTTACTTCTTCACACAAATCGCACCAAGGGGTGAAACACTCCAGGGTTTGGTTCAACCATATCAAATAAGGCTGGTGTGAACGTGACTAAAATGGAACCCAGCTAGATAGTTATTACACCTGTGTTTCTCTGCTTTGAAATGTATTTTGCTTGTATTTTCTGGAATTTGACATATTTGAGTGAAATAATTTTTTCGGGGTAGTGGAACGTCTTATCCAGGAGAAACAACACAGGTGACATTTACTCAACGGATTATGAAGCAGTCACTCCAACAACAATGTTGAAGCGGCCGGCTGAAACGCACAAGTCCGCAAATAAGCTGTGTGTAATTAACCCTACCCTATAAATATAAAGCCGAACAAGATCATAATAACTTGAAGCTGTTTTACAACCTCAAACTGTTAATTGGACATGTAAAGATACCTGTGTGATGAAGTACTTAACATCTAAAACTCATATCAAGAACAAGAAAAACGTGGTAAGCGTTAGCCAGGGCATCACTCCCCATCCACCCACCACCTAGCCTGGTGCTACCAGACCATGGTACTTCATTTCATTTGTACAGAAGGTCTGGCAGTGCTGTAATTGGCAAACGTTCACTCATGGAGGCGGGTGTCTGTTAAAGTTTAAAATTTAAAACTATTGGATCTGCCCAGTGCCACTCTGGATTAGCCAACCAATCGCATAACGTTTGGTCGTCACGTGTGTCATGAGCCGGCTTCTGGCAACTGAAACTGGAGCGAGACTTCGACGTCATCGTTCTCAGCCACTCACTCTGTTCGCTGATTGGACCGGCTGTCGAATCTCCGGCAAAACTGGGAAATGGGCTGTACACCCAGACTGACTACTGAAGGGAAAATAAAATTTAGCCGGAAGTAGGCGGGCGGGCGGAGCCAGGCTACCCACCACCCACATGCTCTGCAGATTAAAGAGCAGAGTCTGGGTGTGTACACCGAGCAGAGCCGGCCCAAGGCATAAGCCCCCCCCCCCCCCCCAAATAAAATAATAATATTATTTTTAGATTTTTTTTTTAGTTTTCTGTTTGATATCAACATCATGCAAATGTAAATTATCATCCATAAAAAAAATTATACAATGTTTTGGTCTGGATAGTTATTAATCCTAATAATTGAATCAGTTAATCTGGGAGGTAATCTGACGTTAACTGATCACGTCCATATACAAAATGTATTGAGTTTATTTAAAACATTTGGAAATGGGGCTGCCCTCAGTTGCCCATGCACTGTGTATAGTCTATCTAGTGCCTATTTCGGCCTCGTCTGTGAAAAAAAAGATAGCTGGACAGCAGTGTTCTTCTGCTTCGATCCTCTCACTGCATTTAAATGTATTCATTATATTACAGAGAAATATGTCCCGTAAAAGAAAATGAGCTCCAAGCCCAACCCAGAGGACTCTGCATAATATTCTATTTTAAATTAAATTAATATTTTTTAATGGTAAATCCATGTGTATTTCTTCGATAGCTTCTAATTCATCAGACCCAGTGTCTCCAAATAATTTTTTCACACAAAATTCCTCAGATTTAGCCTCTTAATTTTCCTCTCAAAGTGCACCAGATTCATGCATTTCACTTTAAAAAAGGTAAAACAAAATCTCCCGGGGAGATACAGTATATTTTCAACGTTCACAAATTCATCGGGCCAAACTCAGCTGTAAAATTCAATGCATCAAATTCTGTGTTCGTCCACTGACCCAAGGAAGAGCAATCGATGCTAGATTCTAGATCTGAGTGTGCGGTCAAGCAAGGAGAGCAGGCGGGAGTAGTAATATATTGGAGAGAGAGCGGCATAAAAGAGAAAAGAGATAGCAGAAGTTAGGGCAGGGCGATCAATTTATTTTGCATCGTAAATCGAATAAATTTATTTGGACGATTTTGAAAATTTACAATACTGGAAATCGATTTTCCCTTTAACTAGGGTAAATACGGTAGCAGACAGCTCACTCTGACTGCGGTCAGCTCGCTCTCGCTCCTTTGCTTCAGCCTCCCGTCCCCTCCACTCCCCCTACCACTCGCTCTCCGTCTTACGACATGCGTGCATGGATAAAAGTGAGGATTTCGTTCATAAAAACGGCAACCTCAGTCGCGATTACATTGTTCAGGTTAGCAGCTTCTGCCAACTAGCTAACCACTGTCCACTGTAAAGTCTGTCTGAAGGCAGTCAGCTGAGTGGGAGCAATGTGCACAAACAACTATAACCTTAAGCCCTAAAACACCAACTAGGCTACATAGCAGATAACAGTAGCGCTTAGTGTTCAAACAGTACCCAAAACACAGCAAAGTGCCCTTGTAGAAACACATTACAGATGCAGTGGTGATTCATATTGCCCAATAAAATACATGATGCCCTGTAGAATTGAGAAGTCTGGGTTCGCTGGAAGTTTTTTCTTCAATGATCACACAATAAAACATTTTCCCCAGACAAAATGATGCACTTTTATTTATTTTACAAAAAGTGTCAGCAAGATTTGCAGTCAGTTAATTTATTTTTGTCTAAGAAGACAGAGGGATTTTTTTAAATATTATATACATATATAGCCTATATAATATAATAATTAAATTTTTAATAAGAGTTAAATTCAGAGGCAACAAATTAAGATACGCTATTTCAATGCATAAATATTCAGTGCTAGACATTCAATGGCTTTTTAATTTCAAAATCTGATATGAAATGAGATGGAATTCAAATAGATCTCATAGGCCACTATCCTCGGTTTCATTCTCTCTCATCACTTCTAGGGTTGATCATCGATGCTTTTGGAGAGCTAAGGGACCAGCAGGAACAAGTTAAGGAAGACATGGAGGTAAAAAAAGACCACACACACACACACACACACACACACACACACACTAACCACTTAGGGGCACTTTACACGGTGAAAACGTGACAGTTTTCCCGAATTTGGTTTTAAAAAAAACCCCGTTCAGACCCAATTTATTTGAAATATTCACTCGTACACATGTTTTCAGAGGAAACGGGCTGAAATCGCTTTTGTAAGCATGCCAAGCCAATAGTCAGCGGTGACACTTAGCGTAGTAGTTAGCTTGGGGTGTAAGCTTGGGGGTTACAAGTATTGTAAATTACAAGCTTTCTGTCCTCTTATTTCACCGCATTGAACTCGTGAAAACAGAAGACATGCTGATAGTGAAGGGGCTTCGTGAGCGGCTACCTTCCTGTTAGGCGTACTTCAAAATAAAAGTCAACTCACCTGTGTCCAGTGAAATGCTATTAATGTTTAGCCAGTGAAATGCTTTTACTGTGAAGCCGTAGCCTTAATGCTCCTTTTGTTGAACAGTAGCCTAACTTAACCGCTGCGCGCTGATAGTGTTTTTTAATGTAGAGAGAGCCGTGTCCCTGGCATATAGAAGTGACACACGTTTATTTTGCTAGAAAAACCGGCAGAGCACAAATCTTTCCCCAGCCAAAGTGGCGGGTGGTCTCAATAACTAACAACGGTAATCGCTTAGACTAAATTGGCGAGTGTTAGTCTATATTTTAACCCTGCACGACACTCTCCGCTGATCACAGTGATGGTGCCGTGGAGACACCGTGCATGTTGTCTTCTAACTTTATAACTCGCTTGTGGGTATTTTGACAGCAAATGTTATAGACTACGCATGTGTGAGGTTAGAGCCGTGACGTCAGCGTTACCAGGGAAAATGGTTTCGGTGTTTACAAGAAACCAAAACCGTTGTGTTTTCCAAAAAATCCTCCCTGGGAGTAGATCTCAAAAATCGTTTGCTGTTTTCATGTAAATGATATAGTGCATCCGCGAGAATATTTTCGTGTATGCACCGTTTCGTGTTGTCGTGTAAAGTGCCCCTTAAACACAACACATGAATGATGGGTATACAATATAGACACTCCTGTGCAGACATGCACATGTTCATTCATTTGCATGACATCCAAATAATTAAACATTTCATAGGTCACAAGTAACGACTTTCAGGTAAATGTTTTGTTTAATGAAAATAACTTAATACTTCCACATTTCTCTTCCAGACCAAATGTTTTATCTGTGGAATAGGCAATGACTACTTCGACACAGTGCCACATGGCTTTGAAACACACACGCTACAGGAGCACAACTTAGCCAACTACCTGTGAGTACATCTGGAACATGTGTGTGCTAATACCTCTGACATAGTTCAAAGCAGTGTTTCATAATTAGGAGGATTTGTATTTTCTTTATGCAGTGCACGTGACTGGAAGAGTCAACAAGTGCTAGGATCTCATTTATCTTGGCTTCAGATTTATAACAACAAACAATCATTTAAACACTTATGTGGCTGTTTGAGGTTCACTTTACTCAAACAGAAAAAACAGGATTCTGGGATCTATCCCCAACATGCTCTAATACCATTCAGCTACATGGGAGCTGCCCCCCTAGCACAACATGTGACTTATCTTATGCTCTACTTTATGGGGTCAGACCGGTCTCAATAATAATGAATGCACAGAGAAGGATTCACACTTGTATTTTGTGATTTATACACTCAACAAAAATATAAACGCAACACTTTTGTTTTTGCTCCCATTTTTCATGAGATGGACTTAAAGATCTAAAATTCATTCCAGATACACAATATTACCATTTCTCTCAAACACTGTTCCCAAATCTGTCTAAATGTGTGATAGTGAGTACTTCTGCTTTGCTGAGATAATCCATCCCACCTCACAGGTGTGCCACATCAAGATGCTGATCTGACATCATGATTAGTGCACAGGTGTGCCTTAGACTGTCCACAATAAAAGGCCACTCTGAAATGTGCATTTTTTGCTTTATTGGGGGTCTGGGGACTCAGAACCAGTCAGTATCTGGTGTGACCACCATTTGCCTCATGCAGTGCAACACATCTTCTTCGCATAGAGTTTATCAGATTGTCAATTGTGGCCTGTGGAATGTTGGTCCACTCCTCTTCAATGGCTGTGCGAAGTTGCTGGATATTAGTGGGAAGTGGCAAGCACATCCCAAACATGCTCAATGGGTGACATGTCCGGTGAGTATGCTGGCCATGCAAGAACTGGGACATTTTCAGCTTCCAAGAATTGTGTACAGATCCTTGCAACATGGGGCCGTGCATTATCTTGCTGAAACGTGAGGTGATGTTCATGGATGTATGGCACAACAATGGGCCTCAGGATCTCATCACGGTATCTCTGTGCATTCAAAAAACCAACAATAAAATGCACCTGTGTTCTTCGTCCATAACAGATGCCTGCCCACACCATAACCCCACCACCACCATGGGCCACTCGATCCACAACATTGACATCAGCAAAGCGCTCACCCACACAACGCCACACACGCTGTCTGCCATCTGCCCTGAACAATGTAAACCGAGATTCATCCGTGAAGAGAACACCTCTCCAACGTGCCATACGCCATCGAATGTAAGCATTTGCCCACTCAAGTCTGTTACGGCGACGAGCTAGAGTCAGGTCAAGACAACGATGAGGACGACGAGCATGCAGTTGAGCTTCCCTGAGATGGTTTCTGACAGTTTGTGCAGAAATTGTTTGGTTATGCAAACCAATTGTTTCAGCAGCTGTCTCAGTGGCTGGTCTCAGACGATCTTGGAGGTGAACCTGCTGGATGTGGAAGTCCTGGGCTGGTGTGGTTACACGTGGTCTGCGGTTGTGAGGCCGGTTGGATGTACTGCCATATTCTCTGAAACGCCTTTGGAGACGGCTTATGGTGGAGAAATGAACATTCAATGCACGAGCAACAGATCTGGTTGACATTCCTGCTGTCAGCATGCCAATTGCACGCTCCCTCAATGCTTGTGGCATCTGTGCCATTTTGCTGTGAGACAAAACTGCACATTTCAGGGTGGCCTTTTATTGTGGACAATCTAAGGCACACCTGTGCACTAATCATGATGTCAGATCAGCATCTTGATGTGGCACACCTGTGAGGTGGGATGGATTATCTCAGCAAAGCAGAAGTGCTCACTATCACACATTTAGACAGATTTGTGAACAATGTTTGAGAGAAATGATAATATTGTGTATCTGGAATGAATTTTAGATCTTTAAGTCCATCTCATGAAAAATGGGAGCAAAAACAAAAGTGTTGCGTTTATATTTTTGTTGAGTGTATATAAATGACTCTCTTCTCACATATACATTTCAATGCACACACAAATGAATACCGTCATATATAAATGTAAAATAAATCCATCTATAATAAAATATTCACAAACACATTTCCGATCCACACACAAATGTGTCTTGTTATAAATAAATCTAATATAAATCCATAAATATGTGTTGCGTTTATATTTTTGTTGAGTGTATATAAATGACTCTCTTCTCACATATACATTTCAATGCACACACAAATGAATACCGTCATATATAAATGTAAAATAAATCCATCTATAATAAAATATTCACAAACACATTTCCGATCCACACACAAATGTGTCTTGTTATAAATAAATCTAATATAAATCCATAAATATATTAATTTAAAAAAGATTTAGAATTTTCATCAAAAATGTGTTTGGATGTTGTTACATTTATATACAAACTGTTACATTTGAATTTACAAAATGCATTTAATTTGTGAACTTCGTTGCATTCATGTGTGAATTGGTCTGTATTTGTGTGAGATTTATGAGACTCCCCTGACGTTACTAGTTTCACAAATGCGTTTTTTTTTTCAATCACATGAGCGCAGTCCCACAAGGGTACGCTTACATATATTTTACATTTACCTGTTATACCTAACTGCTGAGTCAGTGTGTCTTGTTTCACCATTGCTGTTAGTAATCCATTTCCTCCTGTGTGTTCATTTCAGAGAAAATCATTAAACTGGATATAATTTGTTGAAGAAACTATTTTGGAGTTCTTTGACGGTATTCATGTCAGATGTGAGAGCCGTGTTTCCAAATAAAACTAAAGAAGGAATCAAATTTTCTTTCTTTTTTAAATTGTGACTGAATTGTGTTGATAACAGATTGTTGTCATGAATTGATTTGCAGTCGGGAATATTTTAGTATTTTCAGTATGTTTAATATTGTTATCATAGAGAATGTACATGGGTCACAAAGAGCATTGTTGATTGATGGATTGTACTTAGGTAATCCTTATTCAGCACTATTTTGCATTTATTAAGTGTAACAAGTGATAAATGGTTCCCACTTTATAATAAGGGTCATAAATAACATTAAGAAATGGTTAATTATGCTTAAGTGATGCTCGATCATCACTAGTATGCCTTTATTAAGTGTTAATTCATGAGAAATGGTTCCCACTTTACAATAAGGGTCACAAGGTCCATTAATAAATGGTTAATTACACTTAAGTAATGCCTATTAAGGTCAATTATACTTCTGTAATGCTTATTCAGCACTGGTGTGCATTTATTAAGTGTCACTTAATGGATACATTGTTCCCACTTTAAAATAAGGGTCACAAAGAGCATTAATAAATGGTTAATTATGCTTAGTAAAGTTACAAAGATGACATTTGTTAACAGTTAATTAATGCTTATTATTATCTTAATCAACTTTTGGTTCATGCTTAAGTCATTTATTAACTAAGGTTAATATAGGATATTTATAAACATTAAATACTGTATTAATTAATGCCTTAGTTAACATGAACACCATTAGTAAATGCTTACTACACACATTAGTTAATAGTTAACTAATGGTTAGTTAACCCTTATTAAGCATTAACTAACCATTAATTAATGTACCCTTATTGTATAATGTTACCCATTTATTTAAAACAAGACACATTTGTGTGTGTTTGTGAAACTTTTTTTTATAGATGGATTTATTTTACATTTATATATGACGGTATTCATTTGTGTGTGCATTTGTGTGAAATGTATTTTTCATTTATATATAAATCACGAACTACAAGTGTGAATCCTTCTCTGTGCATTCATTATTGTTGTTATTGTTGATACCAGTGTGACCCCATACTACTTAGGTTTATGTTGCAGTTCTGTCTGAAGACTTATCATTGCATAATTGCATCTTTGCAAACAGAGTTTATATCCAACAAAATGGTGGAGCATATTTCAGCTGTTTGGTTTAGGAGATGTCTTTGAACATTCATTGAGACCGGCCTACCAGATTTAAAGAAATACAGGTGGCACCTCATTACAGGTCTGACCTGAAAAAAAACAGAATAATCTGCGAGTTTCGTCAGGGTAAGTAGGTGTGATAATATGTCAATGGATATGTTTATCTGATTGTGTTTTTCAGATTTTTTGTAATGTACCTCATCAACAAAGATGAAACAGAGCACACAGGCCAGGTAAACAAACTCATTTATCTTTATATGTATAAATATACAGGTGCATCTCATATTATTAGAATATCATGGAAAAGCTCATTTTCATCTCCAATTCAAAAAGTTCTAGAATCATTAGACATGAATTGATACTCCAGGCCTTTTTCTGCAGCATCTCAACATATCAGAATATTCCATACAGCCAATCAATAAACGGATTTATAATACAGTACAGTATAGTTCATTCATCCACTCAACACTTGGTCTGGGATCTTATTTTGCATGAATTATCGCATTAATGCAGCATGTTATGGAGGTGATCAACCAGTGTCTTTGCTGAGGTGTTATGAAGCCCAGGTTTATTTTAGCCTTGGGCCTTGAGCTTGAAGTGCTCTCAAATCTCTTGGTAGACGGCTGTGTTGACTGTGGACTTGATAAAACACAGTGGACCAACACCAGCAGGTGACATGGCGCCCCAAATCATCACTGACTGTTGAAACTTGACACTGGACTGCAAGCAACATGGATTTTGTGCCTTTCAACTCCTCCAGACTCTGGGACTTTAATTTGGGATAGCATTATCATGCAGTGGCGGGCCATCAGGGGAAATGTAAAAAGTGTCTCAGATTACCCCGTTCTCCCCTATATTTTTTAAATGTTTTAATTTGTATTATTACTGTTTATTCTTGTGATTTTGATATATAATCTTTGTATTACTTCAAAAAAGTTAAGAAGTTAAAATACATAGGGGAGAACGGGGTAATCTGAGACACTTTTTACATTCGCTCCCCTCTAAGTGAGTTAAAATGATTCATCACTCAAATTTACACATTTCTCATTCATTCAGGATGTTTCCTAGAAATGGGCATTAGCAGAATTTATTCAAGGCAAAGGGCAGTGAAAATATGATTGTTTAAACAAAGTTGTCATGTGTCTCACTTTACCCCAGCTGTGGGGTTTGATCTGAGACAGATCAGAAAAATCAAGGGGGTAAACTGAACCACTTACTTTTTCCACTCTGAAACTACCATAACAACACAAATTGTAACAGTTAGAATCCTGACAGCTAGTTTGAAAACCAAATATTACAAAACTGATGTCGGACTAGTAACAGAATCATGGGGTTTGGTCAATTAAGCAAAACATTTTTCTAAACACTTAAAAGTAACTCTGATCAAATACAACATATAATTCATATTCAATAATTAACATGCAAATGACAGATAGAACCAGTTAGATTAAAACACAGTGTGGTGGTCAGAACACAGGACCCTTGGAGCCAGCTAGTGTCTGGGGGTCAGAGCAAAGGACAATCCGAACCAGAACAGTCTGGGACTCAGAACAGGACTACAGTAGAACCAGCTGTCATTTTCCATCTTTTGAGTCTTTTTTTCTGCATTTGTTTTATTGGGACCATTCATTGAATAAAGACATATTTCTTAGAGTCTATTGATGTTAAAGGTCACTCTCCTGTCCCCCACATACATACGTGCCAAACCATGCTCTTGCTGACACCCCTTAAACCATTCAACCCCCACCTCTGGCCCGCATTGTCTTTTCAAACTAGTCTCCTTGCTACCTCAAATATTATGGATTCATTAAAAGAGGGCACAGACACTGTCTCACATTACCCCACAGCATTTGTCTCACTTTACCCCACCGCCACAATTTGAGAAAAAACTACCTCTCTCAGCAATTCAGGCTAATCTTCAGTTATCATCATCACATGGTTTCATATGTTGGTCGTTTATCAACATGTGTGACAGAAGTTTTTCTACCTGAATCAATTTGTTTAGGCACAACAATCGATCGAAATTGACAGAAAGAAAATTTACTTTTACATGCAAAAAATAAATTTTTGTGAAAAAAACATGCTTACAACATCACCATGAGGTCCTCTCTTTCATGGCCAAGGGGAAATGAGAGGGGCTTGAAAACATATCTCTCACATGACCAAAAATGTGTTCTGTGTCCTAGATACAGGGGGTGTCTCACATTACCCGATGGCTCACATTCCCCCGTCCTCCCCTATATCAGTGATTCTTGAGAACCGGGACAAAAAGCCATCTTACATATGTAACTGCTGTTATGTTTAAAACTAAAAATATTTAGAATTGTAGATGCTATTAGGGATTAAGACTAGAATGTCTGGAGCACAAGTATCCCCTTAAATTGAATTTTATCATTATTATGTCAAATATATGACACTTGTTATCTTCTCACGACGTCCAAAACAGTGTGTCCTCAGAGAAGGTTTCAATCTTTCATATGCAATAAAACCTATTAAAAATGTACTTTAATGATTAAAAGGAGCTTTTTTCATCAAAAGCAACACTAAATAATCTCTCATATCACAAAAACAGTTTTTCTACAACACATTCATGTTTTATAAGGATTCTAAGTGGTGGGACCACTTTACCGTAAGTCAACACCGTTAGACATTTCATTATGTAAAATGTAATAAAATCAGGCGAAATAAGGGGCAGCTGTCACTTTGAAGGACCTCTTGTCAAATTCTACCTCTGCAGAGTACATTAGAGTCAGACAGGCTGATAAGTGTACATTCCGAATCTTGAAAGTCCTGTGTCACAACCATGATATGTCAACACCGACTTACAATTTCTGAAGAAGTTATTTGAATTTTTTTTATCATTTTATTTTCCTGGAGTAGTTCATACTAGCACCTAACATCAACAGAAAAACCAAATGGCTACTAAATAAATTCCATTTGTTATGTTTAAGAAACGTTAAATATGTCAACACCGTCAGACAGGAAATCTCACGGAGTTGACATCTGAAGGTGGTGATAGGCCAATGACGGTAAAAAAAAAAAAGCTTGGAGTTTGTGTCAAAGCTTAGCTCAGTAGCTTAGTATATGTTGGATACATACATGTAATTTAATTTGCCGAAACATATATATATATAAATATGGTATGCCAGAAGTATTTTCCGTAACTAATCATACATGGACCAATTAAATTCAGAATTTACTGGACATTTACGCAGCCTACTTCATTACGCATTTACGCTGGCTCCACTTGTAACGTAGTAACTCCCGCAAATTCCAAAGTCAACATCGCAGCTGCAGTGCCCGCAGATATTTCAGAGTGGAGGAATTTTAACAAGTTGGATTTTGATTTAAAAAGGAAAAGAGAAGAATGAATAACAAGAGAAAGGCCTGCACCAGCCTTGGACGGTTTACAGCAGCGAAAAGGACAAACAATGTAATAATAATCATAAATATTATTTATATAGCGCTCTTCTCTCACTCAGAGCGCTTAAATATACTAGCCTATCAAACGGACAGGTAGCCTACATGGACGGAAGGATCCTCTAGCTAGCTTTGCTGTCAGTCAGACTGGATTACTATCGGCTTGCTTCTTTCTACTTTACAGCCAGAGAGTCAGATTTGTGTGTCAGAAACTATTTTGGGGTTTATCAAATAATAGGCTGATCGTGTCCATAACATGCTGCATTAATGTATTGATTCATGCAAAGGGATCCCCGACCAAGTATTGAGTGGATGAATGAACATACTTTTCAGAAGGTCGACATTTCTGCCGTATAAATCCTTTTTTTGATTGGCGTTATGGAATATTCTAATATGTTGATATGCTGTATTTTCATGAGCTGTAAGTCGATATCTGCAAGGGCCTGAGACATTTCACTTTATGTCTAATGAACCGAGAATATATGGAACTTTCCCCTTTTTTAATTAAATTACAGAAAAAAAGAGCATTTCCACCATGTTGAGATGCACCTGTAACTGTAATAATACATAACTGTGATAATGTAATGTGTTCTGTGCAGCGTTCCTCACTGCTTGCATTGTAACAGCCTCAATATGCTTCAAACAAATTACATGTCGTAAACTATATGAAACCTCTTTCCAGTGCTGGAAAAATTATCTAGATAAACAAGTCTTCCATTGATCCTAGATGAATCAAAGCCATCCCTCCATCTTAGAATTCACTACTCCTGTCCATATGTGCAACAAAGGATTGTCCCAAGAGTTTGCACAGTAATCCCCATTTGCACGATCCTCAAATATTGCCCCTCTGTATGATGGCATGTATTTTGCCCTGCCATTTGTAACATATATGATCATCATTTGCCCTTAGACAATATGGCAATTTGTTTCCATCCCCAATTCCAAAAAAAGTTGGGACGTTATGTAAAATTTGAATTCAACATTATGTGATCATTTTCTAATACTTTTCAACGTGTATTCAATACAAAACAATACAAATATCATCATATGTATTTGTGTAAACTGATAAACTTGATTGTTTTTTCTAAATATACACACATTTTAAATTTGGTGCCTGCAACATGTTCCAAAAAAGTCGGGCCCTGTCCTAACCTTTTATGGAACAAATCAATTACAACGCCAGACTATCGATAAAAAGGTCTGCGTTGATAGAATAAAGTTCGAAATAAAACTACCCTCGCATTGAATGAATCATCGCATTTTGAGGGACTAGTTTCTCAGAAGCAGTGGTAATATCAGACCGCTGCTGCCGTAGCCTACTACCAGGAAGTGCAACGCTGCTGCTGAGACACAGCAGGTCCTCAATAGGCAATGCCATGCAAGGTTGGTTTTATAGCTAACATTACTCTATCAACACTGACATTTACATCGATAGTCTGCCGTTATAATAGATTTGCCTCGGGTGTACTGCGGAGCGGGTAAGACTGTTTTTATTAGCAAGCTAGCCACAACCGTTGCCTTGCTCTAGCCTAGCACCAGCAAACTCTGCAACAAGAAGGACTGACCGAAATGTGTTGAAAACGTCTCCAATGAAAGACAACCAACCGGCTAACTTGAGGTCCTATGTCCAAAATTCCGAACTACCCCTTTAATGGTGCCTTCACAGATGTGCAAGTTAGCCATGCCATGGGCACTACCATCACAAACGCTGGCTTTTCAACTTTGTATTGGTAACAATCTGGATGGTCCTTTTCCTCTGGAGCCCGGAGGACACAACGTCCATGATTTACAAAAACAATTTGAAATGTAGACTCATCAGACCACAGCACACTGTTCCACTTTGAGTCAGACCATCTCAAATGAGCCCAGGCCCAGAGAAGTCTGCAGCATTTGTGGATGTTATAATGCACCATTATATGGCTTTCACTTTGGATGGTGGAGTCTTATCTTGCATTTGTGGATGTAGCGACAAACTATTTACCGTCAATGGTTTTCTGAAGTGTTCCATGGCCCATGTAGTGATATCCTTTATAAAATCATGTCATTTGTTAATGCAGTGCCACCTGAGGTCATGGGCATTACATTTTAACTGTGGACCTTTCCCCCTAAGTGCAGAGATTTCTCTAAATATTTAAATTATATAATGGATTGTAGATGGTGAAATCCTTCAATTCTTTGCAGGAATGTTGTTTTTAAACTGTTGGACTGTTTTCCTCTGCAGTTCTTCACAATTTGCTGAGCTGAGCTGTTACCAGTTAACATGTTTATGTGATATTTTTTTAACATTGTACATCTTTTTTTAAATGTGTTGCTGGCATCAAATTCAGAATAAGCATACACTGTATTTACAAAAAAAATGTACTAGATAAAACATAAAATACATTGCCTTGGTATTGTTTTCAAACAGATTGTATGAATAAAAAGGATAAAAAAATTGTCAAATTTTGTTTTACAAACGTTTTACATAACGTCCCAACTTTTTCGGAATTGGGGTTGTACATCCTACAGAGGCCTTTAGTGGCTAAGCGTTTGAACTTTACACTGCTGTTACCAATGTGACACAATGTGAATAAGTTAAATATACTTCTATGTACCGTCTGTCTGTCTTAAAGGAGTCTTACGTATGGAAGATGTACCAGGAGCGTTGCTGGGAGTTTTTCCCTGCTGGCGATTGTTTCCGAAAACAATATGAGGATCAGCTCAACTGATTCCTTGGAGCGGGGTCACGCTATAACCTGTTGAAGATCCTCAATTGGCCTCTTCCCTCTGCGTGTCTCTCAAAGCTTTTTAACTGCTCTCTAAGGAGTCGCAGTTCAACCAAACCACAGGTCCTACGCCGGTCTTTACTCCCCTGTCCAGGAGGAAGTACATCTTCAGCCTCCACGCAAGCCTTCCACCAAGCTCTTCCACACAATGCATTAAACTGGCCAGCTATGGCCCTATCTTCCAGCAGACTATGCTCAGAATGCCTCCAAGACTTTGTACATAGATAATATCAGATTATATTCGGTACAATATGTGACATGATGACGACTTCTTCATCTTAAAATACATTTACAGTAACAAGCAAAAAATAGTAATGATGAATGGAGCACTGGAAAAGGACCTAAAGATGGACAGAGGAGAGCCAAAGGAAAATAAAGAGACTGACTTTCAGGGCAATGATAGCTACACAAAGACCAGACATGAGTATAATGATATTTACAACTTTCACAAGTACAATGCACGTTGCATGTAGGTATATGTGGGCTGTTCCACCTGTACAACCTGGCTGGAATCAAACACAACAGCTCTGAAATAAATTTGACCCTTGAAAAGCTTACAGGAGCCATATTCGGACACTACCAATTTAGCCATGCTGTCAAAGTGCTGTCAAGACAGCACTTTTGCCAACATGAAATTGGAGGCGATGAATTTAAATTTTCAGATTTTCCTTAAGAATACCAATAATACCTAAAATCTCATAGCAACAACAAGTATGCTGAAAAGGTGTTGGAACTGTTGAAGAGGTTAGGATACACTTTTAAATTATTCTTAGTTCTGTGGTACATGCCAAGTTGGAAGATATAAGATAGATGCCTCAACATAATGAAATCCAACACACCTCCAATATATCATCTCCACAATTACCACATTGTCCAATCAACACCTCAGTGACACTGTAGACAGGAAATGAACATCCTTTAACAAATAGAGCTGTTGTACTGGATTCAAAAAAAGTATAGTATACATAGTATGTTAATTTTGTGTCCACACCCTGTACATGCCACATGTGTATGTGAAGGGCTCCCTAATATAACTAGGGGTTCACATTGGTAGCAACATGATCAACAGTCCATTTTTGTTGTACTTGAGCCTAGTGACCTGGAAACGCAGCTACGGTATGGATATCAACAAGTCATAATTAAATATCCATCAGCTTGCAAGTTATCTACATCTCTTCTTTTCTATTTTTAAGAGTACAGAAGTGAATAAATGGCCCCCAAAAGCTATGCTTGCATAATGGTCTTTCAATTATTGACATCTTTGGTAACTCTGATTTGTTATTTGATCTTACCTCCAGCAGGAGCATATATAGCAAAATATAGACATGTTTGACTGTCTGTCAAACATTCCTGATCGATACATGTGGACAACTACTGGTCAGATTTCTACAAAAGTTTACTGAGCACATTAATGCTTTCTTTTGAACTTTACAAGAGCCTTTACATTTTAGCCCCAGTCCTGATCAAGGCTCAAAAAAGAGTCAGCATGTCTGTTATCCAACAGTATTGTGGCATGTAAGAAACATCACAGTGTCACTAGTATGGCTTTAGTCTTTTTTAAATTAAGTCTACTTAGTTAAGGCTTGCTCTGTATATCTGTTAATCAAATTATGTTGTTTATGAAAGCAATACCAAAGCAGCAAAAAAGTATTTATTTGTTAAAAACATGTTTTGCTGCAGACAAAGTTAATGCATGCTTGTTAGCTAAAGAAAGGTATGAGCCAGACTGGAGTGGGAATGATCAATGTATGGATGAAAGCAGAAGAAGGATCCAGTGCCTTACTAAGCCAGGGGTGAGCTATGCAAGCTGGAAGAATGTCAGAAAGCTTCACATTAATACAATTGAAAGACTGAGGAGAGCACCTGAGACAGAAACATGCTATGTGTGAGCACTATTAAAAAGTAGAAAAAGAGAGAGGGAATTGGGTCTGAACTTTCTTTATAGCTTTCTACAGTGCAAATAGGGGTGTAACAATATAAGATAATGCAAAATTTCATTGTTTATCAATTGTTTTATCAATTCAATAAGAACTGTTAGATTATCTTTAAATTGTCTTGTAAACCTTGTGGCAAGTCAAATTTCCATTTGAAATGGCTTCATATCAATAGTTCATTGCTGGATTTATTGCAGGATTGTTGTATTAGAATTGGTTAGTTTCAGGTACTGGTGTATTTTTGCAATTCTTATTCAGTCTTATCATGACACTTACTCATCAATTATGATGCTGCCATACCATTATCTTTAACAATAGATTGATCTTGTTAGCTTAGCTTTGTGTTAGAAATCCCCTGCTACAGACACTTTAACCTTTTACCATGTACAATATAGCGGTCAACGGAAAGGGATAAATCCATCTGCCATGTCAATGTGTTTGACTTTAAGTAATTTTTTTTCTATTCCATATTTGATTTGTTACACCCCTTATTGCAAAGCAGTACAAATTAATGGCAGTGTTAAAAGTGGAAGACAAGTGCACACCTTCCATACCACACATGTATACACATCTTACAAAGACCTTGTAGGATTTTGATCTGATTGCACAGACAAGAGACAGATTAATACTAATATGAAACACAAAATAATCTATTGAAAGCATTCTGACTTGTGCAGTATTGTCTGTATTCCATTTCACTGATTGATTTGCCAGGCAGTTTGTGTTGAATGAATGGTCTTCATAATAATATGCAATACAGCAGAGTTACTCTTTTCTCCAAAACACCTAAAAATAATGCCATTGCATGTATATTATGCAGATTTAATGAATTATAACAAAACACTGAATCTTTGATATTCATAGATATATAGGAACTTTTCAGATGAATTAAGATGTCTGTAATATTGTTGTTAGTGTTGTTGGCTTCAATGTAAGTAATTTGCAAAAACTCCATCCCTTTTGCAAAAAAACAAAACTTTTATGTTTAAATTTACAATGTTGTTTCAGGATCATTTGCTTTCAAGATCAAGCAATAGCTCTTCAGGGACTGTAAAGAAGGGAAGTGACCATTGTTAATTGCAAACAAAGGTAAAACATTTAAAAGCCGCCTTAACGTTGTCTCAGATTTTAAAAAAACACTGATTTAGTTATTTATTATCTATTAATTTACTTACTTACTTACTTTATTCACACACACACACACACACACACACACACACACACACACACACACACACACACACACACACACACACACACACACACACACACACACACACACACACACACACACACACACACACACACACACAAACTGGTTTAGCTGAACATTGCCAGTTACTTTTAGGGGCAGATGTGGTCCTTTTTTATAAATCCTCCTTGAGATGTGAAAGTTGAATTGAAATACTCTTAAACATTTAAGTAATTTGCCATGCTATGAAGACCCAAAGTGTTTAATATTAATATTCATATGAATGAATACAAACAAAACTTATAATTTAACCATAGAGTTGTAAAATATTCCAATACATTTTTTAAACTCATTATTATAATGTGCTAATCATCCAGGGGGTACGACCAGTTGTGGCTGTTATTTAGACCGAAGCAACAGCCATTCACATAACTAGTTCCATCCTTATTTTCTACTATGGAATAAAAATGACTTTAGAAAGGACATTTTTCAAACTCAAACTGCTGAGATAAAATTCATAACTTGTTTTTCATAATAAAAAAATCTGTATTTTAAAAATGTCTTTCATTATCCTGTGATTTACATTTTAAATATTGTGTCTGTATTTATATTTCATTCATATCAGTCTCAATAATGTCATTATAAGTGGAATTTTGCTCATGCAACAAACGATAAATATTCTACATATTTACAAGAGAGTTGCATGTTTGGTTTGCCACATAATAGTGCATAATATAGACTTTTTGAATAGGCTATTGCTACCTCTGACTGGTAAATGTGTAAAGAGGGACTGCATCTATCAGTAACGAATGGATCTGCATGATTTTCAAAATAAAAAATGTATTAACTTGTGAAGAGGAGAAAATTCTTTCTTTTTTTGTTTATTCCTTTTTTTGTATGGAATTTACTGGTTAAAGAAGCAATTACATACACATTCATGATTATTTCTGACAGCTTCTTTCAGCTGGTATTGATTCTTCCATTGAATTATGTTTAAGGCCCATGATAACCTTTTTATCTAAAAATATGGGAAATGATTTGTACATTTTGATGACAAAATATTTTAAAATGTCAACAACATAGTCTCTCAATTGGAAATCTAGTCCCGTTCCTGCTGAAGGCGCTTCATGTTGGTGGCTGGTCCATCATTGGTTGCCTCATCAATGGCCTAGTCCTGCAGTCTGAGGAGAAAGGCTTGGTCCTGCCTAAGAACACACCATATTAAGAGGTCCCCGGTGTTATTCTTCACAACCGTGTCTCTCCCCAGTTCCTCTTATGGCTGCTTGTGAATTTTGCGCAGGTACTTCCCCCAGACCTGCATTAGCTCCATTTTACAGTAGAAGTAAACATATGCATAATTAGGGAGATATTGCCAAAATTGCATATTTATTATTCAAAATCAATTGTAAAATAAAAATTATTGTTTTAATCTAAGTAGGCCTTATCATCTGGCAAAGTTTAACGATATACAGTAAATTAAACATGTTTTATAAACATATAAACAATTTTTTTGGAACAACAAAAACACATACACAGGGAACTGTGTATAACTCTGGGTTGCCTCAAAACCAGCTACCTGAAACAGGGCTCTGGTGTTTCTGGGTTCAAATAAAATCAAAATACATCATACAAAACATAATTGGCTTTAATTCAAAAATATGTACAAATACACATGAAAAAAAAAAAAAAAAAAAAACAAGCAGCGACTAAATAAAGTTAGGGGGGAGGGGGGGTTTAGTCCTGGGCCAGGGTTGGTAAAGAATTGAAATAAGTTATAAAAGAATCCAATTTTTTCGCACAGCCTTTCACTGTTAATTTAATTTTTTCTTATTTTAAAAAGAACATAACGTCTTTGAGCCAGATTTGAATTGATGGGGGATTAGGGGTAGCCTGGTTCCACCAGAACATCGTACTTCATTTCATTTGTACAGAAGGTCTGGAATCACTCAATTGACAAACGTTAACTCACTTGAATGTGGGTGTCTGTTGAAGTTTAAAACTATTGGATTTGCCCAGTGCCACTCTGGATCTGCCAACCAACCATGTCATGCGCCGGCTTCTGAGCCACTCCTTCTGTTTGCTGAATGGACCGGCAGAAATCTGTCCGGAGAAAACCTAACACCGCACACCCAAACTGACTACTAAAGGGAAATGAAAATTGAGCGGAAGTAGTAGGCGGGCGGTGCCAGGCTAGATTAGGGGATTTCCACGTAAGTAAAATACGGCATCTTGCCAGAAGGGGAGTGAAGGCTAATATTTCTGATTGTAAGGCTGTATTACGGGGTTGTTTAGATGGGGTTCCAAATATTGCAATGAAGGGGTCTGTTTTTATTTGGGTTCCTAGAACCTTTGTCATGATTATAAAAAAGTAATTCCAGAATCTGTTTAGTCTGGGACAATAAAAAAACATATGACTCAAGTTACATGAGGAGGCATGGCATCTGTCACATCGGTCCACAACATTTGGATACATTTCAGATAGTCTAGATTTGGTGAAATGGACTCTATGTAACACTTTAAACTGTATAAGCTGCAGTGGCACAAGGAGAAGATGAGCGTATACTATTCACTGCCTTATCCCACCATTGATCTGTCAGATTTATCCAAAGTTCACTCTCCCAAGCACTTTTGCTTTTGACAGCTGAATTGTTTTCCAGAGCCATGTCATAAATCTTAGATATTAGTGATTTCTGTTGGGATTTTAAGGTCAGAAGGTCTTCCCATGGCTGGTTAATAGAGAGGGAAGGAATAAAGGGTTAAAAAAAACTTACTTTGTAAATATTACTGTGATGTCTTTTACTGTGACATCACGGTAATATTTACAAAGTATGTTTTTTTTAACCCTATATTTCTCTTTCTGTGATGTCACGAGAAAGAGAAATATAGGGTTAAAAAAACACTCTTTCTGCCTTTTCTCAGGCTAGGATGAACCGATTTTAATTTTTTTTGCACATTTATACTACATAGGATCTCAGAATTCAATACACCTTCATATTCAAACCGGTGAAGTAGGGCTTTAATGTAAGATCTCTCTCTAATAAGACTTTTATTTTAAATGATTTTATTTTGTCTGCTGAGTTGGATTTCATGTTTTTAACCGAATCCTGGTTACAGCCTGGTGATCACTAGCCTGGAAATCCAGACCCTGATATCTTGAACGATAGAGGGTCTGGCCACGATCAATAGTAATTTCCAACTCAAGGGGCGGCTCCTACTCGTGCATTTCAAATGCCACTGCACACAGTTGGATAGCACTACAACCAATCAGAGCGATGCACAAGGTGACGTAAGCGAACAGCTGTTAAACTGTAAAATTAAACGTTTGCCGTTGTCTGTCGGCAAAACAGAACATTCCACTTACTTGCTAATGAAAGATTTGAGTGCCGTCTTCCAAATCGTTAAGGGTCGAGGCCAAAGCAGTCTCAAACTCACACAACATATCCGCAGCCATCTTTGATGTTTACTATCACGGCTTCGCGTCGCATGCACGTCACTGTCGTCATCCGGTTACGTCCTCCCCAGAGTACCATATAAAGGGCTCTGGCGCGCCCATATTAGATAGAACCAATTGAAACCATAGCCAGATATCTGGTTTTCTTGATAAAGCTTCAACGGAGCGTGTCCAGACCAACACGCGCAGCAAATTTAATTTGCCAGCGCCTAGTGGCAGGTCTGGGAATGCCAGGCTAGGTGATCACTGCAAGCTGGTTGAACTGTGTCCTCCAGACTTAGACTTTTTTAGCCAGCCTAGGGTGTGTGGCCGTGGTGGCGGCCTTGTAACAGTCTATAAAAAACAACATAAATGCATTTATAAATGCAAGTAATGATTTCTCTTCTTTGAGGTACTGTTGCTTAAACAAGGTGGCCCGAACCCGGTCATTTTTGCAACAATCTACCTTCCCCCTAAACCTGCTGGCCCATTTCTATCAGAACTCCCAGAATTGTTATCTAGTCTTGTTTTAAACCATGACAGAATGGTACTTTGTGGCGATTTTAATATACATGTTGATGACTTGTCTAATTCTCTTGCCACTGATTTTTTCAACTTCACTAAGTCTTTTAATTTGCAAACAACATGTATCCAGTAAGACCCATAAGGATGGCCACACTCTGGACCTCATATTCAGCCTGGGCCTGAGGATACCACGTGTTAAGGCCAGGACACACCGGCCCGATAATAGCCTTTGTAGAGTTTCGAGGGAACGGAGACACAAATCTGTTTGGTGTGTGCCGTGAAATCAGTCGTAATTGATGTCGTCGGGCTTCTTTTGAGCCGATTGAACATGTTCAGTCGGCGGCGGACAGTCTTTCAGTTTGAGCAATTTGATTTGTGGAGGGCTAGCGAATCAGTGAAGCCCGGAATGAGGGGGTAGCACAAACAGCTAACAACAGTTGCACGTTTTAATGTGTTTGTTTGTTTCGTTCAGCGAGTACTCACTGCATCAACCCTTGTTGACTGCTCGACACCATGCTCTACACTATTTGCTAAAAATGGTGCTCTTTATGGTCCATAAATATAAATACGTATTTCTATCTATGTTTATGGTCTAGAGAGCCGTCCCATCATTTCCGGCTTCCGTATTTTTTCGGGCCACAATACAGATTAGCCCCCTGCTGTTATGGAGACATTAGTCCCGCGCGCGCAGGGCTACGGAAAGGCAACAGTCGGTTTGGTGTGTTTTTTGCACTTTTTCGGCCGCGACGGGAAGACTGGAGCTCCCTGAATCGGCAGTCACCATTTTCGGGTAGTCGGACTGGTGTTTCCTGGCCTTTAAGGTCATGGACATGTGTGTCCTTTGTATTGTTTTTTCCTGTGAACTACTGGCTGCTTGCACTGCCTCATCTAGCTCAAAAGTACACCCGGGTTTTCAATGAGCACAGTGCCAGTACATTTTGTAAATTATTTAATGACCAGTGTTTTTTCTAATTCCTGAAGTCCCTGATACAAATGGCTTTTTGAATTAATTTAACCAGCTATGCTCCTCCACCTTGGACACCATTGCCCCTGTTAAGCCATGATCTAACTTAAAAACAGGGAAACAGCCTTGGTTAAATGAGAGTTGTCGTGCCTGCAAAAGGAATTGCAGAAAAGCTGAACGCCAGTGAAAGAAATCTGGCCTCCAGGTCCACTTCCTGGCTATGAAAGAGCATTTGCTCACATATAACATATTTTCTGTCCGATTTCCCTTTGTTGGATTCAGATATGAAAACAAATAAACAATCCTCATTGGCTATTGCATCTGTGGGTGGCTTTCTTCTGATTGATTGCAGTGCTCTTTTATGTCCAATTGTAAAAGTGACCTTTATAGTAGGCTTGTTAATTTTCCGCACAATCTGATTAAAAATCGATACGTTTGAATAAAGTAATAGCCCACATATTTTTATTTATTTATTTATTTATTTAAGATTACACTCAGTCTCCTCAATCACATTGTCAACGCAGGTCTACAGTGACTCTAACAAAAACTGAACAGCAGATATATTCAATATTGTCAGATTTTGATGTGCGACAATATAGCCTACCTCTAGGCTGTATATAGCCCAAGCTACTCATTTCGAAGAACATAATCAAGTTTAGGTACCAAGAAACCGTAGGTTATTTATGCCTCCCTTTTTATTGAGGATAAAGGGAGTTGTGAAAAAATAAACTATTTAGTAAATAAAAATCTAAAGTTGTCTTAGGGTGCTCTGTGACAACTTTAGATTTTTATTTATGTGGGCTATTACTTTATTCAAACATGTATCAATTTTTAATCAGATTGTGCGGAAAATTAACAAGCCTACTATAAAGGTCACTTTTACAATTGGACAAAAAGAGCAGCAACCAATCAGCGAAACACCCACAGATGCAAAGCCAAGGGACGTTTATTGTTTTCATATCTGAATCCAACAAAGGGAAATCGGACAGAAAAGAGCTCCGTTCTCCCATTTCCTTGCTCTGTCATATTTGTTTTTCGTTGTGTACCAATAAACAAGAAAGGAAAATTCAGATGGAATTTTCGTTTCTGCATTCCAGCTGGAAAACGGTAAAACCAAATTACGAGTGGTATATTCCTTTCTTTCACTTTGGACTCGGCCCTTAATTCAAAATAACACTTCATACACGGACCCATAATCCTTTACGGCGGCAAGATTTAAAGCAACAGGCCACCGCCGGAGTTTACCGACTCTACACGAATACGAACAAGAGGTAAAACAGAAGAGAGGAGAGGAGAAGAGAGGAAGATTTAACTCGGCTAAAACAAAATACCCCCCCCCCCACACACACACACACACACACACACACACACACACACACACACACAGGCCGAAGATAATAAAGAACTCATAAAAGACCAACATTATAATAGTTATTTTCGTAGCACATAATTTACACCACAAGAAAATAAAATACCAACTTCACATTTAATGAAGTTACTGGGGCAGACCCGTCGCCAGACCTCAGTCTTAAGGGGGGCATATGAAATGCATATGGGGGCACAATTATTATTAGCCTACAGTACGTATATTTTTAATAGTCCTATACTCTATTCGCGCAGCACGTAATCATCACGTTAAACTAACCAACAGCGGTAGCCTATAGCCTATAACATCAGTCCTCATAATTTAAAGCAATAGGCCTACATTACATGGAAGCAATGTTATGAATATCCATAAAACACTTGACTATTCAACATATTAGATGTAGCCTAACACCAGACGCATATCTCAAACATTGCATTTTAAAGCAGTCAACAGAGGGATATGCATTGCCATTACACACACACACACACACACACACACACACACACACACGGTTGCCTACTTTGAGTGGAGGGAGGGCTGTGCTCTCTCCAGTCCCTTCTATCAGTACAGGCGGCGTTTCTCCGAGCTCAACCTCCTCATCAACATATATTTCGGCCTCCGGGTTCAAAGCAGCCTGTGCGCCAATGAGCTCGCTACTGCGCTCTCCAAAACGCGCATCCATCTCTCCTTGCACAGCATCAATCTGTAAAATACTCTTGAACTCAGTCTTTTCGTCTATGTCACTTTCTGACGGACCAACTGTTTCCTCAACTGCAAATCCGCGTAGGTTCTTGTAAATTGTGCGTCTTCTCTTGCTTGGACCGGGGTCGGTCTCCAGCACAGCCTCGATGGCCGTGGCTGGAGGAGCGCAGAGTTCTCACAGTGCAAAACTGTGGCTTTACGCAATCAGAAGTCTCACCGCGCTGAACAAGTCCATAATTTTGGATTGTAGTCTGTCATGCGGCTCGAAAAGTGACAACAGTTTGACTTTTCAACCGTTACCGAATATCGATTATGATGAACTAGATATGAAATAGTAAGCCGGCGAAAACTCATCCAGCTTCACTTTCAAAATGTGCGGTAACTGTTTAGCGGCTGCATTGACGTATTACGTAGGCCTACGTAGCCTTACTTTCTTTTCAGTAAGGCCGTGATAGGCTGTTGCAGTGTAGATAAACTCCCATCAATCAAACAAAATCACACCATTGTTTATTTATATTTTAAATGTTTTGATAAAGAATGCAACATTAGTATTTATCAACACAAAATTAGCTACTATGATAGTAGCCTATAAAATAAAAATGAAAGTAATTATTTTTGAGAGATCTGTGCCCCAAGTGGGGGGGCACAAGCATTTCTGGCCCGCCCATAGCGACGGGTATGTACTGGGGGCAGTTAATTTCAACATCAACACAAGTGTAGCCTCTTTTTATTCCACATGTGAATTGGGATATATGGGAGTGATTCTCACTCTGTTGGCGATAACCTGATTAAAATCAATATGAAAAGAACGCATGGATCAAACGAGCGCTTGTGGTAGTCAATTTTCGGAGAATAGGCTATAGTGTAGTTTCACGCTAGTGACTCACGTCAACAATACTCGCCGTCGCGCAATGACGTCGGTTAGGAAAAGTGGAGTCGAATTCTTTTGAAACAGTGCTGTCTTTTCCTATGATCGATAGGAAGCACTTTTCATCTCTCCTTAACCCCGATGACGTTTAGGGGTTAAGGTATAGGAAAGGAGGCTTATAGTTTAGGAGATTGGACTATTCGGATAGGCTCCAGGACTTGATCCCACTATCCTCTCTCTCTCTCTCTCTCTCTCCTCTCTAAACACCAAAATACGACCTATAGGCCATTATGCAACTCACGTTCACAATGCATATAGTCTAGTAGAGGAAGGTGAAAATAACGCTAATTTTGACAATGTGTTTCAGCACCATGGACAGAGAGCGGAGGTAAACACGCGAACACACACACACACACACACACAATAGGCTATTGACGGTATAAGGTATAGCCTACGTTTGAATACATCAAAACCAGCTAAAGTAAAGCACACTGCAAACACAGTAAAACAACACATACTATAAGCCCACACACAGCTACTAAATATAAACATTTGATTTGTTTTTAACTCACCCTTTGACCGGACGTCTGTACGAGGAAAGTATTAATCCCCTGCGCTTCATTTCACCTGCTTCTTTTACAGCAGACACCTGAGACATGCATTGTCTCATTGACATTATTAAAAATACACTTGCATGTAGGGCTGTGTGATATGGCGATATATATCGTCTGGCGAAACAAAAACATCTATTGTTTCATTTTATGCAATATCGTTTATTTCGTTATGGGTAACGCTTTATATTAAGGTTCTTGTTATAAGCCTTAGTTAATAGGTAATAAGGACCTTATTAGATGCTTATTAACATCAGTTTGTGTTAATAAGACTATATTTAAGTGTTAATAATAACACAATAAACATGTTTACTGTGTGATTATAAGACTTTTATAAGCACTTATGAGAAACTTCTTAACTATTTATTGATTGCTTAATTAATTAATGAAAGTCTCATGAGATTCTGATAGCTGTTAATAAAAGCGTTACAAACCCATGTATTGAGTCTTACTAACTTACCTATTATGTCATAGTTAAACCTTTACTAAGCATTGTTTGTTGCTTTATGAAGGTGAACACACCTTTATTATTTGTTTATTAGCAGTTAACTATGTTCTAAGAACGATGCTTATTAAGGTTAATAAGTCCTTTATTAAATAGGTAATAATGCATTTCTATGCTCTAAGAACAATGCTTATTAAGGCCAATAAGTCCTTTATTAAACAGGTAATAATGCATTTTGAAGGTACCTGATCTAAAGCGAGAACAATGTTTATTAAGGTTAATAAGTCCTTTATTAAACAGGTAATAATGCATTTTGAAGGTACTGGATCTAAAGCGAGAACAGTGCATATTAAGGTTAATAAATCCTTTAACATACACTTTTTAACAGTTAATAAGTACTATATCTTGTCAAGGTGGATACAATGTGAATTAAAAAAAACTACATGTAACAATGTTACAGAGGTGAAGCACAAAAACTTACTTTTAAAGAAAAAAAAACACTTAACAACTGTGCAATTGTAAACATGTTTGTTTGTTTCCCAGAACTTTCATGAACAACATTTTACTAAATGTAAAAAAATAAATACCTTTGTAAAATAAAAATGCTGCCTGACATCAATTCAAGTGTCCAATGATTAAGACTATTAATTAAAAATATTAAATGAATAAGAACAACAAAACAATTAAACGAGTAGAGCAAAAAAAACTTCCATCAAACAATAATAAAAAAAAAAAACTGTTGTAGGTAAAACAATATAAAACGACGTGGGGTTGTATGAGTTGCTTCTGCATATTGAATCTGTAACCTTATGGAGATGGCTATCCTCACTAGAGGAATTTGGGCGAGACGTTGCTGTATCAGAAGTCAGCATTATACTGTTGCAGATAGGACAAGCAGAAAACCACATACAACTATATAGATGCTAACCCAGTGGTTCTCAAACTTGTTTTGTCATTCCCCACTTTGGAGGTGGGAATATTTTCAAGTCCCACCGTTCCCCGATTGTGTCAACAAAATAGTGAGAAAATTGGTCAGTCTTAAAAGTTTAAAATGTATTGAAATAAAATCAAGTAATACAATTCAAAAATAGATCATTTAAAAAAAAAAAGCCTTCTTCTGCTGGCCCCCTCTGCCACAGTATAATGCTGACTTCTGTTATACTTCCTCTTCCTCTTCCCATCGTCTGAGGAGGAGTCAGAGGAGTCAGACGACAACGGACTTGAGCCCCAGGGGAAGGTTGAGTCAGGCTGGTCTTTCTTGTTACTGTGTAAAGACAACACAAAGAAACATTGATCACAATTAGACAGATAGCAGACAGGTTATACAAAGCATTTAAGCGATTTGGACATGGAATCTGCAAAAAGGGGTGCAGTATCAAAGTAAATTTAGTCTGTAATGGTGACAATTGTTGGAAAAAAGTAAATATTTTCTTTCATTCAGATAGTTGTCCCTTCAAGAAATCTCTCTCCGTTGTCAGGTCTTTTATTTTTACATCCTGGCATTCCAATTTATACCTGGCCAGCTCATGTTTATATTTCTGTAGACCCAGTTTGGCAGTTAGGACAATTTGGGCAGCATCTGTGTCAGCACAGAAATAACCATTCAGCATTACTTTGCCCCTTCCTGACAAGCTAGCATGACACAACTGTTAATAGATAGCCTACGTTTGGTTGCAGTTTTTATGATAGTGTAAGCTAAACGTTAGCTCAAAAAAGAAGCTCACCAAAGCCTCTGAAAGAAAGTAATGTAAGCTAGGCAAACAACTAGCAAGCTAGAACCAGCTAACGTTACTATAGCATTACATTCTTAAACTTACCAGAAGAGTCATCCTCCAGTTCGGACCTCACCCTCTTATTTTTCAGAGACCAGGGGCCTATCCGAAAAGTCCAATCTCCTTACCTATAAGCCTCCTTTCCTATGCCTTAACCCCTAAACGTCATCGGGGTTAAGGAGAGATGAAAGGTGCTTCCTATCGAACATAGGAAAGGACAGCGTTGTTTCAAATGAATTCGACTCCACCTTTCCTAACCGACGTCATTGCGCGACGGCGAGTATTGCTGACGTGAGTCGCGTGAAACTACACTATTCTCCGAAAATTGACTTCAACAAGCGCTCGTTTGATCCATGCGTTCTTTTCATATTGATTGTAATCAGGTTGTCGCCAACAGAGTGAGAATCACTCCCATATATCCCAATTCACATGTGGAATAAAAAGAGGCTACACTTAGCCTATGTTGATGTTGAAATTAACTGCCCCCAGTAACTTCATTAAATGTGAAGTTGGTATTTTATTTTCTTATGGTGTAAATGATGTGCTACGAAAATAACTAAATTATGATGTTGGTCTTTTATGAGTTCTTTATTATCTTAATGGGGGGGGGGGGGGTATTTTGTTTTAGCTGAGTTAAATCTTCCTCTCTTCTCCTCTCCTCTCCTCTCTTCTGTTTTGCCTCTCGTTCGTATTCGTGTAGAGTCGGTAAACTCCGGCGGTGGCTTGTTGCTTTAAATATTGCCGCCGTAAAGGATTATGGGATACCACTATCTACGTTCCTTTAGCAAAGGTTGGTCAGGAGTAACCTATGCTAAAGGAGGGTTAAAGGATGAATCGAGGCTCCTTTCCTATGCATTTTGGTTATTCGGATTCACCTATCTGCCGAGCACTTCCGGGTCATCTCGATAGGAAAGGAAATTTCCTATGCAAAAAAGAGTTTTCGGATAGGCCCCTGGTTTGGGGTGCTGACCGTGCTGACGACTCCGACATGTTCTCCTTACTTTCGTGAAACACTTTGTCAAGCATGGCCGTCAAGCTGGCGTTAAGCCATCAGCGACTTGCATACACGGAACTTCCGGTTTTACAACTACCTTCAAAATAAAAGCCCTTTAAGGCGAGACACGGCAGGCAAAAACATCGTTTTTTTAAGCACTGGTCAATTTTGAGATTTGTGTCTATTTAGCTTCCATAACATGTCTTCTTTCATACTAGTATGGATAAAAGGTCCAAAATATACGTTTTAGGTGTTTATTTTACTAAACTTTGACTGCTTGCGTCTGTATTTTGCTCCTAAATTCGTCAAAAGTGAGCATTCTAACGTAACATACAGCACCGCGACCGCTGTATGAATCATAATAACCATGGTACTGTTGGAAAGCTCTGAATCTCAAGAACAACGTTATCTGATCCAAATATGGTCATGTCCTTTGTATCAGTAACCAATCGTGAAAGTGTGACGAGGGATTCAATGCTAGGAAAGCGACCTCATTGGCTAATGCACATTTCTGACGATGTGATTCGCTAAAAGGCATCACGTGATGCTAGCCCCGGGTAGCTCGAAAATCACAAAATAAAATGGGAAAAACGTCGAAAATATGCCAAACCAAGACAAAAAAAATACTTAATCAATTGGCTACGGACATTACATGATCGCCATTTTAAGGGGAGAAGTGTTAAAGACATGTAAATCACGCCGATCACGTCGGAGAGACACAGACTGTCAGACGATCAAAGGTGAGATGGTGGGGAGAGAGAGCGTCTGTGACGACAGGAGCAGGTTGACAGACAGTGGCTAATAATGAATTAACCACGTTTAAATTAGCATGTGGATGTAAATGTTACTATGCTATGGTTTATATATGTTAAGCAGTGGTAGGCCTATATGGCATTGAGGGGTGTAGGGCCTAATTCAATAAATTACTCAAGCTATTGTTGTGAAATTAAGTCAACCAGGATGCGTGAAGGACAGAGTTTCCAGTCAGGAGGTAAAGTTAATAAAGTGATATTTATTTCACCAAAAAGCAGAATAGATGGCTCCGCACAGTTAAGCGTGCACGGTCCTTAACATGAGAAGTCAACCTAGAGTTAAGTTCTCAAAGAAAAGGCGCTTAGACAATATTGCGCATAGTATATATAGGGATTCCTCTTGTGAGGTCCCATAGGTCAAAATCAAAACATGATGCAGGCGGGGCGTATTCTACTGTACGTGGCCTGGGTGCGAGCACTGAGTATGGCCACTCAAACCGGCTCTCTCTCTTCCAGGGTTCATCTTCCTCTTCTTATCAGTGATGATGTGTGCATGTTGTCGAGGTGCATAAAGAGGGGGCCCTTTGTCAATCTAATCTCTAAGTGTGTGTGTGTCCGCTCTAAGGTCAACCAAAGTTCTTTCCACGTTTCACTTCTGCAACCTTACAGTGCTATGGGTCAGTATAAGTTCTACATGTGTCAGTTCTCTAATTAGTGTGTGCTTAGGGTCAATCAGAGTTCCCTGAGAGTATCACTTCTTCTTCAGTGTACAGCCAGCCGAAATGAAACTGTCTGGGGATTCAAACTCTCTTAATAATTCTCACTCAATCAGGGGCCTGCTGATTTAAAGCTATTATGTATAATATGTGTGTTATTCTAGTGCCTGTTGATTAAAGCTATCATGTGTAATATATGTATTATGAGTGGGCATCTCTAAAAGTTAATTTTCTCTACAGTGGGCATCTCTAAAAGTTAATTTTCTCTACACTATAATCAGTGATTATCAGCAGAATTCACGTTTTTATCTTTAACAGCCGTTTTCTCAAAATGAGCTTTTTCCAATACTCTGCGAAAGATATCTCAACTTCTAGACCACTGACATCAACCAAACTTTCTATGATCATTCATAGCACTATTTTAAAGGTTTTTACACAAGGATTTGTTAATATATTGTTAATTGTCTGATTTATGATACATTTTCCTCCTAAAAACATGCCGAAAATGCATTTCTAAGACATGTACATAGTCTTTTTTGAATTATTAAATGAAAAAAGGCTGTATCCAAAATCTGTTGAGTAAAAACTTTAGAAACTAATATGTGGTTAAAATACAATAGAGATTTTAACTCTGGCTTTATCCAACATCTCAAAATTTTTCTCGAAAAATGACCCAAATTTACGCATAATTGGTTAAATATTGCCATATTTGCATATTTAATAAAATATTAAAGAAAAACATGTAATACAAAAAATAATTGTGTTAGTGTCAGTAATCAAATGGCAAAGTTTCATGATGATATCTATCAGTTAAAAAAAAAATCCCTATTCACCTGGGGTGTCTCGCCTTAAGGATCTGATTTGAGGCACAAAACCGATCATACGAGTCATATTCATCATAGATTGTGAAAAATATACTACGTTCTCGGGGCATCTGATTTTAACACTCACTCAACATGTGCGCGCACACAAAGAGGGAGGTGAAAGAATCACTTCGGAGCAAAAACAAATATATTATGCACTCATATTATGCACTCATTATGCTAGATGCCAAGAGACAACATTTTGGAAAGAGGGATGACAATCAGTGACTTTAGCCAACTAAGATATGGCGCTGCAAACCAAACTCAGAAAACTCATTTTTGAAGGTACTTCAACAAGAAAAACATTAAAGCTAATCAAATACCTTCAGCGCTCTAACATTGTATTTACATGTCGTTTTTCTAATTCTCATTGTATCCTCCTTGACAAGATATAGTACTTATTAACTGTTATTAAGTGTTTAATAAAGGACGTATTAACCTTAATAAGCATTGTTCATAGAGCATAGTTAACTGTTATTAATTGATTAATAAAGATGTGGTTACCTTCAAAAAGCGACAAACAATGCTTAGTAAAGGTTTAACAATGACATAATAGGCAAGTTAGTAAGACTCAATAAATAGGTTTGTAATGCTTTTATTAACAGCTATCAGAAACTCATTAGACTTTTATTAATGATATTAAGCGATCAATTAATAGTTAAGAAGTGTCTTATAAGTGTTTATAAAAGTCTTATAATCACACTGTCAACAGGTTTATTATGTTATTATTAACACTTATATATAGTCTTATTAACACAAATTAATGTTAATAAGCATCTAATAAGGTCCTTATTACCTATTTACTAAGGCTTATAACAAGAACCTTAATATAAAGCGTTACCTGGTTAATTGCAAATCCCACTCTTTAGGACACAAACTACACATGTAGCTCGCAGTTAAGTTACTGTTTGTAACACTCAGGATACACAATTTTACTTTAAATGAACTATATATTTATAAATAATATGTTATCAAAAAACCAAGATGTAACAGAGTACTGGGCTAATAAGTAGGTTTGACTCTTGGAGCTGGTGGAGAATTAATGACACGACACAGAATGTTGGTAACCGGTTTTGGGTAACACTTTATAATAACTATCCGTTGTAACTCGTTAATAGATCATTAGTAAACTCTTAATTAATGATTTGTTAAGTGTTTGTTAGCAGTTTGTTAAGGATTTATAACAATGGTAGATAGTTAATAGCTTAATAATTGAATCAGTTCATCTGGGAGGTAATCCGAGATTAACTGATCACGTCACGTTCAAGTCCATGGCATGCACAGTGTGTATTGAGTTTATTTAAAAATATTTGACAATGGGGCTGCCCTCAGTTGCCCATGCACTGTGTATAGTCTATAGCCTATTTCAGCCTCGTCGGTATCTCGGATTACCTCCCAGATGAACTGATTCAATTATTAAGATATTAACTATCTACCATTGTTATAAATCCTTAACAAACTGCTAACAGACACTTAACAAATCATTAATAATCATTAATTAAGAGTTTACTAATGATTTATTAACGAGTTACAACGGATAGTTATTATAAAGTGGTACCCGGTTTTGAATTTCACTTGATAAACAAATAACAAAATCACTTGAATCAATCAAGGAAATGTTCAACATAAATAGAAAATAGGCCTTCAATTCAATTTAGTTATCTTAGATATTCACACTCAGTATGGGCACCTTTTACCCTCCATACATTTAAATCAACAGTTCCCAGTTCTATTCATACATTCATCCAAATAAACATAAAACGATGCATCCCACACAAATCATGTACTGCAGTTTAGATGTGTTGTGGGTGCAGAATGTTCAATGATGTCAGTGTTTGTTTGGGTAGGGGGAATCCTACCACACTCCAGGCAGCCAGGCTTGAGGCCTGCCTTTTGAGGGAATTTGATTTGAGTTTGTTCTTCTCCGTTAGTTCGCCATCATCTTGCTCCGGCAATAGGGCCTGACCTGTTTAGGCAAAAGGGTCAGATTTACAAGTCTGCTCAATTTGGGAGCAGCATTTTAATTAAGTTTTCCATTTTGGAGCTCTCACCAGTGTTCAGTGTTGAAAGAGTCCTCCTCAGCAGCAGATCAGCTCCTCCATGTTTGCAGTCACAGTCCAGGTAAATATGTTTTGTTTCCAGGGTTGGTAAGTTTGGTTTTGTGTCTCCCCTGTGTTCCCGTGTTGTGTTTCTTTTTCCAAAGTTGTCATTGACTGGGGTTTTAACTATGTCCTGCTGCCTGAATGCTTAATTAACTGATTCGGTTCACCTGGGGAATGGGAGTAGGTTCCATTGGCTCAGGGGATGTGATTGACAGTGTGCCAATTTCAGCAGTGTTACATCCTCCCCTTCTGAAGCAATGCACGTCCCGTTGCGTCTTCGTTGTGGCTGGGAAGTCACAGGCATATTCAACATAGGCATTGTCACAGAGGGCACCACACCATCTAAACTTGGATCCACTAAAGAGGTGGTGACAGCATTGCTTAGACCTTGGAACAATGACTGAATAACAGAAATTAGTGGATTGCCTAATTTTTTGTAGTGAAGTCGTTCAGGTTCCTTTCTCTGTCTGTTTGGGTATCTGTCAGACTCTTCTGTTTGGTCCGGAGGTAACGGGTTGTTTTCTTGATCAAGCAGCTCATTTGGGATTTGTAAAGGTGAGTCAGGTTCTGGTTCTATGTCAGGTTCAGGGACTGCTGTAGATTCAGTTTCCCCTGATTCAACTTCATGGGATATTGTGACAGGGATGGTTTCAATAGGGACAGGAACACTCTCCTCCTCTGCTGAGGATGGTACAGGAGAGGATGCTACACAAGGATGGTGGGGGCTGTCCCGGGAGGATTTTCTCAACCGGTCTCTATAGTGAACTGTGTTGAATATGGTAGGTGAATCTTGTAACTTTCTTTGCATTGAGATTTCATTATCAGAGTCAGAATCAACATCATCTTGTTGAAAGGGGTCATTGTTGGGATCCGGATTATTACGAGTTTGGGGTCTTCCGGGTAAGTTGAGAGTGACAGGTTCCTCTGAGTCATTGTTGGAGAGAAATCCACAAGGCAGAAGCAAGTCCCGATGCAGTGTGCACAGAGGGCCATTTTTGCCTTCAGGTTTGACCGTGTGTCAACGAAACTTTGTTTCATTATATATTATAACATTTAATTAGGGTACATTACGTATTTTCTGCTTGTAACCTCTGTCCCACTAAACTTATGATTCCCCCTGCATGTAAGAGAAGATATTTTTTAATTGCAATGATTTATTACATCCTTGGAAGGAGAGGAAAACTCCCTTCTTTCTGAGACCTTGTATGACGAATAACATCTGCGAAACTCAAGGACCCTGAACACACCAAACCTAGTGTGTTTGCGCTCACGCCACCTTCTCTTGCATATAATCTCATGTACACTGTCCATTTCTTTGTATTCAACCATGTACCAAACCAGATACATTGTTGATTCCCTTGTATGCTGTTACAAGTAAAATATTCATTCTGCTTTTGAAGAAGCCTGACTCAGTTCTCATTATTACAAACACTTGGGTTTTTAATAATTCTAATAACAAATGGTCCTTCGAATGAGCCGGATCCAATAACCTCTTCTCTGGACAAGAAGAGCCTGCACGTGAGACGGGGGAGTCTGCGACTCTCCACAGAAGTCCTCCAGCCCATTGCTACGGGGGGAGGCCGTCAGCAGACTCGACTTGGATGTGGGATTCAGAGCATTCCCTTTTATTCAGACGTTGATGTCTGAAAAAACCAAGTCTAGCAGTTATCTTTTGTGTCATAAAACTAGGAAGTTAGAATAAAACTGAGAGTTTAATTTATGAAAACAATTGGTTGCGGCTGAAAAAGCTACTGTTAGACATCATATTAGTGTTTATGAAGTTTCACTGTTTAGGAAGAACAAAAAGCTGTGATTAGTGTTAAGGTGGGTCACTAAGTAAATAATACTGCCACAAGATGTTTGCTAAGTGTTTTGTAGTCTTACTGCTAACAGCTTAGGAAACATCACATAGAGTGTTCTAGTTTAAAATTGGTGAATTTTGTTAATCAATTGGAGGGAATAGGGGTGTTCACCCTTTTAAATTGATTACTGGGTAATTTGATATTAGATTTTACATTTTAAAAATTAAATTGGTTGTAAAATGGATGATAATGAGATAACAATAAACAAATACCAGTTTAAAGAGGAGAGTGTTGAAAATTGCCTGTCACAAAAGTGCAATCTCCTGAGAGGCCTCCTTAAGAAAAGTGAAGAACTAACATCTCAACTCCGGCAGCTGGTTACAGCCTGTGAGGAGGTTGTAAATAACAATGAGGTCATTCACCAGACAGCTGAAAGAGGCAGAGAAAAAGAGTTTGATAAGAAACAATGGGGAAGGGGGAAACAGAGAGGTGCCAGAGAGAAAAAAAAGACGCAAACTGGGTGTTTCAATTGCGGTCAAAATGACCACTGGTACCGCAAGTGCCCCCACCCCAGAGAAGGAAAGAGCCAATCAGAGAAAGGTGGTGGCCCAGGAGATGAATAAGAAAATGTTGTTGAAAGTTGAAGAGAAAAGATGGAAAAAGATTGTTTGGATGTTATAAAGAAAGAAAAAGTACATAGGGGAAGAGAGATAAAAGAGGGTTTTAGTAAGTGTGCATACAATTGTTATGCTGTTATGATGACTGTTTTTGTCTAAAAAATTTGTGCTAAAAATAATGTCCGAGGAGAAACAAAATGCTCGTCTCCTAATGATGACCAAAGTTCTGAAACGCTTTAAAGTTTAGAGCTGAATATCTCGCCAATCCAAACCCCATAGTGAACCTTAAAGATTAAAGGTTTAGTCAGTCATTTGAAGTCCCAGCAGAAACTTACAAATGAGCGTCCTTTTGTGTTCTTTTTATATGAAAATGTTCACTGAAAAGAATTGTTCAATGCTTTTGATTGGAATTAAAAGTTAAAGGGGATTTTATGCTGAAAATTTGATAATTGTGATAATGTGATAAATGTGATAATAATCATAATGTGTCTTGTTGATATAAATTGATTCAAAACTAGTTAAATGTAGGGACGCCTATGCTTGACCAAGCTGAGTTAACTTTTGTCATTTGAAATAACAAAATATAACACCATTACAGATTTGGAGAAGTAGAGAGCTTCTCGTGATGAAATAATGTGTGTATGAGATTCAGTCCCTGAGTCCCTGAGATGGAAAAAAAGGGAGGGCCTGAAATGTGAAAGAAAGATGTGTGTGCTTAAATGCTACCCTACACAGACAAAAAATGTGGAAGAATGAAATCAAACCTATCCTAAAATGTTGTTGTGCGTTAATTGTGACATCTAGAGCAAGCAATGCGGATAGGATGATATGTTAAAAGCTGTGTACTGTTATTGGAGAGAAACAACCCTGGCAGAATGATGAGCTATGTTTTGAGAACATGTTACTGCTCCATATTCATTCTGTTTCAGGTGCAAGAAGAAAACGAAGCTGACATGCTTCAATAAGGACGAATTGGACACTGAGGAACAATCTGAATAGGTTATCTAACCTATTCAGATTGTAATTCAGATCATAACCATTCCCAGTGACTGTGATAAAAAGGACACTTTGCGTCGAGATGCCAAAAAAGGGACTTGTTGACCATCAGACGATCTCGGTTCCTGTTCCCTGGCTTCTGCAGAGACTGTCCTCTCTGAAACTGTACATAGACGATGTTGCACCAGTACACACACTTGCAATTTCACAACTGTAATGTTGAAATGTACTTGATATTATTTCTGCTTGAATGAAACGTATTTACTCATATCTACCTTTCTCTTTGCTTTGATGTGTTACATGTATGTTTAATGAAATTTTATAATAAGTGGGGAAATGTCAACGAAACTTTGTTTCATTATATATTATAACATTTAATTAGGGTACATTACGTATTTTCTGCTTGTAACCTCTGTCCCACTAAACTTATGATTCCCCCTGCATGTAAGAGAAGACATCTTTTAATTGCAATGATTTATTACATCCTTGGAAGGAGAGGAAAACTCCCTTCTTTCTGAGACCTTGTATGACGAATAACATCTGCAAAACTCAAGGACCCTGAACACACCAAACCTAGTGTGTTTGCGCACACACCACCTTCTCTTGCATATAATCTCATGTACACTGTCTATTTCTTTGTATTCAACCATGTACCAAACCAGATACATTGTTGATTCCCTTGTATGCTGTTACAAGTAAAATATTCATTCTGCTTTTGAAGAAGCCTGACTCAGTTCTCATTATTACAAACACTTGGGTTTTTAATAATTCTAATAACACCGTGTATACTGGAAGATCTCCTGTACGGTTTACAACGACATAGATGTCAAACTCCCATTTATCTGCCAGCTTATGTTTTCCACGCAGTCGAACGTTTCTGACAAGAACTCTATCACCAATAGTGAGAGTGGATTCAGTAACTCGTTAATCAAAACGTGCTTTGTTTTGGCCTGCAGTTTTAGCAGCATTGTGACTTGCAATTCTGTATCTCTCCTCTAGGTTGGCCTTAAGCTTTTGGATGTACTGAGAATGTGATGGTTCGGAATGGTCAGAGGGAAGACTAAAGGCCAAGTCTATTGGTAAACGCGGTTGTCGACCATACATTAGTTCATATGGACTAAAGCCAGTAGTGTCATTCTTGGTACAGTTATATGCATGAACCAATGGCTTAACAAAGTCTTTCCAATGAGATCTGTCTTTATGACTCAAAGTACCAAGCATCTGAAGGAGAGTTCGATTAAAGCGTTCCAAAGGATTTCCTCTCGGATGATAAGGAGTGGTTCGGACTTTCTTTATTCCAACCGAGTTCCTTGATTGTTTTAGACTCAAAGTCTCGACCTTGGTCACTGTGGAGTCGTTCAGGGAATCCATAATGGACAATGAAACTATCCCAGAGTGCTTTAGCGACAATACGAGCCTTTTGATAGGGAGTGGGAATAGCAACTGCATATTTGGTGAAATGGTCTGTGATCACCAATATATCTTTGGTATTGCTACGATCTGGCTCCAGGGACAAAAATTCCATGCATACCAACTTCAAGGGATGGCTGGTAATGCTGGGCTTACACAAGAGGACTTTTAAAAGACTTTGAAAAGACTGAAGACTGAAACCCTCTTACATCTAAATACAATCAACTCACACCTGAAGACAACTAGTCATTAGTTTTCAGTCACAGAGTGAGATTTTGCAAAGACAGGGGTCTCATATTGCAAGACTAAAACTAGATTCCTTTTGAGATTAATATAATTTCCGCAAACGCGATTGTGATTATTTAATTAAAAACAAGTTAATTCAATATTCCGAGCGGGGGACTTCCTTTAGTTATTTGACCAGCTTTATTTGCTGATCTCATACCCCAATAACTTTAACTCCTAACCCTGTATTTGACGGTAAAGTGTTAAGATTGCGCGGCCTGGTTCTCCACCGAGGCTTCTAGGAAAAAGTATCCAAAATAAGTGCCTCACCAGGCGGAGACAGGTCGCGACTAATGCCGCTCCTCCTGTGTCGTGCTTGATGCATGCGAGAGTGTGACAGTGTTTACGTCATTTCGCTTGAGCCAACCCATTAAGACTAGCGATAATATCAAACCTGTTTGATAATGTCGGAACGTCAAGACGGGGAGAAGACTGGCTGAAATCGGGTCAGAAGACCACCATACACCAAACGAATGAGATTACGTGTGCGCGCCACAACTCCAGCACGACTTCCGTGATTTCAGTCCGACATTGGAAGATTGTCTGCGACTGTCAAATCGTGTGAAAACTTGTGTAGTGTAAGCCCAGCATTAGGATGTTGACTAATGGAGCAGCTCTTTCTGGGGGGGTTTTACGGCGTACACAACGACTACATGTTTGTATTTTATTCTCAACTGAAGCTGCCATCTTGGGCCAGAAGAAACAAGCTTGTACAAGATCAAGTACACGGTCAACTCCCATATGTCCCATGTCATCGTGAACACTTTGTAAGGCCAGAGCTCTCAGATCCTTCTAGTCGTTTCCTGTACAAGATACCATTTTTCATCGTGAGGCGATTCCACTCCCTCAGCCAAAGAGGAAGCTCAGGAAGTTCTGCTCTAACTGTGGGGGAAGGGCTCACTCCTGATTCCATTTGCTGAATGACTTCTCTGATACCGGAGTCAGCTCTTTGCTAAGGAAAGACCTCAGTTCTTTGAGAGTACAGGGTCGTGGCCATGTCTTGAGAGCTTGAGTTTTTCCAGGATCAGTTTCAACACCGTTGGCAGACACAATATGGCCCAAGTAGCGTACTGAGGGTTGAAAGAACTTACATTTTTCCACTGACAACTTCAAACCGTAGTCTTTTAGCCACTGGAGAACCTTAAAAAGGCGTGTTTCATGTTCCTCCAGGGTGTCAGAAAAGATGATGATGTCATCTATGAACACTAACACCTCTTTTAAATTGAAATCACCCTACACTTTTCCATCAAGCGTTGAAAGGTACTTGGGGCAATTCCTTGAGGCATTCGGTTAAACTCCCAAAAGCCTAGGGGACAAACAAAAGCAGTTTTCTCTTTAACAGCTTCTTCCATTTCAATCTGATAATATCCTGATTTGAGATCCAACACAGAAAACCACTTTAGAACCAGCTAGAGCACGGAAAGAGTCTTCCACATTTGGAAGGGCATAAGCATCTTTGATGGTCTGCGAGTTAAGCTTTCTGTAATCAATGCAGAGACGGACAGAATAATTTTTCTTACGAATGACCACAATTGGTGAAGAAAATGGTGATTCTGACTCTCGAATTATCCCTGCCTCGACCAGCTCTTGCAGATGTTTGCTAACTGCGTCCACATCTTGTGGATGAATTGGTCTAGCACGCTGTTTAAAGGATGTGTCATTGCTCATTTTGATGTGATGCTTTACTTAATCCATCCAACCAAAATCCAGGTCGTGCTGTGCGAAAACTTCTGGCATAGCATTGAGACGGTTGGTTATTTTTTCTTTCCAATCAAAGGGTAAAGCTGAATCACCAAAATCAAAACTCCATGTGGTAGGTTTTGTGGGTTCTGAAGATTTGGGAAGATCAGACTGAGTAGAATCAGGTTGAGAGACAGTTTCAGGATGTTTCAGGATGCTCTGTACTGCACTCAATTCAGCTAGAACAGTCTTGGGTGGTAGGGTAATGTCACGTCTAGTCTCATTGTTCAGCACCACTGGAAGGCGACTGAACTGTTTGGATGGTAATGTGATAAGACAACTGGATACCAATAACCCACAGGGTAATGAGGAATCTGATGGGGGTTCAATGAACCTCGATCGTTGACGACATCCTGTAGTACTACAGTACTATACGCTGGAATCACTACAGGGGTCTGGCCTGAAAGTTTTATCAACCCCAATTTACCATCACTTGAGTACTTGTGCCTCAGTTCCATGATTTTCAAGACAGCACGATAGCCATGATGGGATGGAAGAAAGCTGGGGTTGTGTTGACAAAAGTCTGAGTAGAGGAAGTCAAGTGTATTGGTGCCAATCAATACTTGTTCACTTGTCTTGCCTTCATGAGTTGGAACTACCAAAGCAAGAGTAGACACTTCAACTTCAATTCCAACAAAGTCCTTTGGAAACGTTACAGACAGTTCAACATAACCAAGATAAGGCACTTCTTGTCCATTTGCTCCTTCTATCTCTAGAAGAGTAGTTAAAGGCTTAATTGGTTGATCAGCCAAGAACTTTGCATGATAGGATGAAGGAATGGTAATTACTTGAGACCCGGTGTCGAGGAGACAAGTGGTTGGGTTACCAGAAATTTTGACTTGGGCTGTGCTTTTAGTTCCCGCTAGTCGTTTAGGAAAGCTAGAAGGGTAATCGTTTACTTTGGTTTCCTTCATTTGTACCCGCTTTGCAGTGGGACTTTTTTTCATTTTCACCAACTCCTGAATGTCCCTCCACAAGAAGTGATTTTAGTTTAAATCACTGGAAGGTCGAGATCTCATTTGTTGCCGTTTCCCGTGCAACTGTGTCCTCTTAACTGCTACCAAGGAAGGGTTTGGTGTTTGATCACAGTGGGTAGCAATATGACCATCCTCTCCACAACCATAGCAGTAACCAGCACGAAGTACAGTACTTGACTGAGTGAATGGGTTGGATTGCTTTCCAGACTGAGTAGGTCTTGGTCTAAAAGTGACCTTGTCGGAAAACTTGCCTTTGCCCACAGGGTTACATGCTGGGTTTGAATGAAGGGAGGTGGTCAAAGCTGACAGTTGACTTTGTATTTGAAACACCATCTTCTTCAAATGCTCAATTTCTGAAGACTGCTCAACCACAGTACAGGAACCAGCACTATACACATGTGATGCACCATGTGATTTAGAACTGGTGAATGCTTGCTTGGCTGTACCCAAGTGATGCTTCATACGACAGGCTTTAGACATTTTCTGTCTTTACAATGTGTTCCACCAATACCTTCTGAATTTCAGGTGGATTACGCACATCAGCTGATAGTGTGGGATGGCTTCGATGACAGGTTGCTGGAGGGGCAAGATAAGAAGCAAAATCACTGGTCAGGCTTGGCGATTTCTGTTCTTTATGTGCTGGAGTGAAATTTGCACAAGTGTCTTTATGAAGGAATTTCTCCTCAGTTTCAGAGCGTGGCACTTTTCCATCGTCATACAAGTCAGGTTTCTCTTCAGTCTTCATTTCAGGAGTCAGTGTTAGCGAATGAGAGGACATTTTTTCTAGTTCCTCCTTAAACAGAATTTCAAATGACTTTCCACTTAATTTTGCAATTGCCTGCAGTTCCTCCATGTAGCTCTGGCGCACTTGCGAGCAAGGGGACTATATACACTGTCTGAAGAGCAAACCTGGTAGATGACCTCCGGTGTGGTAGAACTTTTGTATGTTAAGGGAAGCAAAGGTGCAAGGGACTGCATTGCAGTTCCATGTGTGAACTCTAGAATACCATGTCGAGTATTCAGGTGTGTCAATGGTGAAAATACGGTGTACAGCACCAAATTGGGAAATATATTTCTCTAGTTCCTTATCTGTGTCAGTGTGAGTTAAGTTAACTATAACAACTGCATCTGGGATTTTTATGGACTCTTGCATTACTATTTCCATATTGTCATAAATAAATAACTCAATATACCCAGAAAATTATGTTCATTAATCCTCAACACAGCTCCTGGCTAGCTCGCCACTTTATGTAACACTCAGGGTAAACAATATTACTTTAAATGAACTATATTTATAAAAAATATGTTATCAAAAAACCAAGATGTAGGGGAGAACGGGGTTATATGTCACACGGGTTGGTTGTCACAATCGTTATATCTCGAAACCAGAAGGCGCCGTATGTGAAATGTTGGTATGTAAAAATCCAGAATTGGGATCAGAGGTCACCTACATAGTCTTCCTTGGAGTTAGATTGCTGAATTTGAGGTGAGAGGAATGTTTGTGTTTTTCATGTCAAATTGAAAATATTTAGCTCCTCAGTATTTCTCTTTTAGGCTTTTACACAATGGGTTTATAAAAAAACACTTGTTACCCATAAAAAGTGTGAAGGGTAAACTATAATTTAGATTGTGGTTAGAAAGCTAATTAGTTGTCAGCCTTGATGCTAGCAAGAAATTCAAGTTGGGGTTGGTCGTCACATTTTTTTGAGGGTTGGTTGTCACATGTTATCCGAAGGCTGCAGCCAGAAAATGAACCCAATAACGAAAGAAATTGTCAAGCTGTATCCTCACTGACACCCCAGAGAAGGAAAGAATAGAGCAGGAAATATAAAACTGAAAAGTGTAGCGTGCAAAAGTATTCAGCCCCCTGAGTCAATGCTTTGTAGAACCACCCATCGCTGCCATTACAGCTGCAAATCTATTGGAGTATTTCTCTACCAGCTTTGCACATCTACAGACTGATATATTTTGTCCATTCTTCTTTGCAAAATAGCTCAAGGATCAGATTCAGCATCAGATTGGATGGAGAGTGTTTGTCAACAGCAATGTTCAAGTATTTTTTAATAGTCTCAATTGTTTTTAAGTCAGGACCTTGACTGGGTCATTCTAACACATGACTATGCTTTGATTTAAACTATTTCATAGTAGATCTGGTTGTATTTTTAGGGTAGTTTTCCTTCTGGAAGGTTAATTCCCAATTTTGTTGTATAGGTGACTATACAATGACAATAAAGACTATCTTATCTTAACCTCTGCCCCAGTCTCAAGTCTTTTGCATCATACTTTTTTTTTTACTGGCCTTATGGAATATTCTAATATGCTGGATGCTGGATTTTGGATTTTCATGAGCTACAAGCCGGAATCCTAAAAAGTTATACAAGAAAATTCCTTAAAGAGGACCTATTATACTACTTTTCTGGTCTTAATTTCTTGTTTTACACTGCTATAGAGCAACCTGACACGAATCACATCACAAAAAACTATGTAGATTTTCGGGAAGCTCTTTCTTTTATTTTGGCGATCCAGCACGTCCTGTCAACACTTGAGTGTGTGTGCTTCGGCAATCTCCGCTCCCTCCGCCTGTGATCGGCCATCTCCGCTCCCCCCCCCCTGCAAACCCCACTCTGTTGTGATTGGTTCCCTTCCTTCCGGAACACTTTCAGTGGCGGGAAGCGCGAGCATGGACCTATAAGGGCGCGAGGCAGACGCGAACAGGGAAGTGACAGCATTACTATACATGGAAACATCCGCGTGGTGACTTCACAAAGTTACATGCGACGTCACAAAGTTACGGAAGGGTAGACCGCTTTGAACACGTGACTTCTCGACTGGCTAGAATAGTGTTTAGTGCTCTGCACAGACACCCCAGACGGTCAGCAGGGAATACGTCGAAATGCATGTAAGTCATTATTTGATAATTTAGTATGGTTAAGCATGACTATGAATCATCATAACAACGTTTATAGGTCATAAAAGTCAAAAAGCATCATAGGTCCGCTTTAAATAGCTCACTATAGGGGAGAATGGGGTAATCTGAGTCTCTTTTTACATTTGCTCCCCTCTAAGCAAGCTAAAATTATTTATCACTCAAATTTACACATTTCCCATTAATTCAGGATGTTTCATAGAAATGGGCATTAGCAGAATTTATTCAAGACAAAGGGCAGTGAAAATATGATTGTTTAAAAAAAAAGTTGTCTGTCTCACTTTACCCAGCTGTGGGGTAAACTGAGACAGACCAGAAAAAATGAAGGGGGTAAACTGATCCACTTACTTTTTCCACTCTAAAACTACCATAACAACACAAATTGTAACCGTTAGAATCCTGACAGCTAGTTTGAAAACCAAATATTACAAAACTAATGTCTTACTAGTAACAGAATCATGGGGTTTGGTCAATTCAGCAAAAACATTTTTCTAAACACTTGAAAGTAACTCTTATCAAATACAACATATAATTCATATTCAATAATTAACATTCAAATGACAGATAGAACCAGTTAGATTAAAACAAAGTCTGGGGGTCAGAACACAGGACCCTTAGAGCCAGCTAGTGTCTTGGGGTCAGAGCAAAGGACAATCAGAACCAGCTAGAACAGCCTAGGACTCAGAACAAAGGACTAGACCCAGCTGTCTTTTTCTTTATCTTTTGAGTCTTTTTTTCTGCATTTGTTTTATTGGGATCATTCATTGAATAAATACATATTACTTAGAGTCTATTGATGTTAAAGGTCACTCTCCTGTCCCCCACATACATACATGCCAAACCATGCCCTTGCTGACACCCCATCAACCCCCAGCTCCAACCCACATCGTCTTTTGTCTTTTCAAACTAGTCTCCTTGCTACCTCAAATATAATGGATTCATTAAAGGGCACAGACACTGTCTCACTTTACCCCACAGCATTTGTCTCACTTTACCCCACTGCCACAATTTGAGAAAAAACTACCTCTCTCAGCAATTCAGGCTAATCTTCAGTTATCATCATCACATGGTTTCTTATGTTGGTAGTTCATCAACACGTGTGATATAAGTTTTTCTACCTGAATCAATATGATTAGCCACAACAATCGATTTAGTTGACAGCAAGAAAATGTACTTTTACATGCAAAAAATGTGTGAAAAAACATGCTTACAAAATCACCATGAGGTCCTCTCTTTCATGGCCAAGGGGAAATGAGAGGGTCTTGAAAACATATATCTCACATGACCAAAAATGTATTCCGTGTCATAGATACAGAGGGTGTCTCACATTACCCGAAGCCTCACATTCCCCCGTCTTCCCCTATGTCTAATACATCTAGAATATATGGAACTTTAACTTTTTGAATTAAATAAGATAAAAAAAAAGCTTTTCCATGATATTCTAATTTATTGAGCAGCACCTGTATATATATTCACAGTATATATACAGTATTGTATATAGGTAGTGTAATGCACACACACAAAACAATACAATACAATAATAGTACAATTGCCTCTTGATGTACCAGCCCATGTAAAGTAGCAAAGCAGTTGTCAAAGGTGGAGTCACATACCAAGTGATCAGTCTGGGCCCCAGCACAGAGAAGCATGCAGTGTGAACAGAGCAGGGCTTCCTAGCAGGATATTCTATTGGAAGCTGGGGACAAGTGTGGACTGGTAAGTGCATTTAATAACAGAAACGTATCAATTGGCTTTGGCTTTTTTGAATCCTTAAATATAAAATATGTTGTAGGGGCACACATGGTGATGGAGAAATGTGCAGGATTTTAACATCAAAAGCTAGGAAAATGTGTAAAATGCATTTACCTCCTTACTCTTAATTGTCATTGTAATGTCTAGTTAGGAGTGTCTAAAATACCAGGAGAAAAACCCATTCAGAATTAACAGGATTATACAACATTGCAGATTTTCAAAGCAGCAGCTGCATAAGAAAAGATACAGTACATTTATTTCTTGAGATAAGATGTTAGAATCGGGTTGAAGTTGTTCAGTATTGAGTCCTGGCTGATATGCACATATAATATAAATATGTCTTTTAAATTACCACATGAAAAAATTTGATTTGTTATGGTGAAGTATCCAGGCATGAATATAGGTTATCATATTTTCCTACAAGGCTGAACAAGTGAACTAATGCTCCAAAACAATATTTAAAGTTTGAGAATTTATCAGCTTAATTATCTTCTCCAGGATCTTTCATGACACAGAAGTGTAAAAGTGACAAACTCATTTTAGTTTGGGCCACTATTTTACACTAATTACTAGTTTATTAAGTATTTATTATTTATTTAACATTGAAAACTTTGGGGCTCGATATTATTACATTTGTGTTTTTTTGTTAAGGAATGTAGCCCTATCTTTAACCTTTCAAAACTGTTTCATCATAAGCGATAAAAACATTTCCTGATCAGATATGATGGTTCTGGCTTTAATTAGTACAGCCTGTATAAGTCATGTTATCTATTCTTTACAGGCTATGCTAATCTATGCCAGAATCAGCAATGCAATGGAAGCTGAGGATTTTTCCACTTCATAGCACCCTTATCTCTCTCTCTTTCTTTCTCTGTCTCTCTGTTTCTCTCTCTCTCTACACTCACCGGCCACTTTATTAGGTACAGCAGTTCATTTTCTTGTTAACACATATAACTTATCAGCCAATCACATGAAAGCAACTCAGACAGGACAATTTATCTAAGCTCAAATCAGAATGGGGAAGAAAGGGGGATTAAGTGACTTTATACATGGCAATGTTGATGGTGCCAGAAGGGCTGGTGTGAGTATTTCAGAAATTTCACGCGCAAGCATTTCTAGGGCATACAGAGAATGGCCCGAAAAAGAAAAAATATCCAGTGAGCGGCATTTGTGTGGACGAAAATACCTTGTTGTCAGAGGAGGATGGGCATACTAGTTCAAGATGATAGAAAGGCAACAGTAACTCAAATGACCACTCGTTACAACCAGGGTATGCAGAAAACCATCTCTGAACACAAAACGCAACCAAACTTTATGCAGATGGGCTACAGCAGCAGAAGTCCCAATCGGGTGCCACTCCTGTCAGCTAAGAACAGGAAACTGAGGCTACAATATGCACATGCTCACCAAAATCGGACAATAAAAGATTGGAAAAGTATTGCCTGGTCTGATGAGTCTCGATTTCAGTTGTGAAAGCCAATCAGAATTAGGCGTAAACAACATGAAAGCAAGGCTCCATCCTGCCTTGAACCATTAACCATGCCATGTTAAAAGCCGCTTAAATCCCCTTTCTTCTCCATTCTGATGCTCTGTTTTAACTTCAGCATGTTGTCTTGACCACGTCTACATGCCTAAATGCATTGAGTTGCTGCCATGTGATTGGAAGATTAGCTTTTTGTTTTTACAAGCAATTGAAGAGGTGTACCTAATAAAGTGGCCGGTGAGTGCATAAACATTATTGAGCTCACACTATACTGTCTTGGTTGATTGATGAAAAGCTTGAGAACATAAAGCATATTCAGGTTGATCATGAAAGACAACAGTAGGACAGTACCGTTGCAGCAAAGGCAAAGCTATGCCTCTGCAGCTACTGTATGCCTATAACAGATTAAAATATATTTGTCTGACAGACTGAGTATACATGTGTGGGTCGTTGGACTCATACCAATGATACAAGGAAGACCCTCTACTGCTGTTTTGGTGAGTGTTCATTTATTCATTAACAGCCCTTTTTGTTTGTTGAAGTTGGTAACCTTGAACTGAAGCCCAACTTTTGTCCCACAGCTACTTTGTTGACTGTGACACAAATGTATATAAATTACCAACTCAGTATTCCACTAAATAACTTGTCACTAAATTAATGAATTTAAATGTTTTAATTTTTTATAAATTAGTGTACAGGTGCATCTCAACAAATTAGAATATCAAGTAATTTATTCCTCCATAATTTGATTCAAAAAGTGAAACTTTCAAATATTTGAGATTCATTACAAATAAAGTGAAATATTTCAGTCCTGTTTTGTTTTAACCACGATTATTACTGCTTACCGCTCATGGAAAACCAAAAATCATGCATCTAAAAATATAAGAATATTACATTCGGCCAATCAAAAAAAGGATTTAAAATAGAGAAATGGCAACCTTCTGAAAATAGTGTTAATTCATTTAGCTGATCGCCTCCATGCCAAGCAGCATTAATGAAATCATTCATGCAAATAAGATCCCTGAACAAGTATTGAGTGTATAAATGAATATTCTTTTTATACCTTTTCTCTCTTTTCTTCCAGGTGTGCATTGGTTATCATGAATCTGACGTCCAACTCTGGTTATATACACTTCTTCACCAACAGTTCTCCTGGTATGAGAAAAAAGCCTGATCCCACAAATAGAACTCAACTCAATTCACTTAGTATCTTTATAAAATCTATGTAATTATTTCAGAGGTTGCTAAGATAATGCAGATGAAGACTCTCCAAACCTCTGTTAACTATTTATGTAGTTTTGTTTAGTGCACATTTTAAAAGTGACCTGTCATGTATTGCTCTGAGTCGTGGCTCTGTTTTTCATTACTAATTTTCTTCATTTTAAGGTGGCTCTTACCAGGAGTTGGCTCTATTATCCAACATTGTGGGTGGTTTGAAGCAGAATAATGTCAGTCATGTCTCAGGGCAAGGAGGAAACTTCACTGATTCACCAGTTAACAGGACAATAATGCTGCCAGCAGAGAAATTTGACCCATTAGGAGGACATAGCATCTTACAGGTAATTCTCCAAAACCTCATAGTTAAAATGAGTAATAACTAATTAGTTGAAGCTATAGTGCTTAACTTCTGTCGGCTCCATGAGGAATTCTGAGTAATAACAACAACACTGTCCGCGCAGCTATGCTTTTCGTTGGTCAACGCTGCCTAACTGAGAACTACAGAGAGAGTTTCATGGAACTGATAGGCTTAATCAACTTTGTGTCAACCGGTTTGGCAATGGCTTGAATGTAACTGACAGTTTTACACTTTTACATTTGAAACCCCGTTTATGACTTACAACTACCATTTTTGCAAACTAAATGTATAAATGAGATACACACTCACCGGCCACTTTATCAGGTACACCTTGCACCGGATTGGACCTCCTGTGGCCTTCAGAACTGTCTTAATTCTTTGTGGCATACTTTCAACAAGGTGTTGGAAACATTCCTCAGAGGGTTTTGTCCATATTGAAATGATAGCATCACACAGTTGCTGCAGATCTGGCGGCTGCTCATTCATGATGCGAATCTCTGGTTCCACCACATCCCAAAGGGGCTCTATTGGGTTGAGATCTGGTGACTGTGCAGGCCATTGGAGTACAGAGAACTCATTGTCATGTTCAAGAAATCAGTTTGAGATGATTTCAGCTTTGAGACATGGTGCATTATCCTGCTTTAAGTAGCCATAACAATATGGGTACACTATGGTCATAAAGGGATGGACATGGTCAGCAACAATACTGTATCTGTAGGCTGTGGCGTTTAAACAATTTTCAATTGGTACTAATGCCTCGTTTCCATCGAGCACAATGGTGTGTAATACACACAGCGATTTAATGCCGAAATTATTCTTTCGGCCAATCAACCGACGACAGTGGGTAGCTCCACTTTTTCGGCACACTTTCAGACGGCTGCTAAGGAGAAGTATCGAAAATAGGAGCGGCTTAGAGCGGTTAGGCGCGCTTATTTCCAGACCCTAACCAACTTTTGGCAAATGAAAAGCCAAAATAAGCGGACCGAGCTGCTCAACCCGACCTGCTCAACCCGACCTGCTCTGCTCGGTGGAAATGAGGCATAAGGGGCCGAACATAAGGGGCCGAAAGCGTGCCAAGAAAATAACCCCCACACCATTACACCACCGCCACCAGCCTAAACTGTTGATACAAGACAGGATGGATCTATGCTTTCATGTTGTTTACACCTAATTCTGACCCTACCATCTGAATGTCGCAACTGAAATTGAGACACATCCGACCAGGCAAGATTATTATTTATTTTTTCAGACCAATCTCTGTAAACCTTAGAGAGATGGTTGTGCATCAAAATCCCAGTAGATCAGCAGTTTCTGAAATACTCAGACCAGCCCGTCTGGCACCATCAACCATGCCACGTTCAAGGTCACTTAAACCTTCTTTCTTCCCTCTTCTGTTGCTCGGTTTGAACTTCAACAAGTTGTCCTGTCTAAATGTATGAAGTTATTATTGTAGCATAAGTCTTTAGCGCATGTAACTGCAGATTTAGAATGCGTACACCAAAGTCACAAATGTGTAACAGTAGATTTGAAGTCGTAAATATTTATTTTGCATGTGTACTCTAAAGTCACAAATGTGTAACAGTAAATTTGAAGTCGTAAATATTTTTTCTGCCATTGTGGACACAAAATAGGGGCTACAAGTTCACAAATCATTGTTACGGGTGCACAAATGTGCATCACAACTTCAAGTAGTCATGCGCTTGACACTTTTGCTACAATCATTGCAGCGCAGTTGGTGCAAAACACATTTGCACACCCGTGTTTTATAATGTGAGAACATGCCCAAAATTCGTGCATTCGTAAACCCAAATGTGAACTAATGCATCAGAAGATGCACATCTGTGAAAAATGTCTTCACAAATAAAATGATATCGAGCACAGCATTTTAATGAGCGAGCACAAATCCATCGATACAACTGCTCGAATCTGCTCCTACAAGTCTCAGCTGTGGGTTTTCTCTGCTCGAATCTGCTCCTGCAAGTCTCGGCTGTGGTTTTTTTTGGCAGGTCGTTTTGCACCATGTCTAGCTGGTATAGTTGGTGCAAAAGTATTTCGTACCCGTAGAGCAGAGTTGTATCCGTAGAAGCAGAGCGTTGGTGGGCGGGACAACATTGTCGCATCATCCAATGAAAGCGCCGGTTGGGACCCGTGACGTCAGCATTTAAACAGACTGAGGGAAAGCCTTTTTCCGTCATCTCTTTTCACCAGAAAATGTAGGAAATGAGCGACAAAAACTACCAAAACAATTACCATAACAGAGAGAGGAAAGCCCGTGTGTGGGAGTAGATTGGGACAACACTTGGTGGACACTTTATTATTTATTTATTCTCCGTATTTTCTTCTCCTATGGATCGTTGAGGACAGGTTGAGGTCTTACCAAAAAATTATTTCCTCTGTATTCACTGAATTAATAATAAGGGAATTGAATAAGAGGGAACTACAGGGGAGCCTGATGCCAGTAGTGAAAGTCATAAACAAGGTAACTTTAGCAGATATAAGGGCCATCGTCTATACGCTGAGTGAGCTCTATGACATAAGTTAACGTCTGCTGTGTGATTGGCACTGGTGTAACTGTTTGGACCTGCTGTTTTTCTCTTTAAAACCTTTACATTTTAATAAAAGTAGTCATATTAAACAGAGAATGAATTTCCATCATATTTTGTTTGGATTAGGAGTTTATTGTACCGTAGCCGCTGTCAAGGCTCCTGGCTGTTAAAACACACCACACGCAGGGGGTGAGGAGGACGTTGCAGGCATTGAGGACCAAAGTAAATAAAGTACATATCTTGCTGCCAAGTATTCAGCATGTATCTAAATCCAGAAATATGCTTATAAATCATACACTTGGTCTTCTAAATGTAGTAAGCTTAATCAATTTAAACGTAGCCTACTCTACTAGGCAATAGAAAAGTAAAGAGGACACATTAAAACTGAATTGGAATAATTGTTTCTCTATCTCACATTTTCCATGTGAAATGATCACTACTTGTATCACAAAATGATAATTATATGATCAGGTTTAACTAGTGTGTGTCTGTACCCAGACAGTTCTGCAATACACCTTACCTCATGTGATGTGTCCAGAAGAACAGGGTACAAGCTTCATATAACCTCATTTCAGTGATTACTTTAATTAATCACAATCACAAAGTGTTATACCATAACATGTTATGCAGTTTAGAACATGTTAATTCAGATCACGTGCTGCATAAATAAGTAGGTCTGCATGCTGCTAAAGCAAGACTAATAAATATCCTATATCAATTATATTTATGATTTGCAGTTATCACATCAAAGCACAATCAGTACAAATGTATAGTAAGAGCTTACCCCACAAACAAATCACAAGATTTGGACGTTTTAAATATTTGTGGATTTTCTAAACATATACCTATGGTCACAATGAAAAATATAAATCAACCAGTTTAAAACTAGAATGCACTCACAATTGCATACCTCCAAGTAAAGTTGTGTATGGCGTTATTTTATTAAGAGAACATTAACAAAATACCCACAATGCTCAGGCATGTGCCAGAACAAGACTTTATTAAACAAAACATAAAACTTGTAATTTAGTCCTTGGTCTGTAGCCCAACTGTTTACCATATTTAATCTAAATCTCCCCTACCTTTTTAATATGTCTAACAAATAAACATGACTTAGTATGTCACCTCATTTACTGCAATCAATATGATTATGAATTGAGTATGATCTAACTTTGTCTAGATTTATAATAATCACAATCTAAAAACTGAAAACAAATTGTGTGCTTGAGTCAGATTAATGTGCTGTGTGAAGCTGTGACTGCCAGGTGAGTTCCACGCTGCTCCATCTTCAGAGATCTTCTCAAGGCAGCAGGAGCAATGAAGTCTTCAGTTATCTGGAGTGTCCTTCCCTCAGCAATGCATACACTGGGGACGGAAACAAATGTTAGATTCTATTAGTGATGTTATAGTAAACACATGACAGATAATAGTTAGGGACTGACTGTAGCTGCTCACTGTACAATGGCTTCTCCCTGACAGTGTGGTAATCCCAGACACTTGTGAAGGCCTTGTGCAGGACAGCAAAGATGAGTCTGTGGAAAAGCAGATGTCCCATTCAGATGTTGAAATCCCAAAAGAATAGACAATAAATTAACATTTGTAAACCCTAGTTTCTGTGTGCCATAGCCATTAAAATTAAGGATTATACAATTACAATATACAATGTAAGTTTGAGTTTTAAGAACACAAAGCTAAAAACTAAATCAATGTAGTTTATTATAACAGCCCTGCAATTCATTCTCTTCGTGGGGGGTATCTTGTCATTAGTGACTTTTAAAATGAGTTGTAAATGTTTTTTTCGGGCTGCAAAAACAGATATAAAATATGATTTATACGATGGAGCTGCACAATTTAACAATGTTTTTCCTTTGCATAATGGGATGCTTGTCTACCTGTTTTTATTCAGAAACCGCAACATGACGTTGAGGCGTGCTGAGCAGAATAGTATACTGCTGAAATGTGTTTATTTGGATCTTCATAGCCACTATTAAGACAGAAAACGCTCTATCTGAGGTCGACAAATGCTAACATTACATCCTGATGTAAAACTAGTTGGCTAAGTATGAAAGTGCCGATGTCCCAAAAAAGCAGACATACAGACACGCTGATTATTATTTTAGCATCAAGACTCCAGTATTCAGCTGACTCATATTTCCCTGGCTAGCGCCAGTATTATTTTAACTGCTTAACGGAAGGATTCATTGGTCAGCCTTCTTATTTGACGTTAACAGTTCATTATTAACTTCCTTAGAAGTGACTAAATGCCTTGCAATAAATTATAACCACACGTTGCTTCTCATCATTGAAAGTATTATGCCGACCAACTCTGAAGTTTAAAAACATAAGAAAACCAGACTTACAGTTCATAGTTTCCGTGGGATGAATCTCTGATAGCTCCGTCCTGTAGGCTCTAGCTAGACCCTAGGTCTTTGTCTGACCGTGTGTCCGTGACTGTCAGACCAGACACTGCTGCGGCTCCGGACAGAGATTGTGAAGCAGCTCAGCTGTTTATTAAACCACCGCAGGTCCTGGTGTTTTATGGGTATCCCCTCCTCAACTTCACCGTGTCACATAATAAGCCTCCTGTCCTGTCTAAAATGATCGGGAAACCACCTCAAAGCTAGCTAACGCGGTTTATTTACTGTTACAGACACCGTGGACTACTTTTCCTCTAAGGCTGGAGTACACAATATACTTCTCCATTACTTAAATATGCAATGTAAAACTACAGAAAAAAAGGAACACACTAAATGACAACAGTTCAATTCACTACTACCAACTACTTCGCATTAGGTTGAGGCTTTCACATTCGGTCAGGTTCTCACGACTCCCTTACATAACATATATAACTAGAAATCCCACGGAGATTTTGAAAGTACGGGCCGCCCGTGCAAATCGGGGAAGAAAAAAGATCACGGCCGACCCCCGCGGTCCGAGAGACTTTATCGTAGAGCGACACGAGCTGTGCATGTCTGACAAATGATGAGTCAATCGGAGTCAGGGGGAAAGGGGCGTGGCCTGGCAAACATTGCATCGGCGAGTGGCGTTTTTCGCATTTGTGGCGCCCCCTACGGGTTAACCTCGACAAGCTTAGAGTGGCACGCTACCACATGTCTTTTGCATGTATCCTGCAAGTTTCATGATGGTAGGACCTACGGTCAATGAGTTATGGCCAACGTGTTATTAAGCCCCGCCCCTGCGTAGACGTTTTAGTCAACGGCGGCCATGTTTTCCAAGCTATCCTACTAATATTTTTCGGAGACGTGCGTCATAGTCCCTCGGGGCTTCGTGAGACATTTGGTGTTGATAGAGTAACACTTGAAAAAGTTGTGGATAAAACCCTGTTTTTCAGTTTATGCTCATTAGCCGAAAGTATTTCCAGGTAGACTCTTATGGTCCAAGAGGCTTTTTTGTAGAGCACCCTAAAATACACCAGTGTGAGAAATTTCAAGTCAATCGGACTTACGTTGTGCGGGGCGCGGCCTCTCAAACTTTCTTCAGTCGGGGATTAATGACAGCGCCCCCTAGCGGAAATTTAAAAAAAATTCCGAGAGGCTAAATTGTAGAGCACCATGAGCTGTACATGTGTAATCAATTTCAAGTCAATCGGAGTCGGGTGACTTTTGTGGCGCCCCCTATGGGTTAATCGCGATAAGCTTCGAGGGACATGCTACCACATGACTTCTGCACACACCCAGCAAGTTTGATGATGATAGGACCTATGTTTAAGGAGTTATGGCCAATTTGTGGATAGGCCCCGCCCCTGTGGCGCCCCATATGGGTTAATCGCGATAAGCTTCGAGGGACATGCTACCACATGACTTCTGCACACACCCAGCAAGTTTGATGATGATAGGACCTATGGTTAAGGAGTTATGGCCAATTTGTGGATAGGCCCTGCCCCTGTGGCGTCCCCTATGGGTTAATCGCGATAAGCTTCGAGGGACATGCGACCACATGACTTCTGCACATACCCAGCAAGTTTGATGATGATAGGACCTATGGTTAAGGAGTTATTGCCAATTTGTGGATAGGCCCTGCCCCTGTGGCGCCCCCTATGGGTAAATCGCGATAAGCTTCGAGGGACATGCTAACACGTGACTTCTGCACATACCCAGCAAGTTTCATGATGATAGGACCTATGGTTAAGGAGTTATGGCCAACGTGTTATTAAGCCCCGCCCCTTCGTAAACGTTTTGGTCAATGGCGGCCATGTTTTTCAAGTTGTCCTACTAATCTTTTACGGGTATGTTTATTGTAGTCCTCCGGGGCTTCACGAGAAATTTGGTGTTGATACAGTCAAATTTCAGAAAGTTGTGGATAACACGCTGTTTTTCAGTTTATGCTAATTAACAGGAAATATTCTCAGAAGAATTTTTATGGTCCCAGAGGCTTTTTTGTAGAGCACCCTAACATACACCTGTGTGCGAAATTTCAAGTCAATCGGAGTTACGGTGTGCGGGGCGTGGCCTCTCAAAGTTCTTTCAGTCGGGACTTCATAACAGCGCCCCCTAGCGGAAATTCAAAAAACTGTATAATAGCACACCCCGTGGGGTGGGGACGCACGTTGTGTGAAATTTTCGCGTTTCTACATGCAACGGTGTGGGAGGAGAAGCAGCTAGAAAATGTGAGGAAGAATAAGAAGAAGTAAGAAGAAGTAAGAAGAAGTATGGTGGAGAGTAATAATTACGGGTCCCCAGTTACACTGAGGACCCGTACTTAATAAAGTGTCGTCCCAAAGTGCACCAACTATACCAGCTAGACGTGGTGCAAAACGACCCCTGCAAAAAAAAAACACAGCCGAGACTTGCAGGAGCAGATTCGAGCAGAGTTGGGTTTACGAATGCACAAATTTTGGCCATGTTCTCACATTATGAAACACGGGTGTGCAAATGTGTTTTGCACCAACTGCGCTGCAAAACACGCGCTTTTTGCGTCAAGCGCGTGGACTCCTTGAAGTTGTGATGCACAGGATAGGATTTGTGCACCCGTAACAACGATTTGTGAACTCGTAGCTCCTATTTTGTGTCCACAATGGTAGAAAAAATATTTACGACTTCAAATTTACTGTTACACAGTTGTGACTTCAGAGTACATATGCAAAATAAATATTTACGACTTCAAATCTACTGTTACACATTTGTGAATTGTACACATTCTAAATCTGCAGTTACATGTGCTTAAGATTTATGCTACAATAATAACTTCATATAAATGCATTGAGTAGCTTCCATTTGATTGGCTGTACCTAGTCTGGCTTGACCACTCCCGCCAGCGTCTATTAAGCGCTGGCGTCGGCAAACAACGCTACGCCTCCATTGGCTGCTTCCCGGGGTTAGCCCCGCCGTAGATGATTGTGATTGGTTTAAATAAATAAAAACAGGCCAGCCCATTTTCTCCCCGAATAGACGGCTCTAAACGGAGTGCTTCCAGACCATACTACTTGCTGTAGTTTGGTCTGGCTTCGCGAGACTAGGCTGTACCTAATACAGTGACCGGTGAGTGTAATGTAGCCTACACTGCAAGTTGAAAAGCACAACAGAGGGGTGTACAACAAAGTAAGATTAATGGATTGGTGAAGTATTGTTTCTCTAAAGCAGAATTTTTATTGTCATAAAGTTGGCTCTCTTTTAACCTGGCTAGATCACCATAGTTACTTTTGCTCTACGCCTAATCTGTTAAAAGGAGGTTATGTTCTGAGGTTAAGATTGAAATTGGTTCTTAAAAGCATCAACCTTTTACAAACTAAATCCTTTGGCAAACTCGTGGAACTGACAATTTTCTCTCTGAGCAACATAGACCTAGATTCTCACTGAGGGTAAACGTTCTATCTGTACACTTTTGGGGCATTTAAAGGGGCAGAACATCACACCCACATACCATCACAGGAGCAACACAAGGGCTAATTCAAATTCAGTCACAGCATTAATGGTTATAATCTATATAGATCCTCCTTGTGGAACCGCTATGGTAACTTTAACGGCACAAGCCATATTATAGACCATAATTTAATATAATATTAGTTTAATCAATATTTAAAAAGTCTTGAACTGAGTCACTTTACCTTATTACCAAAAAGAAACACATTATGTCACATTGTAATGCATTTAACCTCTTTGGTTATTTCTTCTCTTATCTTTTCATCTTCAGGTCATCATAATTGTCTTTCTCACTGGATCACTTTCTCTTTGCACTGTTGTTGGCAACATCCTAGTGTTGGTGTCATTCAAGATCAATAAGGCACTGAAGACAGTGAACAACTACTACCTGCTTAGCCTAGCATTTGCTGACTTAACCATCGGCACACTCTCAATGAATCTCTACACCACCTACATCATCATGGGCCAGTGGGCTCTAGGGCCAGTGGTCTGTGACTTGTGGCTTGCCATAGACTACGTGGCCAGTAACGCCTCGGTCATGAACCTGCTTGTCATCAGCTTTGACAGGTAGCAGAACATGAATTATTGTATTTTTTTCTTTTTAATCTTTACTAAAATTAAGCTTTTAGCCAAAACTTACAGTGTATTATTGAAACTACCGTCATTGAAAAAGTTAAATGGGGTATGGATGCTGATAAGTTTCTTAATAAGGAATTAATCTGATTGTTTAGAAGAAGTACATTTTCTGATGAATATACTGTGTACTACTAATATTGAATAAATGTAAATAATAATAATGTAAATAACCAATGGAAAAAAGTATCCAAATCCCAAAAAAGCTTATATTTCCAGATTGTTTTTTGATGATGACAATATCATGCAGTATCTTCAGTAAGATAGAAATGTTAATGGTCCTATCAAGAAAAACAATGCAACAGTGGCTGCGGGGTCGAATACGGTAACACATGTCACAGTTTCAGCTAAATGTACAGTTGATTACTTCTTTCTGTGCCCTTTTAGGTATTTCTCTGTGATGAGACCCTTGACCTACCGGGCCAAGCGTACAACCAAGCGGGCCATGACCATGATTGGATTAGCCTGGTCCGTCTCTTTGGTTCTCTGGGCCCCAGCCATCCTCTTCTGGCAGTACATTGTTGGTGAACGGACAGTCCAGCCAAATGAGTGCTACATCCAGTTCCTGTCCGAGCCCATAATTACATTCTGCACCGCCATTGCCGCATTTTATCTGCCAGTAACTATAATGTCATTCCTGTTTTGGAAGATCTATCAAGAGACGGAGAAGCGTGCTAAAGATGTACAAGGTCTCAGAGGATCTGGGGCAGGCAACAGCTCCAGTCAGGAACACAATCAAGAGAGTTGTAGTGGAGGATCTGGCAAAGAAGGGGTGACCAACAGTCAAAAAGACAATGCCAGTGTACCAGTCAGAATGGGACGCAGAGGGAGGTGTGGTGTGTGCTGCCTCCAGTTGTCATCCATGTTGCCAGGACGCCATGCATCCAAGAGGTTGTTCAACGCTACAACCAGTCCATTGGGCCAGGCAGAGCACAGCAGCTGTGACAGCTTCAACAACAACGATGCAGACGCAACCAGGGACCTGTCCATTTCTGAGGAGGAAGCTGACCATGCTGACATGCCAAGGACTCCGACAGGTTTGGACGTAACACAATAATTGGTCTTATTTGCATTCTAAATAATACAAATATACATAATGTCTTGTACATAATCTCTAAATCTATCTATCTATCTATCTATCTAGATGGTAAGAAATGTAGAAAGGTGAAGAAAAACAAGGATTCACAACCATCTCTTGAAAAAAGTCCAAAAGGGTTACAGTCACCTACCGACCAATCGCCTGCAGCCGTCACCATAAAAAATACGGCGATTGCAAAACGCTTCGCCTCGAAGGCCAAGACAGAGGCCACCAAGCGTAAGAATGAAAAAAAGGCAAATGAGAAGAAAGCAGCGCGGACACTCAGCGCCATTCTGTTGGCCTTCATTACGACGTGGTTACCATACAACATCATGGTGTTGGTCAACACCTTCTGTCAAGACTGTATTCCAGGAACTCTTTGGGCACTGGGCTACTGGTTGTGTTATGTCAATAGCACAATCAATCCCATGTGCTATGCCCTATGTAACACCACCTTCAGGATGACCTTCAGGGATATTCTGATGTGCCAGTGGAATCAAAGAAAACAAAAGCCTCATTTAAATCAGAGGAAGGCTGTGGCTTTCAGGAAAAAAGACTCAATATAGAGTAAGGTGTTCTATTGAAATATTGCTTTGCCATAAATGATAATCTGGATGTGAGCTATAGCATACAGTAAATTGCCATTGTATTTGGTTTTTGTAAAACTATTTAAAGGTGATGTCAGCTTGTTTTCAAAATAAATGTTTTTGTCAAAATCAGTAAACATCTCCTTGTGATCCGCTAGGTGTCTTGTGTTCACTGAAAAACACTGTGTGTTCGGTAAAACAAAATCTGGTTTTAATACAAAGCATAGGCTCTGTACATTTGTATGTAAACGAGACTAGGCTTTGTAACAATTGGATATTTCTATGCGCGCACACAGTACGGACAGCTATCAGATCGTGAAAAGATATTCACTGATTTTGACAAAGTGATTTAGACCACAAGCATTTTACAGAATCGCTGATTCCACCTTTAACAGAGGTGTCCATTCATCTGTGTGGCAATTTTGAATGTTGTTGTTTGTGTTCCCGTTCAATTTTATTGTTTAATTTTGAGAGGTGTTCTATTTGACCCTCACTGACATTGGGGTGAATTAGTTTTGGTTTTAGAATTCCCTCAATGCATTTTTAAACAATACAATACTCAATTACATTATTCAATAACACACTTTAGTTAAATTTAGAGGTTTAAAAATCTGTTCAGCAGTACGCTGTTGTGACTTCCTCACTTCATCAGAATTCTGTTAAGGGGGCACTTACTAAGAATGAATACATTTAATCAGTAATAGAAAAGAGAATATTCATAGAAATAAGTATAGAAATACCCAATGAGAATATATTATTCCTTGTGATACTTATGTAATGGCAGGTGATCTGTATTAAATTATTATTAATTTAGTATTGTAGTGTTTGAATACGAATGCTCACAGGTATGTATTGTCAATTGAAAAACATAGCACTCTGTAACACTCATTTGATTGTACATCTGTAAAAATACTACAAAAAAAGCTTTAAAAGTGACGACGATGCATGTACAGTGAGCATTTTAAAATGAGCATGCCAGCTTGCTTAATTTGCCCTGCTCTGTTCAACAGCAGTGCTGATGATTATAACATGCCCCAGTATCTTGAGATTCGCCAATGGAATGGGGAAAAAAACAATTTATCATATCAGCGATTCTTGAGAACAGGGACAAAAGGCCGTCTTCCATATGTGGTAACGCTTTATACTAAGGTTCTTGTAGTAGGCCTTAGTTAATAGGTAATAAGGACCTTATTAGATGCTTATTAACATTAATTTGTGTTAATAAGACTATAAGTGTTAATAATAACATAATAAACACGTTGACAGTGTGATTATAAGACTTTTATAAGCACTTATAAGAAACTTCTGAACTATTTATTGATTGCTTAATAGCATTAATAAAAGTCTTATGAATTTCTGATAGCTGTTAATAAAATCATTACAAACCTATTTATTCAGTCTTACTAACTTGCCCATTATGTCATTGTTAAACCTTTACTAAGCATTGTTTGTTGCTTTATGAAGGTAAATACATCTTTATTAACCAATTATTAGTAGTTAATATGCTCTATGAACAATGCTTATTAAGGTAATAAGTCCTTTTTAACAATTACTAAGTACTATATCTTGTCAAGGTGGATACAATGAGAATTAGAAAACGACATATACAATGTTAGAGCGGTGAAGGTATTTGATTAGCTTTAATGTTTTTCTAGTTGAAGTACCTTATTATTATTTTCTGGGAGGGAACCCCATGCCCCCACTTACAATATGTCCACACCCAATGTTTAATTAAAACCTGTCCTACGACTTTGCAATTCATGAATTTGTTTATTTTAATAAGATTTTTGATGTTTTATCACATTTTCGAATTGTCTTTTATTTCTGATTTATTATGAACAATATGTAAACTTGCAGGACACTAACAAAAATGATTGGGTGGGAAAGAGGACACGGTTTTGGGTCCCTCGGCTAAAAAATCTCACTCCAAACTTTTGGTGAAACTTGGCAGCCCTGATATTTGTTTTTGCTCTGAAGTGATTCTTTCACCTCATGTTGAGTGAGTGTTAAAATTAGATGCCCCGATAACGTTGTATATTTTTCACAATCTTATGATGAATATGACTCGTATGATCGGTTTTGTGCCTCATATCAGATCATTAAAGGCTTTTATTTTGAGGGTAGTTGTAAAACCGGACGTTCCGTTTATGCAAGTCGCTGATGGCTTGACGCCCATGCTTGACAAAGTGACAAACATAAGGAGATAATGTCGGAGTCGTCAGCACCCCAAACCAGGTCTCTGAAAAATAAGAGGGTGAGGTCCTGGAGGATGGCTCTTCTGGTAAGTTTAAGAATGTAATGCTATAGTAACGTTAGCTAGTTGTTTGCCTGACTTACATTACTTTCTTTCAGAAGCTTTGGTGAGCTTCCTTTTTGAGCTAAGTTTAGTTTACGCTATCATATAAAACTGAAACCAAACGTATCTGTTCTGCCCCCACAATTTGTTTTTGCTTTAGACAACTGGTGGTTAAAAACGGCATTGCATGTGTGATTTGTTTTTTTTTGACCCTCCTGGTTTACCTTAGTTTAGTTTGATGCAACCAGCAAGAGAGCACAGCATGTCAGTTAATTCTCAGCTTTGTTGTCCTGAGAAAGTCTCAGTCTGTGAGTATTTATGTTTAAAGCTTCTTAATCACTTGTGTGGCATAGCAACTATGTTTGTTTAATTTCTGAGTGTTTAATTTTAACTTAAATTCGGCGATGCTAATCGCGGCAGCATTTTACATTGAGAATGCATTGTGAGTTAGCATTGAAGGTAGCGGGACCTAAAAATGGCTGCTCATTTGCTTTATGCTAGTGTTTAAGCTAGTTGTAGCTTTTGTATAGTGTGTGTTCATTTGTATGAATATATTGTAAAGTCCGTTTTTTGTATGTTTTCTACAGTTTTACAAAACATCTGAAGTAACTTATCAAAGGCCTAAACCCTATCTTGTATCCTGGGCTTTATTTCAAGGAACCAACTTCCTGTTAGCTATCTGCTAAGCTAAGTTAACCGAGAGCAAGAGCAGAATAGTATCTATTACTAACAGTTTTGTCATGCTAGCTTGTCAGGAAGGGGCCAAGTAATGCTCCAAAATCGGTCTAGTCCATGATACAGATTCAAAATAATCCTGAATGGTTATTTCTGTGCTGATCCCAGGTGCTGCCCAAGTGGCCCCAACTGCCAAACTGGGTCTACATAAATATTAACATGAACTGGCCAGGTTTAAATTAGAATGCCAGGATGAAAAAATAAAAGACCTGACAACAGAGAGAGATTTCTTGAAGGGACAACTATCTGAATGAAAGAAAATAATTGCTTTTTTCAACCATTTTCACCATTACACAATTTACTTTGATACTGCACCCCCTTTTGCAGATTCCATGTCCAAATGGCTTAAATGCTTATTGTAACCTGTTTGCTATTTGTCTAATTGTGATCAATGTTTCTTTGTATTGTCTTTATACAGTAACAAGAAAGACCAGCCTGACTCAACCTTCTCCTGAGGCTACGGAAAAGCCCGACTCGGATTCGTCTGAGTGAAAAAATAGCACTTTTCTGCTTGTCTTATCTACAACAGTATAATGCTGACTTCTGATTCAGCAACGTCTCGCCTAAAGTCTGATGGTGATGATTGCCATCTCCATAAGGTTACAGATTCAATATGCAGAAGCAACTCGTACAACCCCACGTCGTTTTATATTGTTTTCCCTACAACATTTTTTTATTACTATTGTTTGATGGAAGTTTTTTTTGCTCTACTCGTTTAATTGTTGTGTTGTTCTTATTAATTTAATATTTTAAATTAATAGTCCAATCTTAATCATTGGACACTTGAATCGATGTCAGGCAGCATTTTTATTTTACAAAGGTTATTTTTTTTACATTTTTTACACTTACACAAAATGTTGTTTCTGAAAGTTCTGGAAAAAAATCTGATTTTTACAAATGCACAGTTATGTGATTTTTTCCCCTTAATTGTTGATTTTCAAGAATATTTTTCATTGAAGTTCTGAAGATTTTAAAGGAAAGTAAAAATATATTTTTCAAAAGAGCTGTCTTAAAGTGTGTTTTTGTGCTTAAGCGCTCTAACATTGTATTTACATGTAGTTTTTCTAATTCTAAGTGTATTAAAGGATTTATTAACCTTAATAAGCATTGCTCTCGCTTTAGATCCAGTATGGTAAATGGACTTGTATAGCGCTATATCTCCGTTTATCACAGACTCAAAGCGCTTTACATTGTTATTTTTTTGTACACATTCACCCAGTCACACACACATTCATACACCGATAGCAGCAGCTACCACGCAGGGTAGGCTTAGCACTAGGGTGCTAAGCTAACTATCGGGAGCAATTTGGGGTTCAGTGTCTTGCCCAGGGACACTCCGACCCTGCACATCAGAGGCGAACTTCCTACCCACTTCGCCACTGCCGCCCCAGTACCTTCAAAATGCATCATTACCTGTTTAATAAAGGCCTTATTAACCTTAATAAGCAATGTTCTCGCTTTAGATGCAGTACCTTCAAAATGCATTATTACCTGTTTAATAAAGGCCTTATTAACCTGAATAAGCAATGTTCTCGCTTTAGATCCAGTACCTTCAAAATGCATAATTAACTGTTTAATAAAGGCCTTATTAACCTTAATAAGCATTGCTCTTGCTTTAGATCCAGTGCCTTCAAAATGCATAATTAACTGTTTAATAAAGGCCTTATTAACCTTAATAAGCAATGTTCTCGCTTTAGATCCAGTACCTTTGTTTGTTACCTTTGGGTTTGTTTTGACCCAGCATGGAGACTCCATCCCATTCGTCCGGTTACCTGCAAGCTCCGTCGCACCTCTGCCACGTCATCTGTCAGGCAGCAGCTCACCAGGCAGGACAGAAAACATGGACTGGAAGACCCATCTCTTCTCCTCTGCTGACCCCTAGTTACCCACCAACCCAACTCTACATGTTCTTTTTTGTTTGTTTATTGTTTTGTTTTTGTAAAGCGCTCTGAGTGAGAGAAGAGTGCTATATAAATACAATGTATTATTATATTATTATTATTACCTTCAAAATGCATAATTAACTGTTTAATAAAGGACTTATTACCTTAATAAGCATTCTTCATAGAGCATAGTTAACTGCTAATAATTGATTAATAAAGATGTGTTTACCTTCATAAAGCAACAAACAATGCTTAGTAAAGGTTTAACAATGACATAATAGGCAAGTTAGTAAGACTCAATAAATAGGTTTGTAATGCTTTTATTAACAGCTATCAGAAAGTCATAAGACTTTTATTAATGCTATTAAGCAATCAATAAATAGTTAAGACGTTTCTTATAAGTCCTTATAAAAATCTTATAATTACACTGTCAACGTGTTTATTATGTTATTATTAACACTTATATATAGTCTTATTAACACAAATTAATGTTAACAAGCATCTAATAAGGTCCTTATTACCTATTAACTAAGGCTTACTACAAGAACCTTAGTATAAAGCGTTACCGAATAGAATGTCTGGAGCACAATTATCCCCTTAAAGCTGCAGTTGAGAGTTTTTTTACTGTAATATTTGGCAAAACTGTCATAATAGCCATTCAGCTATATGTAGGTGAAGTGGTCTGAAAAGATTTTTTTATCACTTTGCTCCCCCCTGTCTCTGTGTGCTGCCCCCCAAAATTGCCACCGCTCATGTTAATTTTGACCAATCAGAGCGAGGTCAGATACTCCGTTCTTATTGGCTGTGGGACCTTAGCAACGACGTTGATGATCAGTTGCGTGAGCGTTCACGACCCTCGCAGTCTGACACTAGCCTACTGTTTGGTACAAGGCTACTACGGCGGACAGCGAGTAGCAATGTCTTCACAAACGAACCCTCAATTTACCATTCCCAGGATACCAACAACTAACACCGCTAAGACAGCAAACAAACGAGGAAAGACGAAAGTCTTCTTGCCCTATCACATCAAGACCTCTCAGACCGCGACCTCGTCCCCTTCCTCTGCCCCTAGGCTGCCTGCCGCTAGCAGCAGGACGTCCGCTGGCCCTATATAGCCCTCGTCCTGTGCTCAGTGTTGCCAACTCAAAGCGATTTTGTCGCTATATTTAGTGACTTTTCAGCCCCCCTGACGACTTTTTTTTCAAAACAGCGACAAATCTAGCTTTTTTTTCTGGTGTTATTGGTGACTTTTTTCGCCAAAGCAAGTATCACCTCTTCTCAACGAGCAGCGGGAGCACTGACACGCAGCCCGCTCCTCGCGCAGCCGCCCCGAGCAGCCCCTCCCAGCTGCGGTCAGAGCAAGAGCATAGATAGTAGGAGATACACACACACCTCTCCGCTCTGTTACAATTAGTTTGCTATCTTGCCTGGCTGTTACAGCTACTTTTGTTAGGCCTACCAGCACACTTACAATGATTTTAAGCTAACATACATGGTATGTCTGTGATTAAAATGTATGCTCAATATGTACGTATGTAGTTATCATTACTAATGTTTAATCACCTCGGGATCGGACATGGTGTTTGTCTCCTGTCAATGTAACTGAATTCACATGAACGCGCATAGCTGTCGTTCGGAGGGAGGAGCTACATGTAGAGCATTGGGAAAACAGCCGTTGGGATACCAACGGCTGAAACTCTCAACTGCAGCTTTAAATTACATTTGATCATTATTATGTCAAATATATGACACTTGTTATCTTCTCATGATGTCCAAAAGGGGGTTTCAATCTTTCATATGGAATAAAACCTTTTAAAAATGTACTTTAATGATTAAAAGGGCTTTTTTCATCAAAAGCAACACAAAATAGTCTCTCATATAAATAAAAACAGTTTTTCTTCAACAAATTCATGTTTTGTAAGGATTTAAAGTGGTGGGACACTTTTTGTCACGACCGTCAGACAATCTATTAAAATGTAAGAAAATCTGCCAAAATAAGGGGAAGCTGTCACTATGAAGGACCTCTTGTCACATTCTACCTCTGCAGAGTACATTAGAGTCAGACAGGCTCTGATAAGTGTTATAGTTTTAGAATATTTTACATTCCAAATCTTGTAAGTCCTGCGTCACAACCCTGATACGTCAACACCGACTTACAATTTCTGAAGAAGTTATTTGAAATGTTTTGATCATTTTATTTTCCTGAAGTAGTTCATCAACAGAAAAACCAAATGGCTACTAGAAAAACTCCATTTGTTCTGTTTAAGAAATGTTAAATATGTCAACATTATTTTATTTTTTTATTTTTTTTATTTTATTTTTTTATTGAAAACAGTTTTTTCTGATTGTATTTGATAATAGCTTTTTATCATTTTAATTTCTGTCTATATGTTGTGAGTGTATTGTGAGTGAACATGTAACTTGTTGCTGCCTCTTGGCCAGGACTCCCTTGAAAAAGAGGTTTTTAATCTCAATGGGACATTCCTGGTTAAATAAATAAAATAAATAAAAACACCGTCAGATGTCAAATACATTTATATTCATACATTTTGAAAATATTGTTTGTGGCCTCTGTCAGTCTTGGTGAATATGTGTGATAACTATACATCTCATGGGTCTAGCATAAATTGAGGGAATATTGATTTGTGTTTTTGGTGTCTGACGGTGTTGACACAAAATAAGGAATGGCAAGCTAAAAAGCCCATTTTGATAAGAAATGGCAAGGTAAAAATTCCATTTTGATAAAAAGGACAAAAGCTGGGAGGTTGTGTCAAAGCTTAGCTCAGTAGTTAAGTATATGTTGGATTGAATACATACATGTAATTTAATTTGCCTAAACATAGGGTTTGTATTTTCAGTGGGACAACTAATGTTGGTGGTGCCCTTTTCTGTTGGTTAGAATACATAAGAGAATGTACTTTACATGAAATGCCTGTTGAATCATATGTCATTCAACAACTTGGAACACTGTCGTCATCTTATTTTGAAAACATCAGAAACAGCAAGTAAAAGCTGTCCAGGGGCCTGTTTCAGGTAGCTGGTTTTGAGGCAACCCAGAGTTTGTTCGCTCTGAGTTGGTGGAAACTCTGGGTTTTCCGTTTCAGGTAGCAGGTTCAGCGCAACCGAGAGTCAGTTACTGCGGCAACATACGCCGTGGGTCTAACCTGCTCGGGAGGTGGTTAGACCTACCTTGAGTTTGTTTTCACTTTACGCTGCAGCTCCGACTGAAGAAAGGGTGTCACTGTCACACGCGTCCCTGTACAGTTTGAAGCAAAATCACTCTATAGAAATCTCCATCGGGATGTTTTTATCATTTCCTGATGATTTTACGTTTGACCGATCATTTATCTGATCAGTAGCCTTGTTCTCAGCCTTGTCCATTCATATGCGGCCACCTTACACATCGTGACATGCTCTACATTCAGATTAATAAACCTATTTGTATTGTTTGTTTTTTAACGTATGTGCCACTGAACAGATTTATGTCAGGTAGATTTATGTAACGCTGCGGCTGCACGCGATCGTTACAGTTCACTTCTGCGATCCTAAAGTCACAGACGAGCCTCGTTAAATAGCCTAATATGAATATAAAAATTATATAATCATTTAAACTGTGATCACTTGAGGAAAATGGATCTGGTAATAAATCAATCAGGCTCTGTCACCTAATGTGTCTTGACGTTAATGTAGCCTATTTCACTCCCCATTTAAAAGAAGCGACAGTCTGTTCTGTTTACTGCACAGTAGGCTTTAGGCACTGTCAGCAATGCTGTGCCGCGCCAGCTTTATTAGCCTACTTTACAGCTGATATGCGTAACTTTTTAAAATAGACTATGGCTTCTCATACGGAAGCAAAATGATTATCTTGACAAAAAATGTTTGCTCTGTTTTTTTTCTGAATTGCCGAGGAGATTAGATCAGAGTTATGAGACAATATCCCGTTAATTCTTCTCCATAGGCTACCATAAGCTCATTCGTTAATATTTCTAACTCTAGTGGGAGGAGCGGAGATTTCTTTTTTTCTTTTTTGAGAAGTGGAGAAGTGGGAGGATCAATCATCTGTTTCTTCTGTTTCCATGGTGAATCATGTTATCAGCGATCCATTGACGATGGCTTTTATGCACACGCTCCACCCAGAGTGAACACGCTCAGAGTTGATAAACCCAACGCTGATCCACTGTTCTGAAACCGAAAACCCAGAGTTGCTTATCAACCCAGAGTATGTAAAACCAGCTACCTGAAACAGGCCCCAGCTATTTTAGATTTTTGCATTTTCTATCTTTGTTGTCTTGTCCATTAACAGCACATCCAGAAATGCATTTATTAATTCTGCATGACGGCCTTCTTATAAATACATTTTCTGATCCAATATATTATATACTCAAAACCCATAGGCTTATCATAAAGTCTACAAAAAAAGGAGCATAATAATAATAATAATAATAAATTTTATTTAAAGGCGCCTTTCAAGACACGCAAGGACACCGTACAATGTGAAAAATACAGTACAATTAATTGATTTAAAAACAAAATGGGATGGGAAGATCAGGGGGGGTAAGCAAATTTGAAAAGATGAGTTTTGAGTTTAGATTTGAACAGGGATATGGAGTCACTGTTGCGGATGTCGGGGGGTAATGCATTCCAGAGCAGGGGAGCAGAGCGGCTGAAGGCTCTGCTCCCCATCGTGGTGAGACGGGCAGAGGGGACAGTGAGGTGAACTGAGGAGGAGGAGCGGAGTGCACGGGAGGGAGTGGCAATTTGAATGAGGTCTGTTAGATATGTGGGTGCAAGGTTATGGATGCTTTTGAAGGTGTAGAGGAGGATTTTAAATTGAATACGGAAATGAACCGGGAGCCAATGAAGCTGGTGAAGGACAGGGGTGATGTGGTGAGAGGAGGGTGTTCTGGAGATGATCCTTGCTGCTGAGTGTTGAAGAAGTTGGAGTTTATGGAGGGTTTTTTGGGGGAGACCGAAAAGGAGGGAGTTGCAGTAGTCGAGCCTTGATGTGACCAGACTGTGGACAAGGATGGTGGCAGTGTGGGGTGTAAGGGAGGGGCGGAGGCGGTTGATGTTTCGTAGGTGGAAGTAGGCAGTTCGGGTAATGTTATTGATGTGGGGTTGAAATGAAAGTGTGGTGTCGAGGATGACACCCAGACTCTTAACCTGGGGGGAGGGTGAAACAGTGGAGTTATCAATGGTGAGAGAAAAGCTGTCGGTTTTGGATAGTGTAGATTTGGTGCCAATGAGGAGAACCTCGGTTTTGCTGCTGTTTAATTTCAGGAAGTTTTGAGTGAACCAGGTTTTTATTTCTGAGATGCAATCAGTAAGGGAAGTGGGCGGGAGAGTGGACGAGGGCTTTGTAGAGAGGTAGAGCTGGGTGTCATCAGCATAACAGTGGAAACTAATGTCAAATTTGCGGAAGATATTGCCAAGGGGAAGGAGGTAAATGATGAAGAGTAGGGGCCCCAGGACAGAGCCCTGGGGAACACCTGTGGTGACGGGGGATGGGATGGATTTAAAAGACTTTAGTTGAACAAATTGAGTACGGCCAGAAAGATAAGAAGTGAACCAATCTAACGGAGTGTCAGTGATGCCAATGGAGGATAGTCTGTTGAGGAGGGTGGTGTGACAGATGGTATCAAAGGCTGCACTCAGGTCCAGGAGGATGAGGATGGTGAGTAGTCCAGAATCAGCTGCCATAAGGAGGTCGTTGGTGATTTTGATGAGTGCAGTTTCAGTGCTATGGAGTGGGCGGAATCCGGACTGGAACTGTTCATAAAGGTAATTGTCAGATAGGTGAAAATGGAGTTGGGAGGCCACTGTCTTTTCCAGGATTTTGGAGATGAAGGGAAGATTGGATATAGGACGGAAGTTGTTGAAGTTGGAGGGGTCTGCACCAGGTTTTTTCAGAATTGGGGTGATGGCAGCAGTTTTGAAGGATATAGGGACAGTTCCAGTAGTAAGAGAAGAGTGGATGATTGCAGAAATGAGAGGAACTAGGGAGGGGGAGGGAGGCCTTAACCAGATGTGTGGGTAGGGGGTCAAGTTGACAGGTGGATGGCTTGGATTTCCGAATTAGTTCAGTTATTTCTGAGATATCAGGGAGCTGGAAGGAGGAGAATGAGTGTGTGGAAGGGTGAAAGTCGGCTGAGATATTGAGATGAGGGGTTGATCCAAGGTGCTGGTGAATGTTTTTGATTTTATCGATGAAAAAGGACATCATGGAGTTGCAGAAGGAGGTTGTGTACAGGTGAGGGGGGAGAGAATCCTGGGGTTGGGTAATTTTGTTAAGAAGGGAAAAGAGTGACTTAGAGTTTCCTTTGTTGGCAGTGATCATATTGGAGTAGTAGTGGGTTTTAGTGCTGGCAATGGAGTCCTTATAATGCAAGATGTGGTTCTTGTACATCTCTTTGTGAATACTGAGACCAGTTTTCCTATGAAGACGTTCAAGTTGCCGACCTTTGGCTTTCATTAAACGGAGATCGGGAGTGAACCAAGGGGCGGAGACGGAAAAGGAAACAGATCTGGTTTTTAATGGGGCAAGGGAATTAAGGATATTATTGAGTCCAGTGTTGTAGTGAGAGACCAGATCATCAGGAGTGGATAGATTGTGAATGTCAGGGAGGCAGGAGGAGTGGATTCTTGAAGTGAGAGTGGCAGGGTCAATATTCTTTATATTACGAAATGAAATAGGGCGGGGTTTTTTTGAGATGGAGAGAGCAAGTTTAAATGTAAATGAGAGGAGAAAATGGTCAGTTATGGGGAGTTCATCAGCTGTGAGATCAAGGGGGGTGACACCAGAGCAGCAGATTAAGTCCAGAATGTGTCCTTTGGAGTGTGTGGGGAAAGTGGTATGTTGTTGACATCCAACACTCTCTAAACAGGAAGTAAAGTCTTTGGTGAGAGGCAGATTGATATTGTCCATGTGAATGTTAAAATCACCCAGTATAATTATGTTTGGTGAGAGAGAGGATAAATGGGTGAGAAAGGCAGCAAAGTCATTTAAAAATTCACTATTTTGTTTAGGGGGCGGTAGACAGTAGCAATGATGGTTGGAATGGGACCAGACAACTCACAGACAACAGACTCAAACGAGCTGCAGACAGGCACTGACAACGGCGAGACCTTCAACTTATCGCGGTAAATCATCGCGAGACCTCCTCCTCGGCCAGAGCCACGGGGTTGACAGATGTAAACAAACCCGCTAGGAGTGGATTCAATCAGCTGCGAAAAGTCGTTGGGCTGTTGCCATGTCTCGGTTAAACATAAAAAGTCTAGCTTGCGATCAGTGATGATATCCTGAATGAGATGTCCTTTGCTTGTCAGTGAGCGGATATTAAGGAGAGCGAAGTTGAGTGCGGTGTTGTCACAGCTGACGGCGCTAGCCGACCGAGCTAGGTGGGCTAACACACTGTGGTTGACGCTGTGGTCGACAGCCCGGCTGGTTGAGCATTGAGGGGGAGGAGAGCTGGACCAGATCGACTTAATTCCTGTAGAGCTGTTGTGGTGGAAATTCCTGCGGGACCCTCGGTGGATGTATCTCCGGCGGGGCTGGAAGGCGATGTCCGGGTGAAGGTGGAAAGCCTCCGGCGGAGGTCCGGGCAGGTGACAGCGGAGCCGGAGCAGGTCAATGGCTGAGTACTGGAGCAAACCCGTCACTGGTAGATGAGCAGGCATTAAGACGATCCAGATACAGACAAACCAGATGTATGTCCTAGCGGCCCACATTGTAGACTTTGGCAGCATCAACGGTCAGTGGAGACGCCAGTTGAGGCTCAAACCGGAGTAGAGCAGGTAAGCTAGCCGCCAGTGAATTGTAATTTTCACAGAAACGGTAGTGCCAAAAGATCGTTGAAGTATTTCAAATGAAGCAAAACCATTGTCCGATTAGGTCATCGAATCATAAAATAAATGTTGATGGTATGAAGAAGTTAAAAAGTTCAAAAAGTTACAAAGTTACTGGCGAGCAGCGGCAGCAAGTTGCCAGCGTTCACTCGTTGCCATGGATATCACTAAAAAAAGGAGCATTGCATTGTGTATTTCCCATTATTATGGTCAACTTTAAATAACGAAGCAATTATACACAAGATTTTTTGGTGAGCTATGTTTAGGGTGAGTGTTGCGTCTCAATACGAAAAAACTGTATGCTTTTTCTCTGTTTCTACAGACCCATGAAAAAACTTAATAGTTACGTACTGCTGTTAGATAATAAATACATGGTTAAAAAAAACTTAAAGCAAATATATCCACCTGTGTGTTTTGTATGTGTTAAAGGGTCCTTGTGGAGTTTTATTAGCACTATGGAACTGTTTCACGCTGACTGGGTCTTCTTTTCCAGTCTAAACCAAGTAAGCAATATAAAGAATGCTATATTAAGTGTGGCCATTAACAAAACATGCTTTAAAATACTTACGAATGAAAACATAACTTATATTTGTTTGCAAGAAAATACCACAGGGCACTTCAGTTAATGTGTATAACTCAACTGTACAAAAATATTTTCTGCATTGTTTTGTTTTCCGCACATACTAGTTGAAGACCAATGAAGTGAAATTCATGAGCTTTAAAATGTTTAACCATGATTGCTGAACATATTTGTAAAGATATAACTATTCTAAAATGAATCCTACTGCAACACTAGATCATTGATGTCACTGTCATGATTGTTCTAAAGCGCCCTCAAGTGGCTTTACGATCAAACTGCCAAATTTGTAGTTTTCAAAGTGACATATAAAGTGAATGTTGTGTTTTTGTTTAATGCTGTAAACATGACATCAATGGAAATTTTGGCCATGTATACAAAAGTGAAGTTTTCCCATTCTGAGAACCTTATGTATTTAAAATTATTGCAATGCAGAATGTGATTTGTAGAATCAACATTTTACCAAACTGCAGTCCATTTTATGGGTTGGTAATGATATCCTATCATCTTCAACCATATTGATCCAGTTTGCAATACCAATGTTGAGTTAAGTTGTCTGTAACCTGGTGAAGATTTTACATTAGTTTATTTGATTTAGGATCAAACCACAATAAAATCAAATTAAAAAAGTAGATGTGTTTTTGTCTTTGGCTAACATCAAGCTATACTAAACTGATCACTTTGATTTTTCAACTGCTACATTTTTGGACATGCCATGTATTTTACGATCTCACATCAGTTATTACTTTGGTTTTGAAAAAGTATTTTCATGATGAGAACAGTTATTTACAGGACTTCAGTGACGTAGCCTACATTTGCCAGCTTTCCCTTATTCTATTCCAGAAAAGTTAAAAGTGTTTGGTTTTTTGTAACTGCATATGACTGGAGAGAAGTGCTGAGGATGAGTTTTAATAGTTACTACCAGGCTGTTAGTATGCTCTTTATGTTTTCTTTCTTTGAAAAAGAGTGGAGTTAAGTTTCCCCTTTGCTTTATCAATATTTTTTTCTTATTTCCCTGCTAAATCCTTTGGTTCAAAAATATAACAAGAAAATAAGTTAATTCAACATCGATAGGACCAAGGCCGATCGAGGCTTAGGTCAAACACAATCGTTACCTGACTGTCACCATTGACAGGTGATTGATTTGGATGCTGCTCCACAGACCCCTCCTGTGGCAAATTAAAAAGAACAAAATAAATCTGATTGACAAATAGCTGTGACACTGCTTACAGAAAAAAGTTTTTAAACTTTACAAGTAGAAAGAAGTGGACTAGCCTTCCACCTCAAGGTGTAATTTGTCAGTCCTTACAGCTTGAGTACTTAGGCATTTTCAGTAGACTTAACTCTTTTCAGTGCTGTACAGTGCATGTGTCAACCTTTTCTTTGCGATAAAATATTCCAAAAATAAAAATGACAAAGGAAAAGGAGGGAATGACGTCATTACACAATTACTTTGAATCAAAAGGACGGGTGCTTGAGCACCACTTGGGGGTCTATCCAGGGCCGTCGTATAGGGGGTAAAGGTTATGACGATTATAAGGGCCCACAGCCAGCTAGGGCCCACACAGCCCCCAGTAGAATCTACGACAAAATGATTATGCATACAGTGAACTAATATATAATCATACGAATGAGTCCAAATTAAAACAAAGCCACAAGTCATACGATATTCTAATTTTAATAATGTCAATAACCCCCTTGGCCCCTTCTTAAAAAATGGTTTGGTCCACCCCGCGGTTCGTTCTTCCTCATTGGAATTAAGTGAGCACGAGCGAACTCCAGCAGGGCGAGGATGCCCCCAAAAAAGCACAAGTTCGCACACCAGATAAGAGTTGAGAAGGAGGCCAGGAGTATAAGCAGCAGAGCAGGGGCCCAGGACATCAAAAACGTTTTTCCTAAGAATGGTGAGAGTAAAACTACAAAGGGAGGCTGAAACAATTAGCCTGCTACTTGTTCATTCATAACATTACCTTTGACGGGGTGCAGGCTGAATCCTACGTTAGCTGTCATCTGGCCGCGCTACACTCTGATCAAGTCGCCAGTTCATAAAAAAAAGTCGCCAGTTCATTGTAGAGCAACGGTTCCTACAGTGACTATGTGTTTAAAACATATTACTGTCTGACAGTGCTCCAGTAGCCTATGCGCCCATTCAGAGGCTGCATTGAATTGTATTATGACGCATTCAACTTCTACTCGGTAATTATGAGCATCTGACTTCGTCAGTTACGTTCAGGGCCGTCGGACTGCGGACAGGCTTGGGGGGCCCAAGGCAGAGGGGGGCTGCACCCAAAAAAAATAAAAACGTATTTTTATTTTTTACTGGCTCAATATAGGCCCCTGATCTTTGAAGGCCCAGAACATTTTTATTTAGGAATTTTTGTTATTTTTTAAATAACATTGTTCAGGACTACGAAGATCGCCGGCCTATATCGGGCCATTAAAAAATACAAACGAAGGGAAAAAATTCCTGAAGCTGACTGGATTTTTTAAAAATGCACATTTCTTCTTTCTGCTTTTTGGTCATTCTGTGTCTATAAATTATTCCAGAAAATAGTACTAAATAGCTTATATAGGAAACAGTTGATTTAGCCTTAGTTTTCTCCTCAAAGTGCACCAGATTGATGAATTTTACTTTAACATTTAAAAAAAAATCTTCCGGGGGAGCATTCCCCCGGACCCCCCTACAAGGCCCAGGGTCCACGACACAGTCTCCCAAATTCCTGTGAGAAACACTGTGTGTGTGCATGGTTATTAAGAGTCATTATACCAGGGGTTTTGTTCAAGTATGCGTAATGATTTGGTTATTCTTCAATAGAAACATTATGTTGTTATCTGGCTCAGAGAGGGACCAGTCACTCATAAGTTTTGGACTATAGACAAACATAGCGTTTACATGTTTGTATTGTAAGACCGCCTCTCAGAGGGCCCATCAGGACTTCCTGTATAGGGGCCCAGAATGTGGTGCAACGCCCCTGGGTCTATCTGTGCACATGCCTGCATGTGGCTCTCTGTTGAGGCGCCCCAGGTCAAGCACTCTTGTGAATGACGTGCAGACTTGAGTTTCTTCTTCAGCTAGGCTCTGGCTCTGTCAACATACAGCCAGGTGTCCAGCGGAGGCCAAGAGCAGGCGAGGAACAGGACTTCTGGCTGTACGGATGGGCCCATGACAGAAAGGGACTACCATGCGGGACTTTGGACTGGGCTGGGTTTTATTTGACCTATATTTACTTTAATAAAGCTTTAAAATTTTAAGCATATTTGTGTTTTTTTTTAAGATTAATTTTTTGGCATTTTCAAGCTTTATTAGATAATAGAGTTGAAATGTGGAGACAGAGAGAGAGGGGGGGATGACTTGCAGTAAAGGTCCACGAGTCGGATTTGAACCCGCAACCACAGCAACGAAGGCCGGAGCCAATATGGTACGCGCTCTATCCACTACGCCACCAGAGCACCCCATTTGTGGTTTCTAACTATTCGGGACAGCCCCACAAATAACGAACACTTAGTTCTCAACAAAAAAAAAAACACACATTAAAAATAATATTAATTAAATGGATCAAAATGTATAAATAATACTCTATAGCTCCATTTTACTGGCCATGAAAGCCGTTGGGGCAGGAATCACTCAAACCTGGTAAAAAAAGAAAAATGTAATGTGTGGTACTTATTTTATTTATTTGTTTATTTAATAGGGACAATGCACAGCACATAAGCAGCACCAGAGTTAGCTATAAACTAATTTTCATCTGTAGTCCCTGGGCAGGAAACAAGAGTATTACATCTCTGTCAAGATGGGAACCTAACACTGAAGTATAAAAACAATAACACACAATTTCACAACAGTAAACACAACAACACAATACGAACAATAAAATCACAACATGTAGGACACCACAACAACAACAACAACAACATCACAACAGTAAGACACCAAGAAAACAGGACATCACAACATTAAGAAAACAATCTATGCATGATGGGTACATGCTTGGGTTAATTTCAGCCATGACTTCATCTTACATTTAAAACCAGTAAAGGTGTTCCACTCTCTTATGTCCCTTGGTACTAAGTTCCAAGACTTGGTGGCTCTAACTGAAAATGCAGACATGCCAAACTCAGTGGATCTGTGCTGTACTACACAGTCCCCTCTGTTGGACGTTCTATTTATCCTATTGTCTGTGCGCAGTGACACAAACTCCTTTAAGGGAGGAGCGGCCAAATCATTAATTATTTTTTAAACTAAACATACATCCGCAAGAAACACAAAACTATCAAAAGTCATGAGATTATGTCTTTGAATTATGTTACAGTGGTGATATCGCAATGGCTTTTTGTCCAGTGCTTTGAGTGTTTGTTTGTAAAGTGTTTGCAGTGGAGCAAGTGTTGTTTTTCCAGTTTGTGACCAGCTTGTAATACAGTATGAGATGTGTGAAAAGATCATGGAGTGCATGTAAAGTTTTGCTGAATCTAGAGGGAGCTGGTTCCTGATAAATTCCTTAAATTGAATTTGACTGTATTACACACCTGCTTCACATGTTTCTTAAATGAGAGATGTGAGTCCACAGTTATTCCTAAATATTTAAAATGTAAAACAGTCTGGATCCTTTCTCCATTAACAATGATATGAGGCTGATTTCCATTTTTTCTATTATAAAAGTACATGCATGCTGTTTTACTGATGTTGAGTGTCAGGCAGGACTTTGAGAGCCAATCAGAAATTTTGGCCATTGCTTCTCTTAATTTGGCGGCCACCTCACATCTGCTCTTTCCATGTGCGAGGATGACCGTATCATCTGCATACATTTGTACGTCCACTTCTGGACATACAAGTGGCAGATCATTTACATATAAGCTAAACAACAAAGGTCCTAAAATTGAGCCCTGCGGGACACCAACAGAGCAGTCAATGAAAGATGAAGTACTATCCCCAACTCTGGTGCATTGTTTTCTTCCAGTGAGATAGGACTCCATCCATTTCATTGTTTCCACAGACAAATTAAAATCGGACACTTTTGAGAGCAAAACGCTATGATTAACAGTATCAAATGCTTTGCTCAGGTCCAAAAATACCACACCTACAGCACTCCCACTGTCAATATTTGTTTTGATTTTTTCAATGAGATAGCAGGTTGCCATCTCAGTTAAATGATTTTTCCTGAACCTGAATTGCATGGGATGAAGTGAGTCTTGTCCTGAGTTTAAAATGCAGTTAGTTGTTCAGCTACCACTTTTTCAGCGATTTTTGATACAACAGGCAAGATACTGATGGGTCTATAATTTTCCACTTCAATTGGTTCCCCTGTTTTAAAAATTGGAACTACAACTGCAGACTTCCATGCATTTGGGAAGGTTGACTGTTTGAATGACATATTAAACAAATGTGCAATTGGAGTGCTGAAGGATTGATTATTGCTTTTAATAAAAGTTGAGTCCCACTCAAACACATCTTTTGCCTTAGAGGACTTTAAAGTGCTTAAGATTTTTAAAATCTTTGCTTGAGGAACTTCAGTTATGTTAAAAAACGGTTTGGTGTGATTCGGCGCTGAGATTTGTTTAAATCTTGCACCAAAGCTGTGTGACAAATTATGTACCGAGTCAATAAAATATTTGTTAAATGTGAGGGCAATTTCATTAAAGTCATTTGTAATAATTCCCTGTACTTTCAGTTCATGTCCGTGTCCTTGATTTTGCTTACTGTCAGTCTTTGTTAATTTATTAATATTCGTCCATATTAATTTGCTATTTCCTTTACCTTCTTTAATAATAGTCATGAGGAAATTGGCTTTTGCCTTTTTTAATTCATTAACCACTTTGTTGCGGAGATTTTTAAAAACTTGTCCATCATTAATTGATTTGGACTTAAGTGCTATCTTTACTCACGCTTTTTCATTAAATCCCACAGTTTCTCATTAAACCAAGGTAAGTTACTCTTAGCACGCCTGTTTTTAAATGGTTTGTTGTATTTTTCCTTAATTTTATCTACTGTGCCTACAAAGGATTCACAAGAGACCTCTAGATCATCTGTTTGTAGAACATCAGTCCACTCAATTTGACCTAGTTCTTCCTTAAATGTATTCCTGTCTTCTTTCCTTATTCCGTGGGAATGTTTATTTGTGTCTTGGCGATAGATAAATAGTTTGTTTGTTAATTTTCTTGAAATAAGATTCATATTGTGATCGGACAAACCAGTAAGAAGATTAAAAGATTTGGTGATTCTCTTAGGCTTATTACTAAAAATTAGATCAATTTGTGTTTTTGAGGAGTTTGTGATTCTAGTCGGTCCATCTATTAATTGAGTCATTTCAAATTGATTTGTAAGTGCTTTAAGTTTCTTTCTTGTGTTTTTATCTGCCCAGTTTAAATTAAAATCACCTAGAACTATACATTTCTTCTTAGTATCTAATTCTTTAAGCAGGTTTTTGAAATGTTCAAAAAATGTAATGTCAGATGAGGGAGGTCTATATACACCAATCACATTAAATGACATTTGCTGAGACAAGGTGATAGTTACGGCAATACAGTCCATGTAATTTGCGCATGCCAGGTCAATCTGTTTACATTTAATGTCATCTTTCACGTAGACGAGCAGTCCACCGCCCCTTCCTTTATTTCTGTCTTTTCTAAAAACATTGTAGCCAGGCATTGTGAAGGACGCTACAGGCGATGATGTGGTCAGCCATGTTTCAGATAAACACAGGAAGTCCAGATTTGAGTCGGTGAAAAGTGTTTCAAGTTGTTCGGATTTTGCTTTAACGCTACAAATGTTCAAATGTCCCCCAAGAAGACCTCTCGGTTTTGCGTGTGGATCCCAGATGATTTTGGAATGTTGGACAGTTTGGAAGAGACCAATGTTAAAGTGTGTTGTGATTGCCGGGTTTCGGGATGAATGTCCCGGTTGATTGCAATTACCTTGGTTCGAGAGTATCACGGCTGGAGGCTGCAGATCGTGCGTGGTGACGGGCCCCGGGTTCAGCTGCACATCGCCGGCCAGGAGAAGGGTTGTCAACAGGTAGGCGAGTAGCTTTCTGTATGTACGTGAAGCTTTATCTCGCGCTGTGTTCGTTCGTTCCGATGGTGCAGTTGCTCGACCATCACGTAAGATAGTAGAGTAGGCGGTGAATTGGCTCCATTCATTTAGTGTAGCAGGTTGTATTGTTAAGGCGGTTTCTCGTGAGCTAATCAGCTGATTGATCCCGCAGCAGCGGACCGAGAAGAACAATAGCAGTACAAAGTAGATTAAAAGTACAGATCTCTCTGTAAAGTTCTCAGGTATCTGCCTCTGAATGGCCTTGGTGGCTCGGATGAGACCATGGCTTCTCTTTGCTGGTTTGTAGAGTGCAGATGAAAGCAAGACCGAGGAATTGGTCGGCGTGGCTGCGGCTCCTGCCAAGCCACCAGTCAACTCTGCCATGTCAGTGCACGTTGAGTTCATCTTGTTTTTGAGTAGAACGTTCACAAAGAAACACGTAAGGGAGAATGTCTTGCATTACCTGGAATCCAATAGTTCTCAAACGGAATCAACTCAGATCCATTTATTTCCTTGATTTCTGATTGTAATTCCTGATTGTCTTCTCAATTACTACTTTTACCTTCAATACATTATCCATGTGGCTTGTCAGATCCCACATGGAATCTCATGTAAAATGAAATTCCATACACAGTCACACACACACACACACACACACACACACACACACACACACACACACACATTTAACGGTTTAACATCATTTACACGGTGTGTCTAGACTGCCAAACGGAAAAGAAACTCTCTCCTTTTTAGGGCTGGCCCGAATTATTCGAATACTCGTTTGTTAAGCGAGTATTCGAAGCTAATTCCGTATTTGTTTTTATTTGTTTTTTCAGAAGTAGGCTTATATAAAAAACCTCTTCTTCTTGTCCTTTAACTGTCCGGTGGCGTCGGCGAAGAACATCACGTCTTCTTTCCTCTCGATTTCGCGCTTCAGGAACTGTAGCGCCTCGCTGATGAAGCCCATCACGTCTCTGACATGACGGACTTTGGAGCTTACCGTCTGTTGTCAGCAAATAATAATATTCAGATAAACACGTTGTATATACAACAATTGTTCAAATACAAATGTTCCTCTCCGGGAACCATCACCTTATTGTGGTGGAGAGGTTTGTGTGTCCCTGTGAACCTGAGAGCTGTGTTGTCTGAAGCCTAGTGCTCCTGGTAGGGTCTCCCAAGGCAAAGTGGTCTCAGGTGAGGGGCCCGACTAAGAATGGTTCACAAAGACCTCATGGATAATCAAAGTAGAGGAAGAGTGACCCTGCCCGGAGGAAGCCCGGGGCCCCCGTCTGGAGCCAGGCCCAGAAAGGGGGCCCGCCTGCTAGCGTCTGGTGGCAGGGTCTGCCACGGGGCCCGGTCGGGCAGAGCCCGAAGAACCTACGTGGCAACCCAATCCTCTACAACTGATGGGCCCACCACTCATCAGAGGAACCGCTGGTGTCGGTGCGCTGCCTTATGGGTGGCAGTGAAGGGCGGGGACCATGACGGACCAGAACCGGGCAGCAGAGGCTGGCTTTGTGGACGTGGAACGTCACCTCGCTGTGGGGGGACTGTTGTCTGTGCGTATGCACCGAACAGCATTTCGGAGTAGTCGGCCTTCTTGGAGACCCTGAACGGAGTCCTGCATGGAGCTCCGGTAGGGGACTCCATAGTTCTGCTGGGAGACTTTAACGGGCAATGATGGAGACACCTGGAGAGGCGTGATTGGGAGGAACGGCCTCCCTGATCTGAACCCGAGTGGTCGTTTGTTGTTAGACTTCTGTGCTGGTCATGGTTTGTCTATAACGAACACCATGTTCGAACATAAGGATGCTCATAAGTGTACATGGTACCAGAGCACCCTAGGCCGAAGGTCGATGATCAATTTCGTGATCGTATCATCTGATCTGAGGCTGCATGTTTTGGACACTTGGGTGAAGAGAGGGGCGGAGCTGTCAACTGATCACCATCTGGTTGTGAGTTGGGTCAAAGGGTGGGGGAAGACTCTGGACAGACCTGGTAAGCCCAAACGGGTAGTGCGGGTGAACTGGGAACGTCTGGCGGAGGCCCCTGTTCAAGAGATCTTTAATTCGCACCTCCGGCAGAGCTTTTCTAGCATCCCTGTGGAGGTTGGGGGCATTGAACCCGAGTGGTCGATGTTCAAAACTTCCATTGCTGAAGCCGTGGCAGGCAGCTGTGGTCTCAAGGTCTTAGGTGCCTCAGGGAGCGGTAACCCTCGAACGCCGTGGTGGACCTCGGTGGTCAGGGAAGCCGTCCGACTGAAGAAGGAGTGCTTCCGGGATATGCTATCTCGGGGGACTCCTGTGGCAGTTGGAAAGTACCGACAGGCCCGAAGTGCTGCAGCCTCTGCCGCGTAAGAGGCAAAGCAGCGGGTGTGGGAGAAGTTCGGAGAAACCGTGGAGAAGGACTTTCGGTCGGCACCGAAGTGTTTCTGGAAGACCATCCGGCGCCTCAGGAGGGGGAAGCGGGGAACCATCCAAGTAAGGATGGGACGCTGTTGACCTCAACTGAGGAGGTAGTCGGTCGGTGTAAGGAGCACTTTGAGGAACTCCTAAATCTGACTAACACGCCCTCTATGTTGGAGGCAGAGCTGGAGGCTGATGGGGGATCATCGTCAATTTCCCTGGTGGAAGTCACTGAGGTAGTCAAACAACTCCACAGTGGCAAAGCCCCGGGGGTTGGAGTAATGGGTGTGGAGGGGCTGTCTTGGATGACACGCCTCTTCAACATTGCGTGGAAGGAGTGGCAGACCGGGGTTGTGGTTCCTATTTTCAAAAAGGTGGACCAGAGAGTGTGTGCCAACTACCAGGGTATCACACTTCTCAGCCTCCCCGGGAAAGTCTACTCCAAGGTGCTGGAAAGGAGGGTTCGGCCGATAGTCGAACCTCAGATTGAAGAGGAACAATGCGGATTCCGTCCTGGCTGTGGAACAACGGACCAGCTCTTCACTCTCGCAAGGATCCTAGAGGGAGCTTGGGAGTTTGCTCATCCAGTCTACATGTGTTTTGTAGATCTGGAGAAGGTTTATGACAGGGTTCCCCGGGAGATACTGTGGGGGGTGCTGCGGGAGTATGGGGTGAGGGGGTCCCTTCTCAGGGCCATCCAATCTCTGTACACTCAAAGCGAGAGCTGTGTACGGGTTCTCGTTAGTAAGTCGGACCTGCTTCCGGTGGGGGTTGGCCTCCGCGCTCTAAGAGCCGAATTTAAGATGAAACTCTGAAACAAAAACTGGTCTGGGCAGGTTAGCCGTGCAGCCTCTGTTACCACGGTGATCTAGCCAGGTACAAAGAGAGCCACCTTTCGTGATACTGAAAACTCGTTAATGAACAAAACGAAGCCGTGACATAAGACTTACATTAGAGTTAACTGTAATATCGCGCTGCGGCTTTTCGCCACATAGTTGCTTGTTTGCCACTCTATGCTCTCACTTCAAATGATTTTACCTGGCGATCTACACACACTGGCTCTTAATAAAGCGTTCTATAAAATCACAGGTTGCAACATTATTTCACTGTAGGCTTCTTTCTTTTCATCAGTAGCGATTACAGTTGGGACGTGACAGGTGACAGCTGTCATATTTCGGACATCGCTGCAGACTCGCATGTTAAGCTTTTCACAGTAGATTCTTATTTTTCCGGAAAATACAGACTACAGGTTTTGTATCTAGGCTATTTATTTTAATGGTATTTATAAGATGCAAATAAAGGGCTATTGGCCTACATCAAAATCTAAATTGTATTAATTTTGATAGGCTATACTATTCATTAGGGGACAGTGTCAGACTTAAATCAGATTCTTAAGTGTAGGACTATCAACCAGGCTAAATGGTGTACTGTTTAAATCCGAGTTCAACCTTTAATTGCTTTATAATGTCACGTTACGCATTGCGAGAACGATCTGTAAAATAAATTAATCAATTCAGTAGCCCAATTTTCTGACAACATTCCACTCTCTCCTTATTTGCAGTAAGAGTTTATTTTTCGGCTCTCTGTTTTCTGCTGTTCTGTGATCATTCAGACTGACAAACTCTTCCTCTTGAGTGAAGTCAGCGACTTTACTCAGCTGCTTGCAATCAGTCCGTTTGTGTAAAGTTAGCGGCACAAGATCAGTCCAGTCTGTGCGGAAGCAGAGTCAAATGACGGGTCTAGCTTCCGCTCATCTGCCTTCATAGTTTAAAGCCACTACGAGTAACATGGCACGTTGGCGTCCCCTTTGGACAAAAGCGGTAGCATTTTTACGACGTCCGCTGTCGCAAAGCGCGTGCCAGGCGCGTGAGTGTGAACTGAGAAGGGAGCAATATAGTGCATGTCCGTGTGTTGAAAGTGTGAGGACTCTTTTCGGCTCTGTGAGAGTGGTTTTGACACTGCATCAACTAATGCCAGTCACTGCCACACACACCTGATTGCAATGAGTTGAGCAGTGTCACCTAACTACTCTCTCTCACGGAAAGCGAATGAACGAGAGACGGCAGTTAGTATGGATCACGATGAGGTAATGTGTTTATGTTGTTGTAAATAATTACTATTTCAGATAATGGTTATCTGATGATGGAGAAGCAAAGCAAACTTTGTGTTAGCACCAACCGCTCATTCATTTAGGAGTAAACACAGCAGTCTAGTTTCGCTCTCGTGAAATTGTATACACGTTGCTTGGCAACGCCCTCGTCCCCCGTAGCCTATATCACTCTCCCTTTTAGCTTTTCTTCATTGCATTCTCTTTTTTTTCTTTGATGGTTCAGCCCCGTTATCAGTCATTATGACGACAAATAACTATCAAACAAGGCTCCCGCTCCCCTTCCCTCACCTGGAGGGATAGGCTTCTCAATTCACGTTGCTGCGCCACACTGAAATCTGCGACCAATACGGATATGTGACCATAGAGCTTGCACGAGCGAACCGAAAATCGGACTGGGTGTGCGACCAGACCAAAAGGAGTAATAAAAACTATTTAAAAACGTCTTTCTTTGCACTGATGGTCTCGTTTGCTGTTAAAGGTAATTTATGATTATCAGGGGAAACATGAGGCTGTTTAAAAGATATTTAAATGTTACTCGTAGCCGCTTTAAGTGCTGTGGAAAAGCAGATGGTATAGGTCAGAAGTTGAACAAATGAGTTATCCCAGAAGTACAAACAACATGCAAACATTTGTATAACCTAACTTACTGTGTGTGGAAACATAAACACAGTTCACATTAATGATCGCTCTCTTGTTAGCGTATATGGGCCCGTCATATGCTGTATATACCACCTCGGCGCTACTGGCCTATATGAAACACTCTTATACATCTCAAAACACATGCTCTAAATAACAATACACCTTATAAAACACAATAATCATATACACTTGCACTAGACCTGGGACTCTTAGCACAATACTCAGTATCTCTTCAGTTACTAGTCTAAATGCCCATGCTAGGCACTTACATGTTCAATACAATACATGTTCACTTTACAATTACAGGGCCCACTGGTAAGTATTAGCATTTAACCTCAGCAATATGAAAATACTGTCTCTTAAATTAAGTGTATAATTACTTCTTTAAACACAAGTAAAGATAAGCATAATGCATCAACTCAATGACATAGAGCATCAAAATAACATTAGCACCATATTACTCCAAACTCAATTACTGTATAACCCGGTCTTATTACTCATTTTATTCACTGTATATCATTGCTGCTTTACTGTTGTTAAACCTTTATGAATTATACCTATGCACTGCCTTAACCAAATATAACTCTTCTTTAACCCATAGTCAGCACCAGACCTATATTATTCTCACAATACTCTCAAAGAAACTAAAGCAAAAGCATTTAATTAAACATGGGCTCTAGTACAATTCTCAAAACACCTCTACTGCTCCTAACTGTCGTGACGGGGAGGGATGCGTCAATGGCTATGGGCATTAGCATGCTATCAGGGATTAGCTCGGCTATTCATCAATACAAACGGTTTATTCCGTCTCCCGACACATTTAACCGGTTCATCACGCTTCAGAACAGTCAGTCATCCCTCCCATGCTACAAACATACATAGATAGGAATAGTTATTACACTCGTCTTGGCCCCACACAGGACGTGCCTAGCTTAATAATTAGCCGTGTCATTGCTATCGGCGCCCGCGATCGTAAATAATGGCGAATACACATACATCACACGGGGTCAAATTCAATGTTTACTAATGCCACAAGTACAAGTCTAAGCTCTAATACACTAGTCAGGGTATCATATCTAACCAGTTTACCTGTGGATGGAAACATTAACACAGTGCATATTAATGATCGCTCTCTTGTTGGCATTGGCTTGGCTCGTTGGCTTGGCTCGTCCATGGGCTTGTCATGAACTGACTACCTCGCGGGCCGGGCGCGATCCAGCCAAGTGTAATGCCTAGAGCGCCCTCTGCTGGTGAAGACGAAGGCTCCGGATCAGCTCCGCTGAACTGCAAACTGTGACCCATCAGAATGTGTGACCCTAGAGGGCGCTGTTCTCTTATTTATCAACTGATTTCAATAGATCAAATGTTTCAACCATAGATAGTATATAAGTTTATATAGGCCTATAAGGTTTCATCCTGGTCTCACAGTGATGTGTTTACTAATATGGTGGCCCACAGCTCAATTAATAATAGTTTCACAAAAACAGCCCTGTAATCATGAGATTATCAAGTATTTTTCTTAGCCTACAATTTAAATTAATGTGCTGTGGGTCAACATGGTTAGAACACATTTCACTGTAAGACTGGGTTGATTATTCACCTTAAAAAAAATAACAATCCTACCAACCAGACTCAAGCTGTCTAGTAGGCCTAGACCATCATATTCTGTACCATCAATACCACACTGTCACTGAGTTGAGTTGAGTTGTGGACTTAATAGTAAAGGACAATTCACAACCCACTGTTCTTTCTGCTCATTCTTGTTACCAGAGCTTTGCTTCTACCAGTAGGCCTGTATGTGTTCAATAATTGTATTGTATGGAAATGTTAACACAAATGAAGATATTAGGCCTATTTGTGTGTGTGTTCAATGAAATAATTTTCCGTCTGTTTGGGTCAACAAATATAGTTAAAGAGAGGTGAGCAGAGAGGTGAGCAGCATCAATAAAAAAAAAACTCTCATGACTGTTTATCTGTTTGATTCCTAAGTCTTTTTTTCTTTTACATTACACAATGGGTTAGCAATTGGTTATACTGCATCATATAGCCAACAATAAATAACTATTTGACAACAGCCTATCTATATATTAAACTGTAAATAAAGCTCTGTATTCTTCATTATTTAAAAAAAAAAACGTTTTCCACACATCAGATAGCAATGCTCTTATTTTGAAGGACACAATTTGACGGCGGCCATGACACAGGACCTCCTTCCTGTTTGACACCACGTGACTTCGTTTTTCGTTTAGAGCACAAAATCAAAAAAGGAATCAGCTGGCAGTCATTTCCTTCTTCAATTCAAATCGAAAATGGCTCAAAGGTATCGGCAAAAACGAAAAACGGAGCACTTTGGGCAGTTCTGTTTGTTTTTCGATTCAGACAAAAAAAACAATTCAGTCCGTTATTGGTTTGAAACCAACAGAAGTTTTCCGTTTTTTCAATTTTGATATCAATGAAAAAAGGAATTATACTATAGTACCCTGTCCTATTTCCCTTTGTTTGATTCAGACGTGAAAACAAATAAACGAGCGTCATTGGCTATTGCATCTGTGGGCGGCTTTCTTCTGATTGGTTGCAGTGCTCCGCCATCTATGACGCTGAGAGCGTCCGACTTCAGTATTTCCATTGTAAAAGGGACCTTTACAGTAGGCTTGTTAATGATCCGTTTGCCGGACCAATATTGAGCACAATCTGATTAAAAAATGATGCATGTTTGAATAAAGTAATAGCCCACATATTGTATTTATTTATTTAAGATTACGTCTCCTCAATCACATTGTCAACGCAGGTCTACTATCCACAGTGACCCTGACAAAAACTGAACAGCAGGTGTCGCACTTCCATCACGTCCCAATATTGTCAGATTTTGATGTGGGACAATATAGCCTACCTCTAGGCTATATATAGCCCAATCTACTTATTTCGAAGAACATAATCAAGTTCAGTTACCAAGAAAAAGTAGGTTATTAATGCCTCCCTTTTTATTGAGGATAAAGGGAGTTTTATCCTCAACATATTTAGTTCATAGATGTCTCGGTTACATAACAGGTGCTCTGGTGGTGTAGTAGGTAAGGTGCACGGCTGGAAGACTGCGCTCGTCTGACTGGTCGCTGGTTCAAACCCAGCCTTAGACGTCACATTTTTGAACTGTAAAATGAAGGTTAAAAGATAGCTCCCAGAAATATATTTAATTTCAAAATGAATGTATAGTATTGTCGCTTAATGTTGTAGGCCATCTATTAAGGGTGGACACTGGTTAGAAGTTGATGAATGGCCAACCCACAGGGCACTCTTGTGGCGTAGTGGTTAAGAGTGTGCACTCAAAACACATTGCCCTTTTCTTAGTGGTGGCTGGCTCAGACTCAACCAATACTCTATGGTTTTGGACAGTAAAATTAAGGTGATGAAGGGCCAACCCTTTGGCATAGGCCTCTGAAACACTTTCAAAAGGATATTACAGCTACTCTCTTAGAATGTCACAGCTATTTTCTCTCTAGTGTTCTGCTATGTGTATAAAAACCCTCCTGTCATGTCATGAAAGTCAAGAATCCATAACATATTCAAATGTATTCAATACAAGCACATCAGTCAAGTAACAGAACATAATTTATTGATTTGAAACATAGAACAACATAGAACAAGGAGGAAATAAAACCTTTAAAATATTTTTTTTTTTTTAAACTTTAAAATATTACGGCCGGACGGTGTCCCTGAGGGCATTTACCACCTCCTCCATCCCAGTGACCTCAAAGGAGGTACTGGCGAAAGCGGGGTCCCTGCATTTGGGGCAGTTCCCCTGAGCTGCTGTCCACTGTCCCACACAGGCGCTGCAGCCAATAAGACTGCGGCAGCATGCCGCCACCATCGGCCTCACCATCACGTCTGCAAGATTCAGAAAAATGTTTATTAGAACAACTTTAAATTAAAACTGCAAGCAGTGATGACCGGGCCCTCGCACCTCCGTGCTGCTCGCCGTCCTGGCCGGCCTCGGCGCTCCGGGCGACCGCGTGAGAGATCGCGCCGCGGTCTCCTCTTCTTCGGAGCGTGCGGCACAGCAATACCTGTCAGCGGAAATTGCCGCGACGCGCTTGATGCGGATGCGAGGACGACCTCAGGCCTGGGCTCTTACCAAGCGGGTGAAGTTTGGAGCGCGTGGGACAACGCAGAGCGAAATTACAGCGACTTCCTGCTTCGTGGCGACGACGCCGAGAGACTATGAAGGCCATGGAGCCGATAGAACCGGCTTCCCGTGTCATCGTTGTCTCTGGACATCCCTGAGCTGCTTTGAGGTTGATTTGATCAAGTGTGTAGGACTTGAAGGTATATAACCAACATGCAATATTTACTTGACCCAGCAGTTGGAGCTCACACTTTTTCTTAATAATATTGTGTGGGCTTACTCAGGCCTTGGGTCTCATTAAGCATATCAAATGTTGAGAAGATCAGACTGAGTATAATGGAGTTACAGCTACTTCCTGTTTACTGGCGAAGACGCCAAGCTACGGCAAAGGCGTTTTGACAGGTGGCGCTCTCACTTTGTATGAATATTAGCGTGCGGGCTTCCTCAGGCTTTGGGTCTCATTAACCATAAGAAATTTGGAGAAGATGAGACAGAATATGGTGGAGATAGGCCAGCTTCCTGTTTTTTTGGCGAATACTTCAAAATAAAAGACTTCCTGTTGAATTTGGGGCGGGGCGTCAAGAGGCTTTTTTGTTTGTACTGGGATTGTACATTGCTTTATAAAATTGTGTGGTCCTAAGTATAACACAGCCTGAGTTATGATCAATCAAAGGGTTCATGAGGTTCATTTTTGATGTTTTTTGGCGAATGTGGCGCCCGTTCTGCAAGACGGTTATTCCGGATAAAACAAGCTTTCGGGTATATCATCTTCCATGTCGGAGGACGTACCCTATCATATTTTTTTTTTCACAAAAAGTTGTTATGAGTCCACTTTACTCTGCAATCCTGCAGAGTAAAGTGGACTCATAACAAAAAAGAATTTGGTGTATATTCCATGATAGTTGAGTGTCCCTAGAGTTTTCGTTTTTCTAAATATGTTCCTGCTAGGAGCTAGGAATTTTTGAACATTGTGATGATTTTCGAGTCAGAAATTCACATATTTCAAATTAAAATACTTCCTGTTGATTTTGGGGCGGGGCTTCAAGAGGCTTTTTTGTGGGGCCTGCAAAGATACATTTGGGTTTTAAATTTGGTGCAGCTAGATATAAAACAGCCTGAGTTATGATGGATTAAAGTTTCATGAGGTCCGTATTTTGTGATGTTTACATCAACTTTGACCCCAAAAAGATCCCTGGTTCTCAAATGACTTTGAAATCTTTCCGCAATTTAACATCGGGCAAGGGTCTTGAGTATTTGAGAAGTGGTTTGACGTTCCTAGCGTAAAAACTCTGGGGCAAGTTCGTCAAAATGCGAAATTATGTAATATGGCGATTTCAGGCACTTAATCCAAAATGGCCGACTTCCTGTTGATTTTGGCCCAGGACATAAAATTGCATTTATGTGCGCCTTGGGCCTTTACATGTTGTCCTAACATTTCAGGCTTCTAGCCCAATTTTTGAGCATGCATTTCCTGAAAAACTGTTTTGGCCATAGGGGGCGCCGTTTTTTTTTGGAAACCAACGATAAGTTGCAATTTTTTGTAGGTCTGATGGGTACACCAAAAAATTTCAAGTTATACATGACGGGAAGGGGGTGAAAAGTGCCAAAAATGACTATAAATAATAATAATAAAAAGAAGAATCCTTTGCATTTCAATAGGGCTTCGCACCGGTCGGTGCTCGGGCCCTAATAAAAATAAAAAGAAGAAGAAAAATCCTTTGCATTTCAATAGGGCTTCGCACCGTATTCGGTGCTTGGACCCTAATAACAATCATACCGATTTCAAGAGGGCTTCGCTCCGTATTCGGTGCTCGGGCCCTAACTAGTTATCATCCTGGAGCTCATTAGCTGACTCTTGAAAGTGCAGGAACCCCATTTAACTTGAGACAAACAAACTAACAACACCACTGAAAGAAAACACAAAAAACAGACAATGCATTGTATTCATAGACTTACATTAGCCACAATGATGATTACATGTAATGCAATAGCTGTTTTTGCCATTGATTGACTATAAGTACAGTATATAGAGCCCAAGCTCACCCTAAACAAAGCATTGCAAAATACAACACACTTTACTGACAAACATCATACAATCACCATAAATAGTTATACCACCAAAATTTGTTAACATATGCGTCAAAAAGCACAACTCCTCTGTGCCTTTGCACGTAAATATGTTGTGTCAGATAGCCTTTCCGTTACGTATCAAACATGGACCAATTACAATCGAAATTTCACCAGACAGTTGTGCAATTAACAACTAAGCTATGGAACCTATGTTAAATCCCACCCATTTCGTGCCTATCTTGAACAAAAAACCGAACATTTATTTTCAAATAGTAATTGCCTGACAGTAGGGCATATTTTAAAGTCTGTTTGTCAAAGCTTGCTTTCTGATGCTTGGATACGATGATCCACAGGAGAATTGGCCGATTGTTAGTTTCAAGGTAGAAATTTAGAAGTAGTGGAGGTGTCTGATTTTCAGTTAAAACAAATCGTTAAAAGGCTTGGAGTAGTTGAACATCAGATAGTCTAAGTAGTAGAAGTCATAGAGTTTCTGTCTCTCCGGCAGGCTGACCTGTGAAAAGTATTTTTCTGTTATATCAGAAGTGGTCTTTTTGTCGGATGGGTTTCTATCCTTAAAACTGGGCACCTTGATGTTGGGTGGCGCCCCAACCATTTGCAGGACAAAGTTGGACTCTTCCTCCATGTTCTCAAACTTACCGAAGAAGTCGTAGTCTATAACACAAGGGCTGCAGAAGTTGTTAACCAGGTTCCAGTGGATGTCCAATCCACCTGGAACCGGACGGTTGTCATCGATCAGGAACTTAACAAACTCCTTGAACATGAGCCCGTCACCTGTCTTCAGGGCTTCCTGGGATGGGTTATCTCTGTACTTGGAGATAAGGGGTATCCCATAACGACGATGGTAGTTGGGTTCCGGATTATTAAACTTGTCCCTGAAAGCTGACAACGTTCTCTCAAAGGGCTCTCGGACAAAAATGACTTTGGTGTATGTCTTTAGACGGTGCATGATTTCCCCATGGTTGAAACTGTTAAGAGTCCTGAGATTACTGTAAGATTGGGCTTCTTCATGTTTAATGTTCTGAATATTGGAGAACTTGCCCACCAGAACAAGTAGGGTCCTTTTCCAGTTGGAAGAGCCAGCCTTGTACACATGGCAGTACAACAATTTGTGCTTGTCCTCCACAAAGAGTTGTTGTACACTAAGAGGTGTGATTTCCTTGGAGATGCTGCTTTTGTATTTAGCACATGTCTCCTTTACCAGTTGCTTGCGTCTTTCTTGGATATCAAAAAAAAATTTCCGGCTCTCAGGGGAAAAGGAGACTGTGGTAGTAGAGGAGACATGAAGGGAGCCTATGTCCTGTCCTGGATCATCAGGGGAGGCCGTCTGTCTACTCTGGTCAGATCTCCCTCTTCTGTCCTGCATAAGAAGAGTCACAAAACATGTTGTGGTTGACGGTAGAAACAGTTTTTCGACCAAACAAAAAGCAACATTTTCTGATGGTAATGTAAATGCATGTACAAGAACAAATAATTTAAACTGCACAGTGGTGGTAAGTCTCTCTAATATTTTCCTTTTATCTGCACTTTGAAGTGAATAAAAGGCCTGTTTCGAATCCTCCATCCCTTTATAATGCTGTGGAGCAATTCAAGACACATTTAATGCAATTGTATTGATTAAATGTAGTTTTGTTTAGGCCCATTCAAAAACCTTATAAGGCAAATAACTGTCAGGAAACGACGTAAAAGTAAACTATTATGTATAATCTTAGTTGGTGGTTATTTAACTAATAATGCTTTAAAAAATGTAATGGATTAATATATTTCTTATGAATTAATGTTGGTTGAGCTGGAATTGACGTAGACTAATATAACCAAAAAAACATGAATATGAAGAAAAGGAACTATGTATGATGATGACATTCTAAGGGGACAGGAACAGTTTGCTCAGTACTGGCTGCATGCACAGTGAGGTCATCCTCTCTACATGGATACTATCAAACACACTGAGAGGGACAAGGCTGACAACCACTTCTCTAGCGATATCAGTTTGGAGCAACATATGTGTGTATCTGTGTTTTGGGAGAAATGGAGTAAACCTGTACCTCTGTGGGCTGCTGTGGAGCGCTTCCAAGCTCCATGCAGGTAGCTGTGTAATGAGCTGCCACAAGCATGAACAGTGGCCTGGAAGTGGGATGCTGAAAATGTTCCAGCAGACCCTTCTGGGCTGTGGATAATATGGCATAGATAGGAGTAGGCCAAGTAGAGAGACTAACCTGTGTATTGTTGCTGGATAATCTCTGACAATGGCTTGAAGAAGAGAACCAGACCTCCTATAGCAAAGAGCAGGAGGAACCATAGGGCTCTCCTGCCACATAGACAGTTCACCGGCCTCCACCACAGCATGATGCAGTAGACAATGAGGTTCTGATTCCTTCGGAGAAAATCATAGCCAGCGTATTTTTGATCTTATTTATTCCACTGCTTGTCCTACTTCTGAACTTAGTCGTATAGGCTTATGTCTTCTTTCCAGAATTATGAATACTTTTACCATTTTAGTATTGTTATGAAAAATAATATAAATAATTACCTGACTAATGTTTTACATTAAGAAAAAGGCAATGTTTGACAAGCCAGTTCAGTTTGTAAGACAGGAGCCATGACTGACATGTCAGCTAGCTTTAGCCTGCTTAAATTAGGTCCTGAATTCTGGATGGAGTGAAAATAAAACTGTTAAAACAAATATCCTAGTATCAAAATAGTATGTATGGCTTCATTCTCAGAATATCATTTCTATCAGAATGTGTGTCTTTCTTGTCACTTAGCTGTTGAAATTAAAAATGGCTTGGCTTCGTAGGAACAGAGTGCAGGTACTAGGCTGGCCTGCCTGCATTCCATACCTGTCTCCCATTGAAAATGTGTGGTGCATTATGAAGCACAAAATATCACAATGGAGTCCCCGGAATGTTGAGAAACTGAAGTTGTATTTCAACAATGAATGTCATCAGTTCCCAAACGCTTACTCAGAGTCGTTTAAAGAAAGGATGGTGTAAAACAATGGTAAATATCACATGCCCCTGTACGTATTGCAGGCACCAAATTTAAAATGTGTGTATATTTACAAAAAAGAATAAAGTTTAAAGAAGCACATAATGTCTTTGTACTGTTTTATATTGAATGCCTGTCGAAAAAGATTAGCAAATTATTACATTTTGTTTTATTTACATTTTAAATAGAGTCCCAACATTTTTGGAATTGGGGTTGTAGTACTAACAGTATTACACTGCTATAATTCAAAATATACAAATCAAATCAAATCAAATCAGTTTTATTTTTATAGCCCAATATCACAAATAGACATATGGGCTTTACATTCCATACAGTATGACACCCTGCCCTTACACCCTTAGCTCGGCTGAGAAAAAACTCACAGTAAAAAAAACCTTTACCGGGATTTTAAAAAAAAAATACAAAATATTGTCTAATTTGTGTCAAAATATCTCATGAGACTTAACATAAGACACAATCACCTAACAAGCAACATTTGGGTGAGATATAGGGACTTGTAAGTTCAATACGCAATATGAAACTATGACACAAAGCTCTTCCTACTAGCAAATGCTCAATATAGAAAGTGCATTGAGTATGTCTAGCTAACTTCAACATATATCCCAATATATATATATTTATATATCTATATATTAATATGCTAAAATATCACTTAACAATCTTATTTCAAGATTATCTTAAATCTAGAACAGTGCCACTTGTGGGTTACATGAAATACATAAAATAACACTTGAAGTTATGAAAATGACATGGACAAGTCAAGGGAATATTACTGCTTTTGAGCATTGTAGGTCAAGTTACTTTATGATTCAATGGCTAAAAATGTGTCTTTTCGCAGATCCCCTCAAAAGATTCCACACTTGGGAGGAAATACTTTTAACCATTGATTGACAGAAAGTCATGATTTTTGTTGTTGGCTGAGAATTATGTTCTGTTTGTTAATATTTCTTTAATTGTAAATTGAATAAAAATAAGTTTGAAAGAAAGAGAGACAGACGAGGAGTGTGCAAGTTGTCTTACCCTGTATGAGTCTGATGGAGGTTTGATGGTCTTACTCACTCTGACTTTTTTGTTATGTGCGTCCTCGCTACCTGGATGGGCATGCCTTGTTGTATTAGCATATTGTCAGTGTGTGAAGGTGCCTCCCAATTTGACAGGTTTGCCCCAGGCATAGGCAGTATGCAGTTACTTATACATACTTTACTCGTATCCATGTGCGTGTGCGTGCACTCATTCCTAACACATACGTACATGTATTTGTAGAGAGACTAACTATCTTATCAACCAGGGATGTGCATTGAAAGTTGGGGGAGCAGGGGCACAAGCGAGAAAAAGGGCACTTTCATTATTATTATATATATATATTTTTAAATAGTGGCACATTTCCGACTCACTGAGCTTCTTTGAGGTTGATTTGATCAAGTGTGTAGGACTTGAAGGTAAATAACCATCATGCAATATTTACTTGACCCAGCAGTTGGCGCTCTCACTTTTTCTTAATATTATTGTGTGGGCTTACTCAGGCCTTCGGTCTCATTAAGCATATCAAATGTTGAGAAGATCAGACTGAGTATAGTGGAGTTACAGCTACTTCCTGTTTACTGGCGAAGACGCCAAGCTATGGCGAAGGTTTTTTGACAGGTGGTGCTCTCACTTTGTATGAATATTAGCATGCTGGCTTCCTCAGGCCTTGGGTCTCAATAACCATGAGAAATTTGAGATGATCAGACAAAGTATAGTGAAGTTACCGTGACTTCCTGTTTAGTGAAAAAGACGCCAAGCTATGGCGAAGGCCTTTCAGCCAATGAAACCAGCTTCCAGTTTTATCATGGTGGATGTCTGTAGACCTCCCTGAGCTGCTTTGAGGTTGATTTGATGACGTGGAGGTAAATAACCAACATTCAATATTTGCTTTGCCCAGCAGGTGACACTCTAACTTAGTATGAATATTAGCGTGCGGGCTTCTTCAGGCCTTGGGTCTCATTAGCCATAAAAAAATTTGGAGAAGATGAGACAGAGTATGGGTGAGTTAGGCCAACTTCCTGTTGTTTTTGGCGAATACTTCAAAATAAAAGACTTCCTGTTGATTTTGGGGCGGGGCGCCAAGAGGCTTTTTTGTTTGTACTGGGATTGTACATTGCTGTATACAATTGTGTGGTTCTAAGTATAACACAGCCTGAGTTAAGATCAATCAAAGGGTTCATGACGTCCGTTTTTGATGTTTTTTGGCGAATGACGCGTCAGTGCTGCAAGACGGTGGTTCCGATTAAAACGAGCTTTCGGGTATATCATCTTCCATGTAAAGACTTGTGTGTGTTTGATGTAAATATACTGTAGTTCATATGCTCTGCTGATCACTGTAAACAAACCTGTGCTGGCTATCCCAAATAAAGTAAGACAAGTAATGATCCCTGAATAAGCATTTGACATGGTGTGCTTTTTAACCGTTTGTTAACAACTTTATAAGAAAGTTACACATACACACGAAAGATCCTTTTCTCTATCGGGGCATGTATCCATAAAGTCTACTGGTCGGGTCTCTGTTATTTTGTATTTATTTTAGGCCAAATTTAATTTGTTTTTATTAATGTTCTGTTATCTGGGTAAGTGAACTAACACTATAGACATGGCCACTTTGAAGTCAGACAATGCTGGAATCTGCAGAGGTGTTTTGAGTAAAGTGAAAATGACAGAAGAATGAAAGTTCAACGGAATTTAATATCAAATCTTAACTACCGTGGAACAACTTTGCAGATTCCCTAGTACTCATGGGTAACTCAGTCATGTTCAACCTCGGCCCTGTGGACCACTGTGTTTAGGGTTTAAATTGTCCTTTAATCTGATGATTATTTGTCATCAAGTGTAGCCTGGAAATCCATACCCTGATATCTTGAACGATAGAGGGTCTGGCCACGATCAATAGTAATTTCCAACTCAAGGGGCGGCTCTTACTCGTGCATATCAAATGCCACTGCACGCAGTTGGATAGCACTACAACCAATCAGAGCGATGCACAAGGTGACGTATTAAGTCCCGTTTGTTAAGCGAACAGCGAGTTAACTGTTAAATTAAACTTTTGCTGTGGTCGGTCGGCAAAACAGAACATTCCACTTACTTTCTAATGAAAGATTTGAGTGCCGTCTTCCAAATCGTTAAGGGTCGAGGCCAAAGCAGTCTCAAACTCACACAACATATCCGCAGCCATCTCTGATGTTTACTATCACGGCTTCGACGCATGCTTCGACGTCATGCACGTCACTGTCGTCATCCGGTTACGTCCGCCCCAGAGCACCATACAAAGGGCTCTGGCGCGCCCATATTAGATAGAACCAATCGAAACGTGAGTCGGGATTTCTCGACTTTTTGAACAAGCTTCAATGGAGAGTGTCTAGACGCCTAGTGGCAGGTCTGGGAATGCCAGGCTACATCAAGTGCACTTCTGCCTCTAGTTCTCTTCCCTGGTTCCCACCAGATGCGTGAATGATACATTGGTTCCTTTTTGACCAGGTTCAGTTCTCTTTCACACCATCGGCGCGGCAGACCTTTTCACCGGGGCACGTGCCCGTTGTGGATCTGCGGTGCCTGGGTATGCCTGGGGCACTGATTTTTTAATTAATTAATTTATTTATACCTTTAATTTTTTTTATTTAAGTCTGACTCATCTGGCAATCTACAGAATGCATGCTTGCATTTTTTCTTAAAATAGGCCTATATGCATGGTGCCCCCCTCATTGGCCGGCCGCTGCAATGAAATGTACACACTGAGGAGAGAATCATTCTCCTTGATATCGACTTTTTGAACCTGTCCAGCACAGCGTCAGCGACCATTCACTCCGGCCGGCGTGAAGTGAAGTAAACAGTAAGCGTTACATTTTTATCCTCTGGAAGCATAGAATGTCTAACAAATGTGTATGCCTTTCATCAAATAAGGTGAAGGGGCGTCTCTGAAGTGGTGTTATTAGCTAATGTGGTCACGTCTGTCGTTATGCTATAGTAGCCAGACAGTTCGCTAATATATTACCGATGTTATACTAGCGCAATTTATAACAGAATACAACACTCGGAGGTGGAAGCTGTTTTGTACGCTGTTGCTTGCTTAAATAAGCAGGCTGGCTTAAGCAGCTCAAGCACACGTTGGTCTCAAAGTTGAAAATGAATGATTCTGAAATTATTCTCATTCTGGTGTTTTCTGCTCGAGTAGGCCTACAGACAAAAGCACAGACATTAAGGGGGCATGATGGCATACAGGTGGTTACTTTCAAGACAGTAGAAACATAATGTAGAAAAAAAACAATTGATAGGTATCATTCATAGCATGCATATAGACGAATGTCCTGTTTTTACTATTCGTTTTTTTGGTGTGTCAGGTATGTAGAGAGTTATGGAAGAAGTATGTTGTACTATTAGGCTATGTTATTTTATGATCTTTTGCTGGCATTGAATTATTTGTTATCTCAGTGACCGGAACTAGATATAACAGCCTACTGTATTAGTTATGATTTTGATCTCAATTCAACTCAAACAACATTGTTCTTGTAGATGGACATCAGAAAGTTATTCGCTCGGGAGCAGTGGGATAAAGCAGCAAGGAGAAATGAGAGAGGTACGCTAGGTATGTTAGGCAATGCAAACCACTTTTAGGTAACAACCCAGTTGAGTTGACCACTGGTCACTAGCCTAAGCCTAACAGTTACATCTGTCCAGATAAAGAGGAGCAGCAGAGTGCCGGAGGAGGTGACGGAGGAGTTGAAGGAGAGAGGGATGTTGATGAGCAGAGGTGATATGACTATTACTTTCATATTAATTAGGAATAACTGCAAACAGGTTATACACAAGTAACTTTACATATGCATATATAAAAATCTAGATAGTGAAAATGCAGACAGGAGACTGTAATATGTTCTTGTTGCTTCAAGACTCAGTGCAGCAGAGTGCAGAGGAGGAGAGGAGCAGATTGAAGGGACGCAGGTAGAGCGGCATTGAGATGACACTGACAGGTGAGACTCAGCTTAGATTTGATTAATTTTATTTGAACTTTTAATGGTTATCTGACGCTTTATGATAATAAATAAGTGCTATAAAATATTTGCTCGCGTGCTTGCATTAAATATCTGTGCCCATGCTTTTTTTAAATAAATAATTGCCCAAAATTTTTTTAGCTCGCGCTTCGCGCGCTTGCATTTTTTTTTGGTGCCCTATTGTGCCCCTGTATGGTATTGGGTGAGCTGACGCCCCTGTTTCACACCTCTGGTTTCCTCTGGTCTGAATCAGTTTGTGAAGTTAACCAAATGCAGCAGCTTAAGCCATATGAGAAAGCTCTTATCACTCATTGGTCAGATGTGTGAGCAATAACATAGTTCCTGAACTGCTCTACAATTGGCTGGCTACGGGAGCTCGTTATCAGTGTTGCCAAAGTTACTTTGAAAAAGTAATCCGATTACTGATTACTAGTTACTCCTTAAAATAGTAACTTAGTTACTTTACTGATTACTTGGTGTTAAAAGTAACTAAGTTAGATTACAAGTTACTTTAAACGTTACTTTACAGGTTTTGAAACCCATATATCTCAATTTAAAACATGCACATATTAAGAATCATTGAAAATATATAAAATAAAGCTTGTAGGGGTTTTCAAAGTGTGAGAAAGAGCCCCCCCCCCTCAGAGAACAAATTTCAGCGGAGCCCCCCCAATTTTTTTTTTTTATTATTTTACAAATTTAAAAATGTTTTTGAAACATTCTAAAAATTTTTGTGCGGTTTTAAACACATAATCCAGTGTTTTAATCCTGCTTCCTTGAGCATGGATAATACTGACTGAGTGTGCATCGGAGTGAGAAAGATAGGCAGACAGACTTGCCCAAATTATTGACTAGTTAAATGTCAGTCACACACCCAGTGTTTTTTCGCTAGTGCCTCCAATGTCCTGCTGGAGGAGAATAGTGGCCAGTGGAGAACCAGACCCTAGGGGTCCGGGGGTATGCCCCCCGGGAGATTTTTTTTCACCTTTTTAAAGTGAAATGCATGAATCTGGTGCACTTTGAGGACAATTAAGGAGGCTAAATATGAGGAATTTTGTGTGAACAAATAATTTGGAGACACTGGGTCTGATGAATTAGAAGCTATTGAAGAAGGACACATGGATTTTCCATAAAAATATTAATTTAAAATAAACAAAATGTATGCAGGGTCCTCTGGGTTGGGCTTGGTGCTCTTTTTCTTTAACGAGACCTATTTCTCTAATTTACTGAATGCATTTAAATGCAGTGAGGGGAACGAAGCAGAAGAACTTGTGTCCAGCTATGCCGTGATCTTAGGGTGCATTCACACAGGGAAAGTCCGCTAGTTCACTTGCTTTGGTCCAGACCAAATAGAGTTTAGATTTGTTTTGTTTGGTGTGGTCCACTTTCATATTGCCCCTTTTGTAAGTGAACCAGCATTATGAAGCAAAACACGTGATCTGAGGTCATTCACTCATTGGACAGACATTCTGGGGTGAAGAGAAGCAGGAAGAACGAAGTAAAAACTGCGAAATATATCGTTGATATAATATGGGGTTAAAAATAATAAAAAGGCCTACATTAAGCCTATTAATAAAGAAGAAGAATATCAAATTATTTTTGCTTCAATGAAGCCCTATGACAATGCCACGTTCTGTGGCTTGTAGTCTACGATTTGGAACATAATTTTTACTGTATTTTTGCTGCGGGACGTGCGGCTCGCGAGAAGAATAGGCTCATGCCGACACTCAGCTGATTAAGCTGTGTATCAGCTGGGTGTGAGTTCGGCGCAGTTCAGCTCCAAACTGACACGGGGATAATATTGACGGTCCCGTACATGGGAAGCAAAATAAAAACACACACTTCTTGCGCATCGTGAACCTGTTGGCACTGTGCAGGACGCTCCCCTCTCCTTCATCTGATCTCTGAACACATTCAGCATTTTTACGCGTTCTCTGGATCAAATGTAATATATTGTTCTGGGATCCCGGTCAAACCACAACTTATCGTCCTAACAATGGCGACAACAACACTTTCCTATAATGTGAAGCTGACGGCAATTTATTACAAAAGAAAAGAAAGAAAAGGCACAATGCCTCCTGCATTTGGGTCGGATCGAGTCCGGACAAATTCACACCACAAACGAACTGCAGCAGAGTGCGTTTGGAAACGCACCGAGACTACCTCTTCAGCTGGGTCTCGGAGCGCTTGTTTGGTCCGGCCCCGAGTGCGATTGCTGTATTCACACGTGCCTGAAAGATGCGCACCGAAGGCGGAAGTGCACCTGAGTTCGTTTCAACCGAACTAAACACGGCATGTGTGAATACACCCTTAGTATAAAAAAAAAACTAAAAAAAAAAAAAAAAAAAAAAAAAGTTTTTTTTTTTTAGTTTTTCTTTTTTTTACATATTCATCCGCGCCCCCCCTGCCATAACCCCGCGCCCCCCAAGGGGGGCGCGCCCCACAGTTTGAAAACCGATGGTCTATAGGCATACTGTTTTCAAAATAATAAAAATTATGGTTTGAAAAATGTAATAAATAAAAAGGGTTAGGGTTTGAAAAAAAACTTTTTCCCCCATGAAAATAAATGCATTCCTCCAAAGTGCAAAGACAGTAGCAGTGTCTTTAAAGTTAATGTGCTTGGCCCTTCACTCTCATGCATTAATTTGACTTTTCTGCGATGTCTCGTGTTGATAGATAGTAAATAATAGGTTGATAGACTGGGTGTGTGCGGCCACCGGTCGCCACATGACTATAAGTTTCCAAGTTTTAAACACTTCTATCTCTTCAACGTCACCGTACCCGAATCCTAAATATCCCCATAGCAGACGCTATATTTCATCGGGGGGAAAACTTTGTTTTGCGCCACAGTTCAGCTTAGACTCGGCCGTAATGCTGCATACACACACACACACACACACACACACACACACAAACACACAGGCACACACACACGCTGCATGTCAGAGACGAGGGGCGCTAGCAAAAAGACGAGAGGAGCGGTTGGAGCAGCTGGAGCGTTTAGAGACACATGCGCGCACATTTATTTACATTAAATCGCAATCGCAGTCATTTGTGCAGTTATGTAAAATGTTTCAATTAAAGAAATGACAGAAAAAGTAACTTGAGAAAGAAAAAGAAAAAAATAAGAGACAGTGACTTTGATGAGTAACTTTAATCTGATTACTGGTTTGGAGATAGTAACGCGTTAGATTACTCGTTACTGAAAAAAGAGGTCCGATGCCGGTAACGCGTTACTAAGTAACGCGTTACCGGCATCACTGCTCGTTATGCAGTGCTTCCTGCAGTTGTGTCGGACATAGTCTTGTCATGTTCTCACCACAAACGGACCGCACCAGAGTTGATTTAGAAGCGTACCAAGACCATCTCTTCAACGAGGTCTCGGTACGCTTGTTTGGTCCGCTTTTGGTGCACAACTGAGTGCAATGGCTGTGCTCTCACCTGCGCAAACGAACCACAGCAAAGGTGTAAACGATTTTCAATCCAACCAAACAAGGCAGGTGTAAAAGCTCCCTTCATTCAGCGGGTGCTAGGAACAGAAACAAATGAACACTATTGTTGCCTCTTTTTACAGGTTTAATGATTAACATGAAAATAATGACACAAGCAGTGTTTAAAATCTAATAAAATAAATAAAATGCCTTCACTAAGACTTAGATCTACAGTGGCTTTACCAGTTGGATTGTTTTTATACCACTATCTACTGTGTCTCTCTATCTTCACTATCTCCTTCTTTCTTATTTCCTTCCTTGTCCTCCTTTTCCTCTCTCTCTCTCCAGTCTTCTGTCTGTCCTGCTCTCTGTGCCCCCTCCCACACCGAACAGTGTGTGCTCAGGCTGGTCCACAGTGACAGGCTGAGCCTCGCTTATGGCAGACACCATTGACAGGCCTTTTAATTGCAGCTTGACTTTATGCATCACACACACACACACACACACACACACACACACACACACACACACACACACACACAGAGAGCAGTGCCAAGGGAGGGGCACCGGCACTTCATTAGCTATGCCAGTCGGGGCAGGAAGTGCCAGGCCTTGAATACAGAGTATATTGGGCTATCTAATCAGCTCACACACACACACACACACACACACACACACACACACACACACACACACACACACACACACACACACACAAAGGGCTCTTGTTACCCTGCAGTCAATTATTGAGATGAGGGATCAGGATGGAGATATAGAGAGATGGTGAGCGCTGAAAAAGGTAATCGCTGAATCCTGCCCATCTGGAAGCATTGTGATGCTTTTGTCACACACACACACACACACACACACACACACACACACACACACACACACACACACACACACACACACACACACACACACACACACACACACACACACACACACACACACACACACACACAGCACTCATTGTCACGTCTCTACTGTCTTCTGGGCACCAGTGTATGAAAGGATGTGTGACAAGCATGCGTAAGTGTTTGTAATGTGTCAGTGCCTGTATCTGTATAAGTTGCATAGTGCATGGTGTATCAACCAAAAAAGATTATTTAGTAAAAGCAGAGAGAATAGTGTCCTGTGGTCAATCAGTCAACACACCTGCTTATAACAGCTGAGTATTTGCAATATGAATATCGATGAAGTGACCTCTTTAGTATTCCCGGAGAGGAAATGTATCACTTAGGACAAATTACACTAAGTATGATGCATCGAAAGTCAATGTGACGTTATCACTATCAGTGTAAATAGCCAGTGTACTAAAACTTACTTATATTTAGAGTAGGTACAATAAAACATTGTCAACACTTGGATGCCCCCACAGTACTCTCCAGTGCCCTACTTTCAGGGTCTACTTACTACAACTGAAGTACTGAGTTAAAAATGACATAGGCCTATGTTTGTCGAGACAAAAAGCCAAGATATTTATGTAACCGTCACAACGGGTGAGAGATTGCAAAGCGTGACATCAGGAACCACCCACAGTAGATGTAGAGCAGAGTAGACCGCTGCTGCGTCATCACAAACCCATGCGTTGTCATCCGCGAGTCACGTGATCATGTCATGTATACGACCACAAACTTCTTGACCTGGAAAATAAATGAAAGAATCCTCCGGTCATGAACCTTTTGACCTAGAAAATAAAGGCTGACATCTCTGTTGTGGACCGCTGGCAGCCTCACGTTATGTTAGTGCACTCGACTGGGGGGAAGCCACTCGCAAGGAAAGTGAGCGAAAGACTGAAATATTTATGTTGCAGGGATAGGTGGTTCTTTTTTTCCTAAGCAGTGAGATGAACATATTACTGGAATTTTATTTGTTCTCGTCTCAAAGAAAATTTGTTTTTATGGAATCCAGACGTTCTTACAAATAGAACATAGAAGGTATTTCCATTTGCAAAAAAATTCTCAATGCAATCCCGCTCCCACTCCACAGAACTCTTTCATGAGCAAAGTGTAGCTAAAGGGACAATGGAGGATTAGTAATGCACAATAAGAAGTGACAGAATTGAATACAGTTAAATAAAAGTAACAGAAAATAAGATAATCACAGACAGGGCTGGACTTGGGACAAAAATCGGCCCTGGCATTTTTGGCCATGATTATTTATACGATATGCGGAGGCAGGGGCGTTGCACCAAATTCTGGGCCCCTATGCAGAAAGTCTTTCTGTATAGGGGTCTTACAATACAAACATGTAAAAGCTATGTTTGTCTTTAGCCCAAAACGTATGAGTGACTGGTCCCTCTCTGAGCCAGATAACAACACAATGTTTCTATTGATGAATGACCAAATCAGTACGCATACTTGAACACAACCCCTGGTCTAAGACTCTTAATAACCATGCACACACAGTGTTTCTCACAGGAATTTGGGAGACTGTGTCGTGGACCCTGGACCTTCTAGAGGGATCCGGGGGACTGCTCCCTCGGAGGATTTTTTTTTAAATGTTAAAGTAAAATTCATCAATCTGGTGCACTTTGAGGAGAAAGCTAAGGCTAAATCAACTGTTTCCTATTTAAGCTATTTAGTACTATTTTCTGGAATAATTTATAGACACAGAATGACTAAAAAGCAGAAAGAAGAAATGTACATGTTTAAAAAATCCAGTCAGCTTCGGGAATTTTTTCCCTTCGTTTGTATTTTTTAACGGCCCAATATAGGCATTTGATCTTCGTAGACCCGAACAATGTTATTTAAAAAATAACAAAAATGTACTGACGAATGAAAGGCCCCTGATATCTGTTTTTTTTTCCCTAAATACATTTTTTCTGGGCCTTCAAAGATCAGGGGCCTATATTGAGCCAGTAAAAAAAATAAGTTTTAATTTTTTTGGGTGCAGCCCCCCTCTGCCTTGGGCCCCCCAAGCCTGTCCGCAGTCCGACGGCCCTGAACGTAACTGACCATCGTCAGATGCTCATAATTACAGAGTAGAAGTTGAATGTGTGATAATAGAATTCAATGCAGCCTCTGAATGGGCGGCCCTCTGCTGTGTGTGTGATAGGGCCAGGCCCAGCCTAGAACCACTCATAATGGCCTGGGAGTGCTGGGACAAAGTTTTATTTAACTTTCAGGTGAAGTTGACAGCCTGCACGCACATGTTTATGTCCATGGCACTCCCGAGAGGAAAGGGACCTCGGCTGTGTGGCCCAAAATGCCTGCCGGCCCACCGGGTACACCCGGTACGCCCGATGGCCAGTCCAGCCCTGATCACAGAAGTAATATCAGTAACCCTAACATTAACCCTATTAAAACAGAAAGGTCCTACAACAAACCTGTTGTAGGACCTTTAAGTGTATTTTTTATTTTTTATCTTTCCACTTAAAGGAATACTTCACCCATATGGAACCGGAGTTCTATCATTATAAAATCACTATTATAATATAATGAATCAGGTTTTTTTCCCCTCAGTCTTCCCTCAGTCTTCCCTTGGCCCAGCTGTCCTGTTAATCCTAACCCTTACTGTGATGTCACAAGAAGGAAACTAGACAGTGAGACCATAAGGAAACTAGACAGTGAGACCATAAAACACTCTTTCAGCCTTTTCTCAAGCTAGGATGATCCGATTTTTAAAAAAAATTTTTGCACATTTATACTTAATAGGATCTCAGAGTTCAATACACCTTCATATTCCAACCGGTGAAGTCGGTCTTTAAGGAGAGACAGAACATGGCAGGCGGGGCTTGACTGAGGGTGGTGAGGAGGGGTTTCACATTGGATGAATGTTTCTACCAGCAATTAAAGAGACAGGCTATAATGTTAGCTTGATTAACTGCTGTAGTGACCTCATCTTGGAATATACTTTAAAGTATGTGGGGGGGGGGAAACAACGGGGGTGTTGTAACTCAAGCATGTTATGATAATCATACAAATGAGGGAAATGCTGTACCACATGTATGTACAAAAGTAATCATTTCACTGGGCACGAATGCCTATGTTTTTTTCTTTATTGTATGCCATTGATGCTGCCAGCTGTTTTATAATAATAATAATAATAATAATAATAATAATATATATATATATATATATATATATATATATATATATATTTTACACATACTGTCTTACACATGAATTGCAGCACATTTGTGAAAACAAAAGTGTTTTTTTAATTGTACCCGAGGGTCATCTGTGTGTTGTCCTCAAAGGGTGGAGGTGCAATTGATTCAGCTGTTGTTGAAATGAAATTTCAAAAAGAGCGAAATAATAATAATTTCATTTAATTATTTATTCATGTTGGCGATGCAATATGGAGACACCTGGGGTTGTTTGGGAGTGAGAGCGGGGGATTTCAGGTGATTAATGCCTGGGAGAGTTTGACTCATTTGCATGGAGGAGAATTCATATTCCGTGGAAATGCAACGGAAAATTATGCACAAACTTGCTCTCTGCAGGAAGAAGAGGTAGACACTAAAACAACAGAGAGAGTGACGACAGAAAAACGGGAAAAAGAAAGGTATGTAGAAGGTGTGTGTGTGTGTGTGTGTGTGTGTGTGTGTGTGTGTGTGTGTGTGAAGAAAAAGGGGGAAGCCTGACTAGAGTCTAGTTTAGTGCTCAGGTGTGTTGACGATGAGCTTAAGGTGAGTCACTGCACATTTTCTTCTTTACAAAACAAGCAGAAAATGCATTTTATCCCATGTGTTTTCCCATTACTTACTTTACTAAACGACTCCGGAGCCGGAAGGGATTCAGCAGCTCAAGAACACACTGGTAAGTCAGAAAGTTGCCAACATTGTTCGGACGACTGGTATTCCAACCTACTGCATATGAAACAGGTTTAAAGAGATAAGATTTACATTGCACATAGCTCCAGGATACTAAACAAAAGCATGAGATTTACTGTACAAGGGGAAACTGGCCTGGCAACAAATCTGTTAAGTGTTAACCTACTTGCAAGCAGCAGCAGTGTGCTCTTTGTTAGCGCATTTCTTCAGGCTCTTAGCTCTGTTATAGTGGTGGAAGCCCCTGATGAAAAACACGGCCCCCATTACTTTTGATGTGGGCTCGGAGTGTGCAGAGATAGCTACTTAACACTGACAACCACCCAGTCGTCAGAGGAAAGCTCTTGTGTGTCCTAAGCTACTTATATACTGTCCTATCGCTTCTGCAGAAGATAAAACTGCTCTGGGACGGGGCAAACAGACCATTAAGCCATCAGTAAACGTACAGAAGGGATATTTAAGTGCGTGTATTTCAGGAAACCCCTACAATCCAGTAGGGTTTTTTTTTCTTCAAAACCACTGATTGATTTGCATACAATCTCTCCCTGCTATATGGGTAACCAAATGCAAAATCTCTCTGAACCTAAGTTGTACATGTATTAACGTTGAAAGCTTTTCTGCGCCTTATCTAATGTCCTTACAAAAGCCAAACCAAAAAGACTGACAAGCTCTCCTCCCCCACCCCCCAATTTCTCCCCCATTCCTTCCCTCTCCACCATGGCAATAGAGGCAGTCATGGGCAGAGGTGCTTGACAGCATTCAGCTCTGTGTGCCTGAGCGACCTTCCTTTCTTCTGGGGTGAGAGGGACCACAATGGATGAGGTGCTATTGTGATGCAGCACACGCCCAGCTCCCTTCTCCTATACCTCATTGTTCTTCCATTACAGAACAAGCAACACACAGGGTGGATCGTGATCGTGTTATTTATGGGCCCGTGCCACCACAACGCACATATAATTACCTCTCAAAAGCTGTAATTGTGCTCATTTCTCATGTCCGGTGGTGGTGGGTGGGTGGGGGGACCACTCCCCATGCCATAGTGTTGTCGCCATGGAGATTGAGAGCCAATTGCAAGTTGAAGGACATCACAGGTCGTAGGCCTGGACTGTTGTAGGTGGTGACAAATCTACAATGTAGTAGAATTATGTCCGTCAATAAAGGGAGTTCATTATGTTTTTTTTAAAATGTTGAACTCTGTTGAGCAGTTACTTTGAGGTGGAAAAGTAATTAAAGGTGTATGGGAATTGTCCGTTTTCAGAAAACACTTGGTAGAAATATAATATAATAATCATAGCTATGTTCATATGAGTGTATATTCGCTTGAAAATAAGCATTTTCTTTAAATGACCTTAGAATTAACCTTTTTTATATCTATATAGGAGCGCTGGGGCCGCCATCTTGCACTGCCATGTTTCTACAGAAGCACAAAACGGACAAACTTAAAGGCCATACCCGTTTTTTATAGTGTGCGTCGTGGGGAAATGAACCTGTTGGAAGATCAAGGAGAGGTACTATAGAATAAATAACTAAATACATCTTCACCTCATCCCTTGATATTGTGGAAAGACTGGAGGCAGTGGTGGATGATTGCCTCTTTAGTTACTATATTCTTTGATGGCCAACGCGGCTTCTGTAAATTCTCCAAAAGGGAGGGGTAGCCAATCTAGAACTTTCACCACTAAATTATGCCAAAATAGAAGTTTTTACACACTGCACCTTTGAAGACTTGGGTTAAACAGTGTGCCATGAAAACAATATTAAGATATTGTCTGTGTGTAAGTTAGGCAGTATGCATTACTCCCAACATTTGTTGAAGTGCAATCATATGCTGATATTTAATTTAATTTTAATTTAATTTGTTTTACCCTGAGCCAAATAAAAATGCATGCAACATCCTCCTCCTCCCGCTTTGGTTTGTGACTGCAGCTTTTGGGGTGTGAGGTGGATTGACTAATGATTGAAGTGACAGGTGAGTCAGTCATCCAGCATCCGGGCAATACACAGTGACAGTTTGTCTGTGTTTGATCAATGGTGCATTGCTAGGGGACAGAGCGGGAGCACGGGGCTGTGGCAAACCCTCAAACCTCTTTGTCAATCAAACAGTCCACGAATGGCACCCCATGAAATCCATTCAAACCAATTAAGCCAGAGCCGTACTGCTCACAGCTCCATAAGCGCCCAACCCATGGTGGATTAATGATGGGTTTTTTAAAACTTTGCTGGTTCAAGTTGACCACTGAGTATTATTTCTGGTACCTTGTATGTTGTTATTATTATGAGGCTAAAACAGCTCTCAGTCATTCGGCTTGATCTCACGTTAATATCCGTTTCCTCTCTCTTAGCGCTAACAAAATGATGCTGCTCTTGCTGAAAGTCGGTTAGGGGCCTGACTGCTTAAAAAGGGAAAAATAATAGAGACATCATTATGCCAAAAGAAAATCAATATATAATTGCTCTTCACTGATGCCTTGATTAATGAAATGACTTGAATATGAAATAGAATAGTTTAAAATGTTGTTTACCTATCCAACAAAAAGCTAGAGCAAATTTGACTTCAATATACGTACTGTATATAAAGTCATTTCCACCATCTTTAGACAAAGCGGTTTCATAGGTTTTGGGTCTGTGCTGAAATGGATCAGTAGATAACCTCTCAGAAACAGCTACATTGCATTAAATCTATATAATGAATGTAAAGAATCAAAATCGGAGTCCGTAGATTGTGTAAAACCCCAAATGCATTGCGGAGTGTAAAGGGATCAAGAAATAGCCAGGATTCAAAGGGCAGGATTACATTTGGAACTTATTATCCCTTATTATTATCTTATTATAAGATGACATCATGCATTTTTCATTCATAATTTATCAGTCTGGCAACTTTTGTAGTTGCTATCTTGCCAGAACTGCTGCTCCGAAACATGGGGAAACAGCTTGTTATGGGCTAATTTGGCCTGGTAATGGTAATGGTAATGTCACACTAGCGAGTAACAAGGCCTTACAGACACTGGAGGAGAGAGGATGTTGGACACAGACATAACTTCTCTGTGGCAGTAACAGGGCTGGACTGGGATAATAATTGCCTTGCTCTCCCTCAGGAGTGACCACAGCTCCACTGACTGGCTCAGGTTGAACTCAGATGGTCGGACTTGGCTGTCCTAAGTGACCTCGTATGCAGTGACCTAATAATTGCTTATATTACCAGAGCTTTGCTTCTACCAGTTTGTTCAAGTAGCCTATTGTATCGAAAATAAATGTTTAGGCATAATTGTGTTTGTGTGTGTGTGTGTTCAATTGAATACTTTTCTGTGTGTCAGGGTCAACAAATAGCCTGTATGCAAAAAGGTAAGATGAAGGCTAGGCCTATAATAATAATAATAAAAAAGTGTCCTCTCCTCTCTAATTTTTTTTCTTTTTTTCTTTTACAATTAAAATTAATAGGCTATAGCCAACAAAATAACATTTCATGACTTTTTTATAACAGAAGCCTATCTATATCAAAATGTGTGTGTGTGTGTGTGTGTGTGTGTGTGTGTATATATATATATATATATATATATATTTTTTAGTTATATTTTATTTGATCAGCTAGCGGCATAGTTTTATTTTGAAGGACACAATTTGACGGCGGCCATGACACAGGACCTCCTTCCTGTTTGACACCACGTGACTTCGTTTTTCGTTTAGAACACAAAATCAAAAAAGGAATCAGCTGGCAGTCATTTCAAATCGAAAATGGCTCAAAGGTATCGGCAAAAACGAAAAACGGAGCACTTTGGGCAGTTCTGTTTGTTTTCCGATTTAGACAAAAAAAACAATTCAGTCCGTTATTGGTTTGAAACCAACAGAAGTTTTCCGTTTTTTCAATTTTGATATCAATGAAAAAAGGAATTATACTATAGTACCCAGACCGTATTGGCATCTTTGAGCAAAATACCCCCAAAATTTTGGGCCTCCTCCACACCTGGGCAGTGACCACGTTGATTAAGACATTTCATGGGGGGAACGCTGTTGCGTCACAATAACAAGTCTAATATAGACATTGATGTCAATTTTCAGTGATGTAGGCCTATACGTGGCCCACAAAAAGTGTAAAGTAATGTTTTCTTGGACCTTTGATGGGAAATTATTTATGATAAGCATTGGGTATTGCAATTTCACACGTGTACAAACAGAAGCTTAATTCATTTGAAGTGTGCTATGTAAATAAATATAAGTGATTTGATACAAGTAGCTCAAGGCCACTTTAATTTTTTCAAAGTAGCTCTTAGTTGAAAAAAGGTTGGAGACCCCTGGCCTACACAATCCCTGGAGTTTCTAACTCTCTCTCTTTCTCTCCTCTCTCACACTGAGCACCACAATACAACCTATTGACCTTCAACTCATGTTCACAATGCATATTGTAGAGAAACGTGAAAATAATGCTCATTTTGACAAGGTGTTTCACCATGGACAGAGAGCGGAGAACAACGTGCGCAACAGCGTGCACACAAACACAATAGGCTATGTAGACGGTATAAGGTAGGCTATAGGTTTGACTAAATCAATACCAGCGAAATTAAAGCACACTGCACAGTCAAACAACACATATAGGCCCACACACAGCTACTAAATATAAAAAATGTATTAGTTTTTAACTCACCATTTGACTTTACTTTTTTACAGGTAAAGTATTAATCCTGTGCGCTTCATAAATACACCAGCTTCTTTTACAGCAGACACCTGAGACATGCTGCAATGGTGGATTTGTAAGAACAACCACATTATACAATTTATCATGATTTAACAGCAGCAGCTATTTCCATTTACATAGGCTAATTGGGGCAACTATGGGGAAAAAATGCGCCGCAAGACGCATTTTTTTTTAAACAAAGTTTTCCAAGCAGCACTTGAATGTTGCATTTGCCGTCGCAAATCTGGCCCCGACCTTCGTCATAAAGTAGCATAATTGGAGTCACAAAACTCCGGGTAGAAAAGAAGCTGGCGCCAAAGACCTCGGTGAAAAAGGTAGCCATAAACTTTACTGGGTCTCCTCCCTCTGTCTTCTCCGGGATTCCAATCACGTGTAGATTATTGCGACATGACCGTGATTCCAAATCTTCGGCCTTAAGGTGCGAACACACTAGGCATTTTACACGCGTAAGATTTTCGTGCGTAACGCAGCTAAAATGTTGCTTGATCATTTTGTGTCAAAAATGGTTATACGCGCGTAACCTGCCTAGTCTCCCTCCCGATATTGTATTTCCCTTATCAACCATGGCTGATCAGACCCGACACAACAGCGTGCATGTCCGCACAAAAACAACAACAACACGGCCAACAACTGTGCCAAAAGACAAACTGAACAGCACAAATAGCCTAGCATTAAAACAGCATTGCATATTCACGGCAGCTACATAACAAACGGGTGCATTCTGACAGTCCGACAGGCCCCCACTCCGACAGCCCCTCTTTCCTCCATCCCTCCACTCCGACGTACTTCCATTCCTCCAGCCCCCCACTACGACACACTTTCGTACCGCCATTCCGACAGAATAATTTTTCCTGTAGCTTATTTCCCCAACTATGTAGATAGCCGCCTCGTTTTTTTAAGCGACTGGAAAACCGTTTTGCTGAATAAGCGCCCAGCGCAAATAACGGCAGGCGATTGTTTAGGCCTACACTATTTTACAATGACGGTTTTCTGGGCCAATTTCCCGCCAAACATGAATATTTTCAACAAAATAATATACGAAATACTGTAGAGCAACGAAAATTAAATCACAAGGCGTGAAATGATGGTTCTAGGCCCAGGGAACCATCACTGAAATAACGTCGGTAGTAGGCTATGCATCCGTCTGTCTTGTCTTTGTCTTGAGACTGCTATCCATCTATCTATCTATCTATCTATCTATCTATCTATCTATCTATCTATCTATCTATCTATCTATCTAATTATTTGGTCAGAAAAACGCACGGAGACTATTTCATCCCGATGCTTGTGGGACAGTCAGTTTTTTGACAGACGCACTTCGGCATTAATATAAACCGTCTGGCTTCGCGCACGGCGACCCTGTCATCACACAGATATAGGCCTAATATATAGGCCTAGGTTATATATATATATATATAAATAAATAGGCCTTAATAAATGATCATGTGACATACAGTATGCAACGAAAGTAAGTACACCCCTCACGTTTCCGCAAATATTTTATGATATCTTTTCATTGGAAAAAAATTAAGAACTTACACTTTGATACAATGTAAAGTACTCAGTTTAGACTATAGACTACTTTACATTGTATCAAAGTGTAAGTTCTTAATTTTTTCCCAATGAAAAGATATCATAAAATATTTGCGGAAATGTGAAGGGTGTACTTACTTTAGTGACATACTGTAGCCTATGATCCTGTGGTCCTAGTTGGCACAGTTAGCCCGAGTCATCATTTGACGGAGACATCATGGCATACTTGCAGTTGGCTAATAGCCGGGGTGGGAAATGCTTAATTCTCAATGATTTCAGATATGTGCGTAATAAAACACGCAATGACATAATGTATTGGCGTTGCGCTCGCGCTGGGTGCAACGTAGAGCAAAATCACTATGTTATATATTGTTTTATTTTTTGAGCCCCTGGTTGTTTCTTAGAAAATCAAAGCGAGTCCTGTTTGGTTTTAATCAAATGCAAATAGGCTAGCCTATGAGTTGTATTTTAGGATATACATATTTGAAGGGGGAGAAAAAAGCACAGTGTCCAGTAGACCTACGTTTGCTTCTTTCATTAGTAGGCCTAGGATGAACTGAACAGCGAAACAGACGCATTTATGAAGCACCCAAAAGCTACACCTGCACCTTGAAATCAGCACCTTTAATTGAACAGCGACACAGAGGCAGAGGCGATATGACCGGCGACACAGAAGGAATCGCTTGTCGGAATGATGGGCCGTTTCTTATCGACAAAGGAAACTTAAAATGTCGGAGTCGCGACCCCTTTTTAATTAAATAAAGTGCCGCCTTTGCGACAACAAGAAGTCAATTGTCGGAGTGGCAGCATGTCGGAATGAACGTCCGCCCCCATAACGGACACAGTTACAGCAGCATCGGTGCACGGCGGCACAACATAAAGGCAAGTAGCCAAAATTACCCTACCTGGCTGTGACAGGGGACCGTGGCTGGCGTAGATCAACACCGGTGCTTCGCTCTACTTGTCGTGAAAGTCCCGCGGACAGTCGCCATGTTTGTGTTCATAATATGAGGCGCTAGCCGCCCGCACACAACAGGGTGAGTTAACTAATGCTATACAGCGCTAACTTTGTTTATCGGCTAAAGCACAGCCGCACATATTCACTGAATTAACCAGGAAGTCCATTCTCCTGTTTTACTTTCCCCACGTCTTCTAACCCCGAGCGGCTTCATACAGCAACGGCCGCCCGCAATACATTTTTCTCCTCGGTGTCTCTCATTAGCCTCTGTGTACAGTACACTGTTCTCCGACCCTGCCAATGTATGTGACGTCGGGTCAAGCTCAACGCTGATTGGCCAACGCGGCTAATCGTCTCGCGTAGGAGCAACAAAAGTTCAATTTTTTGAACTCCTCGCGTAACTGCGTAATATATACGCGCGTAAAAATGTTGCTTTAGCGCGAGTGAAAATGTTGCTTTAGCGCGAGTGACGCATTTACGCGCCATGTACGCGCGTAAACCAATGGTTCCCTATGGAAAAGGGGCGGATTTCATACGCGTCTGTACGCATGTAAAGTGCCTAGTGTGTTCGCACCTTTAGCCATCAGCTGTGTATTTTCAGACTGCAAACGAGCACATGTCTCCTTGAGGGCAACGATCCGGTCGCTGTGGTCAGAGAGCGTTGTCTCCATGGCGGTTATCTTCAGGTTGAGCGAGTCGTGGTCGACTTGGTGAAATCTAAGGCAGCAGAAACTGTAAACAGATTATCGTTGTTCTGAAACATGTACAATGACAAAATAAATCATCTTGAATCTTGAAATGGGCCTCAAAGCTTCCCTCACTACCATTTTCATGGGTGTAGTAAGGGTTGTTGTAAGGTCGAATAGCAGCACAGCACGGAGCTTGTCAAGGTCCGGCGGCAGGGGATCTTCTCCGCCATGACAGACCGACATCGTGGCTGCCTCTTTCTCCGGCGAATTCTGCCCTTTCTCCTTCTGCCTGCTGCGGCCCATCAACACCAAACAGTCATTGGTCACAATAACCAAGCAAAAAAAAGTATTTTGAGTAGTGTGTGGTGCTAGTATATCAGTGATTCTTGAGAACCGGGACAAAACGTTGTCTTGCATATGTAAGTTATCTTAAAAAATGTAAATATATTTCAAATTGTAGATGTTATTAGGGATTAAGAATAGAATGTCTGGAGCACAATTATCCCCTTAACCCATAAGAACCCACACCCATTTCTCCTTAAAGGAAAAATATGGGGGATATAACACAGACCAAGTGGACCACAAAGAACACATTTCTGAAGTTTTTTTCAAATACTACCCCTTAATGTCAAAGATCTGTGATGTGACAAATATGTCACATTGGGCGTTTATGGTAAATGTATTCCTTATTTGAAAATGAATCAACATAACAGTTTTTCTGCTTAGTTTAGCACATTTACTTTTTTATTTGCATTTCTACAACATTTAACAATATTGTGACTTTAACAGTTCTGTTTAACAACAAATAATTTTGAAGATTTGTTTTACATCACAAAATGCGCAAACTGAATAGAATCACATAACATTGCCTCATTGGAGCACCTCTCAACAAGCTACTGTATCCGTAGAAACCTGAACAACAGACTTATATACTTGGGAAAACATACATAGTGCAACAGACCAAAACATGCTGAAGGGAAACAAAACCTTTGTATTATCAGCACCATGTTTGAACCATTTTTCTCAGTTCTTACATATGTTAGGCATCTTCTGCAGTTTAGCCTAATGGTAAGATTTGAAACAATTTCTGTCCTCAGTGAAACAAAGACGCACATCGCATTTCTCACAGAGGGTGGTGGTTGCATTGATCTTGCAGAATTTGCAGCGGCCACGCTTTTCACATTTCACAGGCCAGTGTGCAACCTGGTCGATGCGAACATCATCTGTAACTCCAACACGAACTCTCTTGGACAGTGGTGGTGGAGGTGAGGCGTTGAGTGTTGCACGGCCTCTTTGTGCCTGCCAAAGAATGAGTCCAGTGGCAACCTCTGCCTGGAAGCTTCTTTGTTTCATTGGCTTTGGGACACCAAGTAGTTTGGAGTCACGGCGGTAGATCAACCAAGCATTAACAAGGCCTAACACGATGGTTTGCCAGAACAGGTAGAGGTACCACCTCCGCGACCTCATGTGGTACTTGTACCTTGCAACGCATGCGTCAAGGAGGTCTACTCCCCCCATGAATGTGTTGTACTGCTTCACAATGTGTGGCCTGTTGACCTCCACAAATGCCCTGTCTGATTTGCTCCAGCGTCGAGCTTTGTCCTGAGGCTCAACTGCACAGTAGGATGAGATCAGGGTAACAGATTTGTTGTCATACCACTTGACAATGACAATGCCTTCCTCTCTCTCCACCCTGGCATCAACAGATCCTCTGCCTCTCTTGGCAAGACTTTTTTCGTCTTCAAGCTGACAACCCGCCAAGCGATTGCTGCGCAGTGTACCTACATAGTAGATCTGTTGCTGAAGAAGCTTTTGCACCAGTGCCACTGAAGAAAAAGATTGTCGGCAAATACTTTGTAGTTTTGGTTTGCTGGGAGCGTTTCGCACAGCTTCACCACAACATCACCTCCCATGCCAAGTACGTTTTTTTTTCCAGTGCCACCTTCATAGACTGCAAAATCGCAGAGGATTCCAGAGGAAGAACAGCGGCCCCAAACTTTTAAACCCCAAGGGTGTGGCTTGCCCTTGATGTACTGCCTTATGGGACTGCGTGTCCCTCTGAAGGGCACCATTTGCTCGTCAATGGAGTTGTGCTCCTCTGGGGTGATCTCAAGGCATTGTTTCCGAAACATATTCAGCCATGGACGTATCTTCCAGCACTTATCTCCAGCCTGCCTGTTTGTCAAATCAGCGTTGTCAGTGAAATGAAGCGATGTCAGCAGGTTCTGGAAGCGGTTGCGTGACATGTTGTCAGCCACCATGGGTAATCTTGTGTCATTTTCCCAGTATGCTCGATTTCCCGGCAGTTGGCAAAGACCCATGCGCAGGTAAATGCCGATAAGTATCTCCAGTTCTTTGACAGTAGTGTTAACATTTTTGTGATTATCAGATTTTTGTACACTGTACAAATTAGTTTGTTCCATCAGTAACTCAAGCATGTCGGGTGTTATGAACTTTCTGAAATACTCCAGGGGAGAAAGAGGATTGTCTGGAGCGGTGACACTTGGTCCTTTGAATGTGCACTCAGGGACATCAAAAGATTTCTTTCTCCAAGAAAATACTTTTTTTCCTTCAACAGTTGTGTTTGGTTGTGGCACTTCATCTACATCACTTGATTCACTAGAGTCTGAATCGCCACACTCATCCCTCTCCATTTCTTTTTTGTTGGGAGTGTAATCAGGGTCCTCTGGGTCTTCATCCGAGCTATCGTCGTCACAGCCTTCAAATTCACTGTCATCTCCCATGATGAGTTCAAGTGCATTCTCAACAGTGTAGTGCTTATTCTCAGTCATACTACAAATCAAAGAAAAAATAAAACAATTAGCCTTCTACATTCAAATGGGACCAGCATAGGACAGTGAATTGTGTTTGTTTTATTTACAGATATGCAAAAATAGTTTTGTAATATATTTGATCAATAACATAATCATTTATCATTATTTTGTATTATATATGTTCAACTGTACTTTGAATTGCACAAAAGAACATATATGAATTCAAAATAATTGAAACAGCGTAGCTAAATTGAGCGGCTTATTACCATTCTTGTTATTGTGACAAATATGTCACATCAGAATTTCCAAGAATATTTTAAGGCTAAAACCCGATGTGACGTATACGTCACAGCGATATTTTCCTAACTTGTTCTACATTAATTTGTTCATGAAATATGGTCAAACTAAGTTAAAAGTAATACTGTACACGTTATTAACGCATTATAATTGTTAAATGGGGTTAAACTCACCTTTAGTAACAAAAAAAATATTTTTAAAATGAGCTGGGTCCTTCACTTGTGTGCACATGTCACAATGCAATTTTTGGGAAGTCACTTCCTGTCACAGTCACATGACTGTCACATATCCACCACACCAGGACGTTGAGTATATGTCACTTAGGGACTTAATGAGTAAAAGTCAACAAAAAAGCTGTATAAGGAAGAGTGTAGGACATTCAAAGTGTGTGTTAAGTGGGTGTCACCATGGGTCCTTATGGGTTAAATTTAATTTGATCATTATTATGTCAAATATATGACGCTTGTTATCTTCTCACGATGTCCAAAACAGGGTGTACACAGAGAAGGTTTCAATCTTTCATATGCAATAAAACCTATTAAAAATGTACTTTAATGATTAAAAAGTGTTTTTTTTTCATCAAAAGCAACAGTAAATAATCTCTCACATCAATAAAAACTGTTTTTCTTCAACACATTCATGTTTTATATGGTTTCAAAGTGGCGGCACACTTTTTGTCAACACCGTCAGATAATCCATTAAAATGTAATAAAATCAGACAAAATAAGGGGCAGCTGTCACTATGAAGGACCTCTTCTCACATTCTACCTCTGCAGAGTACATTAGAGTCAGACAGGCTCTGATAAGTGTTAGAATACTTTACGTTCCAAATTTTGAAAGTCATGCGTCACAACCATGATATGTCAACACCGACTTACAATTTCTGAAGAAGTTATTTGAAATGTTTTGATAATTTTATTTTCCTGAAGTAGTTCATACGAGCACCAATCATCAACAGAAAAACCAAATGGCTTCTAGAAAAACTCAATTTGTTTTGTTTAAGAAACGTTAAATATGTCAACACCGTCAGATGTCAACTCCGTCAGATTTCCTGTCTGACGGTGGTGACAGGCCAATGACGGAGTTGACATTCAATGTGAAGGCATCATATTTGTGTAGTTTTCAAGTTATTATAATTATATTAAATATAGAAATAGGGTTTAGTTTTTTAATACTGTATTTATGGAAACTCTCACAAACTTCTTTTGTCATGGATGATTCTTTAAAAAGTACAGGATGATATACGAATTGAGGCGATTTGGTGCGAGTCTGTTAGAGCAAATCTGATTGAAAGACTGTAATGTGAATCTTGAATTAACGCTCAACCAATACTATGCTGTTATAAAATCACTGTTATTGATTAGTCTACGTATTTGATGGTTATCTGGGTTTTTGTCACCATTGTCCGATATGTCAAATTCATAAGATATACTTGTCAACTCCGTCAGATATGTGTCAACTCCGTCAGATTTATATTAATTTGATAACAATACATAATGATATTTCATAGTTGTTGAGGAATGGTTGAAAATCCAAACCGTAACCTAACATGAGAATGTGTTTTGAAATTTGAAACACATCTTGATTGCTGTTCATTTTAAAGTAAAAATTCTATTACACACTTCAACTAAAGAACATAGAGGAAAATCGATATAAAAAATGCATATTCATATACAGTATCTCACAAAAGTGATTACACCCCTCACATTTCTTCAAATATTTCATTATATCTTTCAATGGGACAACACTGAATAAATGACACTTTGATACAATGTAAAGTAGTCAGTGTACAGATTGTATAACAGTGTAAATGTACTGTCCCCTCAAAATAACTCGACACACAGCCATTAATGTCTGAAGTGCTGGCAACAAAAGTGAGTACACCCCTAAGAAAAATGTCCAAATTGGGCCCAAAGTGGCCACCATTATTTTCCAGCACTGCCTTAACCCTCTTGGGCATGTAGTTCACCAGAGCTTCACAGGTTGCCACTGGAACCCTCTTCCACCCATTCATGACAGTATCACGGAGCCAGAGCCGGCCCAAGCCTTCAGGGGGCCCTAAGCGAAATATGATTAGGGGGCCCCTCTCCAATGTTAGCGCTGCTGAAACTCTAGATCTTTGTTAAATATCATTCACACACCCAGTGTTTTCCGCTAGTGCCTCCACTGTGCGGCTGTGCGAAAATATTAGACAGCCGAGATTCAGACCCTCCTAGGGGGGTCCGGGGGTATGCCCCCCCGGGAGATTTTTTTAACCTTTTTAAAGTGAAATGCATTAATCTGGTGCACTTTGAGAGGAAAATTAAGAGGCTAAATCTGAGAAATCTTGTGAACAAACTAAAATCTGTGTGAACAAATAATTTGCAGACACTGGGTCAGATGAATTAGAAGCTATTGAAGAAGGACACATGGATTTTCCATAAAAAATATTAATATAAAATAAAATCTTATGGAGGGTCCTCTGGTTTGGGCTTGGAGCTCTTTTTCTTTTACGGGACATATTTCTCTATAATATAGTGAATGCATTTAAATGCATTGTGAGGAACGAAGCAGAAGAACTTTGTTATCCAGCTACTGTATCTTTTTTTCCACAGACAAGGCTGACATAGGCTATAGACTATACACAGTGCATGGGCAACTGAGGGCAGCTCCATTTCCAATTGTTTTTAAATAAACTCAATACACACTGTGCATGGATGTGAACGTGACATGATCAGATAATTTCGGAGTTCCTCCGAGATGAACTGATTACATTTTTAGGCTATTAATTATCTAGACCAAAACATTGTATTCCTTTTTTTGTATGTTAACTCACATTTGCATAGTATGATGTTAATATCAAACACACAAACTAAAAAAAAAAAAAAAAATCTTTTTTTTTTTTAGGGGGCCCCCCAGGCAGTCGGGGGCCCTAAGCGGCCGCTTAGTTCGCTTATGCCTCGGGCCGGCTCTGCACGGAGCTGGTGGATATTAGAGACCTTACGCTCTTCCGCCTTCCGTTTGAGGATGCCCAAAAGATGCTCAATAGGGTTTAAGTCTGGAGACATGCTTGGCCAGGCCATAACCTTTACCCTCAGCTTTTTTAGCAAGCCACTGGTCGTCTTGGAGGTGTGTTTAGGGTCGTTATCATGTTGCAATACTGTCCTGCGGCCCAGTTTAGGGTTAAGGCAGTGCTGGAAAATAATGATGGCAACACAAAATATTGACACATTGGGCCAAATTTGGACATTTTCACTTAGGGGTGTACTCACTTTTGTTGCCAGCAGTTTAGACATTAATGGCTGTGTGTCGAGTTATTTCAAGGGGGACAGTAAATTTGCACTGTTATGCAAGCTGTACACTCACTACTTAACATTGTATCAAAGTGTCATTTATTCAGTGTTGTCCCATGGAAAGATATAATGAAATATTTGAAAAAAATGTGAGGGGTGTACTCCCTTTTGTGAGATACTCTACATTTTGAAAATATTTTTGTGGCCTCTGTCAGTCTTGGTGAATACTTGTGATCATAATACATCTCATGGGTCAAGCATACATTGAGGGGAAATTCATTTGTGTTTTTGGTGTCTGACGGTGTTGACACAAAATAAGGAATGACAAGGTAAAAAGCCCATTTTGATAAAAAGGACAAAAGCTGGGAGGTTGTATCAAAGCGTAGCTCAGTAGCTTAGTATATGTTGGATACATACATGTAATTTAATATGCCTAAACATAGGGTTTGTATTTTTTCAACATTGCACCCTGTTTTGTCCCACTTCTCAAGAATCACTGATATATCAAAAAGGAATGAACGCTCGGGAGCCCCCGCACTACACGTCCTCCTCCTTCACATGCTAAACTGGAAGTCAGAAGAAATATCTTTAATTATAACACTCACTGGAAAAAACGTTTTGTTAAATCTTAACTGTTGAATGAAACTTACCAAGAATTGTGGTTTCCAAGTGCTCATATACAAGTCACATAAGCTTTGTTTTCATCACTGGTTATACAGGTCGAACTCTCCTGGAGAAGCTGTTCCTGCAGAAACAGCAGCAGGAGGAGCCGCAAGAGGCTGAGAGGCTCTGCTCCAGGATCTTGGCCATGGGTCTCCTGCTGCCATTCGCTGACTGCTTCAGAGAGCAGCTGGGAGGCAGCACAGCCCACATTACGTCAACCACAACAGCCATGTTTGATGTATGTAATCACGTTTTTTTTTCCATCTCCAACGTTGTAGTGGACTGATGTTGTGAGTTGTTTTTATAAATGTTCCTAATGGATGCTTATTCACAGTGATAGGGAATTCTTGATTAAACTATACAATTTTAAATATTCAATTATAATGCACTGTAAATAAAGTATTATAACTTGCAAGGCCACAAACAAAGTAACTGATTCTACTCCGCCTCCCTCCATTAGCAAAGAAGTATGGTGGCACAAAACCTACTCACATATCATTCATCTTCATCTGGTTATCTTGGGTCAGGTCGCGGAACCCAGAACCCTTAGAAGCTGCTTCTTTTTTTCTTCTTTCCTGGTTACAGAAGGGATCAGTACTGACACTCCAGCCAATTTAAAAGATGTTTGTGTCCCCAGCATGACCAGTTGTATACATGGGCAGCAGTTAACCAGCCATCGCACTCCCTGGATTCTCTTGAGGGGAAACTACCAGGGCAAGTGAAAGGACCCTGGATTCCAGCCAGGCCAGGCATAGACCAATGGACTGGACTCAAATGCGCAGAGGCGGGTAAGAACAGAACTTAATATATGTAAATATCAAAAGCAGGCTAGTTCACAAACAGGTAATTCTAGGTAACCTCATTGTCATTGGAAATGCAGAAATACAAAGTTTGAATGAATAGTGCATATCCCTCATTTTTGTAAAAAGCAAATGATTGGCAAGATGCTGAGATTTAAGTCATCACCTTCCTCAGATTCTGCATCCTACACTAATAACGTTTTATATTTTTTCTTCTTTTTTTTTACATGTTTTGTGTTCAACCCAGAGGTTATGCATTAACAAATGTTAAGGATTTATAGAATACAGTGTTTAGACTGTATTGTATATATGTGTATATGAAGTGAACATAATATTTGCTTGTATGTGGAGTAGGGCCCGACCGATTTATCGGCCGATTATAGCACATCTCCGAAAAATCGGCAATCTGCAAAATGGCCGATTTTTATTTTTTTTATTCAAGCAATCATGTTGAGTGAAATGAAGTGCTGCCCCAGAGGTAGCCTACATGAATAGCATTAAAGTTATATCCTATTAACAGCAGCAGCAGCAGGTGTGTTGTAATACATTGGATTAATTCACACTTGACAGTTCCCCCTGCAACTAATAGCAGTCATTGGTTACCTCTTGACTATTAATAGTAATTGTAATAAGACACTTTACATCGTACATATAGAAAATCATACTTATAGAAAAAGAAAACAAAATACAGACACATTAAAGATAAGGTTTGGAGTGGAGTCATTATGCTTTCTTAAAGAGTTGACTTTTGAGTTGACTTTTGAATGAGTTTATTTAGTCTAAGGTGCTGATGTTTGGAGGGAGGGAGTTCCAGAGGGTTGGGTGCAGTTAAATAAAATGCTTAATGTCTGAGTTTAAAAATGTGTCATGTCACTTTAGACATATTTGTAACACTTTATTTTTTTTAGATAATGCATTTTTCAATTAATAAAACGTTCCTGTACACCTATCGACAGTAACTAGTTTTTATATATATCAAAGGGTTAAAAAAAGTACATTTCTTCAACATATATTTTGGGGATTAAAAAAAATAAATTGGACGATTTAATCGTTATCGTAATTTTTCTCTGAAAATAATCGGCATCGACACTCAAAAATACATATCGGTCGGGCCTTAATTATCGGGTCCATTATCTTCAGTAGCTTGTGCAACATCCTTCTCTCTACAACCCACTCTCTCTCCAGATCAGTCCACAGCACGTCAGCCTTCTTTAGCAGTTTGTTGAGTTTCTTAGAATCACTGGTACTGATGCTGCTGCCCCAACACATGACTGCAGTGCAATTGGCACTTTCCACAACACAGTGGTGAAAGATATGTAACAACTTGTTGCACACATGGAAATATCAAGGCTTCCTCATGAAAAAGAGTCTGCTCTGTCTCCTGTAGAAAGTCTCAATGTTACATTTCCAGTCCAATCTGTTAACCAGGTGAACACCCAGGTTATTTGTAGATCTCCTACACTTTAACCTCTTCTCCAAAAATGGAAATAGTGTTCATCTTAGTCTTCTTGGTCCTCCAAAACTAAACAACCATCTCCCTCATCTGGGTTACTTACTATAGTGTTTTTCCACTGTGTGATATCAGCTCAACTCGATCCGACTAATCTCGCATTTTAGGCGTTTCCACCGCAAAATCATGGTAACTGGTACCTAGTAGCGGCTGTTTTTTTGGTATCGCCTCGCTCTAGTTTTCAAGCGAGCAGAGCCGATGCTAAAAGGTGACGTCGGCAGACTGCCGGCCACTGATTGGCCAGAGACTCCCGGCTTCATTCTATTGTATATTCTCCCAAACTCTTCGGGACTTTTCGATTGTATTTTGGTCTCGCCGCGTGCAGCCTTCTCTGGCTCTTTTATATTTGATTTGCATCACAGATCTGAAAAAACATAATGAGATGTCCATATATTCGCTAAGCTCACCCAGGTATGTTGGTTGTTGGGGATGTTACTTTAAACATACTGTATACGACACGAGAGAGGAGACATGTAAGGCAGCTAGCAGATAGCCTCTAGTAGCCAGCTAGGACAGAAATGATAGCGAGCGATTACATTAAAAGCAGACTGCACCGATTAATAAAATATTCAGGCTGAAACACGGCTTGCATTTGCAAACACGTATCCTGAAACAAGCACAAAACAGTCAACTTTATGTTGCCCGTGTTTACGTGCATAGGGATGTACGTGACGCATCCCTACAGCTGACTGAGTGGCAGAGTCACACATCAGGACAGCAATCCTCCCTTTTAATGGCCCGTAGCAATATTATTCTACTTCTTTTAGCAAACATATACAAGGGTGGTTTTCCTTAAACATTTTCCATCTGTATTGTTGGCGGTTGGTTCAGTTAAAAGTACAACAACTGCTTGTAATTTCTGCTTTGCTACTTGCAGTGTTGCCAACTCTTCAGTAAGGAAAGTAGCTATTGGCTGTCCAAAAAGTCGCTAGAAGTCGCCAGATGACGTCATCGCCTAATTTGCATATTTCTAGATGACGTCATCGCCTAATTTGCATATTTGTAGACATGGGTTTTATACAGTAATATTTGAATAGATGAGGTTCTAGTGTTATGAACGTGACAATCACATAAACAAGCAACATGGTAATGTTAAGTCTAGCAGTAATCATACATGCTCATGGTTTAAAAAAGCACTGCATAACATTTTGAATTGCACTACTCGTAGACTGTAGAAGAGGGGGGGAAAGCTGCTACTACAACTGCTAATAGGGATGCTAACGGACCACGCAGCTGGGAGGGACTGCTGCACGAGGACCGGGCCGCCTGTCAGTGCGCTGGGAAGGGGCCGGGAGGCTCCCGCTGCTCGTTGAGAAGCGTTAAAAGTGATACTTGCTTTGGCGAAAAAGTCACCAATAACACCAGAAAAAAAAGCTAGATTTGTTGCTTGTCGCTGTTTTGGAAAAAAAGTCGCCAGGGGGGCTGAAAAGTCGCTAAATATAGCGACAAAATCGCTAGGTTGGCAACACTGGCTACTTGGCTCCGGAGTCAGCTTTCTGTCCCTTTGTATGACGACCCCGCCCACGTTCAGGAGATACGATTTGCAGTGGAAAAGGACTCGTGCTGCTACCAAGTTAAACTTATGCTGGGCTTACACCAGAGGACTTTTAAAAGACTTTGAAAAGATTGAAGACTGACACCCTCTCACGTCTAAAGACAATCAACTCACACCTGAAGACAACTAGTCATTAGTTTTCAGTCACAGAATGAGATTTTTAAAAGACAGGGGGTCTCATATTGCAAGACTACAATTAGATTCCTTTTGAGATTAATATTATTTACGCAAACACGATTGTGATTATTTAATTTAAAAAAAGTTAATTCAATATTCCGAGCGGGGGACATCCTGTAGTTATTTGACCAGCTTTATTTGCTGATCTCGTCCGCCAATAACTTTAACTCCTAACCTTAAATTTGACGGTAAAGTGTTAATGTTGCGCAGCTGTCCGCTTAGTTCTCCAGGCGAGGCTGTGAGGTAAAGGTGTCCGAAATAAGTGCCTCACAGGCGGACACAGGTCGCGACTAATGGCGCTCCTCCTGCGTCATGTTTGGTGCAGGGGAGAGTATGACAGTGTTGACATCATTTCGCTTGAGCCAAACCCTTATAACTAACGATAATATCAAACCTGTTTGATAATGTCGGAACGTCAAGACGGGAAGAAGACTGAGTGAAATCGGGTTGGATGACCACCTGACACCAAACGACTGAGATTACGGGTGCGCGCCACAACTCCGGCAAGACTCCTGTGATTTCAGTCCGACATTGGAAAATTGTCTGCAACTGTCAAATCCTGTGAAAAGTTGTGTAGTGTAAGCCCAGCATAAGTCAAGTTGAGTCGAGTAGAGCTACATGTGCGGTGGAAAAGCGCCATTAGGGTTCCCTGTACTCCGTCTCCTGTCTAGCAGTGACAATCCACAACTGCTGAGTCATCTGAATATTTCTGCAGATGGCAGGACTCCAAGGTTTACTTGAAGTCTGAGGTAGAGTATAGGTTGAAGAGGAAAGGTGCAGCACCTGTGGCATTCCGGTGCTGCTTACCACCGGCTCAGACAAGTCCTCGAGATGACTCCTAAGTCACTAAGAGTATATCACAGACAACCATTTGATGGCATTTTGGAGAGATGTAATGCTAGTGAGCTTTACAAAAGGTACCTTAATAGCTGTAAGGGTTTAATGATCTTAGTAAAGCTATATTTAGAAAGTATAGACACATTTATATTTATTATATTTATATTAAAAAAATATTAAGTTCCTTTTCCTGCAGTTGCTTTGGGTTTTACGATGCACTGAAAGGTACTGTTGGTGTCACGTTTGGGTTTAATTTGTTACTAGAGTAGGCCTATATGTGGCGCTTCGCAGCATCTCCTCCGTTCCACAGGTCCGCTACTGTATAGTTGCGCGTCTCGCCTTTTTCCTTCCGCATGCACTTTACGATTTCGCCGGCTGTTGTTTCTAAATTGTGAATTTCCTGGTTCATCGCTGTTTGACAATTGCTGTATCGTTCGCCGTTGAGAGAAATACAGTGAGAGTGCAATGAGGACATTTTTTCCGATTCAAATCATTATAAAATTTAAAATGAATAGACCTATGTGGCGCTATTGTAGGTTAATTGTGAACAAATGTGTGGGAAACCCTGCAGTATCTTGGTTTCATGTTAAATCAATGTCACTTGTCATTAATTGTATATAAAAACTCTTTACTTTAATACAGCGACACAATATGGATATCTCCCACAGTGTTTCTATCTTAAATTCACTCTTAGCTCTCATTCCCTCTCAGCCAATCACTGTGGGCATAGAAGGTATGAACATGACATCATCCATAGCAACAGGGTCAATACCGCCCTCTAGTCTTAGTTAAGGAGTCCCTCCCATTCCTTAGTAAGAGTTGGGTTGTGTTTCGAATTGCATACTCTTTCTTTTTTCTATTCTACATACTACATCCGACGATAAAAAGAATTTAGTTGGGATGCAGTAGGCATACTATTGGGACATACTTTACTCTCTTATTTCATCATAACACTGCGCCTTGATCTTGCCTCTTGCTTTTATATCCGTCGCATCCCCGTTTGTTTCATATGGAGGCTTCGTCGATGTGACGTCACTTCACGTTCGCACTGGATTGTGGGTCAGAATCGCCCAAATAGGATGCTGTTTTCAACACTAACAATCTTGGCTGCATGAAGTAGGACATCCGGGTACTTCTAACCATCCTAAATCTGGCCACAAGAATCGGGACATACTAAATCTTTTTTCTGCATACTATATAGTAGAAAGTATGCGATTCGGAACGCAACCTTGGTCTTATCAGCTTTGTGAATAGGTTTTAAGAAATGACTCCTTACTAAGAACTTTTAGTGCTGGATATAAAAGGGCATTCTTTTTAAACAAATTGTGTGCATTTTGAGGCTTTACCATTTAAGCGCCAGAACCTTGAGTCAAAAGTACCGAGTAGTAACCGGTATCAGAATAAACCCAACCGATACCCAACCCTAGTCCTGACTGGAGTACTGTATATTGTATTAGCGTTTGATTTGCCTGTGTAATATATAACTTTAAACATTTATATGTCTCTGTTATACTGCTGACCTGCTGATGTGTGTGTTATTTCAGAACACCCTGCAACCATCTTTGGTTTGAGGCAACAACAGAAAGAGAGCAAAGAGGTCAGTCACTTGAATTTCCTCTGCTTCAGTTAAAGCCTGAGGTGGAAATTTTGTTCAGCAAAATTGCTGTAGGAATAAGAACTAGTATAGAGCCCATGACAGTTATTTCTATACAGTGTTGTACAAGGGCTTATAAACTTTGTTATGCCACAACATGATCCCGAAATAAAACTATTTTAAAGATTATTAGACTGGGTTTGGTGAAAGGGGGAGTCAGTGATTTTGTAGAATGCTTGTTGTCAAAATCACTTATGTCAAATCAGTGAATATCTCCTCACATTCTGCCTACTGTACGTACTGCGTGTGCACTGAAATAAAAGCCAGTGTTAATACACAGCCTCATATTGTTGGATCTAGTCTGAATAAATTATTTGTAGGGGAGAATGGGGTGAGATGTGCCACTTTTTACTCAAAGTGGCTTTAAAGTGAGGCCTTGACAGTAAAGTCTCCAAATCAAATATGTACATATATTTCAGGGTGTTGTGCATCCCCGGCAACAATAACTTTGGATCTGAAATGAACTGTTTAAGAAATATAGATTTCGGAAAAAAAGTTGTCTTGTGGCACAACTTGCCCCCGGTGTGGTGTAAGTTGTGCCACAAGAGAGAATACCATGGGGTAAATTGTGCCATTGATATATATCTCATAAACTGTGATGCAAGACAAATCCATTAGACAATCACTTATTTAAGGTTTATTTAAAGTAAATAAAGTAGTGCTGTCAAACGATTAAAATATTTTATCGTGATTAATCGCATTAATGTCATAGTTAACTCGCGATTAATCACATTTTTATCTATACTAGCCTAAATGTTCCTTGATTTCTTTTTGTCCCATTATTTTTTCTCATTGTCATGTTCTAATCACAACCATTCTCTACACCCTTGTATTTCAGTGTATTTCTTCTAAAATAACATCAGTTGCAATTCAGTGCAAATAGCCCACAATGTAGAGGTTTTGGTGTGCATGCAGGGTTATAGTAAGTCTTTTGCAAATTACAAGCTTTCTTTTCTGTTCTTTTTCCGCTTAGTCCCTGAGTCACACACGGAAGACTCTACTAGTGAAGGTTGAGCAGCTGAGCTAGGAAGTGCTAGGTTCCGGTTTCTGCTTCAAATTAAAAGTCAGAATTGACTTGACGTTTAGCCAGTTAAATGATTTTAATGTGAAATTACGCTGTCGGACATGTTCCGTTTGAATTGACAATAATTTAAAGGCCTACTTCACCGGTTGGAATATGAAGGTGTATTGAACTCGGAGATCCAATGAAGTATAAATGTGCAAAAAAAAATTAAATCGGATCATCCTAGCCTGAGGAAAGGCAGAACGAGTGTTTTATGGTCTCCCTGTCTAACCCTACATTTCTCTTTCTGTGATGTCACAGAAAGAGAAATGTAGGATGATCCGATTTAAATTGTTTTTGCACATTTATACTGCATAGGATCTCCGAGTTCAATACACCTTCATATTCCAACCGGTGAAGTAGGCCTTTAACTACGAGCCATATGTATAGTTTGTGGTGTTTCAGTTTTTCTAACTTTACTAGTTGGTGCAACAGCATGTGAAAAAACCACAACGTTTGCTAGGCCATGCAGAGCGTTAATCACGCCATAAAAAAATGAACGTCATTAAAATGGGTTTGCGTTAACGCCGTTAATAACGCGTTAAACTGACAGCACTAAAATAAAGTAAATATTTTACAAAGATTGAAGGACAATTTTCTTAAACAAGGCCTAGCAGATCTGATGGTTTTACCTGCAAAGCTCACAATGACAAAGTCACCATTAAAACTGGGAGCAGTGATGACCGGGCTCTCGCACTCTCGTGCTCGGCCTCCTCCCCTTCGGAGCACGCGGCGCAGCGACGCCTGTCGCCTGAAGCGCGGAAGTTGCCGCAACGCGCTCGATACGGACGCGAGGACGTCCTCGGGCCTGGGCTCTCACCGGGCGGGTGAAGTTTGGAGCGCCGACTTCCTGTTTCGTGGCGACGACGCCGAGAAACTACAAAGGCCACGGAGCCGACGGAACCGGCTTCCCGTGTCACCGTTGTCTCTGGACCTCCCTGAGCTGCTTTGAGGTTGATTTGATCAAGTGCGTAGGACTTGGAGGTAAATAACCAACGTGCGATATTTGCTTTGCCCAGCAGGTGGCACTCTCACTTTGTATGAATATTAACGTTTGGGCTTCCTCAGGCCTTGGGTGTCATTAACCATAACACATTTGGAGAAGATGAGACAGAGTATGGTGGACTTAGGCCAACTTCCTGTTTTTTTGGCGAATACTTCAGATTAAAAGTCTTCCTGTTGATTTTGGGGCGGGGCGTCAAGAGGCTTTTTTGTTTGTACTGGGATTGTACATTGCTGTATGAAATTGTGTGGTTCTAAGTATAACACAGCCTGAGTTATGATCAATCAAAGGGTTCATGACGTCCGTTTTTGATGTTTTTTGGTGAATGAGGCGCCGGTGCTGCAAGACGGTAGTTCCGGATAAAACAAGCTTTCGAGTATATCATTTTCCATGTCGGAGGACATACCCAATCATGGTTTTTTCTTGCACTAAAAGTTGTTATGAGTCCACTTTACTCTGCAATCCTGCAGAGTAATGTGGAGTTATGAGATATGAGTGAACTTTGGAGAATATCGGCCGCCATCTCGTCATAGTTATTCGGTATCAAACAAATTTTTTGGGGGGGATCTTCCATGTCTTATGAGTGTCCCTAGAGTTTTCGTTTTGCTAAATATGTTCCTGCTAGGAGTTGTTAGTTTTTGAACATTGTGATGATTTGAGAGTCAGAAATTCACATATTTCAAATTAAAAGACTTACTGTTGATTTTGGGGCGGGGCTTCAAGAGGCTTTTTTGTGGGTCCTGCAAAGATACATTTGGGGTTTAAATTTGGTGCAGCTAGGTATAACACAGCCTGAGTTATGATGAATTAAAGTTTCATGAGGTCCGTTTTTTATGACGTGTACGTCAACTTTGACCCCCTTTAACTCCCTGGTACTAATGTGAATTTGAAATCTTTCCGCAATTTAACATCGGGCAAGCGTCTTGAGTACTTGAGCAGTGGTTTGACGTCCCTGCCGTAAAATCTCTAGGAGCCTTTTGTCGAAATGCGAAATTATGGTTTTGGCGGTTTTAGGCACTAAATCGAAAATGGCTGACTTCCTGTTGATTTTGGCCCAGGACATAAAATTGCATTTATGTGCGCCTTGGGCCAATACATGTTACAAATTTCAGGCTTCTAGCCCAATTTTTGAGCATGCATTTCCTGAAAAACTGTTTTGGCCACTGGGGGCACCGTTTTTTTTGGAAACCAACGATAACTTAAAATTTTTTGCAGGATTAGAGTTACCGCAAAGTTTTTCAACTATTGCATGACTCAAAAATGAGTCGGAAAAATAATAAGAACTAGAACTGCAAGCAGTTTTTACCGGGGGCCAAGCCTCCGACGCGACTCGGGACCCGGGCGTCGCAGACCGCGCCGCCGGCCGCTCACTTCACAGAATCCGGGGATGGAAAGTTTTTGAATGTGGGACGTTCGGTTTGGGAGTTACAGACCAAAAAGCAAAAAAAGTTTCATCGAAATAGGCTGAAGTGGATGACGAGATATATACTTTTTGTGTTTTTGGCGCCCCCTTATGGCGAAAGTTTCCAATTTTTTTTATGAACGCTACTAAGGATAACACCAACATATGTCTAAAATTTTGACTTGATCCGATGTATAGTTTTGGATTTATGAATATTTACGTACAAGGAAGTAACAGTTAGCTAATTTTCAAATATTCAAAGCGCTACCGTTTCTTCATCGAAGGTCGTATCAAAATTATTTTTGAGGATTTTTTACCGTGTGGGTCGGTAGATGTTCCGTGCAAAGTTTGGTGTCAATTGTCCAAAAATTGTGGGAGGAGTAGCGAAGAATCAGTTTTGCAGTTTTCGCGATTTTGCGAAAAATCTATATATACGGAAATGGGCCTATGCCAAAAGATGCAGCTGACTCCAGTGAATCTGTGGATATACAGTTTTTGACTGTCGGAGGTTCGGTGTGGGAGTTATAGCCCCAAACGTGTTTTCCTTGGTGTAGCGCCACCTATTGGCCGGCATGTCTGAATTTTTTTGTCTGCTTAGTCCGGACGGACCTGGATCTAGTCATGCAATTGGCATGTCTGCACCCTTTACGGTTTGGGTTGTGGACACACTTTTAGCAGGGTAAGTATAACTAGAAAATCCCGTGGAGATTTTGAAAGTACGGGCCGCCCGTGCAAATCGGCGAAGAAAAAAAATCAAGGCCGACCCCCGTGGTCCGAGAGGCTTTATCGTAGAGCAACACGAGCTGTGGATAGGCCCCGCCCCTGTGGCGCCCCACATGTCTTTTGCACGTATCCTGCAAGTTTCATGATGATAGGACCTACGGTCAATGAGTTATGGCCAACGTGTTATTAAGCCCCGCCCCTGCGTAAACGTTTTAGTCAATGGCGGCCATGTTTTTCAAGCTATCCTACTAATATTTTTCGGAGACGTGCGTCATAGTCCCCCGGGGCTTCGTGAGACATTTGGTGTTGATAGAGTTACACTTACTTGAAAAAGTTGTGGATAAAACCCTTTTTTTCAGTTTATGCTAATTAGCCGAAAGTATTTCCAGGTTGACTCTTATGGTCCGAGAGGCTTTTTTGTAGAGCACCCTAAAATACACCGGTGTGAGAAATTTCAAGTCAATCGGACTTACGGTGTGCGGGGCGCGGCCTCGCAAACTTTCTTCAGTCAGGGATTAATAACAGCGCCCCCTAGCGGAAATTAGAAAAAAATTCTGAGAGGCTAAATTGTAGAGCACCATGAGCTGTACATGTCTAATCAATTTCAAGTCAATCAGAGTCGGGTGACTTTTGTGGCGCCCCCTATGGGTTAATCGCGATAAGCTTCGAGGGACATGCTACCACATGACTTCTGCACACACCCAGCAAGTTTGATGATGTTAGGACCTATGGTTAAGGAGTTATGGCCAATTTGTGGATAGGCCCAACCCCTGTGGCGCCCCCTATGGGTTAATCGCGATAAGCTTCGAGGGACATGCTACCACATGACTTCTGCACATACCCAGCAAGTTTGATGATGATAGGACCTACGGTTAAGGAGTTATGGCCAATTTGTGGATAGGCCCCGCCCCTGTGGCGCCCCCTATGGGTTAATCGCGATAAGCTTCGAGGGACATGCTACCACATGACTTCTGCACATACCCAGCAAGTTTCATGATGATAGGACCTATGGTTAAGGAGTTATGGCCGATGTTTTATTAAGCCCCGCCCATTTGTGGCGCCCCCTATGGGTTAATCTCAATAAGTTTCAATAGACATGCTACCACATGACTTTTGCACATACCCAGCAAGTTTCATGATGATAGGACCTACGGTTAAGGAGTTATGGCCAACGTGTTATTAAGCCCCGCCCCTGCGTAAACGTTTTGGTCAATGGCGGCCATGTTTTTCAAGTTGTCCTACTAATCTTTTACGGGTATGTTTATTGTAGTCCCCCGGGGCTTCACGAGAAATTTGGTGTTGATACAGTCAAATTGCAGAAAGTTGTGGATAACACGCTGTTTTTCAGTTTATGCTAATTAGCGGGAAATATTCCTAGAAGAATTTTTATGGTCCCAGAGGCTTTTTTGTAGAGCACCCTAACATACACCTGTGTGAGAAATTTCAAGTCAATCGGAATAACGGTGTGCGGGGCGTGGCCTCTCAAAGTTCTTTCAGTCGGGACTTCATAACAGCGCCCCCGAGCGGAAATTCAAAAAACTGTATAATAGCACACCCCGTGGGGTGGGGACGCACGTTGTGTGAAATTTTGCCATCTCTGCGTGTAACGGTGTGGGAGGAGTAGCAGCTAGAAATGTGAGGAAGAATAAAAAGTAAGAAGAAGTAAGAAGAAGTATGGTGGAGAGTAATAATTCTGGACCCGTACTTAATAAAGTATGGTGGAGAGTACTTAATAATAAAAAAAATCCTTACAAAAACCATAGGGTTCCCTGCCCCGCAGGGCTTGGGAACCGCGTTGCTGTGCAAAACGCGGTCCCAGCTCCTGCTCGGGCTTGGCCCCCTAATAAAAATCACAACGATTTCAATAGGGCTTCGCACCACTCGGTGCTCGGGCCCTAAAAATCCTCGCGATTACAATAGGGCTTCGCACCACTTCGGTGCTCGGACCCTAATTATCATCTTTCTGGCCATCTGAACTCTCATCAGTGGTGTCGTAAAGTGGAATGGAGATGTCAGTCTCTTCTGAGATACTGTCGACAATAACTTTCTTTTGCTGATCAGCGTATGCCAATGGCACAACTCTCAGAAATTTACTTTGCACTAGCTGCTCACCCTTGTAGAACCACCTGGCATATGCGATTCCCCCTCCACTTCTGCCTTTAAATCAAGGCTCATACCCATCTGTACACCCTGGCTTTTCCTCCCCATTAACTGTCTTACCTCTGCACTACTATCTTTGTTTATATGTGGATGTCTGGGCTTTATGTCTTTTATTTTTGTTATTGTTATTTTACCTTCATTTTTTACCTACTGAATGCACTATGTTCAGCACTTAAAGCCACTACGAGTAACTTTGTCCGTTGGCGGCCCCTTTGGACAAAAGTGGTAGTATTGTTACGATGCCAGCTGTCTTAAAGCTGTTTTCTAGCACGTGCTGGCCGTGCGAGTGTCAAATGATTAGGACGCAATATCGTGCATGTCAGTGTGTTGAATGTGTGAGGGCACCGGACTCTTTTAGGCTCCGTGAGAGTGGTTAGTGACTCTGCATCAACTAATGCCAGTCAGTGCCACACACACCTGATTGCAATGGGTTGATGCAGGTTCACTAACCACTCGCATGGAGCTGAAAGATTCCGTGTCCTCACAGAAAGCGAATGAACGCTCATTCATTTAGAAGTAAACACTGCAGTCTAGTTCGCTCCCGTGAAATTGTGTACAAGTTGCCTCCCGCCCGTATATCACTCTCCCTTTTAGCTTTTCTTCATTGCATTTTCTTTTTTTTCTTTGATGGTTAAGCCCCGTTATCAGTCATTATGACCACAAATAACTCAAACAAGGTTCCCGCTCCCCTTCCCTCACCTGGAGGGATAGGCTTCTCAAATCGCGTTGCTGCGCTACACTGCAATCGCGACCAATTCGAATATGTGACCATAGAGCCTGCATGCGCAAACCGAAAATCGGACTGGGTGTGCGACCAGACCAAATGCAGTAATAAAAAACTATATAAAAACGTCTTTCTTTGCACTGATGGTCTCGTTTACTGTTAAAGGTAATTTATGATTATCAGAGGAAACATGAGGCTGTTTAAAAGATATTTAAATGTTACTCGTAGCGGCTTTGAGACAGTGCAAACTGTTATAAATGTGCTTTTATAAATACATTTGGTAACACTTTATTTGAAGGCATATACATAATGCTGTCATAAGACTGTCATAAGACTGTCATTACACTGTCATGGCACATGTCATGAACATTATGAATGGTTATGAATGGTTATGACTGTTGTCATAAAGTGTCATTCGGAAAATTATGTCACGTTTAATGACACATTGACATTGTATGAGATGTCTTTTTTATGACAACCTGACATAAGCTAAGACAAAATAACTTGTCGATGTCTTGGTAATGACAACCTGACATAAGCTAAGACAAAATAACTTGGTAATGACAACCTGACATAAGCTAAGACAAAATAACTTGGTAATGACAACCTGACATAAGCTAAGACAAAATAACTTGTCCGTGTCTTTGTAATGACAACCTGACATTAATAAAGACAAAATATCTTGGTTATGTCAACTTGACATTAACCAATAACATGACCTGTCATAAACATGTAATAGTAGGCTTAATAATCAAATGACGATTGACAAATGACAAAAAACGATTTTGATTTATGTTGTAAGATTACATTAAACTGTCATATGTGGAAGGTTTTGATATTGACTGTCATGAGACCTTTATTATACTGTCATGAATGTTTCTGTTGGCCTGAAGTAAAGTGAAACAATTTGGACAGTTCATTAACATGTCATGAAGCGTTATAACACTGTCTAATGCCTTTATAACAGGCTCATGAATGTTTCTGTTGGCCTGAAGTAAAGTGAAACAATTTGGACAGTTCATTAACATGTCATGAAGCGTTATTACACTGTCTAATGCCTTTATAACAGGCTCATGAATGATTATTTTGGCCTCAGGTAAAGTGAAACAATTTGGACAGTTCATTAACATGTCATGAAGCGTTATTACACTGTCTAATACCGTTATAACAGGCCCATAAATGATTATTTTGGCCTAAAGTAAAGTGAAACAATTTGTACATTTCATTAACATGTCATGAAGCGTTATTACACTGTCTAATTTTGATATTGACTGTCATGAAACCTTTATTATACTGTCATGAAGTATTGACTTTACCTCAAAGTGAAACAATTTGGACTTTTCAGTAAATATTATTACACTTAATTATACACACAACAGTGTTAACTGCAGTAGTATCCCCTTTATAGATGTAACATGAAGCATATCAGTATTACATGTGGAAAATACCTTAACAAAAGCAATATAAGTCAAGACAGTCTGTTGTATTTGCATTGAGACACTAAACAAAAAATATATACATACACTTAAAACAGAAATAAGAACTACTTTAAAATCAAATGCACTTTCCAGTCCTTAAATTAACAATCCAGAGATTGTATGTTATATAATATATGTTATAATGGCTGCTAAAAATCACCAGGAAGAGATCAGCTTAAACACAAAAGAGGGCAAATGGCACTCAGCCTTCAAACTTTGTAGGCATGTTAGCTTCAGCATACAACTTGTGCAAACCTGTAAGTGAAAACGGTGCTTAAACAGGCAGATTGCAGATCAGCAAATCATAGAGCTATTAGCACACACAATAATAACAGAAATATACATTAGATCAGGTTGAAGTAAATAAAAGATACATAAAATAAAAGAGACTGTGTAGGCCTACTGCCCTGGCAGTGCGTAGTATGGAGCATGACAGCCAGCTAACATTTAAAAGCCCAATAAAGAATAAAAGACACAATGCTTGACTTCTCGTTTCTTCGTGAACCTTGTATTGGTAGGTTTTTCTTTGTAAAACTGTAACATAGACATGAAAAAATAAATCAATATATACACAGTACCAGACCTATACAGACAGTAGACAATACACACTAAGTAGTATATGGTAAGTATACACACAGCTATGCTATTCCTATTTAAGTATTAAACAACACATGACTGTAAAAACACAGCTTAGCATGTATGACAAAGTATAGTGAGCTAGCAAACAATTAGCTTCTGTAGTAGTGTACCTGCTAGCTAACAGGGCCACATGTGCAATCAAATAAACATACAAGTAGCTTACTTTACATTCTTACACCTTAAAGCTAATGTTAACATTGCACACTATCAACACTTACAGACAAATAGTCTCCAAGGCAAAGGCGTTATAAAGAAATACCCTGCAGCATTTATCTGTAGGCTATGCTGGTCCTATAGTCTGCATACAACTGTGAACAAAATGTAGGCTACATGAAACACCGGAGATGTGGCGCTAGATCCTGTATGAAACACGTGAGGGCTCACTCTGACACTTTTTCCAAAAACCAAGATAAAATAAAAATATTAACACTTCATATTCACTTAGGAAAACTGCTATATAACAATACTTGCAATTGCAATATGTCAAGACAGTCTTAACTATACGTCAGTAATTATTGTTGTATAGCAGTTTTTCGAAGTAAATATGAAGTTTTAATATTTTCATTTTTGGAAAAAGCGTCAGAGTGAGCCCTCACGTGTTGCATACAGGATCTAGCGCCAAATCTCCGGTAGTTGCCTAGCTTACAATTTTTTTCACAGTTGTATGCAGTCTACCGGGACATCATAGCCTATACATGCTGCTGAGTATTTCTTTATAACGCCTTTGCCTTGGAGACTATTTGTCTGTAAGTGTTGATAGTGTGCAATGTTAACATTAGCTTTAAGGTGTAAGAATGTAAAGTAAGCTACTTGTATGTTTATTTGATTGCACATGTGGCCCTGTTAGCTAGCAGGTACACTACTACAGAAGCTCATTGTTTGCTAGCTCACTATACTTTGTCATACATGCTAAGCTGTGTTTTTACAGTCATGTGTTGTTTAATACTTAAATAGGAATAGCATAGCTGTGTGTATACTTACCATATACTACTTAGTGTGTATTGTCTACTGTCTGTATAGGTCTGGTACTGTGTATATATTGATTTATTTTTTCATGTCTATGTTACAGTTTTACAAAGAAAAACCTACCAATACAAGGTTCACGAAGAAACGAGAAGTCAAGCATTGTGTCTTTTATTCTTTATTGGGCTTTTAAATGTTAGCTGGCTGTCATGCTCCATACTACGCACTGCCAGGGCAGTAGGCCTACACAGTCTCTTTTATTTTATGTATCTTTTATTTACTTCAACCTGATCTAATGTATATTTCTGTTATTATTGTGTGTGCTAATAGCTCTATGATTTGCTGATCTGCAATCTGCCTGTTTAAGCACCGTTTTCACTTACAGGTTTGCACAAGTTGTATGCTGAAGCTAACATGCCTACAAAGTTTGAAGGCTGAGTGCCATTTGCCCTCTTTTGTGTTTAAGCTGATCTCTTCCTGGTGATTTTTAGCAGCCATTATAACATATATTATATAACATACAATCTCTGGATTGTTAATTTAAGGACTGGAAAGTGCATTTGATTTTAAAGTAGTTCTTATTTCTGTTTTAAGTGTATGTATATATTTTTTGTTTAGTGTCTCAATGCAAATAAAACAGACTGTCTTGACTTATATTGCTTTTGTTAAGGTATTTTCCACATGTAATACTGATATGCTTCATGTTACATCTATAAAGGGGATACTACTGCAGTTAACACTGTTGTGTGTATAATTAAGTGTAATAATATTTACTGAAAAGTCCAAATTGTTTCACTTTAAGGTATAGTCAATACTTCATGACAGTATAATAAAGGTTTCATGACAGTCAATGTCAAAATTAGACAGTGTAATAACGCTTCATGACATGTTAATGAAATGTACAAATTGTTTCACTTTACTTTAGGCCAAAATAATCATTTATGGGCCTGTTATAACGGTATTAGACAGTGTAATAACGCTTCATGACATGTTAATGAACTGTCCAAATTGTTTCACTTTACCTGAGGCCAAAATAATCATTCATGAGCCTGTTATAAAGGCATTAGACAGTGTAATAACGCTTCATGACATGTTAATGAACTGTCCAAATTGTTTCACTTTACTTCAGGCCAACAGAAACATTCATGAGCCTGTTATAAAGGCATTAGACAGTGTAATAACGCTTCATGACATGTTAATGAACTGTACAAATTGTTTCACTTTACTTCAGGCCAACAGAAACATTCATGACAGTATAATAAAGGTCTCATGACAGTCAATATCAAAACCTTCCACATATGACAGTTTAATGTAATCTTACAACATAAATCAAAATCGTTTTTTTACATTTGATTATTAAGCCTACTATTACATGTTTATGACATGTTATTGGTTAATGTCAAGTTGACATAACCAAGATATTTTGTCTTTATTAATGTCAGGTTGTCATTACAAAGACACGGACAAGTTATTTTGTCTTAGCTTATGTCAGGTTGTCATTACCAAGTTATTTTGTCTTAGCTTATGTCAGGTTGTCATTACCAAGTTATTTTGTCTTAGCTTATGTCAGGTTTTCATTACCAAGACATCGACAAGTTATTTTGTCTTAGCTTATGTCAGGTTGTCATAAAAAAGACATCTCATACAATGTCAATGTGTCATTAAACGTGACATAATTTTCCGAATGACACTTTATGACAACAGTCATAACCATTCATAACCATTCATAATGTTCATGACATGTGTCATGACAGTGTAATGACAGTCTTATGACAGTCTTATGACAGCGTTATGTATATGCCTTCAAATAAAGTGTTACCATACATTTTACTTATTTACGTAAAACTCACCCCAGGCCCTCTGGCACAAATCACCCCAACCCCAGAATTTTGGATAATATGCATGATGCAGCAGTTTAGGGCTGACATCTTGCTAAATATAGACACAAAGTGTAGCATACTAAAGCACTAAAACATGTGTTAAATGTTTTCAAACGTGTCTATAATTGTTCAGACACAATAATTAAAACACCTTGATCATGGAAATTTTACTTCAAAAGGCAAAAAACATTTTTTTTTAGCTTCAATGTGCTTATATCTTAGTCCATGTTTCTCCCTTCTTTACAGGATGAGTCAAATGGATGTCTCTTCTTAAATATGTGCTCACATTTCCAATTTCTTCTATGGTTTTCTAGAAACAAGGGGTTGCACAACTCACCCCACTCTCCCCTATATTATATATATATAGGGGAAGGTGGGGTGATTTGTGCATTTTGGAAGTTGCAAAACCCCTTGTTTCTAGAAAACCGTGGAAGAAATTGGAAATGTGACCACATATTTAAGAAGAGCCATCCATTTGACTCATCCTGTAAAGAAGGGAGACACAAGGAATAAGATATAAGCACATTTAAGCTCAAAAAACTGTGTTTTGCCTTTCAAAGTAAAATTTCCATGATCAAGGTTTTTTGATTATTGTGTCTGAACAATTATAGACACGTTTGAAAACATTTGACACATGTTTTAGTGCTTTGGTATGCTACACTTTGAGTCTATATAGTTAGCACAATGTCAACCCTAAATGGCTGCATCATGCCTATTATCCAAAATTCTGGGGATGGGGTGATTTGTGCGCAAGGGCCTGGGTGAGTTATAAGTAAGTAAGTAAGTAAAATGTATTTATAAAAGCACATTTATGACAGTTTGCACTGTCCAAAGTGCTGTACATAGTGCATTCAGTAGGTAAACAATGAAGGTAAAATAACAATAACCAAAATAAAAGACGTAAAGCCCATACATCCACATAAACACAGATAGTAGTGCAGAGGTAAGTAAGTAGTGCAGAGGTTAATGGGGAGGAAACACCAGGGTGTACATATGGGTTTTGAGCCTTGATTTAAAGGCAGAAATGTAGGGGGAATCACATTTGTCAGGTGGCAGTTGGTTCCACAAGCACGGAGCAACTAGTGCAAAGTACATTTCTGAGAGTTGTGCCAGTGGCATGGCTGTATACGCTGGTCACCAAAAGAAAGTGATAGTCTACAGTAGCTCAGGAGAGAGTGACATCTCAATTCCACTTAACGACACCACTGATGAGAGTTCAGATGGCCAGAAAGATGATGATGGTGACTTTGTCATTGTGACACAATGACAAAGACAAGACAAGACAACTTTTTTTCCGAAAGCTATATTTCTTAAACAGTTTATTCCAGATCCAAAGTTTTTATTGCCAGGGATGCACAACATCCTGAAATATATGTACATATTTGAGTTGGAGACATAACTGTCAAGGCCTCACTTTAAAATCACTTTGAGTAAAAAGTTGCACAAATCACCCCACCTTCCCCTATATATATATATATATATATATATATATATATATATATATATATATGAACATACATTCTGAGGTATACAAAAAGTATATGATGGTTGCCATTGCTTGTAATTTTCGCTTATTTGCAGGAGGAATGTGTCCTTCCTTCAGCAAAACTGAAGGAAAAACAGGTCAACGTCATCCAACAGCTGGAACAAACCATAGAAGACCTCAGGACTAAGATAGCTGAGCTGGAGCGACAGCCCCCTCTGCTGGACAAGGAGGACAGTGTGAAACCTCCCACTTTCACCACGGACAGGGAGTGTGGTGGAGAGGAGGGCCTGCTGAGGTTAGTTTGTGATGCTCATCTGCAGACCGAAGCCGCTGATGCTCTGGGCCTCCTGCAAGCCAAGTCGGCGCAGACCTCGCCCATGGATGAAGGCTTTAAGTTCAAAGTGCATTGTAGCGAGCCGGGTGGGATAAATGGCTCCTCACCCATGCAGGATGGCTTCCAGTGTTCCTGTCAGGTGCAACCTCCACCTCCCCTTCCAGGTGGAGAAGTAACTCCTCATCCTTCACTAGGACAGACTGAAGCAAGCCATCCTCCTCCACCTCCTCCTCCTCCATTACCAGAAGCCTCAATACCAGCTCCTCCACCCCCACCTCCATTAAATAATTGTATGGCAGTTCCTCCGCCACCACCCATTCCTCCTCCACTTCCAGGTGGCTTTGCTCCACCCCCACCCCCCCCTCCTCCTCCTCTCCCTGGTAGCATTGCTCCTCCCCCCCCTCCTCCTCCTCTCCCTGGTAGCATTGCTCCTCCCCCCCCTCCTCCTCCTCTCCCTGGTGGCATTGCTCCACCTCCATTACCAGGAATAGGATCCCCACCCCCCCCACCGCCACCTCCCGGCTGTGGGCCCCTTCAACCCCCGCCTGGAGGAATGTGTGTACCCCCGGCTCTTCCAGGTGCTCTGGGCTCCCTGCCTCCTCCTCTACCACTGGGGCTGTATGCTCTAGGTCTGAACCAGGAGAAACCGCCAAGAAAGGCTGCGTTGGAGCCCCCCAGACCCATGAAGCCCCTCTACTGGACAAGGATCCAGCTGAACAACAAAAGGTAAAACATGTGTAGCCCTTATAGCCTCAAGGTGATGCTTCAGTTTGTGAAGAGCTATAATGCGTAACTTCTGTCACCCCCATGATGAATTCTGAGTAAATACAACAACACTGTCCGCACATCTACATGAAGTACACCTTCTATAGATTGTATATCTTCTCCTGTATGTCCAGGTTTTTCCTTACAGTAAAATAACAACTGAATCATTTCTTGGGCTCCTGGCTTTCTAAACTCCTGCGCCAGTGTTGGGGAGCAACACAAGTTTGGAAATGCTGCCATACTGAAAAGACAAAAAAAGAGAGTTTTGTGAAGCTGATAGGCATAATCAACATTGTGTCGACTTGTGTCGGCGATGGCTTGAATTTAGCCGACATTCATTCATATGAAAAAAAGTTTGGCACTATAGCTGTAAATGTAATTGCATTACAAAATGGTCTTATCTACATAGTGGACACATTTTTGAACACAAATTGCAGTAATAAGTCACAGTTCAGGGACGGGATCGATCGTGTACAGCAGCGTATGGACGCTACTAGGGAAATAAATAAATGTATCAGTATCTCGTTATAACTTGATATGTATCATGTTAAAACGTGATACTATCATCACGATAAAGATTTATCACGTTATAACGAGAAAAAAGCCTATCACATCATAACTTGACATCGTATCTCAAATCGTTAAATATCCGGTCTTTAACGGAGTGGCATATAGTGGCAACAATGTATCAGTCTGTCACAATATTTTCTGTCTTCCCTAAGCCTACCAAAATCACTTTTCATTTTTAAAGAAGGCTCAGTCATTTCCTAAAACAGTTGGTCTCTGTATGACCTCTAGGGATGGGTATCGTTTGAGTTTTCACCAATTCCGGTTCCAATTCCGATTCTGACTATCAATTCCGTTCTTAATTCCCAATTCCGATTCCAACAAGATAGAAGAAAGGGGTCAAATGTTTATGTAAAAAACATCTATTTATATTTTTTTCTCTCTCAATCTTGTTCTTATAAACAGGCTACATAAAATAAATGAAACCCACAATCACAACTCCTCTCAGACTTTTAAACATAACCAATGGAAATATTTCTTTAATCAGCTCTTTAATAAGTCATATTTTAGATAATCAGAAGGGGAATCTCTGATATATATTCTACCTGAAATCAACATAGGCTTATTTTTTCATCTATTATCTATAACTATTCACGTAGCCTGCTATATTTACAAACTGAGGCACTCACGAGGCATGACATGTTGTTTTTACAAGGCTGGCTTGGAGATATTCATATTTTGCTTTATATACTGTTTGGTGTAGTAGTCTTTCATGTTAGGTTATTAGCCCGAGTATCTTAGGTGAGGAGGAGGAGGAGACAAGGCAGCGTACTCTCAGCTTATGCGAGCACTTGATAGTATGCTTTTGGAAACAGTTATTCCTCAAATGACAGTAAAAGTAGCAAGATTTACCTGTCGCCTGCTTTGACCATTTAACTCGCTCAGGTTACAGCAATCTTTCTGAATAGGTCCATGACAGCAATGCTGTTGTTTGCTAACCGTTAGCTCTAATCAAAACACAGACATGCCTGCGCGGTGACGCGCATGAGGCACGTCCTTTGCGCATGCGCAGGAATCGATCAAAAGAATCGAAATTTTTTTCCTTAACATTCCTTGGAATTGAAAGTTTGGAACCGTTCTAAATTTAGCACGGTCCAGCCATCCTATGACTCTGTAGTTAATTCAGTTAAAATGAAGGAACTTGTCATCAATGCCTTCATAGGAAGTTATTTTTATCTGATATTATTAATATTATTATGTCCACTAACTTTACACTTTTTAAATGGGTCCACATACCGACTGCAATAAAACTACCTAACAATAAGGAACAGTGACTTTGGCAAACAAGATACAATTTCTACAAGTTAAAGAATTACTCCCCCGGTGGAAACATGAAGGTGTATTGAACTCTATACTCCTATGTAGTATAAATGTGCAAAACAATTAGAAATCGGTTCATCCTAGCCTGAGAAAAGGCAAAACGAGTGTTTTTATGGTCTCTCAGGCTCTAAAGTCAGAAATCCTCCTACTACCACAATGCACTGTGCTCGCAGTGCTCCAAGGCCCCGCCCACATTTCCCTTGCAGTCTCGTCCATAGGTCTCATCTGTCTGACTGATGAGAGTTGGTAAACAACAACTTCCACAGTTGTGGGCGATACCTCGACAAATACAGACACTATTTAGATTCCACAATTAATGATTTTTTCTAAAGTATACATAGTTTCCGGTTTCACTGTAAAACGGAGGGAAGGAAACGTGCACTCGGCTAAGTTTGCTATAGTTTTCAAGATAGTTTTTCAACATGCCTGCTGCTAGGCCCACATGCTGCGCGCTATCAACAAAACTAGCCTAGCCTTCAAAACGGACTCTGAAACTAAATATTCTGGGCATGAAGAGGACACTCTGGACGGGAGGGACGTATGCGGACCGTGACCCTGTCCTATAGAGATACTAATGCACCACCTCCTGCAAAACGCACTCGCGTACAGGTAAGACTTTCAACCTATCAGACTATATTTCTGTTCACACAGTATGCAATTATAGCTGCTGTCAGGGGGGGGGGCTTGCTAAACTGTTTCAGAAACAGACTAATGTAACAACCGTTTGTGTGTTTGTAAGGCAACTAAAGAAAAAAGTTTTCATCCGCTATCATTTTCAGTGAGTGCTCAAAGCTAACATTTCACTTACAATAGCCTAACTGTCGTATTTTATGGTGACATTTCAGAATCCGATGTCTACAGCCTTCATGCCAGCTGTGATCGTGTGGTAAAAAGTTGATCTATCTGATCAATGGCTGTCTCCCACTCAACTGCAACCAGTGCCCACACCACACCAAGGTGGCTGCAGTGAGCTTCACAGAGAGGATATCAGACCCTTACCTCAGCAGCATCCCATCTAAAGCTGGGAACACACCGCACTGGCCCCCTGCGGCGGTTGGCCGTGTGAACGCAGGAGGCTCGCCGCTTGGTCATATTGGGCCATATTCACCGCAGCCGCGGCCGCCATATCGAAGGCGGCGGTTGCCCGCGTGAACGCAAGAGGCTCGCCGCTTGATCATATTGGGCCATATATTCCCGACGCCGAGATCAGACCCGTCACACTTACGGTGCAACAACAACATGGTCCAGCTGTGCCAAAAAATACAGATGTAGGTAGGCTACACTGTGTAACCAGCGGCAGTCATGTCACAAATATCATTAAAACAGCATGAAGACGCACCCCAATCGCAAATACACACATATTAATAGTAATTCAGCAACATACTAAACACAATAACAACAGCAGTGTGTGCTCAGCTGCAAAAATAAAGGCAGACATCAGCCTACCTGAAAGTGAAAGTGCCGGCTGACGGAGGACAACACCGGTGCTTCGCTGTACTATATTGGATTTCCTCACGGACACTGCCGTCAACTTTGGGTTCATATTATCCTCAGGAACAGCACACAGCTGGGTGAGTTTCACTATGCTAACCGGCGCTACCTTGGCTAAAGTACAACCAACAGCTAAACAGATGCAAAATACACATACACTCAACAAAAATATAAACGCAACACTTTTGTTTTTGCTCCCATTTTTCATGAGATGGACTTAAAGATCTGAAATTAATTCCAGATACACAATATTACCATTTCTCTCAAACATTGTTCACAAATCTGTCTAAATGTGTGATAGTGAGCACTTCTGCTTTGCTGAGATAATGCATTCCATCTCACAGGTGTGCCACATCAAGATGCTGATCTGACATCATGATTAGTGCACAGGTGTGCCTTAGACTGTCCACAATAAAAGGCCACTCTGAAATGTGCATTTTTTTTTTGCTTTATTGGGGGTCTGGGGACTCAGAACCAGTCAGTATCTGGTGTGACCACCATTTGCCTCATGCAGTGCAACACATCTTCTTCGCATAGAGTTTATCAGATTGTCAATTGTGGCCTGTGGAATGTTGGTCCACTCCTCTTCAATGGCTGTGCAAAGTTGCTGGATATTTGTGGGAAGTGGTGAATGCTGTCGTATACGCCGGTCAAGCACATCCCAAACATGCTCAATGGGTGACATGTCCGGTGAGTATGCTGGCCATGCAAGAACTGGGACATTTTCAGCTTCCAAGAATTGTGTACAGATCCTTGCAACATGGGGCCGTGCATTATCTTGCTGAAACGTGAGGTGATGTTCATGGATGTATGGCACAACAATGGGCCTCAGGATCTCATCACGGTATCTCTGTGCATTCAAAATGCCATCAATAAAATGCACCTATGTTCTTCGTCCATAACAGATGCCTACCCATACCATAACCCCACCACCACCATGGGCCACTCGATCCACAACATTGACATCAGCAAAGCGCTCACCCACACGACGCCACACACGCTGTCTGCCATCTGTCCTGAACAATGTAAACCGAGATTCATCCGTGAAGAGAACACCTCTCCAACGTGCCAGACGCCATCAAATGTGAGCATTTGCCCACTCAAGTCTGTTACGGCGACGAGCTGGAGTCAGGTCAAGACCCCGATGAGGACCACGAGCATGCAGTTGAGCTTCCCTGAGACGGTTTCTGACAGTTTGTGCAGAAATTGTTTGGTTTTGCAAACCAATTGTTTCAGCAGCTGTCTCAGTGGCTGGTCTCAGAAGATCTTGGAGGTGAACCTGCTGGATGTGGAGGTCCTGGGCTGGTGTGGTTACACGTGGTCTGCGGTTGTGAGGCCGGTTGGATGTACTGCCATATTCTCTGAAACGCCTTTGGAGACGGCTTATGGTGGAGAAATGAACATTCAATGCACGAGCAACAGATCTGGTTGACATTCCTGCTGTCAGCATGCCAATTGCACGCTCCCTCAATGCTTGTGGCATCTGTGGCATTTTGCTGTGAGACAATCATCTCAGCAAAGCAGAAGTGCTCACTATCACACATTTAGACAGATTTGTGAACAATGTTTGAGAGAAATGGTAATATTGTGTATCTGGAATGAATGTTAGATCTTTAAGTCCATCTCATGAAAAATGGGAGCAAAAACAAAAGTGTTGAGTTTATATTTTTGTTGAGTGTATTTGCAGAATGTATTGGAAGCCCAATGTCCTCACTCCACACGCCCACCTCGTCTTGCAGACCACCGGGCAATCGCAACGCTGATTGGCTATCGCGGCGACGCCAAAAAAAAAAATAATTTAATCTTCTGCGTTTGCCACACATGTTGGCCGCGCCGCCAATTCACACGCTTCGATGAGGCGCGGCAAAGCGCCGGCTGCTGGACGCCGATTCTTGGGTGGACGCGCGGCCACGCGCTAGTACATTGACTTTGTATGTAATCTCGCCGCGCGGCCAGTGCGGTGTGTTCCCAGTTTTAGGCTCTGCTAATACTATGTCCTAACACCTCTAGACCTATTGTAAATATTTTTTGTTTATAGCTCATCCTTTATATCTTATCTTTATCATGTTCGTATATTGGACATTTTACTTTTAAGAATTGTCTCATTGTGTGTTACCTGGTTTCTATAGCATTGAGCATGATGCCACAAGATTTTGCTTTGTAAACAATAAAATATTTTATGTTGTTGTACCTTACCTTGGACTCCTGTCTACACCATGTTCACCATTACAGACTTGTTGGTTGTAGGCCGAACAATAGTTACTGATTTTGATGCACAGATTACTGTATGTCATATTGTTTTTAATCTACAATTTATGAGGTAAAGGATGTTATAAAATCACAAGTATGCAAGGAAGGTCCAGCATACTGACAAAATCACAGGAAAAAACACCAGATAAACCAGAAAAATAACTAAGCTATCAGTGTTGCTTCCAAAGCTAGCCAGAATATATTACAATGAAGTACTTCAGGTCACATTTCTATATTGATAGCATAAAAAAACATTTGCTTATTTATTGAATACAGTAGCTCAGCATCTGAAGTTTGTCCTCAACCTTTTACCTTAGTAGAAATGAGTATTTCTCTAATAGTACTCAAGTTCAACAGCACTCTGGTTAGTAGACAAACCACATCAACCAACTTGAATTCAAAGTTTTAATCGCAAAAATATGAACAACTATTTATCAAAATAAAATGTGTAGTGTGTTGGCTCCGGTCATTCTGGTCACAGCTGCTCTAGCCACGGTCCTGGGTCTCTCTCTTTGCAGGATTCACGCCAGGAAATGGCGTGAATCGGCGATATTGTATATAAAACATTGAGCAAAACATTAGTAAGGCAAGCTAATTTTAGCCTGCAGTAGCTTACAGTGCATACATGAAAAAGAACTGCAAGGTTACGTCACGTTAGCTTTGCTGCCCATGTTACCAAACATAGGAAAACATAGTGCCAATAAGACATTTTAGAACAGGATTCAAAACTGTAACACCTGTGCCGTGTTTACGCCCGTGTCATACGTCTGTGCACTGCATCTAGCTCGCATTTTTTTTTCACAGTCAGTGTCTCACTGCTGCAGCACTGCTTTTACCAGCCTGTTGCTACATGAGTTTTTCTCTGATAATTCCCATTAATGAAGCGCTGTGTAGCTGCTCTGATCTGCTAACACAAGCGTCGGGGGAAAAAAGAAAGGCAAACGCAGGATGTGTGGCGGTGATAAATGAGTAAAAATAAAAACTTACTGTGTTGTGGTCGACGTCCGTCTCTCCCCGCGGGCTGTGGCTTGCGCCTCCAGTTCAACTTCTCAAGACTGAAATATCTCCAGAAATGTCTCCAGGGTTCCTCTTTCCATATGTGGAGCAAAGCTACAGTGAAGCTTCTAACAGTGAACGCTACGAATCCACCAGGCACAGCGGCTGGGGCTCCTCTTCCACAGCATGGAGTAGCTGCTAGTGTAGCTAGCTTCTCCTCTTCCTCCTTACGACTATCACCTCTCTTCCTCGCTGTAATCCGGTTTATACAGGTAGACACGAATGTCCGTTCACTGGAGTACACATTATAAAAACCCCTTCAGGCTTTTCTAAAGGAAAATTTCCTTATGCCATGATCGGAGTTTTTCGGGGCTCGGCTTCTCGCTTAGCGGGGAAGAAACATGGTGGACATTCTGTTTACATCTCGTCCGTGAGCTCTCGTCCCCCTCATTCCTTTTTGGTGGGCATAAAAAATTGCGGAACTAGTGGTTTGTAGTCATCGGCGCTTCTCGCACGCAAGCCATAGGTCAAGAAAAACCTCTTTCCTTATATTATAATAGCCATTTTATAATGATGGAACGCTGGTTCAGTATGGGTGAAGTAATCCTTTAAGTTGCATCATGTATCAGAGTTATTGAGTTACATTTCCCTGTGCCTCACATCATCATAATCATTTTCAGAATGGAGTTTTAACATATTGTGATGTTGAATAAGTAAGCCATCACATCTGATGCTGACTCTTATCTGCACAGTATGTTTTCAGGTTTCCTTTTTACTTTTCTTTTAAACAATAATAACCATTATAATAATAACACATTTTATCTGTAAGTGCTCTTTTGTTTTTGTCAGGGATGTTTCTTCTTTTTTGGTATGGGAGACCATTGAGGAACCTGATGTGGACTTTGAAGAGTTTGTAGAGTTGTTCTCCAAACATACTGTGAAAGTGAAGAAACAGCCACTCTCTGACACAATCACCAAGTCCAAGGCCAAACAGGTTTGTCTGTGTGCATGATTATTTAGATGTGATGAAAGTGGGAGTCATGGTCCCACAACGCTCTATATGTAAATGTATCTTTTATCTGGATGAATTTTTTTTGAAAACAGATTTGTGGATTTATATATATATATATATATATATATATATATATATATATATATATATATATATATATATATATATATATATATATACACACACACACACACACACACACACACAAATATATACATATACACACACACTCACCGGCCACTTTATTAGGTACAGCGGTTCATTTTATTGTTAACACATATAACCTATCAGCCAATCACATGGCAGAAACTCAAAGCATTTAGGAATGTAGACCTGGACGTGACAACGTATTGAGATTGAAACCGGGCAACAGAATGGGGAAGAAAGGGGTTTTAAGTGACTTTAAACATGGCAATGTTGAGTGTGCCAGGAGGGCTGGTATGAGTATTTCAGAAACTGCTGATCTACAGGGATTTTCACTCCAAACCATCTCTAGGGTTGACAGAGAATGGTCCGAAAAAGAAAAAATATCCAGTGAGCGGCATTTGTGTGGACGTAAAATGCCTTGTTGAAGTCAGAGGTCAGTGGAGGATGGGCATACTGGTTTGAGATGAAAAAAAGTCAACAGTAACTCAAATAACCACTCATTACAACCAGGGTATGCAGAATAGGGGTGTAACGATACACATATTTGTACCGTACCGTGACGGTACAGGCACGTATTTGGTGTTACAGAGGTGGACCGCGGTCCGTTCGTGGCGTAGCCTACATAGCGTTAATATATGGCGAATGTACAGGCTTGTTTTGCGGTGTGGAACTTAAAACTTGTAGTCGGAGTTCCCCCCGGACCATTTAGCCTCCGGCTCGCTCGCACGTGCGCAGTAGCAGCCAGCGAGAGTCTGTTATCTCCATGGTGAGAACAGCTTGAGAGTGCAGTGTTGCTAACTTAGCAACTTTTCAGAGCCCTCTGGCGACTTTTTTTTTCAAAAAAGCGACTAGCGACAAATCTAGCTACTTTTTCTGGTGTTATTGGTGACTTTTGGAGACTGTTGCTAAAGCATGTATCGCTCTTTACTTCTAAACGAGCAGCGGCTGGCTCCCGAGGCTCCTGCCTCCTCCCAGAGCACTGACAGGCGGCCGAGTCCTCACGCAGCAGTCCCTCCCAGCTGCGGTCAGAGCAGGAGATACACACCTCTCCGCTCTAGTGTTCCGTTTGCATCACTATTAGCAGTTGTAGCAGCGTTCCCCCCTCTTCTACAGTCTATGAGTAGTGCAAATAAAGATGTTATACAGTGCTTTCGAACAGAGAGCGAACTGCATGGCGAAAGACAACAGGAAACCGGAGCTTGCAGGCGTACCCCTGTCATTCAAATCCCACTTGAGGGATAACTTCGGATTCCAGTAGAATTATGAAAACAGTGATAAACGTATGGAACAATGTCGGCACACAGGTTATTGTTTCACCGCGATCGCCTATAGGAGCCAACCATGGACATATAAAGGGAGCCAAAACGTCGAACATGCATACGCATTTGAAAAGGCACCATCCAGGTCTTACTATCGTTACTGTGAAGAAAAATCGAGCTGTGCAAACACAGACAGTATTTTCTTTTTTATACTGAAAATACATAAGCTGTCATTTAATTAATGCTGCAGTTGCACTTTTATTTGATAACTGTTATATTTATAACAGCACTTAGAGCTGCAGTAACATATTTTTTTTAAAGTCAAAAATACCTTAAAGAAGACATACCCTTTTTTTTTTACATACCAGCTTACAGAGCCTGCTGAGCATTAACACTGGCTTTTTTTTCACTGCAATTTTAGTTTATGGTGCACATTCACTAGTATTTAATTTTTTTTTTTTATTTATTGGAGAATTGCAGCAGTATTCTTTTTAGATTTGTTAGGCCTATGCATTTTATTTGTATGTTACATAGGCCTACTGTCAGCTAGTTAAAACTGTTCATTCTCCCTTAACTATGAACCGTACCGTACTGTACCGTACCGTGACTTCAAAACCGAGGTACTTACCGAACCGTGACTTTAGTGTACCGTTACACCCCTAATGCAGAATACCATCTCTGAACGCAAAACACAACCAACCTTGAAGCAGATGGGTTACAGCAACAGAAGAACCCACCGGGTGCCACTCCTGTCAGCTAAAAACATGAAAATGAGGCTACAATTTTCACAGGATCACCAATATTGGACAATAGAAGATTAAAAAATCATGCCTGGTCTGATGAGTCTCGATTTCAGTTGCAACTTTCAGATGGCAGGTTCAGAATTTGGCGTAAACAACATGAAAGTATGGATCCATCCTGCCGTGCACCATCAACCATGCCATGTTCAAAGTCACCTATATGTAACGGTTGGGTCTGGAGGACACAGGCGCGGAGACAGTATAAGTAAAAGATGATTTATTTCAGGAGAAACCAGCAGGGTGTTAGGACCGTGATCCGGGGAGGGGAACTGGCTGGCATGGGGGTCCAGGGAGAGAGCAACGGGGCAAGTCCAGGGGGCTGAGTGGAAGCAGGCTAGAGCAGAAAGGCAGGAGGGGTCCGAGGAGTAGTGCTGGAGAGCTAGGGCTGGAGCTGGTGGCTGGAGTCAGGCCGGGAGAACTGTGGCAGAGAAACAGGGGTTAACCAGGAAAAAATGCAGAAAAGCGGAGTCGTAAACAGGTGAGCAAGAGAGTGAACTGACTGTATGAAAACAGAAACTACAATCTGGCAGTGTCTGGAAGGTAGGACCGGGTATATGTAGAGCAGTTGATGATGATTGAAGGCAGCTGTGAATGTTGGTAATTGACTCCAGCACACCTGACTCCAACCCTGCAATTAGACCATCACACAGACAAGGGTGAAAGGGAAAACACACACAAGGCCAAGGGGCCCAAGCGGGATCATGACACTAAACCCCCTTTCTTCCCCATTCTGATGCTTGGTTTGACTTCAGTACATTGTCTTGACCATGTCTAAATCTATAAATGCATTAAATTGCTGCCATGTGATTGGCTAATTAGCTTTTTGTTTTTATAAGCCATTGAACAGGTGTACCTAATAAAGTGGCCGGTGAGTGTGTGTGTGTGTGTGTGTGTGTGTATATATATATATATATATAATTAAATAAATTAAATTAAATTAATTATTTAAAAAATGTATGTTGTTCAAATAATAATTGAAATGACAGTCTAAATTCTATTAATTAAAGTTTGATTAACTGAGTTATAGTGATGATGTCTAAAATATGTACCCATTTCAGACATGTTTATTGTACACCTTTGAAAACATGATTGACAGCTATTGGCTTGATTGGCATTCAATTTGACTGTACATATTGTAATGTGGTCTATACAATTGACAACACCTGACCATTGTACTAGTAGAAGTACAGTCCCCTCCAAAAGTATTGGAACATTGAGGCCAATTCCTTTATTTTTGCTGTAGACTGGAAACATTTGGGTTTGACACCAAAATCTGAATATGAGATAATAGATCAACATTTCAGCTTTTGTTTCCGTGTATTTACATCTGGATCTGATAAACAACTGAGAAGATAGCATTATTTGTATAGGAACACCACATTGTTAGGTGAGCAAAAGTATTGGAACAGATAGGCTACAGTAACTGAATGAGGCTGCGGTGAAATCCTGAAAAAGCATCACAAAAGAAGAATGCAAAAGTGTTGTGATGTCAATGGGTCACAGGTTTGATGCAGTTATTACAAGCGAAGGATTTGCAACAAAATATTAAGTCTTATTCAGTTTAATTTATTTTAAGTTTATCTGTTCCAATACTTTTGCTCACCTAAAAATGTGGTGTTCCTTCACAAATAATGCTTTCTTCACAGTTGTGTAATCAGATCTAGATGTAAATACCTGGAAATTAAAGCTGAAATGTTGATCTATTGTCTCATATTCATATTGTGTTCCAAATGTTTCCAGTCTACAGCAAAAGGAATTGGCCTCACTGTTCTAATACTTTTGGAGGGGACTGTATATCATTAGATTGACAGGCATTTTTAAAGTTGCAGCATAATCTATGGTAATGCATCACTTGGAATCAAATGCAACATTTGTTTTGCTGCAATGGAAAAGTTACACCTTAGCTTTTGAATCTGACCTCATACTTGTTTTTTAGGTTGTCAAGCTCCTAAACAACAAGCGTTCCCAAGCAGTGGGTATCCTCATGTCCTCCCTGCATCTGGACATGAAAGATATCCAGCATGGTGAGTTTTTTTTGGCTGTGTAATAACGTGATATTTAAAAAGTAATGCATCTTGGTATGACTCATAATCTTCCATTAAAAGTGTGCACTTTTATATATTTTCCTGCTAAAACGATAAGAAGATGCAATCAATTTTGCTATTATTTGCCTACCAATTTGACTGTATAAAAATGTAAATTATAAATATTTATCGATGATGAATATTTATCTAGTCCTGACAAAAACCCTTTTAAAGGCAAAGACATTTCATGCTATTTGGTACATTTTTCCAAAATACTATTTTCATTATGTGGCAACACAATTTAACAACCATCCAAAAGTCTGTCCAATAAGTGCTTAATAGCCAATCATCTTGGTTGTCCTATTAATAAGTTAATAATAATGGATTGGATTTATATAGCGCTTTTCAAGGCACTCAAAGACGCCTTCAGGGCTGCCAAGTTTCACCAAAAGTTTGGAGTGAGATTTTTTGGCCGAGGGACCCAAAACCGTGTCCTCTTTCCCACCCAATCATTTTTGCTAGTGTCCTGCAAGTTTACTTCAGAAATCAGAAATAAAAGACAATTGGAAAATGTGATAATACATCAAAAATCTTATTAAAATAAACGAATTCATGAACTGCAAAGTCGTAGGACAGGTTTTAATTAAACATTGAGTGTGGACATATTGTAAGTGGGGGTCTGGGGTTCCCCCCCAGAAAATTTTGAGCATTAAACACTTAATTCTGGTGAATTTTTATGAAGCAATGTGTGCCTTTTCTGCATTCATTTTTATGTAAAGTAAAAGAGAACATTCACGGTTTCGCTGACACAAATTTAATTGAATAGCCTACAATGCATGTGTAGTGCTTTCAAATATCTCCTGTAGCCTATTTTTAAAACATTTGGTTAAACTGTAATAAAGGTAATTATTCTATATGTATTCAACATTGTATGGGTTATCCAATTATCCAATTTCAATTCACCATTATTATATTAAATCTATGACACTTGATGTCTTCTCAGAACATATTTTTCCCACAGTAACCTCTAAGCTTAGTTACTCAACACATTCATTCAATTAATGTTGACAACATTTTAGAACAAAAATGTGTTGGTGTGTCAACCAGCCCAATAACATAATGCAAAACAAGCTTGAATATATCAAGTGAAGTGACTGATTTGAATTAAGGTGTTCTTACCTCTTTGTTCATTTAATACCGGCGTCCTTGTTGTCATTAATTTTCCATATAATTTGAATAAAGGGCGGGACTGGGAGGCGGCGGTCTTTTATTAGTTTTGTAGTGTAACGCAGGGGGCGTGGCCGTGGTGGTTTGCCAAGTGGCTGCTGTGGCTACGGGCTGCACACGGCCATGGATATTGTCCATGCCATGGACCTATAAAGAAACCGCGCGTGCAGAAAGCATGGCAGAAAGAGGATGTCACGGAACTCAGTCCTTTTAGCTTTTCAAAATAAGACTTTCAAAGTAAAAGTACCAAAAAAATATATATATATATTACGGGGATTCATTTCTCTGCGTGAGAAATTGGAGGTGTGGCATGTGAGCGTGTGAACTGGTTGATATGCGTGTGTCTCACGGCCAAAGCGTGAGACTTGGCCGCTCTGCGCTTTACAGGGTTCCAGGTTCCATCATTCACACACAGTCATACTGGTGGTGGTAAACTACGATAGTAGCCACAGCTGCCCTGGGGCAGACTGACGGAAGCGTGGCTGCCATTCAGCCCCTACGGCCCCTCCGACCACCATCTCAAACATACATAGCAGTCATACACATTCACACCAGGCAAGGTGGGTGAAGTGTCTTGCCCAAGGACACAACAACCATCGAACCGCCAACCCTTGGATCATTGGCCAACCCGCTTTACCACCTGAGCCACTGTCGCCCGTTAACATTGTATATGCATTCAAACATCAGGGGAGACACAGTAGAAAAACACCACCAAATACATTAATGATGCTATCAGGTCATATAACCTAGGAACAACAATGGGCACTTAAGTGATGATTAATGGGTGACATCAACATAACGTCAGTTTTGTGGCAATAAATAACTCAGAACCCCAGAACTGTTGGGTTGATTTACACAACTCGAAGGGGGGAAAATGTGAAGGTTGGCTGTTATCAAATTTTATGCAGGAATGCAAAACATGACAAGAAATGATTTGATGTATTGTCGCACACACATACAGTATGTGGTAAAAACACTAGGGATGGGGCCCACCCGATACAATATCGGTACAGGGTCCGATATGGCTGCAATCTACATTTTGGATATTGGACTGACAAAAAAAATAATATAGGGGAGAACGGGGTAATCTGAGCCACTTTTTACATTTGCTCCCCTCTAAGCGAGCTAAAATGATTTATCACTCAAATTTACACATTTCCCATTAATTCAGGATGTTTCCTAGAAATGGGCATTGGCAGAATTTTTTCAAGACAAAGGGCAGTGAAAATATGATGCTAGCCACACATTCCAGAACTAATGTCGGACTAGTAAAAGAATGATGGGGTTTGGTCAATTAAGCAAAGCAAATTTTCTAAACACTTGAAAGTAACTCTGAACAAAATCAAAAACAACATATTATAATTCAAAAGGTTTTAATAAGATTCAAATGAAAGATAGAACCAGTTAGATTAGAACACAGTCTGGGTGTTTATTATACTATCTATGGTCAGAACACAGGATCCTTAGAGCCAGCTAGTGTCTGGAGGTCAAAGCATAGGACAATCAGAACCAGCGAGAACAGCCTGGGACTCAGAACACAGGAGGAGACCCAACTGGATTACAACATCAGCCTGTCATACTCTACAACTAGGCCTACTCTACATTCCAGCCCTGAAGGTTACAGGGAAAGATGAGAAGGTGCTCTTTCCGTGTGGTTGCCCCAGGTCGTCTTCCTGGTGTATTTCCTTGGCATGATGGCTTTTCTACAATGTGTAAGACATTAAAATAAAACATATGTCATGTAATATTACATTAAAATATGTGTAAGACTAAACTTAACTTGTGCCTCATGGTGGGGGAAAGTGAGACAGTGGCTCACTTTCCCCCACAGCATTTGGTTCACTTTCCCCCACCACCATAATTTGAGAAAAAAACTACCTCTCTTCGCATTTCAGGCTAATCTTCAGTTATCAGCATCACATGGTTTCATATGTTGGTAGTTCATCAACACGTATGATAGAAGTTTTTCTACGTGAATACATTTGCTTTGGCACAACAGTTGATTAAGTTGACAGCAAGAAAATTAACTTTTACATGCAAAATACCTATTTTGGTGAAAAAAACATATATAGGGGAAGGTGGGGTGATTTGTGCATTTTGGAAGTTGCAAAACCCATTGTTTCTAGAAAACCGTGGAAGAAATTGGAAATGTGACCACATATTTAAGAAGAGCCATCCATTTGACTCATCCTGTAAAGAAGGGAGACACAAGGAATAAGATATAAGCACATTTAAGCTCAAAAAACTGTGTTTTGCCTTTCAAAGTAAAATTTCCATGATCAAGGTTTTTTGATTATTGTGTCTGAACAATTATAGACACGTTTGAAAACATTTGACACATGTTTTAGTGCTTTGGTATGCTACACTTTGAGTCTATATAATTAGCACAATGTCAACCCTAAATTGCTGCATCATGCCTATTATCCAAAATTCTGGGGATGGGGTGATTTGTGCGCAAGGGCCTGGGTGAGTTATAAGTAAGTAAGTAAGTAAAATGTATTTATAAAAGCACATTTATGACAGTTTGCACTGTCCAAAGTGCTGTACATTGTGCATTCAGTAGGTAAACAATGAAGGTAAAATAACAATAACCAAAATAAAAGACGTAAAGCCCATACATCCACATAAACACAGATAGTAGTGCAGAGGTAAGTAAGTAGTGCAGAGGTTAATGGGGAGGAAACACCAGGGTGTACATATGGGTTTTGAGCCTTGATTTAAAGGCAGAAATGTAGGGGGAATCACATTTGTCAGGTGGCAGTTGGTTCCACAAGCACGGAGCAACTAGTGCAAAGTACATTTCTGAGAGTTGTGCCAGTGGCATGGCTGTATACGCTGGTCACCAAAAGAAAGTGATTGTCTACAGTAGCTCAGAAGAGAGTGACATCTCAATTCCACTTAACGACACCACTGATGAGAGTTCAGATGGCCAGAAAGATGATGATGGTGACTTTGTCATTGTGACACAATGACGCACAAATCACCCTCACTTTGAGTAAAAAGTTGCACAAATCACCCCACCTTCCCCTACATATAATCATATAAAATTTACTTTTACATGCAAAATACCTATTTTGGTGAAAAAAACATATATACATATATACATACATATATATATATATATATATATTATATTAACTATGAAATAAATTAAAATGTTAAGGCCATAGCTATTTGATATAGCAAACAACAATATTAAAATTAACAATTCAAAAGTTGAATTCTGATGTTCTGCATTCAAACAGTTCAAAGCTGTTAAGATAAACCTACATGCATTTGTGTATACTGTATATGTTGCTCTTTTAAATTGCCTTCCTAACCTTGCACATAACATCACTACCAACAAAGAAATACATATTAATTCAGTGTTTCCCGCACGTTCACTCAGCAGCGGAGTGAACGTGCGCCGCCACGATAAAAATCCTTCTTCTCCGCATTTTCTATTTTTTTTTGTACGTAGCTCCTTTTAGGCTATGTGCAGCGCGTAACGTAAATTGCGCAACACGCGGCACATCATCACGTAGCCAACATCAAAGAAGAAGAATAACCTAACAGCGAGTGTGGCAGTTGTTCGCAGTAGTAGCCTACACGGTTGCAAAGTTACATTGATTCCAGCAGCGAGTGAAGCGGAAGAGCAAAGAAAGAAAGAGAGAGACAGAGAGAGCGAGAGAAAGTTGCTAAAATGTGTCGCGAGACCCGTCGCCAGACCTCAGTCTTAAGGGGGGCATATGAAATGCATAGGGGGGCACAATTATTATTAGCCTACAGTACGTAGCCTATATTTTTAATAGTCCTATACTCTATTCGCGCAGCACGTAATCATCACGTTAAACTAACAAACAGCGGTAGCCTATAGCCTACAACATCAGTCCTCATAATTCATAATTTAAAGCAATACATTACATAGAAGCAATGTTATGAATATCCATAAAACACTTGACTATTCAACATATTAGATGTAGCCTAACACGGCCCGGCCCCCTATGGCCCGCCCATAGCGACGGGTATGTGTGTCGCTACATGACCTCCAGTGTTAAAAACCCTCTGAGCCCTATCGTAATTTTATTTTATTTTATCTAGGCTATAAACCGTAACCTCCGTGCCGTTTTTCCTCTTGTAGACTATTGTGTGTGCGCGCGTGTGTGTGTTTTGTCGCTCTTTTTGGATCACTCATAGCCTTTACAGGAGCTTATATCCAGTCAGGAGCTTGTAGCCTAGGTATTTTCGGGAACTGTTAGATCCGATGTTGTTCTTTATTGCCATATAAAATCCGTTTTCATCGCGTATTTTAGTTAGGGATTTATGCTAATCACCTGTAAACATGTGGTCATTAGCATAAATGCAGGGAAAAAGCCTATGGACTTTTTAAAAGAGGATGAATAGTTTGTATTATGTATAACTTATATTTATTTTAGAATTTTCTCATCACTTTTTGACTCCCAAGACTAAGTTTTAAGCAATAACAAGCTTAATCAATGTGCCTTTTTGTGTAATATCAATAAATAATTGTGAGATATTTTTTGCTTTTTTTACTGTCTAATTGATCATTTCCTACATTCAAACGACATCACTGCAGCACACATATTCTGATAGTCCAGGTTGTGACCCAAATAAATGATAGCTTGACAGCTATGCATTATAGGGGTGATGAATGCAATCTTAAGAGAATAAATCCAGGCGAACCAAAACATCTCAAAAATGGTTTAGGGCTCAGAGGTTACAGTTTTTGCCGAATGCTTACACTCATGTTGCAGACTTTGGCCCACTGTGTCAAAACTTAACACACAGGCCGAATAGGACAAAGCACATGGAGATAAACTTCTAACTTATACGGCAAAATTAAATTCTTGAAACAAAACCTAACAATCCCATTTCAAAACTGTTTTTAGCATCAAAACATTACACACATGCAATTTTGAATTACTCTTTCCTAGCAGCAACAACACACAGATGTGCTTTATGCAAAACACAGCTGTATTCAGTACTTTGGATGGTTTTTGACTTTAAAAGTCTCATACAGAATTTTTTTTGTGAAAGATTGATCCACTACAGTTGATCTAGACACATGAAAACAAAATGTAAACGCTTCAGATTTTTTATTTTATTTCGCCATTTCAGGTTTTTGCAAAAGTAAAAAAATAAATGGTACAACTAGAATATTCTACAAAACATAGTGTTCTAACGCGCCCCACACACATCCTGCGTCTACCTCTGTAGCGCGTCGCCTTACCTTACTGCTGCCTCTCTCGGACTTTTCTCGGACACACATGCAACGTCTCAGCAGCTGCTGCTGCAGCGCTGCTTCTAAAAGCCCTATCTTTCTACATAGAGTTTTCATAGATAATTCCCATTAAAAATGAGGTTATTTCATGTCATCTATGATGCATATGATTTATATTGAGTCTGGACAGTAATCCGTGCGCCCCATTGCCATTTTTTTCTTTTTTTTGCCATGTTTTCGCTTGTTGGAAGTTTTATTTTGAAGGGGACACACCAGGAAATGGTGAAACTACAGCAAAAGCTGCCAGTATGAAGTTAATATGACTCTCAGCAGAGTATTTCAAAAATCACTTTACTGATTTATACGGGAGAGAGAGAGGGGGGTGTGGTCGGGGAAGAAGAAGGCGGTAGACACAGATAGAGCAACGGAAAACTGTTGCGCTCATCATGATCTTTTTTTATTTCTTCACTATATTGGATCTCTATATGTGTCATTTATCCAAAAATGAAATGCCAGAACTAATTGAAAATTAGGTTTTAAATCCCTCGGATTTTGATTGCACAATTGAATCGTTAAATAAAGGGATTATTCGCGTATACGACTGATGGATGTTTTATTTTGAAATAAACACACCGGGTAAACGTGTAACTAGAGTGAATGCTGCTGGTATGACTGTCAGCAGAGTATTTCTCTATCAGTTAAAGCACAGAGACGCGAGAGAGACGCGCTGCTCTCAGAAAAAAATAGGCGAGCCTCCTGAGGTGAAGGGGAGCGTCGCTGCAGACGTGCCTCCGACGCGCCTCAGCAGTGCGTCTGAGGTTGGATGTGTGCTCGCTCTACGTTGATTTCACAGTCTGTGACAAAAAGTCAGACGCAGACGCGAGGTAGACGCGCAGTAGAGGTAAGATGTGTGTGGGGCGCGTAAGGGAATGATTGGAAGACATTTAGGCTATGAATCCTGTCTCCTGTTGGCATCTGGCCACATCACCTCATCCACGTCACAGGCAATGTCCTCCCTTGCCAAGCAACGGGGGAAATATCGCCTTGCGTGCCGTATCCAACCTTTTGCAGAATTTTTTGGAAAGATTGATCCACTATATTTTCAATTAGAAAAGAAAACAAGTTTATATTGCAATTTCATGGTTTTGGCCAACAAAAGAAAAAAACACAACGAATAGGTAGGATCACAGTTCAACAAGCAAATCAGTGTGTCACTATGAACTCTGAAACAATTACAGTAAAAAAAAAGATGTGTTGTAAGGAATGGGGCGAGTGGATTATGAATCCTTTGGATACCGCCTCCCGTTTGTGTCTGGCTACAACGCCTCATCGACATCACATGCAATGTCATCCTTTCAGAAGCAACAGCAAAAATATTCCTGATATCCAGTCTAAATGTCCTAATTATGGAGCTATTGTGTTGTTGGGCTGGAATCTCAGACCAGCCTCCTATATTGTTAAGCCATGATCTATAACATGGTCCACCATAGTGACCCTGTCTCCGTCTGTTGTCTCCTTTGTCATCGTCCTCCTGCCGCTCTCTTTTGTCCTCTTCCTGACTCTTACTGTCTCACAAAGGAGCTGAGCTCACCTGCGGTCTATGTGTAATGCTAAGGCTCAAACTGATTGGTATTATATTAGCTTTATTTTATATTTTTCACGTGTGTGAATCTGTGTGCTTTTCCAATTTTAGTTGTGTTTTGTATTTTAAATAGATGTGTTTTCCAAAGGATTGCAGGTGATTTCCTTTTTGACCAATGTGTCTTATGTAAAACACTGTGTGCAGTGTTTTGAAAGAAGTGTGTTGGAGAATTTCAAACACAGTGCAAAGCACTTATTGTGTTTGTAGGGTTGGTGCTTTTGTTTAGGGCATGGTTACAAAAGTCAGAGGTTGTGATGCTTTGGGCATAGCAACCACTTTTAGTATTTAAGCATTAGGCAAAAATCTGTAAATAAATTGTGCAAAATAATTTTGAGTTGTGGCATTTTTTGTTTAAATATTAATGTCTATACAAAAATGTCAACATCTGTAAATGAAGACACAAAAGGCAAAGTTACAACACCAATAATCCTATCTACAGTAATACACAGGACTGTGTGAATAGGATTTAAGTGCATATTCTCCTCTCAAAGTGCACCAGATTCATGGATTCCAATGTACAGGGTACAAAACAATTTGGACGGGGGGCATGCCCCCGGACCCCCCTAGAGGGTTCGGGGACCAGAGCACCGCTGCTGAAAAAAAATCCTGCGGGAAACACTGTAATTATGATATCAGACAGTATCGGCCGATGTCTAAAACCCAGATATCGGAATGGAACTAAAAATAGTGGATCGGTGCATCCCTAAAAAACACACATTTATTAATTTATTCACGTAAAGAGGGTGGCCGCGATGTACTTAAATAAGAGACCTCAAGTCTATTATAGAAATTTGCTGCGCATATTATGTCCATCTGCTTTTGCACTTAAGGACTCAGTGTAGCAGCTGCTATAGATTATAATGGGAGCGTATCCTTACGGCTTTCTGCTATGTCTCGCTATGTGCCGCTTATGTGCCCGCCCAGTGTAGCAAGGGGGTTAAAACTATGTCCTGTACAGATTGGTTACTTCCTGTTTAAACAAAACCAACACTATAACACTGCTAATAGAAATCAGAGGCAGAACACTGACTGTATAGTCATGTGGGAGCATTAATATATACTGACATTGAAAGACGATGACATTTTTGCTATAAATTGACATAAATCCGATGACTGTTAATTTTGAAGAATATGGCCACTAAAGGTTTGCTTTAGTGCTTTAGTTACTGCTCAACCGTTGCAAAATTGTGTCCATTGACAGAGCACACGCAAAGGGCCCTGCTGAGCAGACAGCGCACTGTCCCATTTGCATGTTTGTAAATAAGGGACTATTCAAAATCCAACGCAGAATAGCTCCCTCGTTCTAAATAGCACCTAATCCTTAAAGGCCAGCACTTATTGCCACATGCCGTTTTAGGTGTCCGAAAGGCTTGGACTAAAGCAGCGCTATTTCTTTATACACTCTGTCTCTCTCTATCCCTCTTCAACGCTTGTGAGCTTTATAATATATTGAATAGATATTGAGTTATATTATGGGGGAAATCTCCAGGCACAGGGGAAGTCGGTTGTGTATCTTTTTGGATTTCCAAAAATAAAATAAAATAAAAATTCTGATGGAGCTCTTTATTACAAACTACATCAACGTTTAAACCTGTGATATGTGTGTAACAGCTGACCTATGTGAATGTGAAGCAGATTATAGATGTGCAATGGACACACTGTGTCATTCACCGGGAAGCGCCGGTAGCGTCAAGGCAGCTCAGCCCCGAACATAACAAAGTTTTGACAGAGGTTGTGAATGTGTTCAATTTCATTAAAACACGACCCCTGAAAAGCGCGACTGTTCTCCGCATTTTGTGAAGAGATGGGAGCTGATCACACACACACTGATCATACAGCTGGGCTCACAATGAGGCAAGGTGTTGTAGCGTGTCTTTGAGTTCAGAGCGGAGATCCGGCTCTTTTCTTCGTGGACTGCATATAAAAGTGTTGTAGGCCTACTGTCGTTTCTGGACAAACTTTCAAAAAACTGTGGTGGTACCAGGATGATGAAAAAAGAGACAGCTTGATGCAGTTGAGGAGGTTTTCCGGAACAATTCTTTATTATAAACAAAAACTCAGACTGCAATCAAAAGAACGAAGCCAATCAAACTATTCAAAGTATTGGAGTCAGATTAAAAGTGAGGTAGATGCATCATGAAAAGCTCCTAGCAAAACCCGCTATTCTTCTGATTCTAAGGCCTTTTATCCTCAGACTCCAAGTAAGATGAGTGTCACTTTGGTCATAAAGATCTGCCCCCTTGTTGTCCCTGATAGGTGGACACTGACTATTCCTTAAACTATTACCAACAGAGGCTTAGTGGGAAACATCATCTTCAAAGGAATGCACCATGGGGTGCCTATGAGTCTACTCAGAATTTCAGAATAGTAAGGTTTAACAACTTCACATAAACTAACTACTGTTAGGCTCGTAAACCAGTCAGTCCTGAGCCTATTTTAATGTATGTAAGCAAAAGCAGAAATACCGAAGGTTTTCCCTTTCGATGACCAAGCCAAACAACCCACATTCTTGACCCTGTCTCTTACAATTCAGGGGTGAGCACTATTTATATACTGGCCTTGTTGTAAGACACTGCATGGCAGTCTTTTCCTATAGCTCAGCACACATGGAGAGATGCATTTTGACTTGTAGATATCTTGTTATTCCGTGTAATGGTTTTACTTAATTAAACAGTCATTTTAGGATGTGTTATGACAAAATACACCACACTACCTTCAACTGTCTTTTGGTTTAAGAAAAAATACTCCAACTCAGTCTCAGTCTAGTTCAAATACAAATAAAAACTTTGTCAGTTGGTGTGCAGACAGGCTCAGAGTCGTCAGACAGGCTCAGTCGTCATCATGATGTGTTCAAATGTAACAACAACAAAAAAAATTATTTTGTTTTTAGTGAGAAACTTGAATAATATAGTTTTGGTGAAAAACTAGTTTTTTCAGCAATATAAAATAGATAGTAAATATGGAACTATGACCTGTTTAACATCCTATCTTGAGCTCTGATCATCTTATAGGCAATTAAAGCAATGAAACAAGTTTATCGCATTTGCAGTGCAAAACAGGCTCATTGCAGCCACTAATGCAGGCCTAAGACTCACAGACTGATTTTGACAATTTTTTGGGCTCAGATTGCAAAGTAATGAAATAAATGCTTATATTTTCTCTATTGTGAATTGTATTACTTGATTTTATATCAATACATTTTAAACTTTTAAGCCTGACCTATTTTGTTAACGCAATTGGGGAACGGTGGGGCTTGAAAATTTCCTCTCCTCCAAAGTGGGGAATTCCAATTTTTTTTGAGAACCACTGTTTTTGGTATTGAATCCCAAGTGACAGAAAGTAGAATACCACTCGTATTTTCGTTTTACCGGAAATGGGAGAATGGAGCGGTTTTGTGTGCAATCTCACCTTTGTTCGATTCTGAATAAAACAAATAAACAAGCCTAATTGGCTGTGCCACTGAGAGCTTCCTTCTTCTGCCTTTCCAACGTAAAAGTAACCTTTGTAATAGGATCACAGCGTACATGGACCCATAACATGTGCCCTATTGAGCACAATCTGTGAAATATACAGCCTACATTTTCGAATAAAATATTAGGCCACATATTTATTTAATTTTTTTTAATTTAAGAACACGTTCTCACTCCCAACTACTCAAATTCAAACAGTTGGTCAGAATGGAGTAGTGCGTGCTTCCTCTCCAAATATTCTTCCTGCTGAAATCGGCGCGCATGGCCGCAGCTCACGGCTCTGCCTTTCGGTGCTTTTTTGTTGTGTTTGTACTTCTGCCAATAAGTTTGTTGTACTTCTGCAAATATTTCGTGCAGTCGCCAGGATCTACTGAACATTGGTTTCCGGCACAAGTTACCTGTGACAAGTCACCGCACCCACAGTATATCCGAGGAGGAAAGGTAGCATTCCAGCTACTGAGCTAGCTCTGGACGGACCTCCTCTCGCCCTGATTTTCTTCCTAAACCACTCCATCTGTCTCGGCACGGATCACTTCGTAGCCTGGATTTCACCGTGATCTGGCCTGGTGTCTTGCGGTGTCCTACAGCTCATCATACAGCGTCATATGTCATACAGCCTGCCTCCTTCCTTCTACACCAGGATCGGTCGGCTACAGCCCAGCTGATTTAGGACCCGCAAAAACAGTCAGGACCCCGACTGCTCGCTACGGCCGAGGTGGCCGCGGCGCCGGCTCAAAAAAGGTGGACACCTTTTTCCTCAGCGTCGTCGTGCCTCTGGTTCGTATTAATATGTATCTCTATACAAGATCTCCCACGGCCCTCTGGCTCACACTCTCCATCATCTGTCTTCTTGCTGTGGCCCAGTCCCCTGGCGATGCAAGCAGACATTTGCGCAGGCCAGCAACAGCCTTCAATCGTGGTGGGACGCTGGACTTTAGTCTGTTGCCTAGAGACGCTTTCACCTTATGGATCACTATACATGCAGGACTTCCTAGTTTGTCTGTGTCACACTCTCCACTGTATTATTTTATACTAGGCCTACTGCAACAATTTACTGGCTCTTACCTCCCACTACCTGCCAAACTCTCTATGAAACAAAACAGCAGTACTCATAAAGCATGCTCTGGCTTTGCTTTTAGGCGGACTGTCATCGTTCTCATGCTATTTATCTCAGGGAACATACACCCCAACCCAGGCCCAGTTAGTGCTATGCATGCTGTCCCTAGCCTGGCACTTAATGATTTCTGTGATCGCACATGTTAGGGTTTCTTGCACATTAACATTCGCAGCCTGTTACCTAAACTTGACATTTTGAAATCCTGGGTTCACACTGTTACACCTGATGTTCTTGCTATTTCTGAATCATAGCTTAAAAAAGCATTGCCAATCCTGAAATTTTCATCCCGGGTTATAATATATTTCGGCAGGACAGAGCAACTAAAGGAGGTGGTGTTGCTCTGTATGTTAAAGATCATCTGCAAAGCACTGTTGCTCTGTCAAAATATGTTCCTAAGCTACTTGAACTGCTAGTGTTAAAGATCAAACTGTGCAACAAATTCTCTCTCTCTGTTGCTGTCTGCTACAGACCACCCTCTGCCCCACTTTGTTCTTTAACTATTCTCAGTGAACTTCTGGCCCCACACATCTCCTCTGAGTTCATTTTATTGGGGGACTTGAATTGGGACATGACTAACCCCCCAGATCTGGTTGTTCAGCAATTTGACGCCCCCTAAACCTCTACCAAATTATTTCAGAGCCCACCAGACTCAATCTAAAATCTCCTTCATCTGCTATGCTGATAGACGTCATACTCACGAACGCCCCCTCTAATTATAAATCTGGTGTCTTCAGTCAAGATCTGAGCGATCATTGTGCTATTGCCTGCACGCGCTCCGGCTCCTCAGTTAAGCGCCCACCCGTGATCATCTCCAAACGTTCCCTGAAGAACTTTGACCTGGACGCCTTTCTCCACAACACTGCTGCAGTGAGCTGGGACAAAATTAATACTCTCCCTACTATGGAGGTGGCCTGGTCCTTTTTCAAATCAACTTTCAGTCAGATCATCAATAAACACGCTCCACTCTTAAAATTACGGATCAAGGATCGTTTTAGCCCCTGGTTTTCAAGTGATTTGGCTGCTTTAATTTGCCAGAAGAACACCTTATGGCGGAAAGCCCGTTCCTCCCAGTCTCCTGCTGATTGGCTTGCCTTTCGGCAATGCAGAAATAAAAGCACTCAGGCCGTCAGAAAAGCTAAAGTCACTCATTTTCTGGACAAATTTGCTTCCTGCGGCTCTGACACCAGGAAGTTTTGGAAAATGGTTAAGTCCATGGGAAATAAGCTCATTTCACCCCACCTTCCCAATGCAATGACCTTTGGTGACACTGTTGTTACTGACAAGTCTCATATGGCCTCACTTTTCAATCAGCATTTTGTTAACTCAGCTCATGTTTTCCCTACTAAGCACTCCACTGCTGCTCATTCACTTTCACCTACAACTTCCAGCTCTGGCACTTTCTCCTTCAGACCCATTACGACCTCAGAAGTCTTAGAGAATCTCACCAAACTGGACTCCAACAAGTCAGCTGGCTCTGACGGGCTCGAGCCTATGTTTTTAAAAGCTGCTGCTCCTGTCATTGCTGTCCCCATCACACAGCTTTTCAACATGTCTCTGGAACTATCCATCTTCCCTTTAGACTGGAAATCCGCACTTGTCTTCCCTCTCTTCAAAGGAGGTTCCAGCTCTGATCCCAACTGTTATAGGCCTATCTCGATCCTGCCGTGCCTGGCTAAGGTCTTAGAGAAACTGGTACATAAACAGCTCAGCCACTTCTTAACCCCCAACAACATCCTGTCCAACTTGCAGTCTGGGTTCCGGCCAGGCCATGGGTGCACCACAGCCAGGCTGAAGGTCCTGGATGATATTGTTTCCTCTCTGGACTCCAAGCAGACCTACATCACTGCCTTCATTGACCTCTCTAAGGCCTTTGACTCCGTCTTCCACCCCATCCTCCTACAGAGGCTTTCCAGCATCGGTCTTTCACCACACTCCTGCAATTGGTTCACCAGCTACTTAATCCACTGAGTCCAGCAAGTTAAATCGGATAACATCAAATCAGCCTCTCTCACCATCATCAAAGGGGTGCCACAGGGTTCTATTTTAGGCCCAACGCTATTCTCCATCTACATTAACAATATAACCAGGAATGCAGGCAACTCCAAGATCCACCTATATGCTGATGACACCATCATATACTCAGAGGGCCCTTCTCTCCCCTCTGTGGCGGCCACACTACAACACAGTCTCACTTCTGTAGAACAGCATTTCCATAGCCTTCATCTTCTCTTCAACATCTAAAAAACCAAATGCATTATCTTTGACCGGAAACACGCCCCTACCTCTGTCCCAAAAATCCTCTGTGCCGACGGCTCTGAACTCAAATTTGTATCATGTTACAAATACCTTGGCCTCTGGCTGGATTCATCCCTCTCATTTACCAGCCACATCAAGCACCTACAATCTAAAGTCAAAGCTTGTCTGAGTTTCCTTTACCGCAATAAGGCTTCCTTCACTCATGCAGCCAAACACACACTCGTCAAAATGACCCTCCTGCCCATTTTTGATTACGGTGACACCATCTACAGAATTGCATCTCACTCCACTCTCAGCCAATTGGACCCACTCCACCATCAACAATCATAGCTGTAAAACTTTAAAGTAGACACTGTTTTGGCTGATAAGCGGGTTACAACAACATGCGTTGTTGCATTGCAGTAACAAGCCCAAAGGCGGCGTTCCTGACGTGAATTTATAAAGGATTCATAGTCGCTTGAACGTCCGCTGCCTTACTAGTCGGCACTAGAATTGCCCATCACTTGGACTTGAACATAAAATGTGTGAGAATTAACGTGTGTGTAGGCCAAAGTATGTAACGGCTGGATCAGGAGGACACAGGTGCTGAGACAGTAACAGTTTTAAGAAGATTTATTTTGGAAGTAACCAGCAGGGGGTTAGGACCGTGATCCGGGGGGGAAGCTGGCTGTCATGGGGCTCCAGGGAGAGAGCAACGGGGCAAGTCCAGGGAGCTGAGTGTGAGCAGGCTAGAGCAGGCAGGCAGAGGGGTCCGGGAGGAAGTGCTGGCGGGCGAGGGCTGGAGCTGGTGGCTGGAGTCAGGCCGGGAGAGCTGTGGCAGAAAAGACAGGAGTTAGCCAGGAAAATTTCAAAAAGCGGAGCTGCAAACAGGTGAGCTTAGAGAGAGGACTGACTGTGTGGAAACAGAATCTACAATCTGGCAGTGTCTGGCAGGTAGGGCGGGGTATATGAAGAGCAGTTGATTGATGATTGATGGCAGCTGTGAATGCTGGTGATTGACTCCAGCACACCTGACTCCAACCCTGCAATAGACCAGCACATAGACAAGGGTAAAAGGGAAAAACAACACAAGGGCTTGAGGCCCAAGCAGGATCATAACAAGGTGTGTGCTAATAAAGAGAGCTAAAAAGGTGAGAGCAGCAGAAAGCAAAGCAAAAAGGTTTTCTAGACCGCTGCCCTAAGGCCCACAGTGTTTGTTCGTCAGATAATTTTTTGCTTTTTCCTCCCGTCAGCTGTTCTAATGCTGCCTTTACGCACAGTGGTGGGGACAAACCCAAAACAACAAACAGCGGGACTCAGCGGTCAGGTGATAAGGAAACAGTAGCCTACACTAACGTTTAACCAGAAACTTTATAAAGACACACTTAAAATAACGATCTCTGCCCATACTAAAAGTTCTGACTTGGATTACTTGATGGAGCGATCGATGTGTATAAAGCCATCCGGTACGTATGGTCTGATGACGGGCCGTTATATTAATGATAAACAGCGCGCTGCACATTTATATGAGACTGTCCACCGCGACCCATTACGTCAAGGCTACATTAAAAAAAACAATAGCTTAAGGATTCTCATTGGTCTAATGTGGAAGTGGAATATTTGATTCAAATTTGGCCGGATGAAAATATTCACAAACAGTCGTATAGCCTACAAGTAGACTACGCTCCAAATCCCAAACGCGCATTGTGACGTAGGGAAGGAGCAATCGTGCCCAGGCCAGGAGCAGCGTGAACACAGGCCAGCGGGGGAGTGGGAAGAGGGAAGGGGGGGGGGGGCAATCATGCTGGAGCACGAAACAGACAAACTTACCTCGCCTCCACCAATACTAAAGGCAAACCATCGCGTTAATGGACCGCCACCAGATTGATTTGTGCGTGGAAAGGAAGAAAAACTCTCCTCTCGTCTGGTTAAGAGACCAACGGGTCTCGTGCGCACAGGATCGCAAACCACGATGGCCAATACAGCGGTATACCAGGCTGCAGTACGCTATGATACTTTCATACTTCAGAATGTATAAGCTATAACAGACTTTAACATATGAAAATAAAGTGACAGCTGCGCTAACTTGAGCAAGTAAAAAGATGATGATACTGTATTATTCTCCAAAAAAATTAAGGCTATTGCACCCAGATTAACCTCGCTCAAAAGTAAAGCTCTGTGCGTGTGTCCTTGATTAATGCGTGTGCGCGTCAGTGAGCAGGGCCTCACCCCCCACCTCCCTGCCACGGACCTGTCTGTAGCCTATAAACGTCTTAAATCCATGAGCCGAGACCACAGGGAAAAGCTTCTGCTGGGCACGGCATGACCACACCACAGCTGGCTTTTTTTCCATGAGAAATTATGAATTAAACCTAGTAATGGCAAGACCACCTGTTTTTATAAATTTTTTGCGAGAAATATGCATCTTAGGCTATGACCATTATTTGTATTATTATATTTAGCTATTTGGAAGTAGGCCAGGTCTATCTCTATTGTGTTAGTTCATGGTTGGTTTGGCGAGGTGTCCACCCCCGTTGCTATGGACGCTATCAAACCTAAACATGACGTTTTCAAAATAACAAAATCATGAACACATCCTTAATGAAAAATCGACACTTGCTCAGACCTTTTATATGTCCGACCATGCATTTTATTTAGATGTTGATTATCGCCTGCGTAGGCTTATTATGTGCTGCTTTCTGAGTTTTTACTTTCTTAGTTGCAAGCATGATCACAATCTGAAGAGAAATGTTTGCCTATTATAAATGTTACTTTTATGCTGGAAAAACAGAAGTAGTAAGCTCAGTGGCACAGCTGACAGAGCCCTGTAACCAATCAGGAGAAGTCCGCCCACAGATGGAATAGCCAATGAGGCTCGTTTATTTGTTTTACAGAGAGAATCGAACGAAGATGAGATCGCACACAAAACCGCTCCATTCTCCCGTTTTCTTGTTTCTGTCATAGTCTTTTTTGGTTTGGAACCAACAAGCAAGAAAAGGAGAATTCGGCTGGTATTTTCGTTTCTGCATTCCAGCAGGAAAACGGTAAAACGAAAATACGAGTGGTATTCTACTTTCTGTCACTTGGGATTCAACTGTTAAAGGCTCATTTATGCTCCAATTCCGTGCATAAATAGAGACGTACATTTACAATGTTATATCCGTCACAGCCCTCATACTTCCATGCGTCCTTTATGTTGGAATCGACATTTAGCAAATCAACTATTAGTGGGCAGCAGCGCCGCTCAGAGTAAAAAGTTACTCAAATAGAAAGAAGAGTCAAACAGTGAATTAACTGGAATACATATTTTATAATAAGTCCATGGAAGAAAGAGCTTTAGCGATATAGGCCTACTACCGTAGCGATGGAAGAGGCTAAACTAGAGGCTGTATTATAGACAGCGGGGGTCTGTGAGGACATTAATCACAACATCACGTCAAACAAACTAGCCTCATTGGCTCTTCCATCTGTGGGCGGACTTTTCCTGATGACGCCCCATCAGCTGTGCCACTGAGCTTACTACTTCTGTATTTTTTGCGTAAAAGTAACATTTATAATAGGGATCGAAAACTGATACAATTCTCTTCAGATTGTGATCAATGCTTGCAATAAAGAAAGTAGGGAACTCAGAAAGCAGCACAGTGGGCCTCATTTATCAAACTTGCGTGGAAACTGGTGCAGATCCTGGCGCAAATATAGCCCTACGCCAGGTATCGCGTGGGATTCATCAAACAGTCGTATCTCGCCAATCTCAGTATACGCATGGTCTGGTGTATACTGAGATTGGCGAGATATTGATAAATACGGCGGCTGAAAACAATCCTAATTTGAATGTCACGCCCCTATATTTTCTCAGTTTAGAGGCCTCGCCCAGAGGTGTTACGACATGGATATGCGCATTACGGCAAAGAAGAGGAACTTATCTCAAGTATAAATTGACAGCATAACATTGAAAGTAGAAAAAATAAAGTTTCATTTCGGAGCATTAAAAGCGGCATCAAAGAATGCCAGAAGGCAGTTAGGAAGGAAATAACTGCTGCGGTCAACAGCGTTGGTGTTGACAAACAATCTCCAGCTGAGGATTGTGAATTTTAGGTTTACATCAGTGTTGTCGCTCAAATGATGTAAAATAGCAAATACAATTGTATATCGCAATTTATTTACATAGCCTAGGAGGTGAAGAAAAATTGGTCTAACTTAAAAATCGCCACTAAAAAAAATGTGTTGCTGCTCTGAAATACAACACCAACTGGAGATGCAGGCATACTATAAGTGGTGGAGGAGAAAAAGACGCACCAACCAAATTAGGTATATTAAACCTTTAACTTCTTGTTTTTTTCCCCATGAAAGAAATACACGTCTGCAGAGATTTGAATTATTAGAATGTATTGGCCCTTTCAGATAGCACTACTCTAAAGGGTTGACTGATGTGCTTGGCAACCACCAGCTGTGAGAGCACCCACCGTCCGGCCGAGGTCCCGGATCAGAAAAACAAGCCGAAACGTGCTGGTTAATGGTGGAAATAAATCGCTCGCTTTAGCGATCATGACACATTAAAAGAGAAACTAAAATCTCAAAAGTGCGTCAAATAAATAAATTGTTAAGCTGAATGTTGTGCATTGTATTTGTATCATAAAGAGCAGCGTACTACTTGCATAGCCTACATATTAAATACTTCGGCTAACGTTTTAGAAGCTATGAATGAATGCAGCCCCCGTGCTGCAGAGTCCCCCCAGCTAATCCAAGATGGAGACAACTGCCCTTACAGTCCCATGCACCACTCCTAAGAGGGCCGTGTGCGCACTATTGAATCAGCGTTCCTACTCAGTTGCACACCATAAGCTGCACATTTTTAAGTGATTAATATGTTTATCTCGGTCTGAGCAAACACTGCATTAGTATTATCTACTAACAATTGTCAAACAAAGTCATCAGCTACCCGGCACAGCCTGCACTGCAAGTCCATGCTGTTTACAAACTTGCATACACGAGGTGAAAGCTGGCGTAGAATTTGAGCGTACCCTACGCTCACGTTCAAATTGATAAATGCGGAGGTTTGCGTGGACATGTGCATACACCCACTTTTCTGGTCTACGCACGGTTGATAAATGAGGCCCAGTAAGCCTACAAAGGCTATAATCAACATCTAAATAAAATCCATGGTTGTACATACAATAAAAGTTTGGATTGTTCATTAAGGATGTGTTTGTGATTTATTTTTTTTTAAATCGTCACGTTTTTCTTTGATAGCGTCCATAGCAACTGGGGTGAACACCTCGCCAAACCATTGTGAACTAACAAAATAGAGATAGGCCTGGCTTACTTCCAAATAGCTCAAAGGTGAAGTAAGCGATTTATTTATGTTAATATAAGTGTTTAATCGCTCTTTATTCATACAGTGATCACTTATATGAGTGCGCGTTTCATAAAGCCAATCTCTCAGTCACTCGCTCTGCATGTAATCGGCAAATAAACTTTTCAGGGATCCCACTACTGATAACCAATCAGAAGAGAGAACGCTACAGTACTAACTGGCAAACTGGTCATAGCCTAAGATGCATATTTCTCGCCAGCAATAGTATAAAAACACATGGTCATGCCATTGCTAGGAATAATTCATTAAAAAAAAGCCATTGGGGCAGCCAGCTGTGGTGTGGTCGTGCCGTGCGCAGCAGAGGGCATTTCCCTGCTGTCTCAGCTCGTGGATTTTAGACGTTTATAGGCTTTAGACAGGTACGTGGCAGGGAGGTGGGGAGTGAGGCCCTGCTCATTGACATGCACGCGCATTTATCAAGAACACAAGCAAGCAGCTTTACTTTTGACCTGAGCGCTATGACGCATTGGACCCCTTGGTCTCTTAACCAGACGAGAACAAAGCTACGACTTCCCTTTTTATGCACAAGTCGATCTGGTGGCGGTGCCTGAACTTGATGGTTTGCCTTTAGTATTGGTGGAGGCTTTCTGTCACTTTGGATTCAATACTAAAAACAACGATCCAAAAATACACTGACCGTACAAGGACCATGAATACACTACTAAATTGTTACTGAATACAGTGATCAGTGTTGTGACCTTTGACCTCTCCCTCTCTGTAATCAAGCCATCCTGAACTTGGACAACACAGTAGTTGACCTGGAGACCCTGCAGGCCCTGTATGAAAATGTGAGCAGTATGCACTTTCCACATACTTGTTTATTCTGATAGCCAGCACATTCATTGAGTTTGGTGGTAACTAACTGACTGCTTCTATTTCTTGCTAGAATAATGCTGCAGCAGTGATCCCTTAGCACTTCTTCTGAGTGTTAACCGTACCGCTTTCTAATAAGATCCTTGTAAGAAGCATTAGTTAAAAAGACCCTTAATAGATTCTTTTTAACATTAATTTGTGTTAATAAGACAATATATGAGTGTTAATAACAACATAATAAACATGTTTATTTGAGATTATAAGAATTTCATAAGCCCTTATAAGAAACGTGTTAACTATTTATTGATTGCTTAATAACTAGGGCTGTCAAACGATTAAAATTTTTAATCAGATTAATCACAGGATTCTGTGGATTAATCACGATTAATTTTACCATTTGAAATATGCCTGAAAAATTCGAATTTTCTCTGTATATTGTTCTATGAACAGAAAGATAAAGGACAGAAGGTGGATATGTCCTTTTAAAATTAGTAGGTTATGTTTATTAATTGAAAATCCAAATTATGGTTTTAATACTGAAAATAAATTTAAACCAAACCATAATTCAATTGGTCTGTCTCTTTACTATGTCTTTGGGAAAATATAGGATAGGCTATAGAATGCCATTTATTTGGTGAACCTATAGGTTGTGCATTCTTAAACACAACTTGATTACAGTCCGCGGTGTGTGTGTGTGTGTGTGTGTGCGTGCGTTTGTAGACGCGACCACGTCCTAGGGGACTGTTCATGTGTACCAGGAAGCCGACGTTATGTTGATGTCTGATCACACACACCTCTGAAAACTGCAGACGTTTGTGTCCTCGCGGGCTCTGAACAGACAATGTTTCTCATCCTTTTGCTCCCGACATCAACTGCCAGCCGCGGCAGTTGATTTTATATACTATGCCCCCGACACAGACGTGACCGTTAGCAGTTTAAAACTTTAAAACACGGCACGGGGTAACGTGCTGCTATGTTTGGCTGCGCGCAGCTACTGATCCTGGGTTAGCCACAACGTTAGATGACTGTAGTACAGAGCCGGTGGGATGTTCGGGGCGGATCATTCTGCGCATGCGTTAAAAAAAATAATGCCGTTAATTCCAGAAATTAATCACCCTGCGTTAACGCGCTAATTTTGACAGCCCTATTAATAACATATAAAACACAATAAAAGTCTAATGAGTTTCTTATAGTTGTTAGTAAAAGCATTACAAACCCATTCATTGAGTCTTACCAATTTACCTATGATGTCATTGTTAAACCATACTAAGCATGTCTTGCTTTATGAAGGTAAAAACAGCTTCATTGTTAATTTATTATCATTAACTACACTCTTATTAAACTGCTATATATGCATTTTGCAGGTACAGGTTCTAAAGCAGGAACAATGCTTATTAATCAATCCTTTAATATACTATTATTAACAGTTAATGAGTACTTAATGTTGTCAAGGTTGATAAAATGTGAATTAAAAAACGACATATATTGTAAATCCAATGTTTTAGCGGTGAAGCACAAAACACACTTTAATACTCCTTTCCCACTGACCAAAACACCAGGTTGGTGCAGACGATCAGGTTAACAAACTGATGATATTAGTATTGTATAGTCTTTTTAACACATTCAGGGTCTCACAGGCTTAAACAGAACCTGAATCGAAAATTAAACCATTGACTTTGAAATGTCTGTTGGAGCAGTTATTATTTAAATAAATAGGCTGTTCTTACTAAACACATGGCGTGATACGTCAGAAATTAGCGCATTGATCGCCGAAAAGCAGAGCTGAGGGACAGTCGCGCAAAAAAAGACGGATCGACGCAGGTTTTTGGTCAGTGGGAAATGGGTATAAAGTGTATTTTTGTGCTTCACCGCTTAAACTTTGAATTCACAGTAAATGTCGTTTCAGTCAAATTGTATTAATCTTGACAACAAATAGTACTCATTTACTGTTAATAAGTGTATCTTAAAGGATGTATTAACCTAATGAGTATTGCTCCCACTTTAGATCAGGTACCTGAAACATGCATAATTAAGTTTAAGAGTATAGTTTGCTGATAATAAATCAATAATAAAACTGTTTTTACCTTCATAAAGCAACAAAAAAAGTAAAGGTTAAACAATGACATAATATGACTCAATGAATGGGTTTGTAATACCTTTATTACCAGCTATAAGAAACACATTGTTATTAATTGTATTAAGCAATCAATAAATAGTTAACAAGTTTCTTATGAGGGCTTATAAAAGTATTATAATTTCACAATAAACATGTTTATTATGTTATTATTAACACTTATATAGTCCTTTTAACACAACTTAATGTTAATAAGCATTTATTAAGAGTGTCATTACCTATTAAATAATGTTTTTTACAAGGACCTTAATTTAAAGCATTACAGTCATAACTGAAGTCAAATCTGAACACATAGACATGATAAACATAGGATTACATTCAGTGACTTAAACTTCAAAATGATAAAATAATCTGTGTATAAAAAGGGGGGTGAGGACAGTTTCAGACTTTGAATACCCTGTGTATACTCTTTACTGTTAAAATCGTATGAACGTGGACACAGGTGGGGTCAAGTCTCTTGTGTCTCTCCCTCAGAGGGCACAACAGGAGGAGCAGGACAAGATTGAAAAGCACATCAAGTCAACAAAAGACAAAGATAATGCCAAACCTCTGGACAAACCTGAGCAGTGAGTTTGTGTGATTCCTTTGACACTTCAACACTAATGAGTGGACATAATGGTGAATGTTGGCTTGAGTGGTGGCAGAAGACCAAAGCAGCTGACGTTTCCTCTTGTTTTGCAGATTCCTCTACCAGCTCTCCCTGATCCCAAACTTCTCTGGCAGAGTCTTCTGCATCCTCTTCCAATCCAGCTTCTCTGAATGCATGTCGTCAATAATGAGGAAACTGGACACACTCCTGAGGGTATGCAAGGTGAGGCAAACTATCCAACCAGAGGAAAATGAACAATGCAGATCAGGGGTGGATTACTGCACGGGCACAGGCCCAGGGGCCCAGGGCCCAGGGGGCCCAAGGGCCAGAGATACTGATAGTAACTTTACATGTCGCATTGTCAAAGAGCTAAGTCACTCATGTCAATAACAGGGTCCAAAAAGGAATAGCCTAAATATAGGTATACTCATTAAAATTTAACAAGATAGAAATCATCATGGGCCCCTAAACTAGTGTGGGAGAAATACAAAAGCAAGTTAAAAACAACAGCATTAGTAGCTCTGTCTAAGGGGCTCCATGAGGGGCCTTGAAGGCCCCCTCTCACCTACAGAAATAAGCTTTATGTGTGAATTCTAAATTGTTCATAAAAAGTAGCTATCCACCCTTTATCTGTTGAAATGGCCCCTCCATCATAGAACATGGATCTGCAGACCAATCTACTGTTTTTACAGTTGCAGAGTAAAGAGTGCTGCCTGTTTAAGAAACATCTGAAAACTAATGTTCCTTCGGCATCTCAGGATTTGATATAGCCTCTAAAATATCCTCTCAAAGTGCACCAGATTGATGCATTTTACTTTGAAAAGGTTAAAAAAAATCCGGGGGGCATGCCCCCGGATCCCCCAACAAGGTACAGGGTCCCTCCAACAGTATCCCAAAATCCTGTGGGAAAAACTGACTTCCTTAATATGTTTTTGCCATTAATTGTATGTATCTGTGTGGAAAAGTCAGTGTACCTGACTGGATAGGGAGGAGTGGGGGGCCCTTTAAGAGTTTGTGCCCAGGGGCCCATTATCTCATAATCCGTCTATGATGCAGATCATGTAAGCAGTAGATGGAGTACGTTGGGATTACAAGGGTAAGCAACTTGATGCTTGTCATTAGAAAAAAAAATTGTAGAAATAATAATAATAATAATAATAATAATAATAATAATAATAATAATAATAATACATTTTATTTATATAGCGCTTTTCTCTCACTCAGAATGCTTTACAAAACACAACAATAAACATTTTTCTTTTCATTTTAACTTTTATTTATCCCCGAGAGACCAATTGAGGGGTGACCCTCATTTACAATGAACAAACAAAGAACATGTAGAGTCGATGGGGCTTGGGTTGGTGGGTGAACTAGGGGTAGGCGGAGGAGAAGAGATGGGTCTTGAGGTGGGACTGGAAGATGGTGAGGGACTCAGAGTCACGGATAGGTTGGGGGAGGCTGTTCCAGAGCCTGGGAGCTGCCCTGGAGAAAGCTCTGTCGCCAAGGCTGCGGAGTTTTGATGTGTGGGTGGAGAGGAGACTGGCTGAGGAGGATCTGAGGGCCCGGAAGGGGGTTGATAAAGGGAGAGGAGTTCAGTGAGATATGGGGGGTCCAGATGGTGGAGGGCTTTGTAGGTGAGGACCAGGAGTTTGTAATCGATCCGGTATGAAATGGGGAGCCAGTGGAGCTTTTTGAGGACTGGGGTGATGTGGTTCCACGAGTTGGTGTGAGTGAGGAGACGGGCAGCTGCATTCTGGACACGTTGGAGTCTGTTGATGGAGGTGGTGCTGATGCCGGCGAGGAGTGAATTGCAATAGTCAAGGCAGGAGGAGATGAAGGCATGGATGAGTCTTTCAGCAGTGTGGGGTGTGAGGGAGGATCTAATCTTTGCAATACCCCTTCCAACTCGGAGCCCGCAGTACTGCGTTCTGGTCACGCAGCATTGCGTTACTTGACGTGCTGATCACGTGATCACCTTCGATCCGACGCAGCATAGAAACTAAAGCGGAGCCAACTTCGCCGACGGTGTATGTCGAAAGTACTGGCTTAAAGCTATATGCCAGTCTTTGTTTCATTTAAATTGACGCAGTATAACCAGAAATATAATGGTTTGAAGTTGATACATATCTATTTTATTTTCGCGGGCTCAAAAGTATGAGAATTCGATGGTCGCGGCCATTATTTTGTCATTTTACGATCAGAAAATGATGCCGGAAACTAGTTCCTACTCAACAGGCTGCATTTACCAGGGAGGGGAGGAGGAGGGGCAGGGGTTGGCGGAGTGATACGAAGCTACACCAAAAGAGACGAAGAAGAAGAGTGACAGGGGGCGGGAGCTGTGGGAGAGTCTCTCTATGCGAGAGAGAGACGAGGCTGCCAGCTAACAAAATTGGCAGACGCGGAGGAAGATTGAGAGGTACTGAGAGGTTTGAAGATAGACTACTGAGAATGTTTTAGTCATATTGAAGAAAACTTTGAACGTAAGTCAAGCTATCAGCTTGTTCTTTGACATGAAGGAGGAGGACAGTTCATCCTCAGAGTCAAAGTATGACTATGTAGGCTACATAAAGCCATTGCCACTGAAGCACTGAGTACACACACAGCAGCCAGCCTTCATAACGTGTAGCCTACAGACACAGTAGCCTAATAATCTGTTCTTTACACATACATGTCATATATGTATCCATATACTGTATGTTTTATTATATAGGTCTACCTAGGCCTAGCTTTTTTAAATAAAAAGGCATATATGAAAAAAAAAAAAAAAAATTGTGGTTTGGGTCCATAATGTTCAAATATTATGTCAAATTGAAAAAAAAACTGTCAGGTAATGTAGGTGAAGTTTTACTGAAACAAAATATACCAAAAACAGCAAGCTTAAAACATTTTTATGTGCCCTCTGTGTTATGATTGACAGAACTTTGAGGAATTTGGGGAAAACGCCTATGTATTCACCTGCTATTTGTTCATAAAATTTGTATGAAGGTTGATGCCAGCTCAATCAAACTTTTAAATTACCATGAAAACATTCCATGTATTTATTTTCAGCTTTCAAAAAAATTCAATATGAATGTTTGAGTTACCCATGGTAGAAATAATATATTTTTTAAATCCGTTTTTACATTCATCATGTGGTTTTTGGTCCAATATGATAATTTAACATGTCAAAATGAAATAAATAACTATCAGGTCATATAGGTTAGGGTGTTCCGAACAAAAAGATACCAAACTTTGGCATGATAAACATTTCTTACTGTAGTTTAGTAAGGATTGATCAAAAGTATGCAAAACGGCCAAAATAGCCCTAGGGTTCAGAGTGTTAAGTAGGTGATAGAAGGAGGCTTTGACGGTGTGGCGGATGTGGGGTTCAAGGGAGAAGGTGGGATCAAAAATTACGGCAAGATTGCAGGCCTGGGGAGAGGGGGAGACTGTGGTGCCGTCGATAGTGAGTGCGTGTGTGTGTGTGTGTGTGTGTGTGTGTGGGGGGGGGGGGGGGGGGTTGTGAGTTTGCTGAGGGTGGATTTGGAGCCGAGGAGGAGGAGTTCAGTTTTCTTGCTGTTGAGTTTGAGGAAGTTATTTTTCATCCAGAGTGTAAGTGAAGACAGGCAGGATTAAATGTGGGAGATGGGGGGGTTGTGGGGGGATTTGGTGCTGAGGTAAATCTGGGTGTCGTCAGCATAACAATGAAAGTCCATGGAGAAATGGCAAATTAACTGACCAAAGGGGAGGAGGTAAATGATGAAGAGGAGGGGGCCGAGTACAGAACCTTGGGGAATGCCTTGTGTGACGATGACTGTGGCAGATGTGTGGTTGTGGAGGGAGATGAAGTGAGAGGGAGAATGCCCCACAGAGAGAAATGACACATACCCATGTAGCAACACCAAATTAATTTAACTCCTCTCCGCTGTGCTAAGTATGCAAAAGATATGATAGGAGAGCCTGGCTTCGGCTAAAGCTATTGTACTTGCCATATGAGAGAGGAGGTCTTATGGTGAAGATCTGTAAGGCCTACGGTGTTCCTCCCAATCTACTCCGGGCTATTGAGACCATGCACGCAGGAACAAGGTCCAAGGTGGTTACCCCAGATGGCAACACTGAGGAGTTTGATATCCTGGCTGGAGTAATGCAAGGGGACACACTAGCCCCCTTCCTCTTTATCATAGTCCTGGATTACGCGCTCAGAAAAGCCATCAGTGGGCGGGAGCAGGACCTCGGCTTCACCCTAACCCCAAGGAGGTCAAAGCAACACCCTGCAGTTGTCCTGACAGACCTGGACTATGCGGATGACATCAGCCAGCTCTCCAACAACGTGGAGCAAGCACAGGATCTCCTGAACAGAGTCGAGCTGGAGTGCACCAAGGTTGGCCTTAGGCTAAACGCCAAGAAAACAGAGGTCATCACCTACAACATCTCACCGGAGCATCAACCACTGACAACAACTGGTGGCACTGTGCTGAAGGAAGTTGTGGACTTAAGCATCTGGGCTCATGGGTCAACTCAACTGAGCAGGACCTAAAGGTGAGGAAGGCACTCGCATTGAGGGCCCTGAACGGCATGACCTGTGTGTGGAACTCCAACCTCAAATCAAACTCAGCTTTTTCTTTGCAATGGTAGAGTCTGTTCTCCTCTACGGCAGCGAATGCTGGTCCCTGAAGCCAACCTTGCAGAAGTCCCTAGACGGGTGCTACACTAGAATGCTGCGTGCAGTACTAAACATCAGCAGTAGCACACATGTTACTAACAGTAACCTGTATGTAGGATTACCAAGGGTTAGTGAGAAAGTAGCTTCCAGGAGAATGAGACTGGCAGAACACTGCCAAAGACACCATGAGCTGCCAGCCAGCAAACTGGTACTATGGGACCCAAACCATGGGCATCGGTCGCGAGGACGTCCCACACTTACCTACGTGGATGTACTCAAGAAGGATGCAGGAGCGTAAAGTACCAATGAACTGGCCAGAAGTATGGAGAATCGGGATGACTGGAAGCAAAGATGGAGGGCTCGTCTGAGGACGACTTAGAGAGGTCTTAAAGGGGAAGTAAGCGGAATGATCAGTTTAGCTAACTTCCTGTCACTGCAGTTAGCGTTCCCCTCCCTTGTCCCAACGTCACCACAAAAGCAGCGAGTTATCTAGCATCATCTCAGATTCATAAGTGCGATAAAACATGATAAAAACAGACATTGGGAAGGATTTTTACCTGCTCTGCCATTGAAGGCGCATAAACATTCAACATTGCTCTGCGCATGCACTGGCAGTAAGACGTGCCAGTTTGTAGCGTTCTCTCTTCTGATTGGATATTAGTTGTGGGATACCGAAAAAGTTTATTTGCTGATTACATGCAGAGCGGGCGACTGAGATATCGGAGTTATGAAACGCGCACACTATAAAAGTGATCACTGTATGAATATAAAGTGATTAAATACTTATATTAACATAATTATATCGCTTAATTCACCTTTAACCTGCCCAATCTTAGATGGTACTATATGGCGGCCCAACTAACCCTTAGCATTATATTATTATTGTACGACTGCAATTAGTTCCTGGTACAATAAACAAGCACCAACGCCAGAACTTCCACTAAGTTTATATCTATACTCTTCAGAAATTAAGAAATTGAAAAAACATTAAAAAAAAAAATCCTTTCCTCACGGTTTCAGTTTGTTATGCTGCAAACAAACATGTAGGTGACATGCCTGAATTATCTCCATTAAAGCCACTACGAGTAACATGGCACGTTGGCGTCCCCTTTGGACAAAAGCGGTGGTGTTTTTACGACGCCCGCTGTCGCAAAGCTGTTTTCTAGCGCGTGCCAGGCGCCTGAGTGTGAACTGAGAAGGGAGCAATATAGCGCATGTCCGTGTGTTGAAAGTGTGAGGACTCTTTTCGGCTCCGTAAGAGTGGTTTTGACACTGCATGAACTAATGCCAGTCACTGCCACACGCACCTGATTGCAATGAGTTGATGCAGGTTCACCTAACTACTCTCTCTCACGGAGCTGAAAGATTACGTGTCCTCACAGAAAGCGAATGAACGAGAGACGGCAGTTAGTATGGATCACGATGAGGTAATGTGTTTATGTTGTTGTAAATAATTACTATTTCAGATAATGGTTATCTGATGATGGTGAAGAAAAGCAAACTTTGTGTTAGTATTCATTTAGGAGTAAACACTGCACTCTAGTTTCGCTCTCATGAAATTGTATACACGTTGCTTGGCAACGCCCTCGTCCCCCCGTAGCCTATATCACTCTCCCTTTTGGCTTTTCTTCATTGCATTTTCTTTTTTTTCTTTGATGGTTCAGCCCCGTTATCAGTCATTATGACGACAAATAACTGTATCAAACAAGGCTCCCGCTCCCCTTCCCTCACCTGGAGGGATAGGCTTCTCAATTTACGTTGCTGCGCCACACTGAAATCTGCGACCAATACGGATATGTGACCATAGAGCTTGCACGAGCGAACCGAAAATTGGACTGAGTGTGCGACCAGACCAAAAGCAGTAATAAAAACTATTTAAAAACGTCTTTCTTTGCACTGATGGTCTTGTTTGCTGTTAAAGGTAATTTATGATTATCAGAGGAAACATGAGGCTGTTTAAAAGATATTTAAATGTTACTCGTAGCCGCTTTAACTCCTGTTTGGGGTAATGAACAGTTTCCACCTGGCAAAAAGAATGGAGGGTTTAGGCCAGGGGGGCCGATCTTGATCTACCCATTGTGGGTAGATGGCATGGCATTCTTAAAAAAAAAAAAAAGATTTTACTGGCTCAATATAGGCTCCTAATCTACATTTTTTGATATTTTTTAAATTACATTGTTCGTGGCTACAAAGATCAGGGGCCTATATTGAGCTATACTGTATTGAAAAACATTTTCAAAGTTTTTTTTTTTTGGGGGGGGGGCATACCCCCGGACCCACCTAGAAGGTCCTGAGTCCCTACCATAGCATTAAAATGATTTGTTTATTAATCAAAATAAATATTACACGTTTTGTGTTGTAAGACGGACTCTCAGGGGGCCTATGAAACCTCTCAGCCCCAGGGCCTAATATGTTTTGCAATTTTATAGTAGGTAGATCTTCTTGACTTCGTCATTATAAAAGTAGCTTACAAGCGGAAAAAGTGTGGGCACCCCTGGTTTAGGCTATGGAATACAAAGGACATCCAGAAAATAATGGATCTATATGTAGATGGAGCTTTGCTTTCTTTTGATCAATTACGTCAGCGATAACAAATCCCCAAAAAACACTTTTTCAAGTATTTACAATTAAAAAGCTACATGTCAACAAAACATAAACAGCTGTGTGAGAAATTTCAAGTGAATCGGACCTACGGTGTGTGGGCCGTGGCCTCTCTTTTTTCAGTTAGGGCTTAATAACAGCGTCCCCTAGTGGCAATTCAAAAAAACTGAATAATAGCACACCCCGTGGAGTGGGGACACACGTTCGGTAAAAATTTGGAATGTCTAAGTGCAACGGTGTGGGAGGAGATAGAGCTAGAAAATGTGGCGGAAGAAATAAGAAGTAAGAAGAAGAAGTAAGAAGAAGTATGGTGGATAACAATAAGTTACGGGCCCTACTTGAGGGCCCGCACTTAAATAACCAGCTCTGACTGGGGGATCCTGGCTCCAACTGTCCTGGGGAGGGTTTCAGGGAGAGAGCAACGGAGAATGTCCAGGGCTTGGGTGAGAAGAATCCAGAGCAAGCGGATAGAAGAGTCCGGGGTGGAAATGCTCACGGGTGCAGGTTGGAGCCGTGGGGAGTCAGACCGGGAGAGCTGTGGCAGGAGAACAACAAAAATTAGTGCGGGGAAAAAATGCAAGTGGAGCTGCAACAGGTAAGTAATGAGAAGTAGAGCTACTGACTGCGTGAACTGAAACTAAGCCAGTAAGGCAATAAGCCAGACAAGCAAAAGGACAAACAGGCAAAAAACAAAACAGAGACAAGGAGGCCCAGGCAGGATCATGACAGATATAATCTCTCCACCTCGTCCTGGGTCTTCCCCGAGGTCTCCTTTCAGCTGGACGCTCCTGAAACACCTCCCTAGGGGGGCCCCTGGGGCATCCTTTCCATATGCCCGAACCATCTCACTCGCAAACAAGACCCCGAGGTATTTGGACTTATTCCCTACCTAGTAGGGGTGTGCACGTGTACACGTGTAACCGTTTAGTAAGTCATAACCGTAAACAAAATATCAGTAAACAAAAACCGTTTTTAAATATGTTCTGGAGACACGCATTTATTGATTTTACATCACTAATAAACTAATTGGGGAGGATATAAGCTAGTCTGTCGAATCTGTCTGTCCCTCGGCGTGTGTGTGTGAGTATCGGCACACTCACACACGGGGAGTCGCCGTGCTCGGGCTCGAGTCACAGCCACGGACGAGTGATGAAAGATAACCTAAAGATTAAAGTCGCGGTTGACGCGAACTACGCGCGTAAGTAGCCCAAACTTTATAACACCTGTTCAACCCGCATAAACGTGGACATGTAGAAAGCGATAGGCTATATTAATCAGAAAATTAATGAAAGGCGATAATGACGGCGAACACATGGCAGGCGAACGTGTGTGTGTGTACCATGGACTTATTATAAGAGGTGTGTAAACGAGCGTAGTTCATGTCAACTGTGTATTTACAGGCGAACGAACGCGCGTGTGTTTGTACGCGTGCCTACAAGACGGTGGGCGCACAAGGACAATGACGTCACGGTTAGACATTTTTGTAAACTTTCACACCCCTACTACCTAGAGTAGACAATCCATCGGTTTCCTGCTGAGCACCATGGCCTGAGAATTAGAGGGACTGATGCTCATCCTAACCGCTTCAAACTGCACTCCAGTGAGTGCTGAAGGTCACAGACTGATAATGCCATCAGAACCACATCATCTGCAAACAGCTGATTAAATCCTCAGTGGAACTGCAACCCATCCCCACCACGACTACGCCTTTATATCCTGTAAAAGTAGATTCCAACATCTACCCATGAGTACGGTTCCAGAGCAGAGACTGAGGGTGGAGATAAGCCCTACCAGATCTAATTTGTAGCGCTCCAACTCCCGCACCAGTTCCGGCCCCTTCCCCCACAGCAAGGGGACGTTCCACGTCCCCAAAGCCATCCTCTGCTGCCTGGTTCTGGTCTTAGTCGGGCCCCTCACCTGAGACCACTTTGCCTTGGGAGACCCTACCAGGAGCACTGGGCTCCAGACAACACAGCTCTCAGGTTCATAGGGACTCACAAACCTCTCCACCACAATAAAGTGATGGTTTCCGGAGAGGCTAATTAAATGAGTAAAATCAAATACTTTTATTTGTCCATCTATCTGGCCATCTTGTCTTCTGCCTGGCATTCGGGTTATTCTCTTGGAGGATCTCATAAGATGATGGTTCTGAAATGGGCCATATTTATCTCTGTGCTGTCTGACGCTGTTTGACCTGTTACTTTCTGTCAGTATGGAGGGGCCAGATGGTAAAGGGATTTGATGGTAAGGAACAGGATTTTTTTTAAGGTAGTCTGGTGAGAGACGGGAAGCGAGTCTTTCAGGAGTGTGGTGAGTGTGGGGTTGTTGATTTTCCTTAGTTTTGATTTGGAACCTGTGAGGATGAGTGTTGTTTGATCAATGTTGAGTTTCAGAAAGTTTGGTTGCTTCCAAGTTGTAATTGCTGAGGCCGGGGTTTATTTTGGTAGAACGGGGTGTTGTGGATGTATTTTGGGCTGAGGTTTATCTGAATGTCGTTGGCATAGCAGTGGAAGTCCAGTTTGAAAAGGCGGAGTATCTGCACAGCCTGTCAGGAATAATGTTAATTATTTATGGTTTGCATAGTTTAGTAGGGTAAATTGAAAATTTTGACTATTGTGCCATATGTCCTCTCGTCATCCCCCCTATTTCGTTGGAGTTTTTCGGGGATTAGGTAAACTATTTTTTGAAATCGTCAAAGAATAACCTATCAGAAAATGCATGATTTCAGTTTCGGATAAGCCAATATGGCCAAAAATGGCGACATTCAAACACTTATTTCTCAATAGCTTGCCTCTTAGATGACCTAGAATCAAGTTCCAGTTGCCCAATATACAATTTTGGTTGCAGGCAAGTTAATAAATAAAAAGATTAGGGCTGTCAAGCGATTAAAAAAAAAAAAATCTAATTAATTACAGGCTCTGTGATTAATTAATCTAAATTAATCGCATAATTATATGAAACTTTTATGCCAGTTTATAAACAGCTGTAGCCTATAGCCTAGCCTAGCCTAGTTTGTTTCGCTCTCTCTCTCTCTCTCTGTCACTTATAACTTTTGTCTCCTCCCCTCAGCCAGGTTTCTACATGAAATAAAATTAGGAACTAGCGCCGAATTTTCAACTTAGAACCACAAAAAAACAAGCAGGCTAAATGACGACCTTATGATAGCTTGAGGTTGGACCCAAAAGCAGGAGAGATACCAGGTAGTCAGTTTAGAACAATGGCAGGCAGGCAGGGCACTGGACGGCTGAATGGCGTGGCGATCAGAGGCAAGTGGATATCCGGAAACCCGCAGGCAGGCGAGCAGGAAAAGTGAACAGCGGAGGCAACTGGCACGGAAGGAAAACAAGGAGCAGAGTTAGAACTCACTCCAACTGGAGACATGAAGAAAACAATAACAAAAGATATTCCTGATCTCGGGTAAGTTACCGCTCCTGGTACGTAGTAGACTCTGGCGCTGAATGACTGGAGTCCACAGGTTTAAATGGGGAGCCCTGATTAGCCCAACGATCCACACCTGGAAACAGCCTGCCCAGATTAGCCCAACGATCCACACCTGGAACAGCCTGCCCTGGAGTGCCACCACGCCCACATGCCAACAGGGAAGCCGACACATGAAACAAAAAAACAAAGGAGAGACAGACGAGGGAAAACACACATAGGAGGAAGAGAGACTGCCGAGCCGTGAGTCATGACAATGCCGACTCATTCACCATTGTCCTACTCATAGCCAAACATATTTACACACAAACACACACACACATAGGGGGAACAAAGGCAGGCATATGCTAGGAAGAGTGATGGGGCGGGAGACGAGGCAGCTAGCAAACAAGAATGAGACACACGGAGGAAGATTGAGGGATGCTGTTTTGAACTTACATTGTTAATTAGGCACCCACTAAATCAATAATGCAGACACTGCGGAGAATAACATAAGATGTTGTCCTACCTTCATACTTATTTGCCCAAAACACTCCATAACACATCCATAGAGCCCTCAGCCCTTTCTCCTGCTTCTATCTTTACTCTTTAATCCTGTGCGGGCCGTGTCTGCATGCTACAGGTGCAGCTGTGCACCCATTTTGCACCTAGTCAAAGGGCACTATAGAAGTGCAATTAATCTGCGTTAATTTTTTTTAACGCGTACATTTTTCTGTGATTAATTAATTGAAATTAGCGCGTTAATTTGACAGCCCTAAAAAAATATTGATGGTCAATAATATATATTTTTTGGGGTGTCTTACATTTTCTATACACAAATCAGAATTTATGCCGAACTGAGCAGAGCTTTTCTGATATCCCTGTGGCCCTGTGAACCCAAGTGGTAAATGTTCAAAGCTTCCATTTCTGAACCTGCGGGGGGCTGTGGTTCCCAGGTCTGGAACCACAGACCTTGGAACATAGGTGCCTCTAGGGGCAGTGGTGGGCACCAGTGTTCAGTGAAGCCATCTGACTGAAGGAGTCCTTCTGGGATATGTTATCCCGGGGGAATCGAAAGGCAGATGCAGAAGGGCTGCATCCTCTGCTGTGAAAGAGGCAAAGCAGCGAGTGTAAGAGACCTTTGGAGAAGACATTGAGAGGGACTTTTGGTAGGCAGCAATTGCTCCTAAAAAAACATCCAGCACCTCAGAAGGGGGAAACGGTGAACTATCCAAGCTGTGTACAGTGAGAATGGGACGCTGTTGACCTCAACTGAGGAGGTAATCGGGTGGTGGAAGGAATACTTTTTAGGAACACCTGCATCTGACTAACATGTCCTCTATGGTGGAGGCAGAGCTTGTCAATTGCCCTGGTGGAATTCACTGAAGTACAACAACTCCACAGTGGCAAAGCCCGAGGATTGATGAGAGCCATACACAAATGCTGAAAGTTCTATGTGTGAAGAGGCTCTCTTGGATGACATGTCTCTTTAACATTCAGTGGAAGTTTGGCTAAGTGCCAAAGGAGTGGCAGACCGGGTTGGTGGTTTCCCTGTTCAAAAAGGGAGATCAGAGAGTGTGTGCCAACTACACTTCTCAGCCTCCCTGGCAAAGTCTACTCCAGGGTGCTGGAAAGAATGGTTCGGCCGTAAATCAAACCTCTGATTAAAGAGCCACAATATGGATTCCGTCCTGGCCGTGGAACAACAGACCAAGGAACAACGGAAGAACTCTTTAGGATCGTGGAGGGGGCCTGGGAGTATGCTCATCCAGTCAACATCTATTTTTTGGATCTGGAGACGGTTACCCGGGAGATACTGTGGTAGCTTCTGTGGGTGCATGGGGTGAGGGAGTTCCTTTCCCAGGGCCATCCAATCTCTGTACACTCTAAGCAAGAGCTGTGTCCGGGTTTTAGGCCATTGGTCATGTAGTAGACTATTTGGCGAAATACCTGAGTAGGAACCCTTGTGTTGGTCACCCAAAATGCAAAGGTACAGACGACTGCTGCGTACCTTTCGTCCCCTTGCAAAGAAAATGTGTGGCCACGACATAATTATCTCCTTCCCACACATAATGTGTGACCAAGCAATATCGTCCCCCCCCCCCATCTTACCATGAAGATGTGTAGCATACATATATGGTTATTTGTAAAATACCTTACAATTGTAAATATATTCACCTTGAGTTAAGATGTCCACTTTGCTCAGGTTCCTATCTCCCTTAGATGTCAGGATTAGGAGATCAATTTAATCTTCAATTAAAAAAGATTTTATTTTTCTATTTTTTATTTTATTTGTATTTTTTGGACGCAGCTGATTTAGCCTTAGTTTTCTTCTCAAAATGCACCAGATTGATGCATTTTACTTTGAAAGATTCAAATTTTTCTTCCAGGGGGGCATGCCCCCGGACCCCCCTAGAAGGTTGTGAGTCCCCACTGCAGTGTCACAAAGTCCTGTGACAAACACTGTGTAACCATGAAATGATTTGGTTATTAATCAAAAGAAATATTACACATTTGTATTGTAAGACCGCCACTCAGGGGGCCTACGAAACCTCTCAGCTCCAGGGCTTATGATGAAGGTTTCAATGCATAAATATTCTTAATGTAGACTACACATATTGTTATAAGGAGGCTTATTCGTGGTGACGATAGCAAGGGGTCCTTGGAGGAATTTCCCTGCATGTAAGGGGTCCCTGTCCAGAAAAAGTTTGAGAACCCCTGATCTAGGAGGCAAGATATTAAAAAACAAACGTTAAAGGTTGCCATTTTTGAAAAGCCAAGATGGCCGCCATATTAGCGACCGTGCAAATAGAATCATGCATTTTCTGATTCGTGTCTTAATGAGGTTTTCAAAAATATGTAGTTTACCAAATCCCCCAAAAATTCCCACAAAGCCCTTTTTTGGACATAGTGTACTGGACTAACTTGAACGCTCAAGTAAACGACAACCTGCACCTTGCTCATATTTCCTCCTGCCACCACTGACATTTTATCTCATCAATTATTAAGGTTACATGAAGAAGTACCGCAAAGACTTATTTAAGTCGGGGGGAGCCTTTTGCTCAGTTGGTAAGGCATCCCCCTCCCGGCCCGGGCCCAGCAGCAGACCCAGGTTCGATTCCCACCCGCGGTCGTTCTCTGCATGTCACTCCCCTCTCTGCCCCATTTCACCTCTGTCTCTCTGCACTGTCAATAAAGCATAAAAATGCCAAAAAAATATCTTAAAAAAAAAAAAAAAAAAATAATTTAAGGCTGGTTAATCGTTAACAATAAGCGCTTAGAAACAACTTAGGATGACCTACCTCCAGGGGTGTAAAATAGCTAATTACATTTACTCGCGTTCCTGTAATTGAGTAGTTTTTTTGTGTACTTGTAATTTTTTAAGTGATTTTTTTTTTTTTTTACGTCACAATACCGGAAACTAACACAGTGAATGATCGACAGGTGGAGAGAATACATATGCGCAGGGCTGCCAAGTTTCACCAAAAGTTTGGAGTGAGATTTTTTGGCCGAGGGACCCAAAACCGTGTCCTCTCTCCCACCCAATAATTTTTGCTAGTGTCCTGCAAGTTTATATATTGTTCATAATAAATCAGAAATAAAGACAATTGGAAAATGTGATAAAACATCAAAAATCTTATTAAAATAAACTAATTCATGAATTGCAGAAAATGTTGAGCATTAAACACTTAATTTCCTGCATTCTGGTGAATTTTTATGAAGCAATGTGTGCCTTTTCTGCATTCATTTTTATGTAAAGTAAAAGAGAACATTCACGGTTACGCTGACACAAATGTTATTGAATAGCATTCGATTCATGTGTAGTGCTTTCAAATATCTCCTGTAGCCTATTGTTAAAACATTTGGTTAAACTGTACAAAAGGTAATTATTCTATATCATGTCTACTATTGAGTATGGTATTTCACTAGCAGCATTAGGCTTTATTCAAAGAAAAAGAAATAGGGAACAGTTCAACACCAATGCAAACTACTAGGCTAAAATAAAACATCTGGGTTACTTGGTCCCTCCTCTTAGGCTACCTTGAGTTGTGTTATGAAAAGTGCTATAAATGTGCAATACATAGGCTACAATTCATTACACAGAAGAATAAAAGCATTTTTATTGGCGGATGAGCCATTTGTTACTTTGCAAACCTAATGTTCAAACTAAATTACCAAAAAACAATATACAAAACGATCCAAATATCTTCTGAATTTACTTGAATGAAATTGAAGGGTTAATATGTTTGATGCACGCGCGCTCACTGGCCGGCGGGGACACAATTCTTATCAGCGGTAAGTTGGCAGGCTATCAACACACACCTCAGAAGAGAAGGTATAGGTAGGGGGCTCGCCTCCCGCTTCGAATGCACAGTGCACATCAAAGCATAACGTTAATGCGCGTTCAGAAAGAGGAAGTCACGGCACTCATGTCTGTTAGCTTTTCAAAATAAGAATTTGAAAATAAAAGTCCCGCAAAACAAATGTTATTTTGGGGATTAATTTCTACGCGTGAGAAATTTGAGGTGTGGCGTGTGAGAGTGTGAGAGGGTTGATTTGCATGTGTCTCACGGCCAAAAAGTGAGACTTGGCAGCTATGCATATGCGCCTAAATGACAACAACAAACATTAAAACAAAATAATCATAGTTAAACTATCATTGTACCGCACGTGAAGACGTGAAGGCTTTTAAATGCAGCGAACCTTTCATCCAGCTGTGCGATCGGCCCCTCCCTCACCTGATAGTTTAGCTTTCAGCTTAACAGTGCAAAGTAGGATGGAGACGGTGCGTGTTGCCGGGAGCTTTGAAAAACTTCCAGAAGACGACAGAAAGTCAGCCTTTGGTCGAGAAGACAGGTAAAACTAATAGACTAAAATAATGTGCAAGATATGTTACGCGTGGACACGCAAGTCAGATGACATGCGCGACCGTGAGAGAGAGAGAAAAAAGGGCAGCGGCCCAGCTGCACCTCAAAATATCACAACCTTTTAGTTTACTCACTTTAAGTCGAATCCAAGTGGTCTATGACCAAGCAATAAAGGAATAAAAAACACAGGAAGTTTAAAGCTCCTTGACTCTTGCCACCACAACAGTGTTCACTGTAGCCTACAATGCAACTTGCTTATCCAGCCAGCTCCATGAGATATAAATAAAATATGCCCTCACATTCCTGCTAGCAAAAGACGTGCCCTATCAACAACATTTGCAACGGTTTATTTTGACACTTATTTTATTTAATTATTAAAAATATTTTACTTAATAGCATTTTCCTTGTTTTCAGTTCAATTAGGATATGTTTAAAGTCCAAAGTCATGGTTTCAAATGTTAAACAAGTGCATGTTGCAGTTCTTAAATCAATGATTAATTGTCTATAATAATTGTGATTACACAATGTCAATCAAAATAATCATGATTATGATTTTTGTCAAAATCGAGCAGCCTAACCTTGCAATGTCCATGGTTTCAATTATACACTATTACATTATTAGAACTGCAGCTGCAGTCTGTTTAGGTCTGTAGACCGGTTAAATTCCCACATTAACAGACTATTTGCTCCATATTTGCTTATCTAAAGTATAATGACACAGTATACATCCATACATGTGTGGCGACATGATCTGTTTAATTTGTGCACTTTAATTTGTAAAAGTGTTGCATTAATTAAACAAAACTAGTTTGAGATTTATATCCCCTTGTCTATATATATAATGCCTTAAACAGAAGAGACCCCTGCCCCCTCCCGCTGTTAATAAGTAACTTGTACTTTAAGTACATTTTAAATCAGCTACTTTTTAACTTTTACTTAAGTAGATTTTTCGACTTGCACTTAGAGGGCCATATTTTACTGTCCCCGAAATGTACCGGTTGATCTCGCTACGCACTGAGTCCAACATCTCTGGGACTGTTAACCAAACTGACAAAATCACTCCACTCACTGCTTCACCTGTCTGTGTGTTTGTGTGACAGGTTGGCTGTGAGTGTGAGCGAGTCTCTTTGAGGGTAGCGCTCTGCCATTCAGATACACATACACATACACACAGTATGTGAAGTCACATTACTATAGACAGAAATAAAGTGTGGATATACGCTCAAACTTAGGATAATAATAGCGGCGGCGATCCGGTCGCAGCCTAGCTTAGCCTAGCCTAGCCTAGCCTAGCTTTATCACTTTATTGTACAACTTCCCCCTGAAAAAACAGCGATGTGACCAGGCCCGGTTCTAGAAAGTCAGACTTGGGTGGGCCTGTAGAAATTTTAGGTGGGCACACTTTTCAGGGAGAACAAAGATGCGAGCGCGCGTATAGCGCGCGAGCCGAAATTTTTTGCCCTTGTAAGATCTCTGCGTCTGCTTTTTGGCACTTTTACTGTGAATTGTGTAGAACACAATATGCAAATAAACGTTGAGTGTTGCTGTGTGGGAGATTTGATTCTTGCACGTTTTTTTCCCAAAATGTTTATGAATAACATATAATATACATTATAGACAACATAATGTATTTTTTTTTTATCGTAGTATTAGCTGTAGGCAGCCTGAGCTGATTGAAGAGAAAGCTTTGGGCCTGGGCAACCTGGATGGTGGTAGTCCAGAGCTATATGCTATACACACTTCTTTCCACTATTGCCTCTGATGTCCAGCTGGGTGAAAATAGTAGCCAGCCGAGGCCACGAGATTTTTTTTTACCTTTTTAAAGTGAAATGCATGAATCTGGTGCCCTTTAAGAGGAAGATTAAGAGGCTAAATCTGAGGAATTTTGTGTGAACAAATAATTTGGAGACACTGGGTTGGATGAATTAGAAGCTATTGAAGAAAGACACATGGATTTTCCATAGAAATATACATTTGAAATAAAATAGTATGCAGGGTCCTCTGTGATGGGCTTGGTGCTCTTTTTCTTTTACGGGACATATTTTTCTGTAATATAATGAATTAATTTAAATGCAGTGAGAGGAACGAAGCAGAATAACTCTGTTGTCCAGTTATCTTTTTTTCCACAGACGAGGCTGAAGTAGGCTATAGACTACAGTATACACAGTGCATGGGCAACTGAGGGCAGCCCCATTTTCAAATATTTTTAAATAAACTCAATACACACTGTGCATGCCATGGACTTGAACGTGATGTGATCAGTTAACCTCGGATTACCTCCCAGATGAACTGATTCAGTTATTAAGCTAATAACTATCTACCAAAACATTGTATTCCTTTTATTGTATGATAATTTAAATTTACATAATATGATGTTGATATCAAACACACAAACTAAATTAAAAAAAAAATTGGGGGGGCCCCCTGGCCGTCGGGACCCTAAACAACCGCTCATTCCGCTTATGCCTCGGGCTTGCTCTGCTGACCAGTGACCGCTATAAACGGGTGGGTAACTTGGAGGCAGGCTGTCCTGCCCACCCAATAATAAGAAGCAATGCATGGTAATGGTATATTCTTTAGTATTAATTAATTGTCTGAATTTTATTTGACATTTTCTTGGACAGCGAATGAACAGGTCCGTCCGATAGTGGATCTGGACCTAAAAAAAAAAAAAAAACATTTGGGTGGGCACGGCCCACCCTGGCCCCTGGCTACTGTGGTAGCCGAATTCTTCCCCATGGCGACCAAGACAAGGGCGAGGCTGGACAATCATCATTGTGTTTCAGAAAGGTTTATTTCAGGAGATTTCCATCAGACATCAGACATAGGGTTTCATGGAGCATGATAGCAGCAGTGAGAGCCGCATGGCACCTCATTTGCTAGTTACAGGATTCGTTTATATCTGTGTGTGGGGTGTATCATGTGTCTTAAGTCTTCTACTAATAGACAGATCGTTTCATCACAACAAGTCAAACACACGTCCATCTAGGGATGTTCTACTTCTTCCCCGTGACCTCAACCTTTAGAGTCTATCTACTCAGCAACTCTGTTGAATAGAGGCTATTCAAATCTACCACACTACCGCCGGCCCTGGATGTGACTGTCAAATGTGACACAACTTAGTGTAGAAATGTAGTTTGTTAAATGTTAGTTAAATGTGTTAAAAGTATAGATATTCACTGTAGAATATATTGTAGTAAGTCAAAAGTACCCGGAAAAGTACAGAAACCTAAACAAGGTAGGGGAGAACGGGGTAATTTGTCACATGGGTTGGATGTCACATTCGTTATATCTCGCCACCAGAGCGCGCTAGCTCTGAAATGTTGATATAAAAAAGGTCCAGAATTGGGATCAGAGGTCACATACATAGACTTCCTTGGAGTTAGACTGCTGCATTTCAGGTGAGAGGATGTTTTGTGTTTTTCATGTCAAATTCAAAATATTTTGCTTCTCAGTATTTTTCTTCTTGGCTTTTACACAATGGGTTTATAACAAAACACTTGTTACCCTCAGAAAGTGTGAAGGGTAAACTATAGTTTAGATTGTGGTTAGCAAGCTAATTAGTTGTCAGATGGTTGTTGGCCTTGATGCTAGCAAGAAATTCAAGTTGGGGTTGGTCATCAAATTTTTTGGGGGGTTGGTTGTCACATGTTATCTCAAGCTGCAGCCAGAAAAGGAACCCAGTAACGAAAGAAATTGTCAAGCTGTATCCTCACTGACACCCCAGAGAAGGAAAGAATAGAGCAGGAAAAGGCAGCTAGCAAGCAAAAGAAAAAAGGGCAACAAAATCAAAACAAAATCAAAACAAAATCAAAACAACCCAGTGCATCCCAAACTAGACCAGCTGCCAAGGCTACAGAACGTTATGTAGGCCTATTTGCCAACTTGACAATGCAATTAAACATTCAAATTTGGTTCTGCCTCCTTGCCTTCTTTTTAAGATTTTTCCCATTAAGATAACATTGTGACAAACAACCCCATAGTGTGTGACAACCGACCCCTTGATGGGGTTGGTTGTCACAATGTGTCAGAGTGTCTTTGATGGTAAATTACTTCTTCATTACAATAAGTTGGAAAAAAAGAGAGACACACATTTCTAGCCAACACCTTAAGCTTCAATTTAATGTAGGAATGGCTATTGACAGATGTTTTGGTGATGAGCAATTCTCACTAGAGTAAAAAGTGTGCCTACTTACCCCGTTCTCCCCTACTTATGTACAGTTAAAAGTACACCACTTACAGCACTGTTTACAAAACACTGATATAGAAAGCATCTCTTTTTTGGGATTAAGTTTTATTTTTATTTTTGTCAATAGTATAATTTTTCCTTTGTGTTTTCTCCCCATCCCCACTTTGTATCTCTGATCAGTGTTGGCCAAGTTACTTCAAAAGTGTAATGCGGTATTTATTACTTGTTACTGTCATTTCAAAGTAGTTAGTTACATTACAATATTACTGTCTTTGAATTGTAAGGCATTACACTACTTTTACATTACTTTTGCATTACTTTCACCAAAATAACAGGAAATATGGATTTGGTGTTCTTAATAGATCTTCTTGTTTTCAATGCAGCTCATTACACAGCAGGAGGTGAAATGGTATGGCATAATGACTGAGCTAGGCTTAAGGCTAACAAAAGTATATAATATAATGGTCACAGTTATGGCTCATGGTGCAATACATTTTATAATAGAACTACTGTATCTTTAGGTATTTATTTAACCTATGTTAATATCAATAGAGCTAGAGCCTACTACTGTAGATTGAATAAGTTCACATCATCATCAACTTTTGCCTTTTTTAGTTGTTCCAAAGAATCTGCCTTATCATCTTGCCATCTAATCTAAATGATAACTGCCCATTATGTTTGTTTATCTTCTCTCTTGCGTGACATTTTATAATAACAATAGTAGCCTAAATATATATCTCCTTTGCTGTGCGCTGGGGAGAAACAGACACGCTGGCAACTTTTCTGGTATCAAATTGGTGATTGCGGGATGATTTGGATGCAGCAGCCTATTTGAATGACATGCTGTCGGGCGGACTCCGCGCTGACTCTCGGCCGGGTGCGAGGCAAAATTAAATAAATAAAAGGACTCGGCGCATCATCAGGCTACATAGTAGGCTGGCCTGATGTGAAACTTCTCTAAAATATAGGCTACATACTCAGGCTCGCCAACATAAAACAGACACGCACGTAGCCGCGGGAACATATTCTCAACAGGGGGTGCTGTAAAAAAAGCTCAGCCTGCACTTGTCTCGCAACTCGCTACATTGATAAATACAAACTTCACCAATGTAAAAGTGTTACATGCAGCGTTGATGTTTTTAATATAAGACTGGGGTTTTCCCCTACAAATAGGTTGTAAAAAGTTGGGTCGTCTTATTTGTGGGGTCTAATATTCGGCGTCCTGTAAGAGAATGCCCCTTACCAGAGCGATCATTCAGCTTAAGGGTCTGCGTCCACTTTGTTTCTTTTCTTTTTTTCGGGTGGAACAGGTTGTGCGCTCTGAAGCAGCTGGGACGTGCGTTTTTGCGCTGAGAGAGAGAGAAAGCGGTGAGACTATAGTAGGCTATAAAAAGGCACGGGAAATCGCCATAGAGCTCAACACCCCCAGCATTGAATTCAAAGCCTCGACTCATTATGTTGGGAGTCGACGTGTGTGTCAGAGGCATGAATCGACAAAGCGATCAACTCTTACTGTGGCTTTTTTGCTGCAGCACTTGTAGTGCTGAGGAGAGCTTGCCAACTGCGCTGTCCTTTACGCACCATCCCTGCCGCCGTTATGTTAAGATTTTATAATTTGCATCAAAGCAAACCCTTTAGGCGCCGGGTTTTATTTTAAAAAATACTAGATTTTGACACTTAAATTTCAGAAGGCTCTGGATTGAAAGTGGTTTGAGATAGAGACAAAGTGTAATTGAGACAAATATTGAGAATGACCTAAAGTTTATCTGGGGAGTAAATTTTCCCATATAATTAGCATATTATGACGTCATATGGTGGCGGCCATGTTGTATTATGTAATTTCCATGAAATACCTGATATTTTGAAAGAGAGTTGAACTTATTTAATCAGATTCACCCCTCCATCCATTTGTAATGATGTCCTCTTTGTTGTAAGCCAACAGTTGTAAACTAGAACTAGAACTACACCACAAAACTCATGTAAACAGTAGGCGTTTATGATTTTTTTTATTACCCACCACCATTTTTATTTCCTTTTTTCTTCTATTCTTCATTATTATTATTATTATTATTATTATTATTATTATTATTATTATTATTATTATTATTATTATTATTATTATTATTATATGATAATATTAATATATATATATGGCTGCACCAAGCTGCCCATGGACGCACCGTGACCGGGGCCGTAGAAAGAGTGAACACTAACTCCCTACTCGTCAACTTTTTGCTTGCCATATCTCTAAATAACTCCGAAATCCAGCAATACCGCTTCAGCATAAATAGCTTTGTGGCACACTATCTCCAATTTCGCACCTAACAACAGCGCGATTCATTTGCGGCCTGGACGCGGAGGTGTGTCTCCTCTCTGCCCTGACAGCAGGCTGGGACTCGCTCCGAGGGGCTGCTCCGAGACTGACCGCCTCTTAGTGCTTTGAGACGGGGAGGGGCTCACGGAAGCACCCGCTGCTCGTTGAGCACAGTAACTGCAGAGTGATACGTGCTTTCACGTCAGTCTCCAAACACCACAAACGTTTTCAATAACTTGGGCAGTGAGACGGAAGCCAGTAGGCTAGCGAATCTTTGGAATCAATTGTAGCAGCAAATCGAGTTTTCTTCTCCTCTCGCTCAGTAACATTAGCGCGGGTTTTTTTCTCCTCTGCGAATCTCGCGGTGTTGGCCAATTTGTATAAAAACAACAAACCAGTCAATTTAGGGTTTAAAATGCATTGTAACGCGCGTTACTGAGATTTGTACCGAGTTACATATTACCATTTTTTTTTGCTGTAATGCCTTACATTACCGCGTTAAAGCAAAACATAATGCATTACAGTAATGCATTACTTCCTGTAACGCGTTACTCCCAACACTGTCTCTGATTGACACACCTCTATCTACTCTGCAGGCACTCCAGGAAGGTAAGACAGTGAAGCAGGTCCTAGGTCTGGTTCTTGCTTTTGGTAACTTCATGAATGGCGGTAATCGAACCAGAGGCCAAGCTGATGGCTTCACCCTCGACATTCTGCCCAAACTGAGAGATGTCAAGAGCAGCGTGAGTCAAGAGGGAAATATGTTCTGTAGAGTTCAAGTAACATTGCAAAATACTACAGATATCTGGCTGCCACATTCCTGTGAAACTGTGATCTTCGTCTTTTTCCCGCACTCAGGACAACATGAAAAGTCTTCTTGCTTACATTGTTGAATACTACCTCAGACACTTTGATGAGGTAAGTTTTTTAGTTATTGCACTTCCTCATAAACTGTAACATGCTCTCTTTTTTAGTCTATGACCATTGCTTATTTTGTCCCTTTTAGCATCCTCTCATGTTAGTATTTCTCTCATATCCAGCTTGAATTAAAAACAACCAAGTACCACAAAGCATCCCACACATAAAAAAAAGTTTCCCTAATGACTATATCTTCTCTGTCTAAGGTCATGTTCACACCTGAAAGTCCGCTTCTTTAGTGCGCACTAATTGAGAGCGGATCCATTGTTCCGTTTTTTAGATGGTTCGGTTCCCATTCACAAAGGCAAAAACTCAAACAGACTATACAGTGTTGGCAAAAGCCAGGCGCATGGAAATGCTGCCAGACAGTTGCAGGCATGCAAACTCATAAGCCATGAAAAAGGTGAGAAGTCCGAAAACAAACACCGGTAGGGGGGTCTAAGGGCATCCCCCCAGAAGATTTTTTTTGGTGATTTGAACATTTAAGAGAAGCAATTTGGTGTATTCTGGTGAAGAGAATTAAGGACAAAAAAAACTTTGTCAGATGAATAGTAAAATGAGCAAAACAAGTTAGTCAGCCAACCTTCTTGACATTTCCAATACAAAGTGTGTAGGTAGCCTATTTACCAAGAAAAATGTTAAAAACAGCTGAGAAAAACAGTTAAAAATGCTGGCAAAACCAGCTTTAAATAAGACAGAAAATAACATGGAGCCTCAAATCAATCACACCAAATTCCCTTACAATAAACTAACTATCTATATTGTGGCAAACAGGATTTGCCTTATCTTTGTTACACAACCATCAATATAACACATAAGAATACACTCTGTCTCCATAGTTAATCTTGTGTTCGCGCACGCACACACACACGCACACACCTCAGTCGTGCGCAGGAACATAATGGTGCAAAATGGGAGTGTGTTGTTTCGGCGCTGATCTGCTATAATCACTACATTCACCTCATGTGTGTCGGCCAGAACACCACGCACCATTCAAAAACCGTGAAAACAGCAATAGGCAAAATCACATTATTAACTTGAGGTGACACGTTAATCTGCAGTGACAATCCGCCAACCGCGGCTGTTAATCAGCGTGCGCATAAAGCAATGCAAATGGCTGTAAAACAACGGTTGGCAAACTCTGTGAATTTATTTAAAAAGTGATTCACATAAACCGAGTAGGCAGTAGGCACATTAACACGGTAAAATAATAGTACTGCGGCTGCGGCTATTTGAACGCTCCGATGACTCGGAGAGAAAAAAAAATGTAACTTTCCTGCAGACGCTCTGACTGACTGATGTCACCGCCCCTCAATGACAAACACTGTTTCTGATTGGCCAAATGACCGTCAAAGCTCATATGATAGGAGTTAACATCCGTCAATCATAGTTAGTCACTATGGTCATGTATTTTTGGGCTTTCCAGTCGACTCCGCCGGGACTTCTTTCGGCTATATCAATACATTGTATCAACACAACTGGCGAAAAATTCTCGTCTCTGGGCTCGCTCGGCCGTTTCAGATGGTAGGCGACTTTCCGCTCGCTGTCAGCTGGCTTCCGTTGGGCTCCCGTGTGAAGTGACGGGCGGAGGATCCCACGACCGCGCATGCGTTTGACGAGCAGCACGGAGCGAAAGTTCAAAGGGAGTGCGCCCGCCTGTTGTGCCACCTGACAGAACGCTGCACCTTCTCTCTGCCCGCTCGCTTCTCCATCTCTCTGCCCGCTCGCCTCTCCATTGAATGTATAAGCAGCCGCGACAAGGACTCCCGTGTGCAACGGCCATGGCCGGCCATCGGACCCCCACCCCCAAAAAATATTTTCTCAACGGATCTCCACGAATCACACAAGTGGCCAATTTTGTTTTCAAAAAGGTGAATTTCACCGAAAGGTGACGAGTTTGCATGCCTGCAGTTGAGCGAGTACAAATGCAAAAAAATGCTTACAATTTCTACCATCGCCAACATCACAGAGCATCGGCAAATAATTTTCCTGTGGAGCGCATATTGTAACAGCTATTTGTGCTACTTTCCTGTCAGCTCACATTACAATAGCAGCATAGCCCCTGCGGGCGGAGCATGAGCGTATGCTCTGACAACGTGCGCAAAATAACTAAATAACACGTGAATTTAATGAAAGACGCAAAAGTATGCGTAAATACTTGTTTCCTGTGATTGGTGTGGATAATGTTCACACCAGCGATGATACGCTCCAGAGGCGCGAGACCACCTCTTTCAAGCGGAGCAGAGTCCGGTTCTTAAGTGTGCACCAGTGTCTCGGACTGTGTTCAAACCAACCCAAATGAACCGCACCAAGGGCTTAAACGCTCCAGGGTTCGTTTCACCCGCACTAAGGGTGTATCCACACTGGGAAAGTCCGCTAGTTCACTTGCTTTGGTCCAGAGTAGACCAAATAGAATTTAGATTGTTTTTGTTTGGTGTGGTCCACTTTCAACCAGCATTACGAAGCAAAACCACACGTGATCTGAGGTCATTCATTCATTGGACAGACATACTGGGGTGGAGAGAAGCAGGAAGAACGAAGTAAAAACTGCGAAATATATCATTGATATAATATGGGGTTAAAAATAATAAAAAGGCCTACATCTAGCCTATAAATAAAGAAGAAAAACATCAAATTATTGTTGTTTCATATGGTTATAATATGTAGCCCTATGTCAATGCCACATTATGTGGCTTGTAGCCTACGATGTGAAACATAATTTTTACTGTATTTTTGCTGCTGGACGCAAGGCTCGCGAGAAGAATAGGCTCAAACTGACACACAGCTGATATAGCTCTGTATCAGCTCGGTGTTAGTTCGGCACAGCTCAGCTCCAAACTGACACAGGGATAGTATTGAAGGTCCTGTTAACATGGGAATAAAAATAAAAACACACACTTCATGCAAAGCGCAGCGTGACCTGTTGGCACTGTGCGGAGACGCTCCCCTCTCCTTCATCTCTATCAAATGTAATATTTTCGCTTGGAGCTCCCGGTCAAACCACAACTAATCTTCCTAGCAATAGCGACAACAACACTTTCCCATAATGTGAAGCTGACGGCGATTTATTAAAAAAGAAAAAAAGAAAAGGCGCAGTGCTTCCTGCAGTTGGGTCGGATCGAGTCCGGCCGGATTCACACCACAAACGAACTGAAGCAGATTGCGTTTGGAAGCGCACAGAGACCACCTCTTCAGCTCGGTCTCTGAGCATTTGTTTGGTCCGCCCCCGAGTGTGATTGCTGTATTCACACATGCCTGAACGATGCACACCGAAGGCGGAAGTGCAACTGAGGTCGTTTCAACCGAACTAAACCAACATGTGTGAATACACCCTAAACAAGGCTGGTGTGTACATGCCCTAATATACACTTTTTACATTTTCACACCATTCCCACATTCCTCATGTGTTGCCTCAAACCACTGTAGTGCATTTAAAGCTATAGTGTGTAATTTATGTTGCACCCATACCTTCTGCTGTACGTCCAGGATTTTTCTTAGCAGTAGAATAAACATCTGAAACATTTCATGGGCAGTTCTTGAGCTCCTGGACCAGTGTCGGGGGCAACACCAGTTTGTAAACACTGCCATACTGGAAAAACATATAGAGAGAGTTTTATGGAGCTGATAGCCTTAAAGGGGTAGTTCAGAATATTGGACATAGTGTTATTTATCATTGGAGACGTTTTCAACAAATGTCATTCAGTCCTTCTAATTGCAGAGTTCGCTAGTGCTAGGCTCGCGCAAGTCAACGGTTGTGGCTAGCCTGCTAATAAAAACAGTCTAACCCACTCCACAGTACACCCAAGGCAAATCAATTATAACGCCAGACTATCAATTTAAATGTCTGTGTTTGTAGAATAATGTAAGAAATATGACTTCGCATCGCATGAATCATCGCATTTTGAGGGACTAGTTTCTCAGGAACTAGTCAGTATACTAGAGGTAATATCAGTCCGCCGCTGCCGTAGCCTACTACCATGTTATATGCCGCCATTCCAAAGTGCCCCCATTGCGACATGCCCCCATTCCAACACCTTGTAGTACCGCCATTCTGACTTTTTTTTGGGGGTGGGGTCACAAATTCATCAACATCACAAAGCCCAGTTTGACGGCTATTGTTTTAACCATACATGAACATACATAGTAGAGAGCAAAATAAAAGGGTAGGCTACCAATCCATCCATTAGTGTGTGCGATGCTCAACTAAGTTAAGGTAAAAAAAATCATGTCATCAATCAAAGTCATGCAGGGTTTCAAATGATTTTGAGGCTTTGGTTAGTGGTGAAAGCTGCCCCACATTGGTCACAGCTGTATGGTAAAATAGTGTATTTTTACGCAGAGAATGGTGACGCCTATAATCTCTGAATTAATAGCCTTTTGAGGACCTACATAAAATATCATACAGTACGATAATAATAATTTCCGTGCAGCCAACAAGGCCATTCCAATTCCCAACGCTGTGCCAATACACACATCTTCCTTATTCTCGTTTCTAGATTAAAATTCTGAAGTGATTAATTTTGGTACAAACTTGTCATGAATACATTTTACACATATATATTTTTTTTACCTTTTTAAAGTGAAATGCATGAATCTGGTGCACTTTGAGAGGAAAATTAAGAATTTCCTGTTTAGTAGGCCTACTTCATTTTGGAATAATTTGGACACACTGGGTCAGATGAATTAAAGCTATTGAAGAAAAAACACATGTATTTTCCATAAAGATATTAATATAAAATACAATTGTATGCAAATAAACATCACAAAGTTGAATATTTCAATATTATTTTCTTAACTTTAAATGAAGAACTCTATTTTTTTTCACATATGAGGCTGAATGCTATAGACACACATTAGCAACTGAGGGCATTTCTTACGAATTGTTTTAAATAAACTCAATAATGTCGCAATAGATTAAAACATAGTCTGTTTCTGAAGTCAGAATACTGAGGAATGTTTAAAGAATAAAAAAAATGGTTCTGTATGTGACTGCTATAGGGAGGAGGGGCTGCTACACTAGTCTCAGACAGCAGCGCTATATGCATTAGCCTATTTTATGATTCGTGGCAAACTAAGCTGAACTATTAGAAGACTGACAGCTTTATTTTTTTAGCTAGTTAACGGCTCAGCTAGCGTGCTGTGCTTCTCTGGACCGACAGAACAGATTAAAATATTGGGTGTTCAGGTTTAATGCAGCTTTGACAGGTGGAGCAACCGAAAAGTTTGACCGCCATGAGTGATGAACCACGCGGGCATGCTTGTGTAACAACGACAAAATTCATGTCAAATCTGGTCCTAAAGTTACTAGCGTATTTCACCAAAACGGTTTTCCGCCGAAAGAGTGATGCACTGCGAGTGCATGCTTGTGCTGGTGTATGTGTGTATGTGGTGTAGGATGTAACAATAAACCGCAAAACGGTCGTTCGCGATATGAAAAGGCCACGAATGTCAACCATACGTTTTTTTTATAACCGTACGTTATACCGTGTCACGGTATTGAGGCGAGCGTGCATGGTAAATGCGCTCCGTCATTGTGGAGAGTCTGGTAAGCAACGTTGTCATAAACGTAGCACTCAATCTAACACTGTATGGGCCACACCAACATTGGAAACCAAACAATAACACATTGACACAACATCTTATCACTGAAACATGACTTCTAACTGAACAGTCAAGTCTCACGTGGGCCGTTGTTAACACTACGCAGACCAGCACGTGCAGCTTCACAACATTGAGTCACGCAGCAGCAAAGAAGAAGAGAGAGAAAGAGAAAAGGGAGAGATAGAGAAAAAGATCGGCATAGTAGCTTACCAGACAAAAGAGAAAGTTGCTCGCGGGTGAGTTATATCATTATGAATCCAGGTGAACGTGAGGAAATGAGATACAAAAAAAAAAAACATCCACCGCGACCGCGCGTTAAATCCCAGGTAAAGTCGGCGAACTTCGGTGAAAGGCAGATGAAGGAAATAAGTCCAAAGATCCTTGATATGTTCATCACAACTTCACGTGAACTAGCATAGGAACTCAGCTATACGAGCTATACCGGTGTTGCGCCGAAAGCTGTGACCTGCCAGAATATCACAGGTCACAGCTTTCGGCGTAACACCGGCATGTTGCACAATACTATTGAATCCCTACTAGGTCAAACTTAGGTGACACTACTACTAAGCAGTGTCTTTGTTTTGGTGATAAGTTGTTTAAATCTCTCAGAAATTTCTTCATAATTAGATATAAAAATTTGAATTATTCGTTTGTGTTTTATTTAAATCAGCGGTACAACATTTCATTTAAGGGGGTATAAATGAATTCCGCGCTTGATATCGTATCGTGATATCAATCGCAATATCGTATCGTACTCTAAATTTCATATCGTTACATCCCTAATTCAAACACATTCAAACATTGTTTTATTTTAAAAAGTTACGCAGTACGCACAATAGCTTTAGTAGGGATGGGAATCAAGACCCGGTTCCTCTTCAGAACCGGTGCCAAGTCAACCAATTCCTTGGAATCGTTAACGATTCCGTTTATCGGTTCCGCTCGTTGCAAATGTGTCATGACTTCACACTCACGCTGCATTGTTTTGGTTCAGAACGCAGCAAACGGGACTTGTACATAAAATGTGTGAGAATGAACGTGTGTGTAGGCATATGTGTGGGCTAATAAAAGAGGGAGAGAGATAAAAAAGGTGAGAGCAGCATAAAGGAAAGCAAAAAGGTTTTCTTGACCGCTGCCTTAAGCCCCGCAGTGTTTACTCACGCTCGTCAGCTGGTTTGTTTCTTTTTCCTCCCCGTCAGCTGTTAAAATGCTGCCTTTACGCATGGCGGGTGGAGACGAACCCAAAACAACATACAGCGGAACTATTCGGTCCGGTGATGAGGAAACAATAGTCTACACTAAAGTTTAACAATACACTTCATAAAGACACACTTAAAATAACGATCTCTGCCCATACAAAAAACACTGACTTGACTGGATGGAGCGATCGATGTGCAAAAAACATCCGGCACATGTGTCTGATGACGGGCGGTTGTTTTAATAATAAACAGCGGACGGGCTTATAAAAAAGGAAGAGAGATAAAAAGGCGAGAGCCTTTTTGTTTTTACTCCAATCAGCTGTTTAATGCACCCTTTATGCACGGTGGTTGAGACGAACCCAAAACAACACACAGCGGAACACGGCGGTCCGGTGATAAGAAAACAGTAGCCTAGACTAAAGTTAAACAAGAAACTTTGTAACTACACACTTATAATAACGATCTCTGCCCATACAAAAAAAGACTTGGATAACTTGAGGAGCGACCAATGTGCAAATGTGTCTGATGACGGGCCGTTAGATTAATAATAAACAGTGCGCTGCACATTAGAACAGCATGCACATAAAAGATCTTGTGTCCTTCCTGAGAGGGCATACATGATATTTTTTCTGCAAACAAATGGTTAATTTGCCAATGTTGATAGTTCTTATCTTTACAGAAGACTTCTTTGTCATTTTTTTTATATCAGTTGAATTTTGTTTCAAGTTGAATGCAAATTAGCACTGTTAATATTCCAAAAGGCACAAGCTCTTCCGTGTCTGTTTTCAGCCTGTGTTTTATGGAATATAATGGCATTTGGGCTTTAAATTATATGTGTCGTTTTCCAAATCAGTAACAGACATGTATGGTTGAATGTTGAATTGTTTATTTCATAATGTCATAATATATTCCTGTATGTGTCTGTTAATTTCACCAGGATGCTGGTAAAGAGACATGTTTGTACCCTCTCCCTGAGCCTCAAGACCTGTTCCAGGCTTCACAGATGAAGTTTGAAGATTTTCAGAAAGACCTGACTAGACTCATGAAGGACCTGAAAGGTAATGCATGCACACACACACAAACACACAGGGCTCAAAATTAGCACTCGCCACTCGGATAACGCGGGTAATGTCTTAGGCGTGTAAGTCATTGAGACCACCCGCCACTTTGGCCGGTGAACGATGTGGGGGGAACATCTTCTCTACCAACCAATAATCTTGTGTCAGCAATCAGTACATACTATGCTGTGCACAGTTTTAAGTTACTGCTATGCAAACTAAACATTTTATACAGCTGCAGCTTCACATTAAAAGCATTTTACTGGCGTAACTTTTTAGACTTTTATTTTGAAGGAAACATGAACAAGCAATTTGCGCTTAACTGCAGCGCAAGCGCATCAGTCACTAGCAACATGTCGCCAAAAGAATAGCACAGAAAGCCTGAAGTTTGCAATTCTATTATATCTGCGGGCTCATATGAATAAGATAGGTGCACCGATTGCAGTTTTCCTAGCCGATCCTGCTTTCCTATTTTGTAAAGATCTAACCTGCATAAAGGGGGTTCAATAATTAATAAAAACTGAAAGTTCCTTGCCTGGAGCACCTTTATGGTATGTTGCAAAATGCAGATATTAGCCTATATTATTCAGTGCCTTTTTATTGGCCATCAACCTGGGCTCACTCACGTAGGATATTATTGAAAAACTAGACTCAAAGCATAAAGGCCTTCAGGTGGCATTCACGCCTGTGAGACACAGCAGCATGAAGTCCATGCTGGAGCCTCACGGTGCCGTTGTGTTTCTGTTGCGTGAGACGGACGAGTAAAAAACTTGCATGTAGATGGACAATAGCCTGTGGACCCACAGCAAAAGGGCATGTTCCTGCAGCTGAGGAGCGGGTGCCCTCCGTGGCGAGCGTACATAGAAAATGAATGGCTGCCGGCTTCCATAATGTTCATGAAGCTTTTACTATTAATATTTCACACCACTATAATATTGATTAGGTCTCCAATGAGGCCAAAATGACATGTACACACACACACACACACACGCACACACACACACACACACACACACACACACACACACACACACACACACAAAGCTCCTGTATTGTCGCATTTTGTCACGAGTGTTGAGTCTAGCATACTGAATACTCTGGTAGTGTGTTTACAAAAAACACACTACATTAAAGGATTTAGGACCATAGCCTACATAAAAACAAGACTATATGCATGCTGAATTACACACCTATTTAATGATTTTTTTAAATGTTTGCTTAAAGTTGCTACAAGGACCTTTGAAGTTTTGTGGCACCTTTGGATAAAAGCGGTAGTTTTTTTATGACAGCAGAGCACATTCCAGCGGCGAGTGCATTTGTTTAGGAAGCTAGTGCATACTTCCAGGAAGAGAGACCGCAGATACGTTGCGATGAGATAATGTATTTATATGTGACTTTGTCAGATTAAGAATGGTTATTTGATGATGGTGAACCAGTTAAAACTACTTCTACTACACATGCTGTTCTGGTCTTGCTGCTGTAAATCGTGAAATCAGCTTTAGTCTGTAGGGGTTCACGGCTCAATGCTGCTTTTCCCTAGACTAACCATAGCCAGTATTTTTTCTTAAACCTAACTCTTACCCTGACCTTATTCACTGACCTGCAAATTTACTTCTGGCTATCATTAAATAAAAAATTACTATTATTAATTTCTCCATTTATTTTCAGCTTGTTCATCAGAAGTGGAAAAGGTGTGCAAGGTGTCAGATGAGAGTAACTTGCAGCCTTTTAAAGACAAGATGGAAGACTTCCTCACACAAGGTAACTAACAAAACAGCCCACTATCCTTAAGTATGAAGAGTTGTATGAAGTAGTATAAGTGGTGATCATAAGGAATTATAAAGTCAGCATTCACAGTGCTTTTACTCCCAAGCCAAAGTGATCAGTGTTTAAAAGAAGAATCTGACTACTGTCTTAAACAACGCATCATATCTACCATAACTTTTGCCAGTTATAAAGACACATATGGAACTTCTCTAATATGGTATACCAGATAAAAAAATATAAATAAGTCAATGAAATGGAATAATGCCTTATAAACATTATTATACGCTAGCAGGGTTCTGCAACTGGCGGCCCCGTGGGCCATAATTGGCTCGCTGGAAGTAATATCTAGCCCACCAGATTATTCTGAATTGTTTTTACCAATAACGAACAGACAGTTGCAAATATAACTAGAAAATCCCGCGGAGATTTTGAAAGTACGGGCCGCCCGTGTAAATCGGGGAAGAAAAAAAATCACGGCCGACCCCCGTGGTCCGAGAGGCTTTATCGTAGAGCAACACGAGCTGTGCATGTCTGACAGAGAAGGAGTCAATTTGAGTCAGGGGGAAAGGGGCGTGGCCTGGCAAACATTGCATCGGTGAATGACGTTTTTCGCATTTGTGGCGCCCCCTACGGGTTAACCTCGACAAGCTTAGAGGGACACGCTACCACATGTCTTTTGCACATATCCTGCAAGTTTCATGATGATAGGACCTACGGTCAATGAGTTATGGCCAACGTGTTATTAAGCCCCGCCCCTGCGTAAATGTTTTAGTCAATGGCGGCCATGTTTTTCAAGCTATCCTACTAATATTTTTCGGAGACGTGCGTCATAGTCCCCCGGGGCCAGTGTTGGGCAAGTTACTTCAAAAGCGTAATGCGGTATTTATTACTTATTACTGGCATTTCAAAGTAGTTAGTTACATTACAATATTACTGTCTTTGAATTGTAAGGCATTACACTACTTTTACATTACTTTTGCATTACTTTCACCAAAATAACATGAAATATGGATTTGGTGTTCTCAATAGATCTTCTTGTGTTCAATGCAGCTCATTACACAGCAGGAGGTGACATGGTATGGCATAATGACTGAGCTAGGCTTAAGGCTAACACAAGTAGGCCTATGCTATATAATATAATGGTCACAGTTATGGCTCATGGTGCAATACATTTTATAATAGAAATACTGTATCTTTAGGTATTTATTTAGCCTATATTAATATCAATAGAGCTAGAGCCTACTACTGTAGATTGAAAAAGTAAATTGAGCCTCAAAGATTTGTTTCTTGCGTTCTGGCGACTTAAAAGCACAAACAAGTTGTTCACATCATCATCAACCTTTGCCTTTTTAGTTGTTCCAAAGAATCTGCCTTATCATCTTGCCATCTAATCTAAATGATAACTGCCCATTATGTTTGTTTATCGTCTCTCTTGCGTGACATTTTATAATAACAATAGTAGCCTTAATATATCTCCTTTGCTAATTCAAAGCATCCACTCATTATGTTGGGAGTCGACGTGTGTGTCAGAGGCATGAATCGACAAAGCGATCAACTCTTATTGTGACTTTTTTGCTGCAGCACTTGTAGTGCTGAGGAGAGCTTGCCAACTGCGCTGTCCTTTACGCACCATCATTGCCGCCGTTATGTTAAGATTTCATAATTTGCATCAAAGCAAACCCTTTAGGCGCCGGGTTTTATTTTTTTTAAATACTAGATTTTGACACTTAAATTTCAGAAGGCTCTGGATTGAAAGTGGTTTGAGATAGAGACAAAGTGTAAATGAGACAAATATTGAGAATGACATAAAGTTTATCTGGGGAGTAAATTTTCCCATCTAATTAGCATATTATGACGTCATATGGTGGCAGCCATGTTGTAGGCTATTATGTAATTTCCATGAAATACCTGATATTTTGAAAGAGAGTTGAAATTATTTAATCAGATTCACCCCTCCATCCATTTGTAATGATGTCCACTTTGTTGTAAGCCAACAGTTGCAAACTAGAACTAGAACTACACCACAAAACTCATGTAAACAGTAGGCGTTTTTTATGATTTTTTTTTACCCACCACCATTTTTGTTTCCTTTTTTCTTCTATTCTGCATTATTACTATTATCATCATTATTATCATTATAATATGATAATATTAATATATATATAATGCTGCGTCGCATGGCTGCACCACTGCTGCGTATGGACGCACCGTGACCGGGGCCGTAGAAAGAGTGAACACCAACTCCCTACTCGTCAACTTTTTGCTTGCCATATCTCTAAATAACTCCTAAATCCAGCAATACCGCTTCAGCATAAATAGCTTCGTGGCACACTATCTCCGATTTCGCACCTAACAACAGCGCGATTCATTTGCAGCCTGGACGCGGAGGTGTGTCACCTCTCTGCTCTGACAGCAGGCAGGGACTCGCTCCGAGGGGCTGCTCCGAGACTGACCGCCTCCGAGTGCGACGGGAGGGGCTCGCGGCAGCACCCGCTGCTCGTTGAGCACAGAGTGATACGTGCTTTCACGTCAGAGTCTCCAAACACCACAAAAGGTTTTCAATAACTTGGGCAGTGAGACGGAAGCCAGTAGGCTAGCGCATCTTTGGAATCAATTGTAGCAGCAAATCGAGTTTTCTTCTCCTCTAGCAGTAACATTAGCGTGGGTTTTTTTCTCCTCTGCGAAACTCGCGGTGTTGGCCAATTTGTATAAAAACAACAAACCAGTCAATTTCGGGTTTAAAATGCATTGTAATGCACGTTTCTGAGCTTTGTACCGCATTACATATTACCGTTTTTTTTGCTGTAATGCCTTACATTACCGCGTTACAGCAAAACGTAATGCATTACAGTAATGCATTACTTCCTGTAACGCGTTACTCCCAACACTGCCCGGGGCTTCGTGAGACATTTGGTGTTGATAAAGTAAAACTTGACAAAGTTGTGGATAAATCCCTGCTTTTCAGTTTATGCTAATTAGCGAAAATATTTCCAGGTTGACTTTAATGATCCAAGATTTTTTGTAGAGCACCCTAAAATACACCTGTGGGAGAAATTTCAAGTCAATCGGACTTACGGTGTGCGGGGCGTGGCCTCTCAAGCTTTCTTCAGTCGGGGCTTAATAACAGCATTTGTGGCGCCCCCTATGGGTTAATCTCGATAAGCTTTGAGGGACATGCTACCACATGACTTCTGCACATACCCAGGTCAACTTGTTAATAAGCCCCGCCCCTGCGTAAACGTTTTGGGCAATGGCGGCGAAAAAAATAATCATGGCTGACCCCTATGGTCCGAGAGGCTATAAAGGTAAAGGAGAGGAGCCTAACGCGGCAAAGGGGAGGAGCTTAATATGATAAAGGGGAGGAGCCTAACGCGGCAAAGGGGAGGAGCTTAATATGAAAAAGGGGAGGAGCCTAACACTGTAAAGGGGATGGGCCTAATTTGGTAAAGGGGAGGAGTCTAATGTGGTAAAGGGGGGAGCCTATTTTGGTAAAGGGGAGGAGCCTAATGTGGTAAAGGGGAGGAGCTTAATTTGGTAAAGGGGAGGAGTTTAATGTGGTAAAGGGGAGGGGCTTAATGTGGTAAAGGGGAGGAGCTTAATGTGGTAAAGGGGAGGAGTCTAATGTGGTAAAGGGGAGGGGTCTAATTTGGTAAAGGGGAGGAGCCTAACGTGGTAAAGGGGAGGAGCCTAATTTGGTAAAGGGGAGGAGCTTAATGTGGTAAAGGGGAGGGGCCTAATGTGGTAAAGGGGAGGAGTCTAATTTGGTAAAGGGGAGGAGCCTAATGTGATAAAGGGGAGGAGCCTAATTTGGTAAAGGGGAGGAGCCTAATGCAGTAAAGGGGAGGAGCTTAATGTGGTAAAGGGGAGGAGCTTAATTTGGTAAAGGGGAGGAGTTTAATGTGGTAAAGGGGAGGGGCTTAATGTGGTAAAGGGGAGGAGTCTAATGTGGTAAAGGGGAGGGGTCTAATTTGGTAAAGGGGAGGAGCCTAACGTGGTAAAGGGGAGGAGCTTAATGTGGTAAAGGGGAGGGGCCTAATGTGGTAAAGGGGAGGAGTCTAATTTGGTAAAGGGGAGGAGCCTAATGTGATAAAGGGGAGGAGCCTAATTTGGTAAAGGGGAGGAGCCTAATGCAGTAAAGGGGAGGAGCTTAATGTGGTAAAGGGGAGGAGTCTAATGTGGTAAAGGGGAGGGGCCTAATGCGGTAAAGGGGAGGAGCCTAATTTGGTAAAGGGGAGGAGCCTAATGTGGTAAAGGGGAGGAGCCTAATGTGGTAAAGGGACATGCTACCACAGTTTGATGATGATAGGACCTATGGTTAAGGAGTTATGGCCAATTTGTGGATAGGCCCTGCCCCTGTGGCGCCCCCTATGGGTTAATCACGATAAACTTTGAGGGACATGCTACCACATGACTTCTGCACACACCCAGCAAGTTTGATGATGATAGGACCTATGGTTAAGGAGTTATGGCCAACGTGTTATTAAGCCCCGCCCCTGCGTAAACTATTTGGTCAATGGCGGCCATGTTTTTCAAGTTGTCCTACTAATCTTTTACGGGTATATTTATTGTAGTCCCCCGGGGCTTCACGAGAAATTTGGTGTTGATACAGTCAAATTTCAGAAAGTTGTGGATAACACGCTGTTTTTCAGTTTATGCTAATTAGCGGGAAATATTCCCAGAAGAATTTTTATGGTCCCAGAGGCTTTTTTGTAGAGCACCCTAACATACACCTGTGTGAGAAATTTCAAGTCAATTGGAGTTAAGGTGTGTGGGGCGTGGCCTCTCAAAGTTCTTTCAGTCGGGACTTCATAACAGCGCCCCCTAGCGGAAATTAGAAAAACTGTATAATAGCACACCCCGCGGGGTTGAGGCGCACGTTGTGTGAAATGTTTGAATGTCTGCGTGAAACGGTGTGGGAGGAGAAGCAGCTAGAAAATGTGAGGAAGAAGTCAGAAGAAGTAAGAATAAGTATGGTGGAGAGTAATAATTACGGGTCCTCTGTAAACAGAGGACCCGTACTTAATTAGTTTAGCATGCTGAGTTCTGCTTGGCAAGCCATGAAAGACTCTTGAAAACATTTGGAACAAAAGTTACAGCACATTTGAAGAAAGTTGAAAATTAGCCTTATTTCAGTGAGAGCTGCAGAAAGAGGCAATAAAATTTAACTGAAAGCGATGATAAAATTGACTTAATATTTCAATGCAAATACTATATATAATTAGTTTAGCATGCTGAGTTCTGCTTGGCAAGCCATGCAAGACTCTTGAAACCCATTTGGAACAAAAGTTACAGCACATTTGAACACAGTTGAAAATTAGCCTTTTTTCAGTGAGAGCTGCAGAAAGAAGCAATAAAACTTCACTGAAAGCTGATGATAAAATTTGCTTAATATTTCAATGCAAATACTATATATAACTACTGTAGCATGCTTTGTTCTGCTTGGCAAGCCATGAAAGACTATTGAAAGCCATTTGGAACAAAAGTTACAGCACATTTGAACAAACTTGAAATTTAGCCTTATTTCAGTGAGAGCTGCAGAAAGAAGCAATAAAACTTCACTGAAGGCTGATGATAAAATTTGCTTAATATTTCAATGCAAATACTATATATAACTACTGTAGCATGCTGTGTTCTGCTTGGCAAGCCATGAAAGACTCTTGAAAGCCATTTGGAACAGAAGTTACAGCACATTTGAACAAAGTTGAAATTTAGCCTTATTTCAGTGAGAGCTGCAGAAAGAAGCAATAAAACTTCACTGAAGGCTGATGATAAAATTTGCTTAATATTTCAATGCAAATACTATATATAACTACTGTAGCATGCTGGGTTCTGCTTGGCAAGCCATGAAAGACTCTTGAAAGCCATTTGGAACAAAAGTTACAGCACATTTGAACAAAGTTGAAATTTAGCCTTATTTCAGTGAGAGCTGCAGAAAGAAGCATTAAAATTTCACTGAAAGCTGATGATAAAACTGACTTAATATTTCAATGCAAATACTATATATAACTAGAAAATCCCACGGAGATTTTGAAAGTACGGGCAGCCCTGCGCAGGCCGCCAATCCCCGCTTCGGCGGCGCCCCAGCCCGTCGGCCGGGCCAGAACGCTTCTAAGAACCGCCGCCGCTGGCTTTCCGAACTCCAGTCCCGAGTTGTGGCCGTCCCCTGATGCTGTGTATACAATTTGGTGATGATAGGTTGGAAATCCACAGAGTGAATGTGACTTCTCTGTATTTCAGGTCATGTACGTTAGGGAAGAAAGAAGGGGGGGGCGAGGGGCGTGGCCTGTCAAACATTGCATTTTTGAATGATGGTTTTCGCATTTGTGGGGGCCCCTATGGGTTAATCTCGACAAGCTTAGAGGGCCATGCTACCACATGTCTTCTGCACATATCCTGCAAGTTTCATGATGATAGGACCTATGATCAATTAGTTATGGCCAATTTGTTATTAAGCCCTGCCCCTGCATAAACGTTTTAGTCAATGGCGGCCATGTTTTCCAAGCTATCCTACTAATATTTTTCGGAGACGTGCTTCATAGTCCCCCGGGGCCAGTGTTGGGCAAGTTACTTCAAAAGCGTAATGCGGTATTTATTACTTATTACTGGCATTTCAAAGTAGTTAGTTACATTACAATATTACTGTCTTTGAATTGTAAGGCATTACACTACTTTTACATTACTTTTGCATTACTTTCACCAAAATAACATGAAATATGGATTTGGTGTTCTCAATAGATCTTCTTGTGTTCAATGCAGCTCATTACACAGCAGGAGGTGACATGGTATGGCATAATGACTGAGCTAGGCTTAAGGCTAACACAAGTAGGCCTATGCTATATAATATAATGGTCACAGTTATGGCTCATGGTGCAATACATTTTATAATAGAAATACTGTATCTTTAGGTATTTATTTAGCCTATATTAATATCAATAGAGCTAGAGCCTACTACTGTAGATTGAAAAAGTAAATTGAGCCTCAAAGATTTGTTTCTTGCGTTCTGGCGACTTAAAAGCACAAACAAGTTGTTCACATCATCATCAACCTTTGCCTTTTTAGTTGTTCCAAAGAATCTGCCTTATCATCTTGCCATCTAATCTAAATGATAACTGCCCATTATGTTTGTTTATCGTCTCTCTTGCGTGACATTTTATAATAACAATAGTAGCCTTAATATATCTCCTTTGCTAATTCAAAGCATCCACTCATTATGTTGGGAGTCGACGTGTGTGTCAGAGGCATGAATCGACAAAGCGATCAACTCTTATTGTGACTTTTTTGCTGCAGCACTTGTAGTGCTGAGGAGAGCTTGCCAACTGCGCTGTCCTTTACGCACCATCATTGCCGCCGTTATGTTAAGATTTCATAATTTGCATCAAAGCAAACCCTTTAGGCGCCGGGTTTTATTTTTTTTAAATACTAGATTTTGACACTTAAATTTCAGAAGGCTCTGGATTGAAAGTGGTTTGAGATAGAGACAAAGTGTAAATGAGACAAATATTGAGAATGACCTAAAGTTTATCTGGGGAGTAAATTTTCCCATCTAATTAGCATATTATGACGTCATATGGTGGCAGCCATGTTGTAGGCTATTATGTAATTTCCATGAAATACCTGATATTTTGAAAGAGAGTTGAAATTATTTAATCAGATTCACCCCTCCATCCATTTGTAATGATGTCCACTTTGTTGTAAGCCAACAGTTGCAAACTAGAACTAGAACTACACCACAAAACTCATGTAAACAGTAGGCGTTTTTTATGATTTTTTTTTACCCACCACCATTTTTGTTTCCTTTTTTCTTCTATTCTGCATTATTACTATTATCATCATTATTATCATTATAATATGATAATATTAATATATATATAATGCTGCGTCGCATGGCTGCACCACTGCTGCGTATGGACGCACCGTGACCGGGGCCGTAGAAAGAGTGAACACCAACTCCCTACTCGTCAACTTTTTGCTTGCCATATCTCTAAATAACTCCTAAATCCAGCAATACCGCTTCAGCATAAATAGCTTCGTGGCACACTATCTCCGATTTCGCACCTAACAACAGCGCGATTCATTTGCAGCCTGGACACGGAGGTGTGTCACCTCTCTGCTCTGACAGCAGGCAGGGACTCGCTCCGAGGGGCTGCTCCGAGACTGACCGCCTCCGAGTGCGACGGGGAGGGGCTCGCGGCAGCACCCGCTGCTCGTTGAGCACAGAGTGATACGTGCTTTCACGTCAGAGTCTCCAAACACCACAAAAGTTTTCAATAACTTGGGCAGTGAGACGGAAGCCAGTAGGCTAGCGCATCTTTAGAATCAATTGTAGCAGCAAATCGAGTTTTCTTCTCCTCTAGCAGTAACATTAGCGTGGGTTTTTTTCTCCTCTGCGAAACTCGCGGTGTTGGCCAATTTGTATAAAAACAACAAACCAGTCAATTTCGGGTTTAAAATGCATTGTAATGCACGTTTCTGAGCTTTGTACCGCATTACATATTACCGTTTTTTTTGCTGTAATGCCTTACATTACCGCGTTACAGCAAAACGTAATGCATTACAGTAATGCATTACTTCCTGTAACGCGTTACTCCCAACACTGCCCGGGGCTTCGTGAGACATTTGGTGTTGATAAAGTAAAACTTGACAAAGTTGTGGATAAATCCCTGCTTTTCAGTTTATGCTAATTAGCGAAAATATTTCCAGGTTGACTTTAATGATCCAAGATGTTTTGTAGAGCACCCTAAAATACACCTATGGGAGAAATTTCAAGTCAATCGGACTTACGGTGTGCGGGGCGTGGCCTCTCAAGCTTTCTTCAGTCGGGGCTTAATAACAGCATTTGTGGCGCCCCCTATGGGTTAATCTCGATAAGCTTTGAGGGACATGCTACCACATGACTTCTGCACATACCCAGGTCAACTTGTTAATAAGCCCCGCCCCTGCGTAAACGTTTTGGGCAATGGCGGCGAAAAAAATAATCATGGCTGACCCCTATGGTCCGAGAGGCTATAAAGGTAAAGGAGAGGAGCCTAACGCGGCAAAGGGGAGGAGCTTAATATGATAAAGGGGAGGAGCCTAATGCTGTAAAGGGGATGGGCCTAATTTGGTAAAGGGGATGGGCCTAATTTGGTAAAGGGGAGGAGTCTAATGTGGTAAAGGGGAGGAGCCTATTTTGGTAAAGGGGAGGAGCCTAATGTGGTAAAGGGGAGGAGCTTAATTTGGTAAAGGGGAGGAGTTTAATGTGGTAAAGGGGAGGAGCTTTACGCGGTAAAAGGAAGGCGCCTAATTTGGTAAAGGGGGGAGCTTAATTTGGTAAAGGGGAGGAGCTTAATGCGGTAAAGGGGAGGAGTCTAATTTGGTAAAGGGGAGGAGCCTAATGTGGTAATGGGGAGGAGCCTAATTTGGTCAAGGGGAGGAGCTTAATTTGGTAAAGGGGAGGAGTCTAATTTGGTAAAGGGGAGGGGCCTAATGTGGTAAAGGGGAGGAGCCTAATTTGGTAAAGGGGAGGAGCATAATGTGGTAAAGGGGAGGAGCCTAATTTGGTAAAGGGGAGGGACCTAATGTGGTAAAGGGGGGAGCCTAATGTGGTAAAGGGGAGGAGCTTAATGTGGTAAAGGGGAGGAGTCTAATTTGGTAAAGGGGAGGGGCTAATGCGGTAAAGGGGAGGAGCCTAATGTGGTAAAGCGACATGCTACCACAGTTTGATGATGATAGGACCTATGGTTAAGGAGTTATGGCCAATTTGTGGATAGGCCCTGCCCCTGTGGCGCCCCCTATGGGTTAATCACGATAAACTTTGAGGGACATGCTACCACATGACTTCTGCACACACCCAGCAAGTTTGATGATGATAGGACCTATGGTTAAGGAGTTATGGCCAACGTGTTATTAAGCCCCGCCCCTGCGTAAACTATTTGGTCAATGGCGGCCATGTTTTTCAAGTTGTCCTACTAATCTTTTACGGGTATGTTTATTGTAGTCCCCCGGGGCTTCACGAGAAATTTGGTGTTGATACAGTCAAATTTCAGAAAGTTGTGGATAACACGCTGTTTTTCAGTTTATGCTAATTAGCGGGAAATATTCCCAGAAGAATTTTTATGGTCCCAGAGGCTTTTTTGTAGAGCACCCTAACATACACCTGTGTGAGAAATTTCAAGTCAATTGGAGTTAAGGTGTGTGGGGCGTGGCCTCTCAAAGTTCTTTCAGTCGGGACTTCATAACAGCGCCCCCTAGCGGAAATTAGAAAAACTTTATAATAGCACACCCCGCGGGGTTGAGGCGCACGTTGTGTGAAATTTTTGAATGTCTGCGTGAAACGGTGTGGGAGGAGAAGCAGCTAAAAATTTGAGGCAGAATAAGAAGTCAGTAGAAGTCAGAAGAAGAACTAGAAAATCCTGCGGAGATTTTGAAAGTACGGGCCGCCCGTGTAAATCGGGGAAGCAAAAAAATCACGGCCGACCCCTATGGTCCAAGAGGCTTTATTGTAGAGCACCATGAGCTGTACATGTGTAATCAATTTCAAGTCAATCGGAGTCGGGTGACTTTTGTGGCACCCCCTATGGGTTAATCGCGATAAGCTTTGAGGGACATGCTACCACATGACTTCCTGCACATACCCAGCAAGTTTGATGATGATAGGACCTACGGCTAAGGAGTTATGGCCAATTTGTGGATAGGCCCCGCCCCTGTGGCGCCCCCTATGGGTCAATCACGATAAGCTTCGTGGGACATGCTACCACTTCTGCACATACCCAGCAAGTTTGATGATGATAGGACCTACGGTAAAGGAGTTATGGCCAATTTGTGGATAGGCCCCGCCCCTGTGGCACCCCCTATGGGTCAATCGCAATAAGCTTTGAGGGACATGCTACCACGTGACTTCTGCACATACCCTGCAAGTTTGATGATGATAGGACCTACGGTTAAGGAGTTATGGCCAATTTGTGGATAGGCCCCGCCCCTGTGGCACCCCCTATGGGTTAATCGCGATAAGCTTCGAAGGGACATGCTACCACGTGACTTCTGCACATACCCAGCAAGTTTGATGATGATAGGACCTATGGTTAAGGAGTTATGGCCAACGTGTTATTAAGCCCCGCCCCTCCGTAAACTATTTGGTCAATGGCGGCCATGTTTTTCAAGTTGTCCTACTAATCTTTTACGGGTATGTTTATTGTAGTCTCCCGGGGCTTCACGAGAAATTTGGTGTCGATACAGTCAAATTGCAGAAAGTTGTGGATAACACGCTGTTTTTCAGTTTATGCTAATTAGTGGGAAATATTCCCTGAAGACTTTTTATGGTCCCAGAGGCTTTTTTGTAGAGCACCCTAACATGCACCTGGGTGAGAAATTTCATGTCAATCGGAGTTACGGTGTGCGGGGCGTGGCCTCTCAAAGTTCTTTCAGTCGGGACTTCATAACAGCGCCCCCTAGCGGAAATTCAAAAAACTGTATAATAGCACACCCCGTGGGGTGGGGACGCACGTTGTGTGAAATTTTTGCATGTCTGCGTGTAACGGTGTGGGAGGAGAAGCAGCTAGAAAATCTGGCGGAAGAATAAGAAGTAAGACGAAGAATAAGTATGGTGGAGAGTAATAATTACGGGCCCTCAATTCTTTCGGGCCCGTACTTAACTAGAAATCCCACGGAGATTTTGAAAGTACGGGCCGCCCGTGCAAATCGGGGAAGAAAAAAAATCACGGCCGACCCCTGTGGTCCGAGAGACTTTACCGTAGAGCGACACGAGCTGTACATGTCTGACAAATGATGAGTCAATCGGAGTCAGGGGGAAAGGGGCGTGGCCTGGCAATCATTGCATCGGCGAATGACGTTTTTCGCATTTGCGGCGCCCCCTACGGGTTGACCTCGACAAGCTTAGAGGGAGACGCCACCACATGTCATTTGCACGTATCCTGCAAGTTTCATGATGATAGGACCTACGGTCAATGAGTTACGGCCAACGTGTTATTAAGCCCCGCCCCTGCGTAAACGTTTTAGTCAATGGCGGCCCTGTTTTTGAAGCTATCCTACCAATATTTTTCGGAGACGTGCGTCATAGTCCCCCGGGGCCTCGTGAGACATTTGGTGTTGATAGAGTAACACTTGAAAAAGTTGTGGATAAAACCCTTTTTTTCAGTTTATGCTAATTAGCCGAAAGTATTTCCAGGTTGACTCTTATGGTCCGAGAGGCTTTTTGGTAGAGCACCCTAAAATACACCAGTGTGAGAAATTTCAAGTCAATCGGACTTACGGTGTGCGGGGCGTGGCCTCTCAAACTTTCTTCAGTCGGGGATTAATAACAGCGCCCCCTAGCGGAAATTTAAAAAAAATTCCTCGGAGCGAAATTGTAGAGCACCATGAGCTGTACATGTGTAATCAATTTCAAGTCAATCGGAGTCGGGTGACTTTTGTGGCGCCCCCTATGGGTTAATCGCGATAAGCTTCGAGGGACATGCTACCACATGACTTCTGCACACACCCAGCAAGTTTGATGATGATAGGACCTATGGTTAAGGAGTTATGGCAATTTGTGGATAGGCCCGGCCCCTTCGGCGCCCCCTACGGGTTAATCGCGATAAGCTTCGAGAGACATGCTACCACATGACTTCCGCACATACCCAGCAAGTTTGATGATGATAGGACCTACGGTTAAGGAGTTATGGCCAACGTGTTATTAAGCCCCGCCCATTTGTGGCACCCCCTATGGGTTAATGTCGATAAGCTTCGAAGGACATGCTATCACATGACTTCTGCACATACCCAGCAAGTTTGATGATGATAGGACCTACGGTTAAGGAGTTAGGGCCAACGTGTTATTATGCCCCGCCCATTTGTGGCGCCCCCTATGGGTTAATCGCGATAAGCTTCGAAGGGACATGCTACCACATGACTTCTGCACATACCCAGCAAGTTTGATGATGATAGAACCTACGGTTAGGGAGTTATGGCCAACGTGTTATTATGCCCCGCCCCTGCCTAAACGTTTTGGTCAATGGCGGCCATGTTTTTCAAGTTGTCCTACTAATCTTTTACGGGTATGTTTATTGTAGTCCCCCGGGGCTTCACGAGAAATTTGGTGTTGATACAGTCAAATTTAAGAAAGTTGTGGATAACACGCTGTTTTTCACGTTATGCTAATTAGCCGGAAATATTCCCAGAACACTTTTTATGGTCCAAGAGGCTTTTTTGTAGAGCACCCTAACATGGTGGAGAGTAATAATTACGGGTCCCCAGTTGACACTGGGGACCCGTACTTAACTAGAAAATCCCGCGGAGATTTTGAAAGTACGGGCTGCCCGTGCAAATCGGCGAAGCGAAAAAATCACGGCCGACCCCCGCGGTCCGAGAGGCTTTGCCGTAGAGCGACACGAGCCGCGCACGTCTGACAAATGACGAGTCGATCGGAGTCAGGGGGAAAGGGGCGTGGCCTGGCAAACATTGCGTCGGCGAATGACGTGCTTCGCATTTGCGGCGCCCCCTACGGGTTGACCTCGACAAGCTTAGAGGGACACGCCACCACATGTCTTTTGCACGTATCCTGCAAGTTTCATGATGATAGGACCTACGGTCAATGAGTTACGGCCAACGTGTTATTAAGCCCCGCCCATTTGTGGCACCCCCTATGGACCTATGGTGAAGGAGTTATGGCCAATTTGTGGCTAGGCCCTGCCCCTGTGGCGCCCCCTATGGGTTAATCGCGATAGGCTTCGAGGGACATGCTACCACATGACTTCTGCACACACTCAGCAAGTTTGATGATGATAGGAGATGTCGTGTTATTAAGCCCCGCCCCTGCGTAAACTATTTGGTCAATGGCGGCCATGTTTTTCAAGTTGTCCTACTAATCTTTTACGGGTATGTTTATTGTAGTCCCCCGGGGCTTCACGAGAAATTTGGTGTTGATACAGTCAAATTTCAGAAAGTTGTGGTTAACACGCTGTTTTTCAGTTTATGCTAATTAGCGGGAAATATTCCCAGAAGATTTTTTATGGTCCCAGAGGCTTTTTTGTAGAGCACCCTAACATACACCTGTGTGAGAAATTTCAAGTCAATCGGAGTTACGGTGTGCGGGGCGTGGCCTCTCAAAGTTCTTTCGGTCGGGACTTCATAACAGCGCCCCCTAGCGGAAATGAAAAAAACTGTATAATAGCACACCCCGTGGGGTGGGGACGCACGTTGTGTGAAATTTTTGCGTTTCTACGTGCAACGGTGTGGGAGGAGAAGCAGCTAGAAAATGTGAGGCAGAATAAAAAGAAGTCAGAAGAAGAAGAAGAAGAAGTATGGTGCATAGTAATAATTACGGGTGTTATTACGGGTCCGACCCTCAATTCTTTCGGGCCCGTACTTAACTAGAACTGCAAGCAGTTGTGAACGGGGGCCAAGCCTCCCACGCGACTCGGGATCAGGCGTCGTCGTCCGCAGCGCCGGCCCCTCGCTTCACGGAATCCGGGGATGTAAAGTTTTTGAATGTGGGATGTTTGGTTTGGGAGTTATAGACCAAAAGGCAAAAAAATCGCAGAGAAAGATGCTCAAGTGTGTTTTTGGCGCCCCCTTTTGGAGCAATTTAAGGAAAAAGTAGAAACAACCTGAGAACCATAGGACAAACACTTGTGTGAAGTTTGGTGTTAATAGGATGAATCGTTTTGGATTTAGGAGCAGTTTGGTACAAGGTAGCTAATGTGCAAATCTTTAAAGCGCTACCGTTTGGTCTTCCGATGGTCGTAGACAAATTCCTTATCCAAATTTGGCTCGTGGGAGTCGGTAGAGCATAATGCTTTTAGTTTCGTCCAAATCGGGCAAAAACTGTAGGAGGAGTGTGTTTTGGTGACTGATACAGTTTTTGCGATGTAGCAAAAAATCTATAATACGCAAATGGGCGTGGCCTATCTCAAAAGATGCAGCTGACTTGTGTGCATCTGTGGATATAAAGTGTTTGACTGTCGGACTTTCGGTGCGGAAGTTATAGCCCCAAACGCGTTTTCCTTTGTTGTAGCGCCACCTAGTGGCCGGGATGTCTGAATTTTTTCGTGTGTGTACCAGGCACGGACCTGGATCTAGTCATGCAAGTGGCATGTCCCAGCCCTTTAGGGTTTTGGCTGCAGCACCATTTTAAATAAAAAGAAGAAGAAATGTTCAATATCGAAAAATCGAATCTTTAAAGCGCTAGCGTTTGGTCTTCCGATGGTCGTAGAAAAATTAGTTGACCAACTTTTGCTTGTGGGAGTCGGTAGAGTATAATGCTTTTGGTTTGGTCCAAATCGGGCGAAAACTGTAGGAGGAGTATGTTTTGGTGACTGACACAGTTTTTGCGACGTAGCGAAAAATGTATATAGACGCAAATGGGCGTGTCCTATCTCAAAAGATTCAGCTGACTTGTGGGCATCTGTGGATATAATGTTTTTGACTGTCGGACTTTCGGTGTGGAAGTTGTACATGTTTTCCTTTTTTGTAGCGCCACCTAGTGGCCGGCATGTCTGATTTTTTTTGTCTGCGTACCAGGCACGGACCTGAAAGTGGCATGTCCCAACCCTTTACGGTTTGGGCTGCAGCACCACTTTTACGTAAGGAAAAATAATAATCCCTACAAGAACAATAGGTTTCCCTGCCCCGCAGGGCTATGGAACCGCGTTGCTCTGCAAAACGCGGTCCCAGGCCCTTCTCGGGCTTGGCCCCCTAATAATCCCTACAAAAACAATAGGGTTCCCTGCCCTGCAGGGCTATGGAACCGCGTTGCTCTGCAAAACGCGGTCCCAGGCCCTTCTCGGGCTTGGCCCCCTAACTAGATATGCAAGTCGTTATGAACGGGGGCCAAGCCTCCGACGCAACTCGGGACCCGAGCGTTGTCGGCGCAGACCACTCACTTCACAGAATCCGGGGATATAAAGTGTTTGATTGTGGGACGTTTGGTTTGGGATTTATTCTGCTCTTGCTCTCCATTAGGTTATTTTAGCAGATAGCTATATAATTGTGTTCATGAAATATGGTCAGACTAGGTTAAATGTAATACAGGACACACTATTGAAGCATTAGAATTGTTACATTGGTTTTTATCTCAGCTTTAGTAAGCAAAAACAAGCTTTTAAAATGTGCTAATTCCTCCACTTGTTTGTACCTATCATACTGCAATCAAGTCAGTTGCTGTTTCAGTCACATGACTGTCACATGACTGTCATGTTGTTTTAAGCCCCTAATGGACTGATTTTCTCGAAACTGGCCATGTCAAAAGATGCAGCTCAATTTACAGAACAAGTGGATGTCAAGTTTTTTAATATGCGATGTTTGGTTGGGAAGATATGAATAAAAACAGACTGTCGCGGTTAAGCATGTGAAGAAGCACGTATTGCGCCGGGGCTCCCAAGCGTTCATGCTTTTTTATTTATCATAGCACCACACACTACTCAAAAGAGGTTTTTTTGCTTGGTTATTGCGACCACTGACTGTTTGGTGATGATGGGCCGCAGCAGGCAGAAGGAGAAAGGTCAGAATTCGCCGGAGAAGATACCCTACCGCCGGACCTCGACAAGCTCTGCGCTGTGCTGCTATCCGACCTTACCACAACCCTTACTACAACCATGAAAAGTGAGGCCCATTTCCGCTGCCTTAGATGCCGTCAAGTCGACCAACGACTTGCTCAACCTGAAGATAACCGCCATGGAGACAGCCCTGTCTGACCACAGCGACCGGGTCACTGCCCTCGAGGAGAAATGTGCTTGTTTGCAGTCTGAAAATACACAGCTGATGGCTAAGACCGAAGATTTGGAAGCACGGTCACGTCACAATAATCTACGCATGATTGGAATACCGGAGAAGACAGGGGGAGCAGACCCAGTAAAAATTATGGCTACCTTTTTCACCAAGGTCCTCGGCGCAAGCTTCTTTTCCTCCCCACCGATTCTGGATAGAGCTCACCACATCGGCCCAGCGCGCTCGGTGGAGGAAGGCAGGGGGTCCAGACCGAGAGTATTCATTGTCCAATTCCACTACTTCAGCGATAAGGAGCGTGTTCTGAGACTAGAGAGGGACACGCAGCAGCTCAGGTACCATGGACAGAATGTTTACTTTTCCCCCGACATGACCGCCAACATCGCTAAGAAGAGAGCATCCTTTGCCGTTATGAAACGCTGCCTCTACGAGAAGCAAGTCAGGTTTTCCCTCCTGTTCCCGGCCCGTCTGCGTGTGGAACACCGCGTAGAGAAGAGGTTTTTTGAGTGCCCGAAAGAAGCCCAGGCATTTTACGATTCGCACCTTTCTGCTCGCTGAGGATTTTCAGACTACTGAACTCTCTCATCCTGTAAGGTAAAAACAGACTTTACCATAGATATTGGCGACTTAAAGAATATTTTCCCAGCTGTTGTGTGTGGGGTGTTGTTGTTTTTTGTTTGTTTTTATTATCTAGGCTACTCCATCCCCACACGGGCTTTAGGACACTGTTATAAACCACACTGTTTTAGTGTTGAACGTTAATAGGGTTTCCCAGCTGAGTTGCGTGTGTTTTTTTGTTTTTTGTTTTTTTTCTCTCTTGTTTGTTATACATCGTTTTGTGGATTATTGTTATCCGGCCCCATCCAGTCGCCCAGAGTTTACTTTTTTTAAATCAATTTATTTTATTAGAAAGATAGATAGATAGATAGATAGATAGATAGATAGATAGATAGATAGATAGATAGATAGATAGATAGGTAGATAGGTAGATTTGTGTTTGACCTTGTTTAAGAAATGGAGTGTGTAGCAATAAATAAATAGATTATGCAAGTTGTTATTGTTATTGTTAAGTTGCATCAGTTCCACCAGCCACTGTACTCCTCCTGCCCCCCCTCCTCCCTCCATGTGTGGAGTTGTGGAGTGTGATGGCACGATGGACAAATGAGTTCTTGAGTCTGTTGGTGTGGCATCTGGGGAGGAGCAGTCTGTTGCTGAATGAGCTTCTCTGGTTGCTGATGACAGTGTGCAGAGGGTGGCTGGTCTCGTTCAGGATGGCCTTATATAGGCCTAGTTATTTAAAACTAATATACATCCAGATTAAGAATTCCCTTGCAGGCTACTGATATCTTTGCTCATCACCCTGTGGCCGAACACTGACCTCCTGTGCGTTCCGTGCCTCCCTTTTTTATCTTTTTTTTTCTCTCTATTCCTCTCTCTTTTGTCGGGCTCTCTTATTGGCTGGATATGCTAGGCTAACAGTGCTTAAAAATGTGACTTTTTTTTCAATTGTGGTGTTCATTTGTGTTTTATATGCACCCATGGTGCTCTGTTTGAATGCTCTGAGCCTCTCTGCATGAAGAGAGGTTTGCAGGTTTTTTTCTGTCGAGATACAACAGAAGTTTAAAGCTGTATTCAACCTGCCATCTTCATCGTTTGAGGATGAGGACATTGGGTTTGGGGGGTGGGGGGAGGGTTATCCTTGGTGTTATTCTATCTTGTTTACATCTGTATGCAATGGGCCAGTTTCACAGACATGGATTAAGCCTAGTCCTGGACTAAATGGAATTTTGAATGGAGATTGTCCATTGAAAGTACAATTTAGTCCAGAACTAGGCTTAATCCATGTCTGCGAAACCGGCCCAATGTGTGTTTTTATCATCTTTCTATGCTTGGTCTAGTCATATCACTGTATTATCTTGTAGGACACCGTCTACACACTTACCCTAATGATGTCTAATAACTCTGTAAACTCTATTAGGTTTCTGTCATGGAAAGTCAAAGGCATGGGTCATCCGATTAAAATATCCAGAGTTTTGTCACACCTTAAACATTTACCAATATGCCAGTAACCCTAGTCCTGAACTGTTTAAGGAGCGCTTGAGTCTGCAGGCTGAGTTCGATTTGCTCACCACTAGGCAGGCAGAACGCATGCTTTTGCAATCTCGCAGTAATTACTATGAACATGGCGATAAGGGTGGTCGCTTGCTCGCCCATCAGCTAAAGCAGGGGTGTCAAAGTCAAATGGACGGAGGGCCAAATAAAAAATTTAGCTACAAGCCGAGGGCCGGACTGTTCGAATGTTCATTGAAAATTTTTTAAATGACGCATATAGTCTAGTGAACCTAATTGAACCTACTGAAAACCTAACAAATATATTCCAATATGATCAGATAAATAAAGCAATATTTTCTTATGGCTCTGTCAGTAATCTTTAATTTTCAACAGACACAAAAGACAAATTTCCTTTATATAAAAATCCCCATAACATGAACATTAAATGAAAGAAACCGGTATTCAAGGCATCATCAGTAGCCTATATTTTCTATTTTAGCAAAAGTGGGCTAAATTTACTTCAAAGAAAAAAACAATAATAGCAATTTTCTATCATCCACTCAACTGAAATATTTTTAAAATATAATTGGATTGAAATACAATAAAATAAAGTGCAAAAATCTATTAATCAAAAACAACACTTTGTTTAAGGAGAAGTAACATGCAGTGAAAACAAATATTAAACTTTAACTTTTAAACTTGAACTGAGTAAAAACTCTAAATATGTGATTGCACAGTAATGTTCACTTGTTTGAGGTTGAGGGTGATACTTGGTGGTGTCCCATCTTTTCCACAAGTTCATCAATGTTCGGGTAAGGCTCTGAGCTGAGGAAATCCTCAGAATTGAGTGGAGGTGTTCAGCAGTAAGTCGACTTCTGTGTGATGTTTTGTTCAGGTTCATCAAAGAAAACAGTTGTTCACACAGGTATGTGCTGCCAAACATAGACAACGTTTGAGCAGCCTGGATGCGCAGCTGGGGCATTGTGTCGGGGAGGAAGCGGGCGAACTCCGCAGCACCCACTGCCCATATTTTGCCCTCAGTGCATCATTGCATTGGAGGTCAATCAACTCCATTTGGAGGTTTGGTGGTGAGCTTTCCACGTCAACAGCAAATGGGTTTCCGAGCAGTTCCAACCTGCTTTTTGTGCTTCAAAGTCAGCAAATCGGCGTAAAGTCAGCGCAAGCATACCTATTTTATCAGCCAACTGTGCGCTCGGGAACGCACTGGTAGAGAGCTTCTCTTTCATGGTCTGGCAGCTGGGAAAGTGGCTCACATTTTCTTTCCGCATCTGCGTCTCCCACAGAGTCAGTTTGGTTTTAAATGCCTTCACTGTACTGTACATATCAGAGATGACATGATCCCGACCCTGCAGCTGCAAGTTCATTGCATTCAGATGACTCGTAATGTCACACAGAAAAGCCATTTCACACAGAAACATTTCGTCTCGGAGTTGTGTTGTGTCTTTCCCTTTGCTGTCCAAGAACAGACAAATCTCCTCACGAAGCTCGAAACATCTTTGAAGCACCTTTCCCTTGCTTAGCCATCGCACCTCTGTGTGATAAGGCAAATCACCATGCTCCGTTTCTAACTCCGTCAGAAATGCCTTGAACTGGCGGTGATTCAAACCTTTGGCTCTGATAAAGTTAACTGTGCGCGTGATGATGCTCATTACATGCTCCATTTTCAAGGCTTTACCGCCACGCTTCCTGGTGTATGATACAATGATAAGCTGTCAGCTCACCTGTCGCGTTTTCCTCTTACATCTTTTCCCGTATCTTCGCCACCAGTCCGCTCCTGTGTCCACACATCGCAGGTGCTCCGTCGGTTGTCAAACCCACGAGTTTTTCCCAAGGCAGCTCCATCTCATTTACACATCTTGACACCTCTTCAAACAAATCATGCCCCTTAGTTGTGCCATGCATAGGACGTAAAGCCAAAAACTCCTCTGTCACGCTTAGGCTGGAGTCCACTCCGCGGATGAAAATTGACAACTGGGCAATGTCAGAAATGTCGGTGCTCTCATCCACAGCCAAGGAATATGCAATGAAATCTTTTCCCTTTTTCACAAGCTGCTCTTTTAGATTGATGGACAACTGGTCTACTCTCTCGGCAATGGTGTTTCTGCTCAGACTCACATTTAAAAAGAGTTGCCTTTTTCTGGGCAAACTTCGTCACAAACTTTAATCATGCAGTTTTTGATGAAATCCCCCTCCGTAAATGGCCGGGCTGATTTAGCGATCTCTTCTGCCAAAATAAAACTGGCCTTGACAGCAGCCTGGCCTTGTGATTTGGCTTTTTGAACAGAGCCTGTCGAGATTTGAGGCCTCGTTTTAATTCCTCTGCCTTTTGTAGCCTTTGTTCCATGTCCATATTTTTGTTTTTGTCCGCGTGTTTCGTTTCATAATGTCGTCTCAGATTATACTCTTTCAGTACCGCCACACTTTCTCCACACAGAAGACACACAGGTTTTCCAGCTACCTCCGTGAACATATCTCCGACTCCCACCTTGTTTGAAACCCCCGGTTCTCAGTGTCCACCTTCCGTTTTGCCATTTTTGATGGGTATCTGAAAGTTAATTTTACTGTGATGCTGACGACTGCTGTGCCAATAAATATTGAAATGAAGCAGCCTACTGCTCGGTGCGTCACCGTTGCATTGTGGGAAATGTAGTATTGGTGCGTGTAAAAGATCTGCGGGCTGCCGGCTTGCTGCGGTCTGCGGGCCGGTTCTAATAATAAATCAAGATCATCCCAGGGGCCGTAAAAAACCTTCTCGCGGGCCGGATGTGGCCCGCGGGCCTTGACTCTGACATGTCTGAGCTAAAGCACCAAGCTTCCTCACATCTCATTACTCAAATTAAGGACCCACACGGTGCTCTCCTGTCTGCCCCTTCCGATATTAATGCAACATTCAAAACATTTTATTCGGCACTTTACCAATCCGACTCCCAATCCAACAACACCACCATGGACCGATTCTACTCAATGTTGATGTCAAGGTCTTAGCGAAGGTTCTAGCAACTCGTCTCGAGGCAGTTTTGCCGGATATCGTCTCAAATGAGCAGACAGGACTCATCAAAGGGCGTGATTCTTTCTTCAATATCCGAACTTTAATGAACATAATTTATTCGACCCCAACCTCTAAACATCCTGAAGTTGTAATATCACTGGATGCCGAAAAAGGCCTTTGATCGAGTAGAATGGCTGTATTTATTTACTGTTCACACAAAAGTTTGGTTTTGGTGACCGCTTAAGCTCATGGATTGGTCTTTTATGTACTGACCCCCAAGTGTTTGCACTGGGGACACTCGGTCTGATTATTTTCCACTATCATGTGGGACCCGACAGGGTTGCCCCTTAAGTGCACTTTTATTTGCCCTAGCTATTGAGCCCCTATCCATAGCCCTGTGCCCCCCCACCACTCCCCCACACACACACTTCAGGGAATCTATCGCGAGGGAATCGAACATCGTGTATCATTATATAAATGGTAAATGGACTTGACTTATATAGCGCTTTCTAGCCGATTTTCTCAGCCCCAAAGCACTTTACATATCTTACCACATTCACCCATTCATACACACACTCATACACCGATGGTAGAAGCTGCCATGCAAGGCGCTCTCTGAACCATCGGGAGCAATTTGGGGTTCAGTGTCTTGCTCAGGGACACTTCGACATGTGGCGGGGAGACGGGGGATCGAACCTCCAACCCTGCACTCCAGAGGCGATCTCCCTACCGACTTCGCCACTGCCGCCCCACTGCGGATGACCTCTTGCTCTATGTCGCAAATCCTGCCATGGCTATTCCGTTTGTTATCTCTATTCTTAATGAATTAGGCTCTTTTTCCGGGTATAAGCTTAATCTGCAGAAAAGTGAGTGTTTCCCTCTTAACATTCCCCCCTCTGACCTCCAGCATTTGCCATTTAATATTAGCCGCTGTGGGTTAAAATATTTAGGGGTCAATATCACTCCGTCCATTCAGCTCTTCTGGCTTCAAATTTTACTCCCCTACTTAACCAGACTAAATCTGACTTTCAGAGATGGGGTAACCTCCCTCTGACGCTGACAGGCAGAATTAACTCTGTGAAGATGACAATTTTACCCCGATTTCTTTACTTATTCCAATCCATTCCAATATTCTTACCAAAATCCTTCTTTCAATCGTTGAACAAACTTATTACATCATTTGTCTGTGCAGGAAAACACCCAAGAATTAGTAGGAACGTATTAGAAATTAGTAAATTTGGAGGGAACCTTGCCCTGCCAAACTTTATGTACTACTACTGGTCAGCTAATATTCAAAAACTTTTGTTTTGGTTCCATACAGTTAACACCTCTTGGGGGTCCATTGAATCAAAGTCTTGTCTGGGTACATCTCTCTCAGCGTTGTTGTGTTCTCCTCTTCCAACTGTCCCATCTAAGCACACCAAAAATCCAATTGTGTTGGCTTCCCTTAAGATCTGGTATCAGTTCCGGCGTCATTTCAAATTCTTATCCTTGTCTATACTTGCTCCCTTAGTTGGTAACCACCTATTTCCCCCTGCTTTAGATGCCTCATTTTCTCTCTGGAAAGCAAAAGGCATTAACTGCTTCTTGGATTTATATGAAAAGAGAGTTTTTTCCAGTTTTACAGATCTAATTAAGAAATTTGGTTTGCCACGTTCACATTTATTTCGTTACTTACAAATAAGGCATTTCATTTGTACACAGTATCCTTTTTTTCCCTCACCACCCCCCCAACTTAAATTAAGTCCCAATCAGAAAGCTCTTATATCCCGGGTATATAGCTCAATAACTAACCTGTGCTCAAACCTAAGGTTGCATGGGAGAAATAATTAAATGTGGATGTCTGGTGGGTTAAGGCGATCAATAGATTGAGCTCAACATCATCCTGAGCTCGTCTAGGGCTCATACAGTTTAAGGTATTTCATGGGATCCATTTTTCTAAAGCCAAACTGGCAGAAATTTACCCTGACGTAGATAATAGTTGCAACCGGTGTGGCTTTGCCCCGGCTGACCACAGTCATATGTTTTTTCTCTGTCCGAGACCAAACAATTTTTGGTGTTCTGTTTTCAAAACACTGTCTGACGTCCTGCAGCTAAATCTTCAGCCATGTCCTTTGACAGCCATTTTTGGGGTTCCGCTTGTGCCTTCTGCCTACTCCAGAGCTCAGGCAGATGTCATCGCATTCTCTTCTCTCTTAGCTCGGAGAAGAATACTCTTTGAGTGGAAATCTCCCAAGCCTCCCCTGTCATCTTCCTGGTTGAGTGATGTTATGTTCTTTATCAAACTAGAAAAAATTAAATACTCTCTGAGAAGTTCTTTGAATAAATTTGACTGTAGGTGGCGCCCCTTCATCTCTCATTTCAATAAGCTTAAATCACTTCCCGATGGCTAAGTAATGACCCTGTCCCTTTGGTAACCAAGCTAAACAAAGTACTCCTTTTAAGTTTTGTATGAATGTGTGTGTATATGTGATGTACAGTATTTGATCGGCATTGTCTATATTAAGGTGAAATACTCATGTATTTTTTTTACTATGTTTTTTTTTCTTTTAATGTAATTTCCATCTATCCAAGGATTGTTTGGGGTGGCGGGTGGGTGGGGGTTGTAAATATATGTATGTTTGCATAAAAAAGAAAATTCAATAAAAATCGTTTATGAAAAAAAAAACAGATTGTCAGCCTTGACAAAATGGCGGCCGGAGCTAAGTACACAATGTAATGCCAATGGACATGCTAGCGCGATTAGCATGAAATACGTCACAACCAAATGTTATGCAATTAGTTGGCAGATCCAGAGTGGCACTGGGCAGATTCAACAGTTTTAAACTTAAACAGACACCCGCCTTCAGTGAGTTAATGTTTGTCAATTGAGCGATTCCAGACCTTCTGTACAAAAGAAATGAAGTACGATGTTCTGGTAGGACCAGGCTAGATTCATCACCTATTACAGTATAAATATCAGCCTATTACTATATTGGTATTATAGATTTGAAACCAAGTCAAGCTTTTAACCAAACTCTTTAGTGTGAGTCAATGACTAAGGTAGACATAAGTTATTATGCCAACCCAAGAAACAAACTATAATTGGGTCTTTCTTTAATTGGCTAACTATCGACATTCACACGAGGCAAGGCGGGGGAAGTGTCTTGCCCAAGGACACAACAACTATGACACAGGTGGCAGGGTGGGGATCAAACCTCCAAACCTTTGATCATCGGCCAACCCGCTCTACCAATTGAGCCAAAGTCGCTGTTGAGGACAGCCCTACTACACATGTGTACCTGATGAATGGTTTATACTTTAGATTGGGGGGATGCAGAAAGGTTTCTCAATGACTTATTAATATTATAACAATGATGTGTTACTTAGTATTTCCTTATTTACTAAAAGCTATAGATGACTTACAACAAATGTGTGCTATGTTAATATAACACTTATTAATCATCTACAAATATACAGCTCAAGAAATAGAGACCATTCCAAATGAAAAAGAGACTACTCCAAATGTTCAGTGTCTCTCGTTTTACTATATACAGGCATATGTTTGAGTAGAATGAACATTTTGGTCTTATAATATCAACCACTGACAACATCTACCACATTCCAAAAAAAAAAGTGTCATTAAGAGCATTTTTCAATAAGTTATGTAATAATAATAATAATAATAATACATTTTATTTAAAGGCGCCTTTCAAGACACGCAAGGACACCGTACAATGTGAAAAATACAGTACAATTAATTGATTTAAAAACAAAATGGGATGGGAAGATCAGGGGGGGTAAGCAAATTTGAAAAGATGAGTTTTGAGTTTAGATTTGAACAGGGATATGGAGTCACTGTTGCGGATGTCGGGGGGTAATGCATTCCAGAGCAGGGGAGCAGAGCGGCTGAAGGCTCTGCTCCCCATCGTGGTGAGACGGGCAGAGGGGACAGTGAGGTGAACTGAGGAGGAGGAGCGGAGTGCACGGGAGGGAGTGGCAATTTGAATGAGGTCTGTTAGATATGTGGGTGCAAGGTTATGGATGCTTTTGAAGGTGTAGAGGAGGATTTTAAATTGAATACGGAAATGAACCGGGAGCCAATGAAGCTGGTGAAGGACAGGGGTGATGTGGTGAGAGGAGGGTGTTCTGGAGATGATCCTTGCTGCTGAGTGTTGAAGAAGTTGGAGTTTATGGAGGGTTTTTGGGGGAGACCGAAAAGGAGGGAGTTGCAGTAGTCGAGCCTTGATGTGACCAGACTGTGGACAAGGATGGTGGCAGTGTGGGGTGTAAGGGAGGGGCGGAGGCGGTTGATGTTTCGTAGGTGGAAGTAGGCAGTTCGGGTAATGTTATTGATGTGGGGTTGAAATGAAAGTGTGGTGTCGAGGATGACACCCAGACTCTTAACCTGGGGGGAGGGTGAAACAGTGGAGTTATCAATGGTGAGAGAAAAGCTGTCGGTTTTGGATAGTGTAGATTTGGTGCCAATGAGGAGAACCTCGGTTTTGCTGCTGTTTAATTTCAGGAAGTTTTGAGTGAACCAGGTTTTTATTTCTGAGATGCAATCAGTAAGGGAAGTGGGCGGGAGAGTGGACGAGGGCTTTGTAGAGAGGTAGAGCTGGGTGTCATCAGCATAACAGTGGAAACTAATGTCAAATTTGCGGAAGATATTGCCAAGGGGAAGGAGGTAAATGATGAAGAGTAGGGGCCCCAGGACAGAGCCCTGGGGAACACCTGTGGTGACGGGGAGGGGATGGATTTAAAAGACTTTAGTTGAACAAATTGAGTACGGCCAGAAAGATAAGAAGTGAACCAATCTAACGGAGTGTCAGTGATGCCAATGGAGGATAGTCTGTTGAGGAGGGTGGTGTGACAGATGGTATCAAAGGCTGCACTCAGGTCCAGGAGGATGAGGATGGTGAGTAGTCCAGAATCAGCTGCCATAAGGAGGTCGTTGGTGATTTTGATGAGTGCAGTTTCAGTGCTATGGAGTGGGCGGAATCCGGACTGGAACTGTTCATAAAGGTAATTGTCAGATAGGTGAAAATGGAGTTGGGAGGCCACTGTCTTTTCCAGGATTTTGGAGATGAAGGGAAGATTGGATATAGGACGGAAGTTGTTGAAGTTGGAGGGGTCTGCACCAGGTTTTTTCAGAATTGGGGTGATGGCAGCAGTTTTGAAGGATATAGGGACAGTTCCAGTAGTAAGAGAAGAGTGGATGATTGCAGAAATGAGAGGAACTAGGGAGGGGAGGGAGGCCTTAACCAGATGTGTGGGTAGGGGGTCAAGTTGACAGGTGGATGGCTTGGATTTCCGAATTAGTTATGTAGTATGTAATTAGTTAATGTAGAGATGAAGATTTAAGAAAAATCCAGACTGCTCTCTTAAATTTTTCCAAAGCTGTATATTACTGTTCTGTAAATCATTATTTCATCATCATCTAATGATTTATATATGACTTATGAATCACTTATAAATGAATTTTTTTTAAATATAAACACAGCAATGTATCAAACTTATTTTAGCCCACCTGTACTGCATGGCTGTGGGCAACGGTGCCACACATGTGAACAGTAATATCGAAGAAAGCAACACAAACATATAGGCGCAATAAAGCAGAATCTGCTCATGGAAAATGGCTTGGCATACCATCCATGGACTTATCAGTAGCCAGCATATCCAACTGTCACCATGACCTCTTTGAATACGGTATTCATAGAGGTTATGGTGACATATGTTTACTTGCATTAATGAGTAAAGGATGCATTACATAGCCTATTTGAGTGTGGGGTGTTTTTTTTCACAAGAAACCAGCCTGTCATTTTCAAAATTAAAATTATATTGATTATTTCATTAATTCCCTGCATTTATCACTTATGTGTGTGAGAATTGGTCTGTCGTGAATATCAGGTGCATTTTTCATTTAATTAGCCTTTGATTATGTTCCGGCCCTTCACCCACTGGCTGGAAAAAAATTCAAACGTAGTTGCAGACACCTGCACTATAGCATACATTGTGAGTAAATTGATAGGTTAGGTGATTAGCAATCGTGTGATACTAAAACTCAATTATGAGGCATTTTGAGCAGTGTTTGCCAGCTGTACATCAAGTGTAAGACAAGAAAATGTCACAATGAAATTCAATGTGTTTATTCTACTGAACACAGTTTAACATTTGGTCAATGCACCTACTAGTCTTTTAGGGGCCACTCACACTAGGGCCGGGGCCCCGTGCCAAAGCTCATTTGCATACTAAAGTCTAGAACGTTTGGCTAGTGTGACCACGCCAACTTGTATTCCAGCACGGAACAGCCCCTTGGCCACGGCACACTTTGGAGAGGTGTGCCGTGCCCAAAGTACAAGATGCTAATGAGCAGTGTTGGGAATAACGCCGTTTAAAATAATGGCGTTAGGTAACGCCGTTCTTTTTTCAGTAACGGGGTAATCTAACTAATTACTTTTTCCGTCGTTACAACGCCGTTATCGTTACTGAACGTTAAATGTGGTGCGTTACTATTGATTGAATAAACAGTGTAATCCGAACGCACCCCTGGCTCCATACTACACAAACTGCTAGTGAGGAGACCGGTGTGTTTTAAGTTGTGTTTTATTCAGTGTGGATGACATTATAACTGTCAGTTAGCGCCGTCACGTCAGTCAGCCGGAGCGCCTGTTTAGTGAAGTTTCTTTTTTTTTCTCTCTCTGCTGTGTGAGCGTGCACGTTGCCGCAGTAACCACCTATCAATCCACGGTTGAAACGTGCTTTCCCTGGGTTTGTTTGCATCGCCCTTGTGAGTAAGTGCACGGAGTTTCCCGATCTCTATAAATTATAATTTATGCACGTTATTAAACGGCCGCGATTCGCCGGTTGCAACAGCTGTTTAGCGTGTCGTCACGAGCCGAATATTGCTATTGTTCTTTTCCTGGGATCTGTATGCTGCTGTGCATGTTAAAGAAGGAAATAAACAGCGGATAAATCCTTACTCCTCCTCTCATCGTCTCATGCTTCATAGTCTGACGTTTTTGGCCTTAAGTGGTGTGTTAGCCGACACCCCTGAAGTGAATCCAGTGATATAGGCTAGGAGATCAGCACGGTACATTCAGCAGTTTCTTTTACTACCTTTGTTGAGAACAAAATACTTGAAGTGCAGGATAAACCTCTTGATGTCTGTTGATGTGCGATAAATATTGAAGGTTATGTACCCTACAAGTAGGCCTAGCTCTACTTGTCTGTTCTACTCATTTCAACTAACTTGTGAAAACTGCTCAGAAAAATCCAAATTTGTTGACATATAGCAACTTTTTTCTTTTTACAGTATAGGCTAACGCAAATAGTTACTTTCCCTGGTAACTAGTTACTTCTATTATAAAGTAATTCAGTTACTAACTCAGTTACTTTTTGGAACATGTAGTGAGTAACTATAACTAATTACTTTTTTAAAGTAACGTTCCCAACACTGCTAATGAGATGACACGCGCACAGGCGGCGTTCCTGACGTGAATTTATCAAGGATGCATTGTCCGTTAACGTCCGCTGCCTTACTAGTCGGCACCAGAATTGCCCACCACTTTGACTTGTAGCTATAATGTGTGAGAATTAACGTGTGTGTAAGCCTAGGTGTGGGCTAATAAAAGAGGGAGAGAGCTAATTGGGTTGGCTCAGAAAGCACAGCAAAAAGGTTTTTGTGTTTACTCACGTTCGTCAGATGATTTTTTTTCTTTTTCCTCCCGTCAGCTGTCATAACTGCATTTACGCAAGGCGGTGGAGATGCACCCAAAACAACACACCGCGGCCCAGTGATAAGGAAACAGTAGCCTACACTAAGGTTTAGCAAGAAACTTTATAAAGACACTTAAAAAAACGATCTATGCTGATTCTAGTTGCTCTAATGTGGAAGTGGAATATTTGATGCAAATTTAGCCGGATGAAAATATTCACAGTCGTATAGCCTACAAGTAGACTAAGCTCCAAATCCTAAACGCGCACGGTGACGTAGGCAAGGTGCAAGTGTGCCCAGGCCACGAGCAGTGTGAGCACGGGCCTGCGGGGGGAGTGGGGGAGTGGGGGAGGGGGGAATCGTGCTGAATCGTGCTGAGCACGGAACAGGAAAACGGCACTAGTGTGAGTGCGCCCTTAAAAGCTTTGTTTGTGTTTCAGCTGTTACTGTGAGTATATGGAGCTCTCATCTAAGATAGGTGAAAGATAGTTTACAGTAAATGTAAAGGATGGTTAAGTATGAATACTGGCTAGGCCAAAAATATAGTTGTCATGTTATTGGATCCCTGTTGAATGACATTAGGTAATGTGCATTGGTCAAATGTGAAACAGTTTTCAGTGGAATAAAGGGATGGCTTTGAAAATTCATTCTGAATTTTTGTTTTTCCTTGCACTTTATTTACTGTTTATAATGCCTCATAATTGACTTATAGCATCATACAATTGCTAGTCTGGCTTACCGGATAATGACAACTAGTATAGCGCCCCCTCTAGATAACAGCGTCAAACTCCTCCCCTTCCTCTTCCCCGCTGTAGTCTACTGTTTGTGCTCCACTCAGAACGGGACAACATAGTGAGAGCGTGTGTTTGATACATGTTACGGTTTAATAGTATCCAGCTCATGTTGCTGTACACACATGTGTGCAAGCACAAACGTGTCATTAACGGTGTTGGTCCGCATCTTTTATAATAGGTCCATGGTCGGCACCAAATTGCACTATTTTGAAAGGACCCGTTGCGGCTTCCTGGGCCCAGCGCCGCCCCAGACAATTGTGATTGGTTTAAAGAAATTAAAACAGGCTAACCCAGTTTTCCCCCCTTTATTGTTTTGAGTATTCAAAACAATAAAGGCTGGTTCCAGCCCATACTACTAGTTGTAGTTTGGTCTGGCTGTGCAAGACTATACAATTGCTAATATGAGGCATTATTCCATTCTATAACTTACAATTCAGAGTTTGGTATACTGTACATTAGAGCAGTTCCCTATATGTCTTTATAACTGGCAAAAGTCCTAGTAGATATGCTGTTTAAGCCAGGAGTCAGATTCTTCTTTCAAACACTGATCACCTGGGTAGGGGGGTATAAAGCATTGTGAATGCTGAACTTATATGTCCTTATGTCCAACACTTATACTACTTTATAAAACGTGTTTTAAGTTGCCATGCATGATTATAAACATCTATAATCCATTTTATTAAGCCTTATTAATGTCATGACTTTCATAGAAAGTGTTACCAATGTGGTTTTATTTTCTGGCATTGAACCAGGAAACTGCGCTACCTAAATTGCAATTACTTACTAAATCATTATTCTTTGTATGAAAACAGTTTAACATTTTTTCCTTTCACAGAGTTCAGAAAAGCTGTTTTTTGTGTTTGATATACTTTGTCATGTTAACATCTTTTGTACTCACTTCATTTACTATTCCTTTCTTAGCTAAAGGTGACATGGAGACCCTGGAAGCTCAACTCAGCAGCACTCACAAACTGTAAGAACATCATTTTTAGAACCAGTTAATCTTGAGGAGAGCTGGTATCTTTACATATCACTGTGGTTAATCAACACACTTAAAGCAGCTACGAGTAACATTTAAATATCTTTTAAACAGCCTCATGTTTCCTCTGATAATCATAAATTACCTTTAACAGCAAACGAGAACATCGGTGCAAAGAAAGACGTTTTTATATAGTTTTTATTACTGCTTTTGGTCTGGTCGCACACCCAGTCCAATTTTCGGTTTCGGTCACATATCCGTATTGGTCGCAGATTTCAGTGTGGCAATACATGCCCCAACTAGTCAATGATTTATTGTAAGGGATAAAAAGCCCTTGATCAAATCAAATCAAATCAAATCAAATCAGTTTTATTTGTATAGCCCAATATCACAAATAGACATTTGCCTCAGTGGGCTTTATATTCCATACAGTATGACACCCTGCCCTTAGACCCTTAGCTCAGCTGAGAAAAACTCCCAGTAAAAACCCTACACTTTAGGAATCACAAGCTTAAATCAATGTGTTTAAAATATAATTAATTTATTATTTAAAATGTATATCTAAAAAGTACCGGTACCTACTAACTGCCAGAGACAGTAAATGTAAGTAATAGAGTAACATTAAAATGCAAATACTTAAGTTAAGTACAAATAACAAATATTTGCACTTATGTACAATGAAAAAGCAGAATGCCCATCAGAAAACTTTTTCTGTCTCCTGTCAGGTTCCTGGAGCTCACAGTTTTCTTCTCAGTTAAGCCCAAATCAGGAGAGAAAGAGGTCTCACCCAACACTGTCTTCTGCATATGGCACGAATTCTCCTCAGATTTCAAGGACCAGTGGAAGAAGGAGAACAAAGTCATTCTTAAAGAGAGGTCCTATTTCTTCCTTCCTTCCTTCCTTTCTTCCACTAAAGTTAAGCTAAGGTTAACTGAAAGTATTCATATTAACTGTACTTACATTGTGTGTTCTGAAGATTAAAAGCAGCAGAAGAATGTTTCCGACAGGCCAAGGAGAAGGCTTCCTACAGCGTCAAACCAAAACATGCTTCTGGCATCGTAAGTTAACCCTTGTTATTGTCCCGCCTCTACCTATTGAGCGTGTCTGCGTCTTTAACCCTCGTCCCCCTGCGTTTGAGGGAATTTTAAAAAAATCCCTCGTGCGCAGTTGGATTCGAGAATGAATATCATTTGACAGAGAGGACAATCAACTTATCTTTTTTCTGCATTAAGTTCAGTTGTGCCTTTCAATTGCTACTTTCATCTCCCTTCTATTCCGTATAGGGGTTTCAAAATCCATCCTAGAACTTGCCTCTTTTTGGGGTCTCTGGCAAAAAAAAATAATCCTAAAAAATTAGATCCAATATTTTGTCTGAAAATCACGCTTTTCGAGTCTCTGTGGTGTTTCTAGTCTACTTCCTGTTAAAGTAAGCTGCTGTGGCTTCTCAGCCAATCAGAGGGTGTTTAGAATGGGTATGTCTCGATTGATTTTCATTAATTCAGGATAGAGGTATTGAAATCGGGAAGAGGCGGTATCCCGGTTGGTGAGACTGCAGGAGCAGACGGAGGCTAAACTGACTGATTTGGAGGGGGCGTTCACGTCGGGATAATGACAGAATCTACGAGTAAAAGAGGGAGCTGAAGACGGCACCACATTGGTGACTGCTTTTGTGGAAGAGCTGCTCCCCCCCTCCACAGCGTTAAACATCAGAGAGCGCACCAGGCACTCTGTCCTAAACCCCTACCGGACGCACCGCCAAGGTCGCTGGTGGCGAAGTTCTCCAGTAACAGTGAAAGAAGATGTCCTCAAAAAAGCCTGGCTGAAGAGAGCTTTTGATTTCAAAGAAAAAAAGATACACTTGGACAACAACTAAGCAGCTGGGAAATGAAAGCGGCACTTAAAGCTGGGGTTTGTGATTTCTGATTGGTGAAAATTAGAGGCTCCGATTCTAAAAAAAAAATAAAATATGATTCTCTGTTTTTATTGGCTGTTGGGACTCTCCATTCACTTTGGCACCGACGCTGTTGGTGTAGAGCGTGTCAGGGAGGGACCATAGGGAACAAGTGGAGCGGTTTAGGTATTTGGATTCAAATCTCTATCCCAACTGCTATTTTCTCCCCAAATTCTCCACCCCAGCTTTAAGGAAAGAAACATAAGATTTCAGAATCCTTGCCCGATTGAGAGTGTTTTTCGAAGACGGCACAGTGATTTACAACTCAGCTGAGGAGGCAACCGCGGACATGGTGGAGAGAGGGATACCAGTGACAGTTCTGAAAAACCCAACCTCCCTTCTGGACCAGATTATCCGGCTGACTTGGCGACCCAGCAGAAAGCAGGACAACAGAAAGTCTTCACGTCTCAAGCCAAACTTCAACGCGGCTCCATGCTTTCTGACACAGAGACACTTGATAAGTAGTTGCCTGAATTATGTTTGATCATGCTAAAAGAACATGGTAATTTAGCCATGTTTTTTTTCAACATGTTATTATTCTCTCTCTCAAATACCGTGACTTCTGCGTTAACAGGCGATTAATGCAGAGGGCATATGGTTGATATATATGAGGTCGGGGCAACACCTTGTGTTCGAAATGGAACTAAGCACCAGCTTTTGAGCTGAAGAGGGTCCTCTTTCGTCAGGATGTATTCTCACTACATCAGACACAGACTAAAAATGTAGCCTCAAAATTGGAAGTCACTTTTGTTATTATTCTCTGTTTTTATTTTCCTGTTACCTGGTTAATGTTATAGTTTGTGCTACTGTTTGGTATAGCACCAGGGGTGTAAGATTTGTTTTAAATGTAGGACTGCAGGGACATAAAATATATGGAAAAAAACGTTTACTGACAAGGTCACTTAAAATACTTACATTCAATGGTCTGGGAAACCCAATCAAGAGAAGTAAAGTCATGGCAAAACTAAAAAAAGAGGGAGAGTAGACGTAGCTCTCTCTGTAGGAGACCCATTTAACAGAACAGGAGAACCAAAAACTTCGGAGGTGGAAGTTAAATCAGTACTCATCCTTGTATAGCAAGTGAGAGTGCATGGCGTGCAGCTGTTCAATAAGGATATTTTTTTCCGATTCAAATCATTGTAAAATTTAAAATGAATAGACCTATGTGGCGCTATTGTAGGTTAATTGTGAACAAATGTGTGGGAAACCCTGCAGTATCTTGGTTTCATGTTAAATCAGTGTCACTTGTCATTAATTGTATATAAAAACTCTTTACTTTAATACAGCGACACAATATGGATATCTCCCACAGTGTTTCTATCATAAATTCACTCTTAGCTCTCATTCCCTCTCAGCCAATCACTGTGGGCATAGAAGGTATGAACATGACATCATCCATATCAACAGGGTCAACACCGCCCTCTAGTCTTAGCTTAGGACTCCCTCCCATTCCTTAGTAAAAGTTGGGCTGTGTTCGGAAAGCCATACTAGCGTCCTACATCCTACATACTCACCATCTATATACTGCATACTGTCTACTCAAAGATCGATAGAAGTATGCGAGGTGCGTCGAAATGTTTTCAGTTGAAGTATACTCAAGCAATGAAGAATTTCTTCTTCGTCTTGTAAGATTCAGGCAGTTTAGACGCTGTTTAGCGTATAACCGCCCTCTACAGGTTAGATATTGAACTAGATTTTTACAGTCCTGTGTTCATCATCTGCGTTTTAGACCTCTTGTTTTATAATTATGTTTCGAGGCGGAGGGATCCCTCCGACGCTCTCTGCTCATCAGACAGCACTCAGCTGTCTGTGAGTTGAGCTGGACGAGCGCGGTGTGTGGGCGGCGATCTGTTCTGATCTCTCTCCACTATCAGTCTCATCACTCATTTCACTTAGTAACTAATGTTGTTAGGTATTTATCTTCATCTCTTATCTATTGTGAGAGTTTTATGAATGACTGCACGTACAGTTGTCAGATCGCTTGACTTTCGCAACTTGCTCCAAAGAAATTTTTCATTTTCCCAAGGGTAGAATTGACCCAGTGCATTGTGGGGCGGTTGAGTAGGAAACTATACAATCGATTCATACCCAAAAATCTTCCCGGAAGTTAGTACTCATCCAGGAATTTCGCATACCCAAACTCGCATACCCAACCGTTACATACTCAAATTGAGGTCAAAATGAGTATGAGTAGGGCGTTAGTATGGCTTTCCGAACACAGCCGCTGTCTTATCAGCTTTGTGAATAGGTTTTAAGAAATTACTACTTACTAAGAACTTTTAGTGCTCCTTAGGAGTACTCTTAGCATAAGATAAAACGTTTTGTGAATACGGCCCAGAAAAGAAACTCCCTGCAGTACTACTGAGCCTTGATGCGGAAAAAAGCTTTGATAGAGTCAATTGGAAATTTTTATATAAAACACTAGAGAAATTTGGTTTCATCAGACATTTATTAAAATTATTCAAGCATTATGTACCAGCCCAATAGCAAGAATTAAGATAAATGGAGCCCTATCAAATTTTTTCGACCTGAAGAGAGGGAATAGACAAGGTTGTCCATATAGCCCATTCATATTTGCAATTTACATTAAAGGCTGCTGAGTAACATTTAAATATCTTTTAAACAGCCTCATGTTTCCTCTGATAATCATAAATTACCTTTAACAGCAAACGAGACCATCAGTGCAAAGAAAGACGTTTTTAGATAGTTTTTATTACTGCTTTTGGTCTGGTCGCACACCCAGTCCGATTTTCGGTTCGCTCGTGCAAGCTCTATGGTCACATATCCGTATTGGTCGCAGATTTCAGTGGGCGGCAGCAACGTGAATTGAGAAGCCTATCCCTCCAGGTGAGGAAGGGGAGCGGGAGCCTTGTTTGATACAGTTATTTGTCGTCATAATGACTGATAACGGGGCTGAACTATCAAAGAAAAAAAGAAAATGCAATGAAGAAAAGCTAAAGGAGGGAGAGTGATATAGGCTACGGGGGGGGGAGGGGGGTTGCCAAGCAACGTGTATGCAATTTCACGAGAGTGAAACTAGACTGCAGTGTTTACTCCTAAATGAATGAGCGGTTGGTACTAACACAAAGTTTGCTTTGCTTCACCATCATCAGATAACCATTATCTGAAATAGTCATTATTTACATCAACAACACAAACACATTACCTCATCGTGATCCATACTAACTGCCGTCTATCGTTCATTCGCTTTCTGTGAGGAGTCGGACACGTAATCTTTCAGCTCCGTGAGAGAGAGTAGTTAGCAATCAGCATTGCAATCAGGTGCGTGTGGCAGTGACTGGCATTAGTTCATGCAGTGTCAAAACCACTCTCACGGAGCCGAAAAGAGTCCTCAAACTTTCAACACACGGACATGCACTATATTGCTCCCTTCTCAGTTCACACTCACGCGCCTGGCAAGCGCTAGTAAACAGCTTTCCGACAGTGGGCGTCGTAAAAAATACTACCGCTTTTGTCAACGTGCCATGTTACTCGTAGTGGCTTTAAAGCTTTGAGTTTGGTGGTAATCCAAGATGAAAATATCACCGGGTATCAAAATGCTAGGACAGGAATATATATATGTATATTTGTTAAAATATGATTTGTTAAACTGGGAAAACATGATTAAGTTTGCATATAAATACTTGTATATAAAATATTTCATGGTATGGCTCCCCCTCCGCTAAAGGAATTTGTTAAATAAAATATAAACTCTTCCACCAGAGCATCCACAAGAGGGGATTGTAAAATACAATATAGAAAAAGTTATTTTGGGCAGTCAGCCTTTTCCTATCGAGCAGCACATACTTGGAATATCATACCCACAGAACTAGGAACATTACATCACTCAAATCCTTCTCAAAATCAAAAACTGGTTACTGACAAATCAAATACGCGTCCATAAAAATCTGGGATAGTGTGTTTGTCTTTGTGTTTACTAATTGTGTTTGTGTCTGAGTTTTAGGCTCCTTTTTTGTATGCACTTGTTTGTGCTTATGTGTTTTTGTCTGCATTCATGCCACTTGAATTCTCCTTGTCTGTGCTTTTTGTCTTTCTTCAAATGCTTATTTGTTTTAATCGTGCCATATGTTCATGCACTTTTATCTGTCTGTATGCTATTTGTTTCATATTTTTCACACGTCACCAACCTGTTATGTGTTGGAAAAAATATTGTATCATTTTATTTGTCTGTGCTTGTGTCATTTTGCTTTTGTGTTTATGTGTTGTATTTTTCTTTCTTAATGTTTCTTTTAAGCTATCTACCTACGGGTACTACAGGTGAACATTAGCCTGCATGGCTAAATCTGGCACATTTACATGTTGAACTTTGGTGCTCATGTTTATCAATGTGCGCTGTCCCTTCTAAATAAAGAAATCTGAAATCTGGAACATAAACTCTGTTTATTCGCAGATGATATTTTAATATATCTGTCCCACCCAGATAAATAATTTTTGAAACTCTTATCATTATTAGATATTTTCAGTGCTGTGTCAGGTTGCAAATTGAATAATGCTAAAACCCAGATACTGAGCTTTAAAGCTCACATATTATGCACTTTTGCTGTCAATTTTTATATGGTCAAAGTAGTCCCTAATACTTATTTTTTTAGATGTTTGCTGAAAAACCCGTTCAGATCATTTATTGTAGCAAGCCTCTATACCCTGATTGTCCTCTGGTCTCAGGATGACCTATATTTGTGCGATCTGGCTGGCCCCTCCCACCTCTCTGCCGGGCTTTCTTTATATGTCCATGGGGCTCTCCCACCATCTCTGAGGTGCTCTCGCGATGCTAGAGAGACACTGCGTGACTGCGAACACAGTGTTTACCCGGAGCTAAGCCATACTTTTAACAATTTGACATGACCTGACATGATTAAAACCAGTGAAAACAGTAGCTTCAAAGTTTGATTTCTACATGAATATCTTCCCATCCTTTGCCATGTTAAAAACGAGTCATTATTAGACTGCAAGGGGAAAGCTAAGTTAGTGTATTGGAGCAAAACTTGGTGCTAGACTCAGACGATTTAAACCAGTGAAAGCAGTAGCTTCAAAGTGTGATTTCTACAGGAATATCTTCCCATCCTTTGTCCTGTTAAAAACGAGTCATTTTCAGACTGCTGTGGGGAATATAAACAGCGTGTAATGAGCAAAAGCTGGTTGCTTGTCCCAAAGCTAATAGCTATACACCAGTCAGGCAAAACTACCAATAAAAACTATTATTTTAGTTTCACCGTTTAAAAAAAGCACAGGTAGCTTCCTATCCATTGTGTTATTAAAAACGAGGCATTAATAGACTGCTGTGGTTAAGATACATTAGTGGAGTATGAGCAAAAGCATTCTGTGTTGGTGTATGTAACATTCAGGCTGTACTATGGGCATCTTGTCGCTTAGCGGGGAAAGCAACATGGCTGTCGCTCGGAAAATTTTCCAGAGGATCTCGGGGCCTTGGACCAATAAGAAATGGGGGGGGGGGGGGGTGGGGTTATCATAGACTACTGCTAATGTGGGGGGAAGCATGGACATATAAAGAAAATATGGGGATGTGGTTGTGCAGTTTATGACTTCAAAAACCGTGAGAATTCTGAACGGAGTATATTGGGGGGGGGTGGGGGGTTTCAGAAAGGGAGAGTGAGAAAAGGAGAGATTGTAATTTTTTTTTGATATTTTTGGCAGTCTCTAGGCACACCGTGGACCCATGGATATGTTGGAACACATTTGAAAAGTGCATTTTGCATAATATGTGACCTTTAATTACAAGCCTAGCCAAAACTCAACCACATAAAATATTTAGGAGTAGTCATTCCAAAAGAACTAACGCAATTGTATCAGAAAATAAAAGAGTATATAAAAAGATGGAATTTATTACCTATATTGAGCATTGAATCACAAATGAATCCGTAAAGATGAATGTATTACCTAGGGTGTTGTATTTGTTCCAGACTCTCCCAATTGAATTAATAGACAAACAATTTAATGAATGGGATAAATTAATTTCACGGTACATTTGGCATGGGAGAAACCAAGAATACAATTTCGTACTATCCAATTAGCCAAAAATCAGGGAGGACTTGCACTCCCTTGCCTGAAGGACTGTTACACATCGGCCCAGCTGAGAAGCGTGTTTAGTTGGTGCAACTCAGATTACCGGGCAACATGGAAAGAAATTGAGGGAGAACATATCCGGAGAGGTTCCATTCCAAGCAAGGCTAGGGATAGAGGATTAATTAAACTACTTAATGGAAACGGATAATAACTGCATCAATCTCTCATTGAAAACATGGTTAAACACTATCACTAGGTGTGACTTGCTGGAAGAAATGAAGATCCTGAAATGGTACCCCCATGACCTCGACTTTTTACCAAGCAAATTGGACGCAAATTATAAAGGTTGGGTTTAAAGTAATCTCAAGATTATATAAGGGCCTTCAGGATATCAAACAGACAAGTACCACCCATATAAAACAGAACGGGGAAAGGGAAACTATGAGAGAGTTTGGCTACAATGTTGTGAATTTCAATGAAAAACATCAGGCTCCAGTCTCATGGAGAATGTTTTGGCATAATTGGTCAAGGTCAAACACCAGATAAATGTCACTGCAATAGAAAAACTAAATAAAGCCCACCCTGTTGGTACACGCCTTTAAAAAAACGGACACACACACACACACACACACACATTACACACACATATGAATCCAACTCATTTTAGCCCGAGCCTTTTGATTATTGAAAACAAGAGGAAATCCTTTACAGACAGGAAGGTTTCCTCCTTTGTGTAATAAAGATGCAAAATATTGTGCCATGAACAATTTGGAATGTGATAAACAAAGAAAGGGGAACAAAGTGCCCGCATGAGTGATGTGTGATTACCAGGATCTGGCATTGCTGGACAATTGATCACTGCAGCGTCATGTGAACCCCAGGGAGCATTGGCCTTAGTGAAACAAACACGACTGTATCCAGGTTGTGCTATTACCTCTTTGGCTAAAAACAAGTGTATGGCATACACCCCTTTTTAAAAAGCGGCAAACACTTTCCTATATATTGTTAATGACTAACGAGTCAGAGAAAAGCAGCCAAAATTTTTAATAAACACAGGAAATTGTATTGAATATAGAGGCGAAAATCAGTCCGCCGAGCCACAGGGTTGAGGTCACTACAATATTGTTGACCATAGGAAGCTCGTCTTGGTTATTAACAATGACAAAAACAAACAGAGGTGGGTCTGTATAGTTGGCCATTTTCGGAGCAGGACAGCAGCAGAGTAGAAGTGGGGTTTTCCTACAGTGGAGCGGGACTCTCCAGGGCACTTTAAGACATGAAAGAATTCCTCTGAGCTGCCAGAATACCCTTTCAATACACGGAGGTTTTTTGCAGAGGAAGAAACTTGGGGACCTTTGTTCCTTTGTTCATGTTCTCAAGTGTTCTATTGGGAGCCCATAGGTGAACTGAGGGTGTTCTGTCTTGACTGCAGTCACCAAAAACATCCAGTTTTAAGTCCATATATGCAGGATTTTTCAGGCTGACTTAGATGTATAGATAACACAGTAGTAGGGCGGCAGTGGCGAAGTGGGTAGGAAGATTGCCTCTGGAGTGCAGGGTCGGAGGCTCGATTCCCCGCCTACCCGCCACATGTCGAAGTGTCCCTGGGCAAGACACTAAACCCCAAATTGCTCCCGATGGAGAGCTAGCGCCTTGCATGGCAGCTACTGCCATCGGTGTATGAGTGTGTGTATGAATGGGTGAATGTGGTAAGATATGTAAAGCGCTTTGGGGCTGAGAATATCGTCTAGAAAAGCGCTATATAAGTCAAGTCCATTTACCATTTACAGTAATGTTAAAGAGCAAACAATACATACAAAATAATAGAACAGGGACATGTAAACCTACAATTCCCGTGCATTATCGGTTGGTACCAGAGTGTTTATGTCTTTGCATCTGTGGCATCATATTGAAGAAGTAAACTAAAGCAAAGCATGTGGTGATATGACTTAAAGTGACACTTATAGACGGAAGTAGTTTCTGCAGAGATAGTGAGTTTATAAAGATACAACACATATCAGTCAAAGGGAAACTCATCACACGTGCAGTTTAGCGTGAGCCAGGAGCTAACTGTTCCATCTGCATTACAGACCTGGCTTACTGACACGCTGATCAAGCTGAAACATTTAAATGGATTTATGAGGTACATTCATCTATGGGTACATTACATGGAGTCTAGTGACACCTGGTGGTAATAAATGGGAACATGCAACTCAACGCACTTCATTGAAATCAGGTATGGACAACAAAGAGTCTGTATGATGGTATTTCATGAATAAATTATTATTAGTAGTATTAGTATTATAATAATGATAATAATAAACAAATAAATACTATGGCAGTTTATGTTAATAAACACAACTTGAACCTGACAGAATCTATGTATTCATTTATATTTCACATGCAGAATATTCAACATCTTTATTATTACCATGTGTTTCTAATTCGGCAAAGGTCTGCAGATACCCAGGACAGGGAAGGTCCCAGGAAGCGTGTCGGCCTTACACTATTTTTGACTCAAGCCTGAACTCATCTTGACTAGAAGCATATTTAAACAAGCATGTGATGTATTTAAAAACACTTTTACTGTGTCATGAGTCATGACACTGAGACATTCCCTCTTGTTATGGTCTGCAGCTCACTCTCTGTGTCCAAATGTTGACTTTAACAGCTGAACCTCTGATGTTTGTGTCTATTTGATGCACATGTCTTTTTTGACTTTTAATTATACAGTTTTCTTGAAACACTTTTCACAAATGAAATACCATGAGCATTATAGTTTAAATAAAATGATTAAAAAAAAACACAAATTTGCAGTTTCATATATCCTCCCAAAAACTATTTTCTCCCCATAAAAAAGTGCATAAGTTAACATTCTGGTAATTATTTACAGTCTGAGCCATTACATTTGAATTAAAACACAAGTTATTGTTGTTCATAATGTGATCCTCAACAATGTTTTCTTTCTGAATGTCTGAGCTTGCTTTATTAACCTTTCTTATGGAATTTGAGGATTTATAATCTGTGAAACATGTTTTTAGAAATAAAAGTTAAAATCCACTTGTGGTGTTTGCAGTTATTGATTAACTTATTTTAGTGTGTTTGAGCTTCCAGAAAGTCCTTCACATTTTATGATAACAACAAATGGAGTGAGAGTGGCAGTGTGGAGAGAAGTACGCCTACCCAAAAAAGATCTTACATATTTCACATTTTAAAAACATATAGTCTAATAATAGTTATATTTCAGAAATTACTGAAAGCTTGTTTATTTATACAATTAATACATTGTTTCTATTGTATTAAAAAATATGAGTAAATCTTGACATGTATAAAAAGTTCCAGGAGCAAAGTTACAAGATTGGTTGTCTGACCAACTGGCCAAAACTGTGAATGTTAATTTCTATCTAGCCGACACAAGAGACCCGCCTCTTTTCTGCGATGATATATCCGATTGGTCTAAACCTGTGGATTTAACCAATGAGAAGGCCGCTTCTCCTAATGAAAACATGATTGGCTAGTTGTCATAGGAACCGCGCCCCCTGTCCGCTGTGTCTTTATGAAGGCAGTGTTTTCACAAGGTAAACAAGCTTTTAATTTCATTTTAAGAATAAGCAGCCATAATACTTAACATGTGTTTGTGTTTACATGGACGGAGAGCTAACTATTGAAGTATATATGGTGTCAAGAAACCTATAGCTACTTGCATAATAGCAAAGTCGGGCAGTGTCAGTTTTGTAACTGTCACATTGAATGTCATCTTGGTTTGTTGCAATGGTTTGACAAACAAACTTGATTAATAAAAGTAATTAGATAATAATATTAGGTCTAGTAAGCTTATTTCACAGCAACAATACATTTATTCTTGCCATTAAATGTAGCTGATTAATTACCACAACTTGGCATTTAAACTGCTAAAAATAAGTTTTAATGCATACAGATGGCAGACTCCTGTGCTGTCACAATAAAATGCCAAAAGTTACAAGGGCTTAACAAAACCTGTAGACCTACTCTAAAAGCTAATGTACCGAACATTTGACATATGTAATGAAGTAGCCTATTGTTAGTTATCAGCAGCAGTTATCTTTTAATTACAATTATAAAAACATGTTTAATAATCCAATTCCGATGTTTCAAGTTGCAGCTTTTGTTCACTGTTACACCCATCACGTGGCATAAATATACAAGAATATCTCTGCAAAGCTCATGGTGCTCATACTAGAATGATCAACTCAAATAGGCTAATGTATCAGCCTACATTTGATTTATATATTTTAATTTCTCTCTAGTTGTCTTCAGGTGAAATGACTGAACCTACCAGCAAAATGGAAACAGAGGCACCATCAGAGCTTAAACTAAATGATGTGTTGAATGGTGGGGAGAAGATAAGTGTGGAGGATGATAACGAATTTCTTAGGTATGGAAGGAAATCTTAGTGATCAGTGTGTGATCATTGTTTTTGTTTTTTTCTGGCACATTATAAAAATGGCTTAAACATCAGCCACAAATGGCACATGTGTTCACATCTATCTACTTTCTCCCCCTCTGGTTCACCAAGCCCAACGGACCTGTCTGAGATGTTAGTTGAGGGCACCAAGGAGTCCCACGACAAAGCGGAGAACTGCCAGTTTGTTAAGGATTTTCTCAGAGGACACATCAAAAAGGAGCTGTTTAAGGTCTGTCTGCCATAACATCAGACATGCAGGCTTGTTACTGTGCTATGGTTTACAATTTTGATTGCTGCCTGCCTTAACATTAATGCAATATCTGCAGTGAGTCAATCGAGTAATATATAATTGTTTTGCTCCTGCATGTAACCATCCCCTACACCTCCATCCTTCCAATCTTAGTTCATAATCACAATATCACCGATTTGATTAAAAAGCAAAGTATATCTTATATCAGACTTTGCAGTACTTTTTTATAATCTGTGTCTTGGTCTGACTTGTTATCTCTTTCTGCTTCTTTATCCAGAGGGGCACTGAAGCTCTGTATTTTGTCTACTCGGCCATGGAGGAGGAGATTGAGAAGCACAGAGACCATCCTCAAATCGCCCCCATCTATTTTCCCACAGAGCTGCAACGGCGCGAGGCCTTGGCCCGGGACCTGGAGTATTTCTATGGAGAGGACTGGGAGGGCGAGGTGGGCAGAAGACACACAGAGGCCGCTTGCGTTCAGACACAGAACTAAGAACTAGTGTGACTTTCAGTTCAACTGTGATGCCCACTAACTCTCATTGTGTGTTTTCTCTCTCTCAGATCAGCCTCTCTGCAGCCGCCAAGTCCTATGTGGACCGCATCCACGAGGTGGGAGCGGAGGACCCGGTGCTGCTGGTGGCCCACTCCTACACCCGCTACATGGGTGACCTCTCAGGGGGACAGATCCTCAAGAAAGTGGCCCAGAGAGCACTGAAGCTCCCCGGAACAGGAGACGGTCTGAACTTCTACCAGTTCGAGAGCATCCACAGCCACAAGGGCTTCAAGCAGCTTTACCGGAGCAGGATGAACGAGCTGGAAGTGGACAACGAGACCAAAGAGAGGATCGTGGACGAGTCAAACCGGGCCTTTGGCTTTAACATGAAGGTGACGGAGCATTGAGGATAGGATGGGACAGTACTGACAACAGATTGTTTTCATATTAAAGGTGCAGTGTGTAATATGACATCATCAAGACAGTTCTACAAAGTTCTAGAATGCAACGCTCCCTGGGTAACCCCAACCCTTTCGAATAATAACAGAAGCTACAGTGGCCTTCAAGGACAAGAACTATTCTAAATTTTAAACAATGCACCCGATGACATTCCAACTATGACACTTTCAAGATAGCGGCACTAGGCCTTGGTCCAAAATATGCAGAAATATGGACATATATGAGACCCTTTCAAAGGGGAAAAAAAACATTCAAAACTTTTTTTCAGCTATTATGCACTAAATTAAATGTACTTATGGATATTATAATTACTTTCTACAAAATCTGCTAGGAAATAAAACCCACAATTCTACACACTGCAGGTTTAATCATCATGAGAGAAACATTATGAAGAACACAGTTGACTAGAAGACACATTGTCTGTTGGAGAAAGATAAAGTTGTCACAAAAATCTACTTTTATTCTGAAATCAGGTGTTCACCGAGCTTGAAGATATTGGGAATGGCATCAATGAAGAAGGCCAAGAAGCAGGTTTGGGAGACAGCCATGCGGAGATGATGGAAGGAGGCGACATCCACAAGTGTCCCTACTATGCAGCAAAAATGGGTAAGAAATCATTTCAAAGGGTTTTTAGGTTTTGAAGAAGCACTCATGTTAAAAACAATGTATTTAAATACTATAGGAAAAACTGCATTTAAGAGAAAGTTAAGAGATGGTGTTAGACAGCTTCAATTATGAACCTTTGGTGGAGCATGTGCAGTACATAAGGGCGACTGTGGCTCAGGTGGTAGAGCGGGTCGGCCAATGATCCAAGGGTTGGCGATTCAATTCGCCGCCCGGCCACCTGTGTCATAGTTGTTGTTGCCTCGTATGAATGCGTATGACTGCTGTATGTTTGAGGTGGTGGTCGGAGGGGCCGTTGGCACGCAATGGCAGCCACGCTTCCGTCAGTCTGCCCCAGGGCAGCTGTGGCTACTATTGTAGTTTACCACCACCGGTATGGTGCGTGTATGAATGGAACCTGGAACCCTGTAAAGCGCTTTGAGTCCCTAGGGGAAAAAGCGCTATATAAATCTAATCCATCCAGTATTAGTATTGAATCACACCATGGTATAGCTACACTGAAGAGGCTGCAATCCACAAAGCCATTTGTTCATGATGACCATCTTTCTGCTATTTTTTGTCTGCTCTCCATCCCTCACTTCCTCCATCTCCTCCTGTCTACAGCTGCCAGTGGGAATCCCACCTTGGCATGCGATTTAGCCATGAATCTCCTCAGACATCCACCTGGCCAGTTGGCGCTGGCCGTCTTGGTGTGGTCCTCTCTCGGTCTAACGGCCTGGTACATTTTCTGAGCTCATTCTGCCGCTTACCAAGGAGCAAAGAGCAGAGGGCTGATGCATCCTGCCAAACCTCACCCACCTTCAGTTCCACTCGGTCTGAAAGTAGCAAACAATAAAAGAAAAAGAAGACGTTTCTTTTTAGGTAACATTTTGTTCCAAACATATCATGACAGATTTGCGATAACTAATTATTTAGTTCTGTTTTATTTTCCCTAATTTATTCCAAACACAGTTGTTTCCCCTTTGAAAACTGTAATAATGCGATCTTATTTTCATCATAAAGGATCAAGAGAGCAGAAAAGACTCTGCTTTTTTGCCGAGTGGTATTTGTAAGATCAGGAAAGATAATGCTTTATTTCTTATAGATGATTTATGAAAGTGAGCATAGGTTTTACGGTATAATTTTTCGCCATAGCTGCAGTATGGTTGCAATTTTTCTGTTTAGTATAACAACAATATAAGAATGACAATCAAAAATTCCTGTACCGAAACCAACAGGAGAAGAATAAATACATGTTCAACTCTACAGCTGCACGGATGCATATCAAAATAAGCAAATTTAAGCAATTTTTTTTAACTTATTTGATTTATTGTAATACATGTTGTATTTGAGTATTTAAAAAAAAATTACAAATAACACGTGTTTGACCATTTTCAATTGATGATTTGACATGTAGCGCAAATGCTACTGCCAGAGAGGAAGCCTCTGTGACTAAAAGTGTGACATTATAAAAAGTGACTTTATATGAAAACTAAAATGTTACGTATTGCAAGTCGCCTGCTCAGGTTGCCTTTTTTGATTATTTTTATTTTTTTACCTTTGGTAAAAAACACACTTATTTTCTTTCTTTAAAAGAAAATTCAATAAAAATCGTTTATGAAAAAAAAAACAGATTGTCAGCCTTGACAAAATGGCGGCCGGAGCTAAGTACACAATGTAATGCCAATGGACATGCTAGCGCGATTAGCATGAAATACGTCACGCACCAAACGTTATGCAATTAGTTGGCAGATCCAGAGTGGCACTGGGCAGATTCAACAGTTTTAAACTTAAACAGACACCCGCCTTCAGTGAGTTAATGTTTGTCAATTGAGCGATTCCAGACCTTCTGTACAAAAGAAATGAAGTACGATGTTCTGGTAGGACCAGGCTAGATTCATCACCTATTACAGTATGAAATATCAGCCTATTACTATATTGGTATTATAGATTTGAAACCAAGTCAAGCTTTTTACCAAACTCTTTGAGTAGTGAAGTCAATGACTAAGGTAGACATAAGTTATTATGCCAACCCCAGAAACAAACTACAATTGGGTCTTTCTTTAGTTGTCTAACTGGATCGCCATTCACCTGGTAAGGCGGGGAGGAGTGTAATGCCTTAGGACACAACAACTAATGACACAGGTGGCAGGGTGGGATCAAACCTCCAAACACTTTGATCATCGGTCGACCAAAACTCTACCAATTGAGCTCAAAGTCAGCTAAGTTGAGGACAGCCCTACTACACATGTGTACCTGATGAATGGTTTATACTTAGCTGGGTGGATGTCAGAAAGGTTTCTCAATGACTTATTATTATTATAAATAAACGATGTGTTACTTAGTATTTCCTTATTTACCACAAAGCTATAGGGTGACTTTACAACAAAGTGTGCTACCTGTTAATATAACGCTTATTAATCATCTACCGGAAATATACAGCTGAAGAACCGAAAATAGAGACCACTCCAAATGAAAAAGGAGACTACTCCAAAATATTTAAGTGTCTCTGCGTTTTACTATATTAAAGGCATATGTTTGAGTAGAATGAACATTTTGGTCTTATAATATCATACACTGACAACATCACCACACTTCAAAAAAAAAAGTGTCATTAAGAGCATTTTTCAATAAGTTATGTAATAATAATAATAATACATTTTATTTAAAGGCGCCTTTCAAGACACGCAAGGACACCGTACAATGTGAAAAATACAGTACAATTAATTGATTTAAAAACAAAATGGGATGGGAAGATCAGGGGGGTAAGCAAATTTGAAAAGATGAGTTTTGAGTTTAGATTTGAACAGGGATATGGAGTCACTGTTGCGGATGTCGGGGGTAATGCATTCCAGAGCAGGGGAGCAGAGCGGCTGAAGGCTCTGCTCCCCCATCGTGGTGAGACGGGCAGAGGGGACAGTGAGGTGAACTGAGGAGGAGGAGCGGAGTGCACGGGAGGGAGTGGCAATTTGAATGAGGTCTGTTAGATATGTGGGTGTAAGGTTATGGATGCTTTTGAGAGGTGTAGAGGAGGATTTTAAATTGAATACGGAAATGAACTCGGGAGCCAATGAAGCTGGTGAAGGACAGGGGTGATGTGGTGAGAGGAGGGTGTTCTGGAGATGATCCTTTGCTGCTGAGTGTTGAAGAAGTTGGAGTTTTTATGGAGGGTTTTTGGGGGAGACCGAAAAGAGGAGGGAGTTGCAGTAGTCGAGCCTTGATGTGACCAGACTGTGGACAAGGATGGTGGCAGTGTGGGGTGTAAGGGAGGGGCGGAGGCGGTTGATGTTTCGTAGGTGGAAGTAGGCAGTTCGGGTAATGTTATTGATGTGGGGTTGAAATGAAAGTGTGGTGTCGAGGATGACACCCAGACTCTTAACCTGGGGGGAGGGTGGGGAAACAGTGGAGTTATCAATGGTGAGGAGAAAAGCTGGTTCGGTTTTGGATAGTGTAGATTTGGTGCCAATGAGGAGAACCTCGGTTTTGCTGCTGTTTAATTTCAGGAAGTTTTGAGTGAACCAGGTTTTTATTTCTGAGATGCAATCAGTAAGGGAAGTGGGCGGGAGAGTGGACGGGGGCTTTGTAGAGAGGTAGAGCTGGGTGTCATCAGCATAACAGTGGAAACTAATGTCAAATTTGCGGAAGATATTGCCAAGGGGAAGGAGGTAAATGATGAAGAGTAGGGGCCCCAGGACAGAGCCCTGGGGGAACACCTGTAGTGACGGGGGAGGGGATGGATTTAAAAAGACTTTAGTTGAACAAATTGAGTACGGCCAGAAGAGATAAGAAGTGAACCAATCTAACGGAGTGTCAGTGATGCCAATGGAGGATAGTCTGTTGAGGAGGGTGGTGTGACAGATGGTATCAAAGGCTGCACTCAGGTCCAGGAGGATGAGGATGGTGAGTAGTCCAGAATCAGCTGCCATAAGGAGGTCGTTGGTGATTTTGATGAGTGCAGTTTCAGTGCTATGGAGTGGGCGGAATCCGGACTGGAACTGTTCATAAAGGTAATTGTCAGATAGGTGAAAATGGAGTTGGGAGGCCACTGTCTTTTCCAGGATTTTGGAGATGAAGGGAAGATTGGATATAGGACGGAAGTTGTTGAAGTTGGAGGGGTCTGCACCAGGTTTTTTCAGAATTGGGGTGATGGCAGCAGTTTTGAAGGATATAGGGACAGTTCCAGTAGTAAGAGAAGAGTGGATGATTGCAGAAATGAGAGGGAACTAGGGAGGGAGGGAGGCCTTAACCAGATGTGTGGGTAGGGGGTCAAGTTGACAGGTGGATGGCTTGGATTTCCGAATTAGTTATGTAGTATGTAATTAGTTAATGTAGGAGATGGAGATTTAAGAAAAATCCAGACTGCTCTCTTAAATTTTCCAAAGCTGTATATTACTGTTCTGTAAATCATTATTTCATCATCATCTAATGATTTATATATGACTTATGAATCACTTATAAATGAATTTTTTTTAAATATAAACACAGCAATGTATCAAACTTATTTTAGCCCACCTGTACTGCATGGCTGTGGGCAACGGTGCCACACATGTGAACAGTAATATCGAAGAAAGCAACACAAACATATCGGCGCAATAAAGCAGAATCTGCTCATGGAAAATGGCGGTGGCATACCATCCATGGACTTATCAGTAGCCAGCATATCCAACTGTCACCATGACCTCTTTGAATACGGTATTCATAGAGGTTATGGTGACATATGTTTACTTGCATTAATGAGTAAAGGATGCATTACATAGCCTATTTGAGTGTGGGGTGTTTTTTTTCACAAGAAACCAGCCTGTCATTTTCAAAATTAAAATTATATTGATTATTTCATTAATTCCCTGCATTTATCACTTATGTGTGTGAGAATTGGTCTGTCGTGAATATCAGGTGCATTTTTCATTTAATTAGCCTTTGATTATGTTCCGGCCCTTCACCCACTGGCTGGAAAAAATTCAAACGTAGTTGCAGACACCTGCACTATAGCATACATTGTGAGTAAATTGATAGGTTAGGTGATTAGCAATCGTGTGATACTAAAACTCAATTATGAGGCATTTTGAGCAGTGTTTGCCAGCTGTACATCAAGTGTAAGACAAGAAAATGTCACAATGAAATTCAATGTGTTTATTCTACTGAACACAGTTTAACATTTGGTCAATGCACCTACTAGTCTTTTAGGGGCCACTCACACTAGGGCCGGGGCCCCGTGCCAAAGCTCATTTGCATACTAAAGTCTAGAACGTTTGGCTAGTGTGACCACGCCAACTTGTATTCCAGCACGGAACAGCCCCTTGGCCACGGCACACTTTGGAGAGGTGTGCCGTGCCCAAAGTACAAGATGCTAATGAGCAGTGTTGGGAATAACGCCGTTTAAAATAATGGCGTTAGGTAACGCCGTTCTTTTTTCAGTAACGGGGTAATCTAACTAATTACTTTTTCCGTCGTTACAACGCCGTTATCGTTACTGAACGTTAAATGTGGTGCGTTACTATTGATTGAATAAACAGTGTAATCCGAACGCACCCCTGGCTCCATACTACACAAACTGCTAGTGAGGAGACCGGTGTGTTTTAAGTTGTGTTTTATTCAGTGTGGATGACATTATAACTGTCAGTTAGCGCCGTCACGTCAGTCAGCCGGAGCGCCTGTTTAGTGAAGTTTCTTTTTCTTTCTCTCTCTGCTGTGTGAGCGTGCACGTTGCCGCAGTAACCACCTATCAATCCACGGTTGAAACGTGCTTTCCCTGAGTTTGTTTGCATCGCCCTTGTGAGTAAGTGCACGGAGTTTCCCGATCTCTATAAATTATAATTTATGCACGTTATTAAACGGCCGCGGTCGCCGGTTGCAACAGCTGTTTAGCGTGTCATCACGAGCCGAATATTGCTATTGTTCTTTTCCTGGGATCTGTATGCTGCTGTGCATGTTAAAGAAGGAAATAAACAGCGGATAAATCCTTACTCCTCCTCTCATCGTCTCATGCTTCATAGTCTGACGTTTTTGGCCTTAAGTGGTGTGTTAGCCGACACCCCTGAAGTGAATCCAGTGATATAGGCTAGGAGATCAGCACGGTACATTCAGCAGTTTCTTTTACTACCTTTGTTGAGAACAAAATACTTGAAGTGCAGGATAAACCTCTTGATGTCTGTTGATGTGCGATAAATATTGAAGGTTATGTACCCTACAAGTAGGCCTAGCTCTACTTGTCTGTTCTACTCATTTCAACTAACTTGTGAAAACTGCTCAGAAAAATCCAAATTTGTTGACATATAGCAACTTTTTCTTTTTACAGTATAGGCTAACGCAAATAGTTACTTTCCCTGGTAACTAGTTACTTCTATTATAAAGTAATTCAGTTACTAACTCAGTTACTTTTTGGAACATGTAGTGAGTAACTATAACTAATTACTTTTTTAAAGTAACGTTCCCAACACTGCTAATGAGATGACACGCGCACAGGCGGCGTTCCTGACGTGAATTTATCAAGGATGCATTGTCCGTTAACGTCCGCTGCCTTACTAGTCGGCACCAGAATTGCCCACCACTTTGACTTGTAGCTATAATGTGTGAGAATTAACGTGTGTGTAAGCCTAGGTGTGGGCTAATAAAAGAGGGAGAGAGCTAATTGGGTTGGCTCAGAAAGCACAGCAAAAAGGTTTTTGTGTTTACTCACGTTCGTCAGATGATTTTTTTTCTTTTTCCTCCCGTCAGCTGTCATAACTGCATTTACGCAAGGCGGTGGAGATGCACCCAAAACAACACACCGCGGCCCAGTGATAAGGAAACAGTAGCCTACACTAAGGTTTAGCAAGACACTTTATAAAGACACTTAAAAAAACGATCTATGCTGATTCTAGTTGCTCTAATGTGGAAGTGGAATATTTGATGCAAATTTAGCCGGATGAAAATATTCACAGTCGTATAGCCTACAAGTAGACTAAGCTCCAAATCCTAAACGCGCACGGTGACGTAGGCAAGGTGCAAGTGTGCCCAGGCCACGAGCAGTGTGAGCACGGGCCTGCGGGGGGAGTGGGGGAGGGGGGAATCGTGCTGAATCGTGCTGAGCACGGAACAGGAAAACGGCACTAGTGTGAGTGCGCCCTTAAAAGCTTTGTTTGTGTTTCAGCTGTTACTGTGAGTATATGGAGCTCTCATCTAAGATAGGTGAAAGATAGTTTACAGTAAATGTAAAGGATGGTTAAGTATGAATACTGGCTAGGCCAAAAATATAGTTGTCATGTTATTGGATCCCTGTTGAATGACATTAGGTAATGTGCATTGGTCAAATGTGAAACAGTTTTCAGTGGAATAAAGGGATGGCTTTGAAAATTCATTCTGAATTTTTGTTTTTCCTTGCACTTTATTTACTGTTTATAATGCCTCATAATTGACTTATAGCATCATACAATTGCTAGTCTGGCTTACCGGATAATGACAACTAGTATAGCGCCCCCTCTAGATAACAGCGTCAAACTCCTCCCCTTCCTCTTCCCCGCTGTAGTCTACTGTTTGTGCTCCATTCAGAACGGGACAACATAGTGAGAGCGTGTGTTTGATACATGTTACGGTTTAATAGTATCCAGCTCATGTTGCTGTACACACATGTGTGCAAGCACAAACGTGTCATTAACGGTGTTGGTCCGCATCTTTTATAATAGGTCCATGGTCGGCACCAAATTGCACTATTTTGAAAGGACCCGTTGCGGCTTCCTGGGCCCAGCGCCGCCCCAGACAATTGTGATTGGTTTAAAGAAATTAAAACAGGCTAACCCAGTTTTCCCCCCTTTATTGTTTTGAGTATTCAAAACAATAAAGCTTGGTTCCAGCCCATACTACTAGTTGTAGTTTGGTCTGGCTGTGCAAGACTATACAATTGCTAATATGAGGCATTATTCCATTCTATAACTTACAATTCAGAGTTTGGTATACTGTACATTAGAGCAGTTCCCTATATGTCTTTATAACTGGCAAAAGTCCTAGTAGATATGCTGTTTAAGCCAGGAGTCAGATTCTTCTTTCAAACACTGATCACCTGGGTAGGGGGGTATAAAGCATTGTGAATGCTGAACTTATATGTCCTTATGTCCAACACTTATACTACTTTATAAAACGTGTTTTAAGTTGCCATGCATGATTATAAACATCTATAATCCATTTTATTAAGCCTTATTAATGTCATGACTTTCATAGAAAGTGTTACCAATGTGGTTTTATTTTCTGGCATTGAACCAGGAAACTGCGCTACCTAAATTGCAATTACTTACTAAATCATTATTCTTTGTATGAAAACAGTTTAACATTTTTTCCTTTCACAGAGTTCAGAAAAGCTGTTTTTTGTGTTTGATATACTTTGTCATGTTAACATCTTTTGTACTCACTTCATTTACTATTCCTTTCTTAGCTAAAGGTGACATGGAGACCCTGGAAGCTCAACTCAGCAGCACTCACAAACTGTAAGAACATCATTTTTAGAACCAGTTAATCTTGAGGAGAGCTGGTATCTTTACATATCACTGTGGTTAATCAACACACTTAAAGCAGCTACGAGTAACATTTAAATATCTTTTAAACAGCCTCATGTTTCCTCTGATAATCATAAATTACCTTTAACAGCAAACGAGAACATCGGTGCAAAGAAAGACGTTTTTATATAGTTTTTATTACTGCTTTTGGTCTGGTCGCACACCCAGTCCAATTTTCGGTTTCGGGTCACATATCCGTATTGGTCGCAGATTTCAGTGTGGCAATACATGCCCCAACTAGTCAATGATTTATTGTAAGGGATAAAAAGCCCTTGATCAAATCAAATCAAATCAAATCAAATCAGTTTTATTTGTATAGCCCAATATCACAAATAGACATTTGCCTCAGTGGGCTTTATATTCCATACAGTATGACACCCTGCCCTTAGACCCTTAGCTCAGCTGAGAAAAACTCCCAGTAAAAACCCTACACTTTAGGAATCACAAGCTTAAATCAATGTGTTTAAAATATAATTAATTTATTATTTAAAATGTATATCTAAAAAGTACCGGTACCTACTAACTGCCAGAGACAGTAAATGTAAGTAATAGAGTAACATTAAAATGCAAATACTTAAGTTAAGTACAAATAACAAATATTTGCACTTATGTACAATGAAAAAGCAGAATGCCCATCAGAAAACTTTTTCTGTCTCCTGTCAGGTTCCTGGAGCTCACAGTTTTCTTCTCAGTTAAGCCCAAATCAGGAGAGAAAGAGGTCTCACCCAACACTGTCTTCTGCATATGGCACGAATTCTCCTCAGATTTCAAGGACCAGTGGAAGAAGGAGAACAAAGTCATTCTTAAAGAGAGGTCCTATTTCTTCCTTCCTTCCTTCCTTCCTTCCTTCCTTCCTTTCTTTCACTAAAGTTAAGCTAAGGTTAACTGAAAGTATTCATATTAACTGTACTTACATTGTGTGTTCTGAAGATTAAAAGCAGCAGAAGAATGTTTCCGACAGGCCAAGGAGAAGGCTTCCTACAGCGTCAAACCAAAACATGCTTCTGGCATCGTAAGTTAACCCTTGTTATTGTCCCGCCTCTACCTATTGAGCGTGTCTGCGTCTTTAACCCTCGTCCCCCTGCGTTTGAGGGAATTTTAAAAAAATCCCTCGTGCGCAGTTGGATTCGAGAATGAATATCATTTGACAGAGAGGACAATCAACTTATCTTTTTTTCTGCATTAAGTTCAGTTGTGCCTTTCAATTGCTACTTTCATCTCCCTTCTATTCCGTATAGGGGTTTCAAAATCCATCCTAGAACTTGCCTCTTTTTGGGGTCTCTGGCAAAAAAAAATAATCCTAAAAAATTAGATCCAATATTTTGTCTGAAAATCACGCTTTTTCGAGTCTCTGTGGTGTTTCTAGTCTACTTCCTGTTAAAGTAAGCTGCTGTGGCTTCTCAGCCAATCAGAGGGTGTTTAGAATGGGTATGTCTCGATTGATTTTCATTAATTCAGGATAGAGGTATTGAAATCGGGAAGAGGCGGTATCCCGGTTGGTGAGACTGCAGGAGCAGACGGAGGCTAAACTGACTGATTTGGAGGGGCGTTCACGTCGGGATAATGTCAGAATCTACGAGTAAAAGAGGGAGCTGAAGACGGCACCACATTGGTGACTGCTTTTGTGGAAGAGCTGCTCCCCCCCTCCACAGCGTTAAACATCAAGAGGGCGCACCAGGCACTCTGTCCTAAACCCCTACCGGACGCACCGCCAAGGTCGCTGGTGGCGAAGTTCTCCAGTAACAGTGAAAGAAGATGTCCTCAAAAAAGCCTGGCTGAAGAGAGCTTTTGATTTCAAAGAAAAAAAGATACACTTGGACAACAACTAAGCAGCTGGGAAATGAAAGCGGCACTTAAAGCTGGGGTTTGTGATTTCTGATTGGTGAAAATTAGAGGCTCCGATTCTAAAAAAAAATAAAATATGATTCTCTGTTTTTATTGGCTGTTGGGACTCTCCATTCACTTTGGCACCGACGCTGTTGGTGTAGAGCGTGTCAGGGAGGGACCATAGGGAACAAGTGGAGCGGTTTAGGTATTTGGATTCAAATCTCTATCCCAACTGCTATTTTCTCCCCAAATTCTCCACCCCAGCTTTAAGGAAAGAAACATAAGATTTCAGAATCCTTGCCCGATTGAGAGTGTTTTTCGAAGACGGCACAGTGATTTACAACTCAGCTGAGGAGGCAACCGCGGACATGGTGGAGAGAGGGATACCAGTGACAGTTCTGAAAAACCCAACCTCCCTTCTGGACCAGATTATCCGGCTGACTTGGCGACCCAGCAGAAAGCAGGACAACAGAAAGTCTTCACGTCTCAAGCCAAACTTCAACGAGCGGCTCCATGCTTTCTGACACAGAGACACTTGATAAGTAGTTGCCTGAATTATGTTTGATCATGCTAAAAGAACATGGTAATTTAGTCATGTTTTTTTTCAACATGTTATTATTCTCTCTCTCAAATACCGTGACTTCTGTGTTAACAGGCGATTAATGCAGAGGGCATATGGTTGATATATATGAGGTCGGGGCAACACCTTGTGTTCGAAATGGAACTAAGCACCAGCTTTTGAGCTGAAGAGGGTCCTCTTTCGTCAGGATGTATTCTCACTACATCAGACACAGACTAAAAATGTAGCCTCAAAATTGGAAGTCACTTTTGTTATTATTCTCTGTTTTTATTTTCCTGTTACCTGGTTAATGTTATAGTTTGTGCTACTGTTTGGTATAGCACCAGGGGTGTAAGATTTGTTTTAAATGTAGGACTGCAGGGACATAAAATATATGGAAAAAAACGTTTACTGACAAGGTCACTTAAAATACTTACATTCAATGGTCTGGGAAACCCAATCAAGAGAAGTAAAGTCATGGCAAAACTAAAAAGAGGGAGAGTAGAAGTAGCTCTCCTGTAGGAGACCCATTTAACAGAACAGGAGAACCAAAAACTTCGGAGGTGGAAGTTAAATCAGTACTCATCCTTGTATAGCAAGTGAGAGTGCATGGCGTGCAGCTGTTCAATAAGGATATTTTTTTCCGATTCAAATCATTGTAAAATTTAAAATGAATAGACCTATGTGGCGCTATTGTAGGTTAATTGTGAACAAATGTGTGGGAAACCCTGCAGTATCTTGGTTTCATGTTAAATCAGTGTCACTTGTCATTAATTGTATATAAAAACTCTTTACTTTAATACAGCGACACAATATGGATATCTCCCACAGTGTTTCTATCATAAATTCACTCTTAGCTCTCATTCCCTCTCAGCCAATCACTGTGGGCATAGAAGGTATGAACATGACATCATCCATATCAACAGGGTCAACACCGCCCTCTAGTCTTAGCTTAGGACTCCCTCCCATTCCTTAGTAAAAGTTGGGCTGTGTTCGGAAAGCCATACTAGCGTCCTACATCCTACATACTCACCATCTATATACTGCATACTGTCTACTCAAAGATCGATAGAAGTATGCGAGGTGCGTCGAAATGTTTTCAGTTGAAGTATACTCAAGCAATGAAGAATTTCTTCTTCGTCTTGTAAGATTCAGGCAGTTTAGACGCTGTTTAGCGTATAACCGCCCTCTACAGGTTAGATATTGAACTAGATTTTTACAGTCCTGTGTTCATCATCTGCGTTTTAGACCTCTTGTTTTATAATTATGTTTCGAGGCGGAGGATCCCTCCGACGCTCTCTGCTCATCAGACAGCACTCAGCTGTCTGTGAGTTGAGCTGGACGAGCCGCGGTGTGTGGAACGGCGATCTGTTCTGATCTCTCTCCACTATCAGTCTCATCACTCATTTCACTTAGTAACTAATGTTGTTAGGTATTTATCTTCATCTCTTATCTATTGTGAGAGTTTTATGAATGACTGCACGTACAGTTGTCAGATCGCGGACCCCTAGCAACTTGCTCGAAAATATTTCATTTTCCTGGGCGGGTAGAATTGACCCAGTGCATTGTGGGGCGGTTGAGTAGGAAAACTATACAATCGATTCATACCCAAAATCTTCCCGGAAGTTAGTACTCATCCAGGAATTTCTCGCATACCCAAACTCGCATACCCAACCGTTACATACTCAAATTGAGGTCAAAATGAGTATGAGTAGGACGTTAGTATGGCTTTCCGAACACAGCCGTTGTCTTATCAGCTTTGTGAATAGGTTTTAAGAAATTACTACTTACTAAGAACTTTTAGTGCTCCTTAGGAGTACTCTTAGCGCTAAGATAAAACGTTTTGTGAATACGGCCCCAGAAAACAAACTCCCTGCAGTACTACTGAGCCTTGATGCGGAAAAAGCTTTCGATAGAGTCAATTGGAAATTTTTATATAAAACACTAGAGAAATTTGGTTTCATCAGACATTTATTAAAATTATTCAAGCATTATATACCAGCCCAATAGCAAGAATTAAGATAAATGGAGCCTTATCAAATTTTTTCGACCTGAAGAGAGGGAATAGACAAGGTTGTCCGATTAGCCCATTCATATTTGCAATTTACATTAAAGCGGCTACGAGTAACATTTAAATATCTTTTAAACAGCCTCATGTTTCCTCTGATAATCATAAATTACCTTTAACAGCAAACGAGACCATCAGTGCAAAGAAAGACGTTTTTAAATAGTTTTTATTACTGCTTTTGGTCTGGTCGCACACCCAGTCCGATTTTCGGTTCGCTCGTGCAAGCTCTATGGTCACATATCCGTATTGGTCGCAGATTTCAGTGTGGCGCAGCAACGTGAATTGAGAAGCCTATCCCTCCAGGTGAGGGAAGGGGAGCGGGAGCCTTGTTTGATACAGTTATTTGTCGTCATAATGACTGATAACGGGGCTGAACTATCAAAGAAAAAAAAGAAAATGCAATGAAGAAAAGCTAAAAGGGAGAGTGATATAGGCTACGGGGGGGACGAGGGCGTTGCCAAGCAACGTGTATACAATTTCACGAGAGTGAAACTAGACTGCAGTGTTTACTCCTAAATGAATGAGCGGTTGGTACTAACACAAAGTTTGCTTTGCTTCACCATCATCAGATAACCATTATCTGAAATAGTCATTATTTACATCAACAACACAAACACATTACCTCATCGTGATCCATACTAACTGCCGTCTATCGTTCATTCGCTTTCTGTGAGGAGTCGGACACGTAATCTTTCAGCTCCGTGAGAGAGAGTAGTTAGCAATCAGCATTGCAATCAGGTGCGTGTGGCAGTGACTGGCATTAGTTCATGCAGTGTCAAAACCACTCTCACGGAGCCGAAAAGAGTCCTCAAACTTTCAACACACGGACATGCACTATATTGCTCCCTTCTCAGTTCACACTCACGCGCCTGGCAAGCGCTAGTAAACAGCTTTGCGACAGTGGGCGTCGTAAAAATACTACCGCTTTTGTCCAACGTGCCATGTTACTCGTAGTGGCTTTAAAGCTTTGAGTTTGGTGGTAATCCAAGATGAAAATATCACCGGTATCAAAATGCTAGGACAGGAATATATATATGTATATTTGTTAAAATATGATTTGTTAAACTGGGAAAACATGATTAAGTTTGCATATAAATACTTGTATATAAAATATTTCATGGTATGGCTCCCCCTCCGCTAAAGGAATTTGTTAAATAAAATATAAACTCTTCCACCAGAGCATCCACAAGAGGGGATTGTAAAATACAATATAGAAAAAGTTATTTTGGGCAGTCAGCCTTTTCCTATCGAGCAGCACATACTTGGAATATCATACCCACAGAACTAAGGAACATTACATCACTCAAATCCTTCTCAAAATCAAAAACTGGTTACTGACAAATCAAATACGCGTCCATAAAAATCTGGGATAGTGTGTTTGTCTTTGTGTTTACTAATTGTGTTTGTGTCTGAGTTTAGGCTCCTTTTTTGTATGCACTTGTTTGTGCTTATGTGTTTTTGTCTGCATTCATGCCACTTGAATTCTCCTTGTCTGTGCTTTTTGTCTTTCTTCAAATGCTTATTTGTTTTAATCGTGCCATATGTTCATGCACTTTTATCTGTCTGTATGCTATTTGTTTCATATTTTTCACACGTCACCAACCTGTTATGTGTTGGAAAAAATATTGTATCATTTTATTTGTCTGTGCTTGTGTCATTTTGCTTTTGTGTTTATGTGTTGTATTTTTCTTTTCTTAATGTTTCTTTTAAGCTATCTACCTACGGGTACTACAGGTGAACATTAGCCTGCATGGCTAAATCTGGCACATTTACATGTTGAACTTTGGTGCTCATGTTTATCAATGTGCGCTGTCCCTTCTAAATAAAGAAATCTGAAATCTGGAACATAAACTCTGTTTATTCGCAGATGATATTTTAATATATCTGTCCCACCCAGATAAATAATTTTTGAAACTCTTATCATTATTAGATATTTTCAGTGCTGTGTCAGGTTGCAAATTGAATAATGCTAAAACCCAGATACTGAGCTTTAAAGCTCACATATTATGCACTTTTGCTGTCAATTTTATATGGTCAAAGTAGTCCCTAATACTTATTTTTTTAGATGTTTGCTGAAAAACCCGTTCAGATCATTTATTGTAGCAAGCCTCTATACCCTGATTGTCCTCTGGTCTCAGGATGACCTATATTTGTGCGATCTGGCTGGCCCCTCCAACCTCTCTGCCGGGCTTTCTTTATATGTCCATGGGGCTCTCCCACCGTCTCTGTCGTGCTCTCGCGATACTAGAGAGACACTGCGTGACTGCGAACACAGTGTTTACCCGGAGCTAAGCCATACTTTTAACAATTTGACATGACCTGACATGATTAAAACCAGTGAAAACAGTAGCTTCAAAGTTTGATTTCTACATGAATATCTTCCCATCCTTTGTCATGTTAAAAACGAGTCATTATTAGACTGCAAGGGGAAAACTAAGTTAGTGTATTAGGAGCAAAACTTGGTGCTACAACCGAAGCTACATGGGTGCTTACGCTAAAAATAAGACTCAGACGATTTAAACCAGTGAAAACTGTAGCTTCAAAGTGTGATTTCTACAGGAATATCTTCCCATCCTTTGTCATGTTAAAAACGAGTCATTTTCAGACTGCTGTGGGGAATATAAACAGCGTGTTATGAGCAAAAGCTGGTTGCTTGTCCCAAAGCTAATAGCTATACACCAGTCAGGCAAAACTACCAATAAAAACTATTATTTTAGTTTCACCGTTTAAGAAAAAGCACAGGTAGCTTCCTATCCGTTGTGTTATTAAAAACGAGGCATTAATAGACTGCTGTGGTTAAGATAAATTAGTGGAGTATGAACAAAAGCATTCTGTGTTGGTGTATGTAACATTCAGGCTGTACTATGGGCATCTTGTCGCTTAGCGGGGAAAGCAACATGGTTGTCGCTCGGAAAATTTTCCAGAGGATCTCGGGGCCGTGGACCAATAAGAAATGGGGGGTGGGGTTATCATAGACTACTGCTAATGTGGGGGGGAAGCATGGACATATAAAGAAAATATGGGGATGTGGCTGTGCAGTTTATGACTTCAAAAACCGTGAGAATTCTGAACGGAGTATATTGGGGGGAGGGGTGGGGGTTTCAGAAAGGGGGAGAGTGAGAAAAGGAGAGATTGTAATTTTTTTTTGATATTTTTGGCAGTCTCTAGGCACACCGTGGACCCATGGATATGTTGGAACACATTTGAAAAGTGCATTTAGCATAATATGTGACCTTTAATTACAAGCCTAGCCAAAACTCAACCACATAAAATATTTAGGAGTAGTCATTCCAAAAGAACTAACGCAATTGTATCAGAAAATAAAAGAGTATATAAAAAGATGGAATTTATTACCTATATTGAGCATTGAATCACAAATGAATCCGTAAAGATGAATGTATTACCTAGGGTGTTGTATTTGTTCCAGACTCTCCCAATTGAATTAATAGACAAACAATTTAATGAATGGGATAAATTAATTTCACGGTACATTTGGCATGGGAGAAAACCAAGAATACAATTTCGTACTATCCAATTAGCCAAAAATCAGGGAGGACTTGCACTCCCTTGCCTGAAGGACTATTACACATCGGCCCAGCTGAGAAGCGTGTTTAGTTGGTGCAACTCAGATTACCGGGCAACATGGAAAGAAATTGAGGAGAACATATCCGGAGAGGTTCCATTCCAAGCAAGGCTAGGGGATAGAGGATTAATTAAACTACTTAATGGAAACGGATAATAACTGCATCAATCTCTCATTGAAAACATGGTTAAACACTATCACTAGGTGTGACTTGCTGGAAGAAATGAAGATCCTGAAATGGTACCCCCATGACCTCGACTTTTTACCAAGCAAATTGGACGCAAATTATAAAGGTTGGGTTTAAAGTAATCTCAAGATTATATAAGGGCCTTCAGGATATCAAACAGACAAGTACCACCCATATAAAACAGAACGGGGAAAGGGAAACTATGAGAGGTTTGGCTACAATGTTGTGAATTTCAATGAAAAACATCAGGCTCAGTCTCATGGAGAATGTTTCTCTGGAAGAGTTTAAGTAGATTCTTCATAACTCCTGTCCAGTTGTCTCATCACTCAGGCTCTTCCAGCTGCTGGAGGCAATGTGGCTCTGTGGAAAGCAATCACTATCACTTGTTTTGGGAATGTCCTAAAATCCTCACTTTCTGGCAGAAGATCCACACAGAGCTGGAATCTGTATTTGAGACTAAAATTATTTTTAATTGGGACAAATTACTTTTTGGTTTACTTCATTCAATTTCTACTAATTATCAAACAAAATACCTTTTTAGAATTCTTAGTTTAGCTGCCAGGAAAGCAATCACGAGGAAATGGCTAAAACAAGACATCCCATCGTTAGAAGACTGGTATGATATATTCCATGATATTTTTGTAATGAAAAGAATAACGATCTCCGTGAGGCTCCAGCAGAGTACATTTGAAAAAATATGGGAAAAGTGAAAGAGATATATCTCCCAGAAACAACCTTCTTTTGTCTGATTCTGTTGTCTTTGGGTTTAGGAAAAAAAAAATAATTGTGTCTTATTTTTCTTTTTTAGCTGTATGTTGCTGTACTTTTTATTTTAACTTTTATTTTTGAAACTGAAAACACTGTTATGATAGCTCGAGGTAGGACCCAAAAGCAGAACAGATACCCAGGTAGTCAGTTTTAGACAGGGTGTCCGCGGAAGTCTTAAAAGTCTTCAAAAGTCCTAAATTCATGTATCTAAAATTAAGGCCTTAAAAAGTCTTAAATTCATTAAAAATTTGATATGCTGGTCTTAAATCCATTACTCAAAGGTCTTAAATTTGTCGGGGCAGGACTATTCAATGTTATATACATTTTTTCTTCCGCGACTTTCCGAGAAGGAGATGTAGAGAGGCTACTTTCTAACTAACTGCTCATATAAAAGTCCGACACTACGCTAGAGGCAGTACGGTCGTGTGTGGCTATGATCCGCATGTAAACGTTGCATAGAAGAAGAATATGTGTCCCCTGCCTCAGAATTTGAAGTCGGTCGCGTGAAAGCAAGAAAGGGGAGAATGACCCAGCGAAATGCATGCCCTGCTATTATAAATTCAGTGAGAGGTGGAGGGTGGATGACAAATATCATGGCTGGCTTTATTCACCCCGCGACCACACACTGCCGCCCGCTACTCCGTAGGTTTGCAACCACCCGCCCGCTGGCGATGTAGGTAGGCTACTGACCCAAACGCAACTCACACAGAAACAAACAGATTAATTGTGTTTAGTATGTTTATGTATCTATATTTATTAATTAATAGCTGCTCATCAGACGGTCATTCGGGTCGCGTTGCCGTGAGCTCACAGAGTGAGACGCGAGTCTCTGCTTCTCTCTCTGTCTGTCGCTTTCTTTCTCTCCACTCTGCCCCCGCTCTCTGACGGCTAGTTAGGAACTATTGCTGATCGTCCCGTCAATCGCAGACAGTAGCCTACATTTCCATCACCATTCGGTACAACCCTAATACCCGCAGTTTATTAACCTGGCTGCCTGCAACAATATGAAGAAAATAAAACATTTCGCAAATTACCGCAGGTCCCGTGGGCATCCCCCCAGTTATGCAAACCTGCATACAGTATGCTATGCTATGCCTACTTTACAGTAGCCTATGTGACTCGATTTATCAGAAAATGTAAATCAATTGATACAACTCTATAATAGGTTGAAAAGGTGGTAATGATGGGTTTTCACGTTGCCTTTACAGTGATCTTATATTTATTTGATGGTAAATGCGGGGGGACATTGTCTTCATTCAGACTGCTGAACATTTTTTATTTTCTGTAATTAGACAGCAGTTGTTAGCTTAAGTGCATTGAATATTTGATATTCAAACTTAATAAAACTCTACAGAGCATATACTGTAGTGTAGTTTGTAGATTTATATTGCCAAGGTATTGGTGTTCATTAGAGGTCTTAAAATCTTAAAAAAAGGTCTTCCTAGTGCTAAGCCTACCCTGCGTGGTAGCTGCTGCTATCGGTGTATGAATGTGTGTGTGACTGGGTGAATGTGTACAAAAACAAAGTAAAGCGCTTTGGGTCTGTGATAAACGGAGATATAGCGCTATACTCTTGAGAACAACAACTAATTAGATATTTTTTTTGAGAGCAGCGGAGAACTCAGATTCACAGCATTAAAAATCTCTGAAAATCTCTGGAGATGTCCAAAAAAGGAAAAACCACTGATAAGGCAATGGAGGAAGCCAAAGTTTTTGTGGAAGAAATGAAAAAACAGTTGGCAGACTTGAAGAAAGGAATGTTGGCAGATTTGAAGAGAGAAATAAAAAGTGAGAGGGAGACGGAGCGAGCACTGCGGAAGGCTGAACTGGCTGGGATTATGGACGAATTGATTGGGCATTTTGATGTAAAAATCAAAGAGAAAGTTGCTGCTGGTCTGAAGCCACTGATGATCGAATTGAAGGAACTTCAAGCCGTCAATGTGAAGAAAGATCAGCTCTTGAAAGAGCTTGGAGATAAAATTGATGATCAAGAACAACAAGCAAAAAACAGAGATGTGATAATAACTGGAATGGATATTAAACCAAGGTCGTATGCAGGTGCCGGGAATGGAGAAGAAGAGGGCGATACAGGGAATGTAACGGTGGAAAAACAAGTGGCAATGTTTCTGAGAAGCAAAGCCATTAATCTGGATCTAGAGAATGTGGAGTCCTGTTTTCTTCTCCCGAAGGGGAATTTCGCCAAAAAGCGTGCTGTCATTCTGAAATTTGTGAGTAGAAAGCATAAGATAAATCTGCTCACTCAAGGCAAAAAGCTTAAAGGTGAACAAATTGGAATGAGTGAAAATTTAACCAAGAGAAAGGCTTATCTGGCCTACCAAGCGAGAGGGTTAAAAAAATGTGGACAGGTCCAACAAACTTGGACGAGAGATGGAAGAATCTTCATCAAAATGAATGGAGCTACACCCGAAGAAGCCAAAATTGTGCAAATCAAAACGGAGGAGGATTTGGATCAATTCTGGAGGGACGAGGATTAAAGAAGGCAAAAGCATGGACTTTGAACAAAAGGGATTTAAACTGGTTTGTGTCAAAATATAAGGTTTGAAATCGTAAATAAAATGTGCTCTGCTATTGATAACCTAATGGAATGTGTGACTATTGAAATTCAAATGAAAGATACATGTTAATTATCAGCTGTGTGTTCAGAACACCCGATTCAAAATTGGAAGACTTTCTCTGACTGAAGAATTTGTAAATACACTGCATGTTATGAGACTGTAGCCGAGGTCAGCAGACACACTGACTGTTTTGAATACTTTTGCAGATGTGTTTAGACTACTAGAGAAGAAATGGACAAGGCCATATCTGCATTGTCACTGGCAGAGAAGAAAATAGAGACCTAAAATTATCTGTGTATTAGAATGAATCTTCTTAAAAAAAAAGAAAAAAAATGTTCTAACTGTAGTATCTGTGTATCTGAATCTTATGGCAGTGGGGGCGGGACCCAATAAGCCTTTGGCTTCTCCTGCTTCCCTTCGGACGATAACACAAAGTAATATGTATGAATATGCAATGAGAAAATTATGTATTATGTGTAATTGTCCGGAAGAATAATAATAAAAAAAAAAAAAAAAAAAAAAAATGTGCAGATACCCAGAGATAGTATCTAGGAGAGGCTACTTTCTTCCTAGCTTCTGATATAAATGAGTATCACTTTATGTTCAATAAACAGACAAAAAGTAAACTTGAATGAGTATCATTGAGTGACACACAAGCTATGCTTGGGTTGTAATACAGCTGGACCCCCCAAATATCGCCTATATGTATTGTGTTTTAGGTCTTAAATTTCATTCAAGGTGGTATTAAAAAGGTCTTAAAAAGTCTTAAATTTGACATGCTGAAACCTGCAGATACCCTGGTTTTAGAACAAACTTTATTTTCAGGCTGGCAGGACACTGGACGGCAGGGCGGCGCCGCGAGCATAGGCAGGTGGGTAATCCGGGAAACCTCAGGCAGGCGAGCAGGACAGGTGAACAGCAGAGGCAACTGGCACGGAAGGGAAAAAGGAGCAGAGTTAAAATCAACTCCAACTTGAGACGTGAAAGAAAACAATAAACGAAGAGCTTAAGCTCGGGAATCATACCGCTCTGATACGTAGTATACTCTGGTGCTGAATGACTGGAGTCCACAGGTTTAAATAGAGAGCCCTGATTAGCCCAACGATCCACACCTGGAAACAGCCTGCCCAGGAGTGCCACCACGCCCACATGCCAACAGGGAGGCCATGGAACAACAAAAAAAAGAGAGACAGACGAGGGAAAACACACAGAAGAGGAGGAGGAGAGAGCCGTGAGTCATGACAGTACCCCCACCCCCCCTCAATGACCGCCTCCAGGAGGTCTACCAGGCTTATCAGGGTATTTGGCATAGAACTCCCGGAGGAGTGCGGGGTCCAAGATAAGGCCCCTGGCGATCCAGCTTCTCTCCTCTGGACCATAACCCTCCCAGTCCACCAAATACTGGTAGCCCCTCCCTCTGCGCCGAACGTCCATAACCCGGCTGACCATCAATGAGACGGGGGGGTGGTGGGGCGACGGTAGGAGGGCACAACTCACTACGGGTGACTGGCTTCAGCTGGGAGACGTGAAACGTGGGGTGTATCCTGAGGGACTGGGGCAGTTTAAGGCGAATGGCAGCAGAGTTAATGACCCTATCGACCTCAAATGGTCCAATAAAACGGGGAAAAAGCTTCTTGGACTCAACACTAAGTGGGATGTCCCTGGAGTTAAGCCAAACCCTTTGGCCAGGTAAGTACACGGGAGCAGGGATCCGCCGCTGATCAGCCAACCTCTGATTCTGTTCCCTAGTACGCAGGAGGGCCGCTCTGGAATCCCTCCAGATCCTGCAGATCCTACGCAAGTTGTGCTGAACTGAAGGCACAGCGATCTCGATCTCCTGAGTGGGAAAGAGAGGAGGTAAGTAGCCCAGAGATGCTTCAAAAGGTGTCATACCTGTAGCAGCCGACGTCAGGGAGTTGTGAGAGTATTCAACCCAGGTGAGATGTGAGCTCCACGAAGCTGGGTTGTGAGCGCAGATGCATCTCAGAACCGTCTCCAGGTCCTGATTAGCCCTCTTGGCTGGCCATTGGACTGGGGGTGATGGTCGGAGGAAAGACTGACGGAGGCCCCCAACGCCTGACAAAACGCTTTCCAAACTTGAGAGGTGAACTGAGGCCCTCAATCCGAGACAATGTCCAGGGGAATCCCATGGATCCGAAACACATGGTTAACCACCAGCTCAGCAGTCTCTGCAGCCGTGGGCAGTTTGGGAAGGGCCACGAAATGCAACGGCTTGGAAAAACGATCCACAATGGTTAGGATGGTGTCATTACCTTCGGACGGTGGTAACCCAGTTACAAAGTCCAGAGCTATGTGCGACCAGGCACAGGGAGCGGATGCAGGAGCCCGGCTGGAGGGCGATGAGTCGACTTGCCACGAGCGCAGATGGTACAAGCCTTCACATACTTGCGCGTGTCGGCAGCGATGGACGGCCACCAGAAATGGCATTGAATCAGGCCCAGGGTACGGGAACCTCCAGGATGACAGGCGAAACGTGAAGTGTGACCCCACTTCAGCACCTGAGGACGGACAGAAACAGGCACAAACAGACAACCCGGAGGCCCACCTCCAGGACCGGGGTCCCCTTGGAGAGCCACCTTAACCACGGACTCAATCTCCCATGTCAGAGAGCCCACCTGGCAGGACTGGGGAAGAATAGTATCTGGGACTGAGGAACTGCTGTTATCAGGGTTAAACTTTCTGGAGAGGGCATCAGGTTTAATGTTCTTGCTACCAGGTCTAATAGTGAGGTTAAAGTTAAACCGACCAAAAAACAGAGTCCAACGTGCTTGGCGGGAGTTTAACTGTTTAGCAGTCTGAATGTAAGCCAGGTTCTTGTGATCTGTCCATACCGTAAACGGAGACGCCGCACCCTCCAACCAGTGGCGCCATTCCTCCAGAGCCAGCTTAACAGCTAGCAACTCTCTGTTGCCGACGTTGTAGTTCCTCTCCGCAGGAGACAGCTTCTTGGAGAAGAAGGCACAGGGATGAAGCTTGTTGTCTCCTTCGGCTCTCTGCGACAACACAGCTCCCACTCCAAGATCCGAAGCGTCCACCTCGATGACGAACTGACGAGCTGGGTCGGGCTGCACCAGGATGGGAGCTGAGGAGAAGCGTCTCTTAAGCTCGCAGAATGCATCCTCGGCAGCAGGCGACCAGCCAAATGGAACAGATGGAGAGGTTAGCTTAGTGAGAGGTGCTACTACCTGGCTGTAGTTTCTCACGAACCGTCTGTAGAAGTTGGCAAAGACCAAGAATCTCTGGAGCTGCTTAAGGCTGCGGCCATTCCGTAACTGCCCGGACCTTGGCTGGGTCAGCCCGCACCTGTCCGCACTCCAGGATGTAACCCAGGAACGACACTGAGGAGACATGGAACTCACGCTTCTCTTGTTTAACAAACAGTTTATTCTCCCACAACCTCTGGAGGACCTGGCGCACGTGCACAATGTGCTCCTCAACGTTGTGGGAAAAAATCAGGATATCATCGAGGTAGACAAACACAGAGTGGTTCAAATAGTCCCTAAGCACGTCATTTATCAGGGCTTGGAATACTGCTGGGGCATTGGTAAGACCAAAAGGCATGACTAGGTACTCAAAGTGACCTAAAGGGGTGTTAAACGCAGTCTTTCACTCGTCCCCCTCCCTGATGCGGACCAAATGGTAGGCATTACGTAAATCCAACTTAGAAAAGACAGTGGGACCATGGAGTGGTTCAAAAGCAGCGTTAATCAGTGGCAGGGGATATTTGTTCTTTACAGTAATATTGTTCAAACCCCGAAAGTCAATACATGGTCTCAGAGTCTTATCCTTCTTAGCCACAAAGAAAAAACCAGCTCCTAATGGAGAGGAAGAGGAGCGGATAATACCCGAGTCCAGCGATTCCATGATGTATCTCTCCATGGACTCGCGTTCCGGAGCTGAGATATTGTAGAGCCGGCTGGTGGGAAAAGGAGCACCAGGCAGCAGGTCGATGGCGCAGTCGTAAGGTCTGTGAGGAGGTAAGGATAAGGCCCGGTGCTTGCTGAACACCTCGGCCAGGTTGTGATATTCCCGAGGAACAGAGGACAAGTCAGGAGGTTCTGGTGAGGCAACACACTCCTTAACGGAACATGGGGGCTGAGCTGATCTGAGACACGAAACATGGCAGAAAGAGCTCCAACTAGCAATCTCACCTCTCACCTTCAAATCCCACCTTAAAACACATTTTTTTAGGCAGGCATACTCACCCATGGACTGAAAATCTGCTGCAAGCTCTGTGCTTTTTAAACTTGTTCAGCATTCACAGCTTTGATATTCTGCGTATTTATTGGTGTGAATGCTGAAAGCATTCACAGCTTTGATATTCACCGTATTTATTATTGGTGTGAATGCTGAAAGCATTCACAGCTTTGATATTCACCGTATTTATTCTTATTATTGGTGTGAATGCTGAAAGCATTCACAGCTTTAATATTCTGCGTATTTATTCTTATTGGTGTGAATGCTGAAAGCATTCACAGCTTTAATATTCTGCGTATTTATTGGTGTGAATGCTGAAAGCATTCACAGCATTGATATTCTACGTATTTGGGGGGGAAGGAAGAAATTCACAGCATTGATATTCTACGTATTTGGTGTGAATGCTGAAAGCATTCACAGCATTGATATTCACCGTATTTGGTGTGAATGCTGAAAGCATTCACAGCATTGATATTCTACGTATTTGGTGTGAATGCTGAAAGCATTCACAGCATTGATATTCTACGTATTTGGTGTGAATGCTGAAAGCATTCACAGCATTGATATTCACTGTATTTATTATTGGTGTGAATGCTGAAAGCATTCACAGCATTGATATTCTACGTATTTATTATTATTATTTTTATTCCGCCCGCTTTTCATGCCCGGCCATATCTTCAACATGCTTCATTCCACAAACTATCTTCAACCATCCTCATATTCAGCCCATTTTTCACATTCCGGCTTTCATTAAAAAATTTCAAAAAAATTCATAACTTCATAATTAATAAGCAATTAAACCAAAATTATGAAAAGTTTCAAATCTCTTCTTCTCCCCGACAATTCATCCTAGAAAGACCATTCTTACGTCTAAATGTTCAGCTCATTCCAGACAACAATAATTCGTGAACAGTTTTTTCATAAAATCCATAATTTCAAAGCAATTCAACTTTTTATGAAATTAATATTTCATACAAAATTATGATTCCTCCTACTCGTTCATACTTCATCGTAGAAACTCGATTCAAAGTGTCCCATGTTCGTCTTGCACAGGAGCACATTTCCATTATTCACAATTTTTTCATAAAATTCAGAACTTCAGAGATATTTAAAGGTTTATTACACCCAAAATCCCTATTGGGAATGCATTAGGAAATCGGCAAAACGCAGAGCGTTTTGCACTGATTACCAACACTTCTAGCTCACTGCTAATTCATCCTACAAAGCTCATTCCTTCAACTAACTGTTCAGCTATCTTTCGTCTTTCATTGTTAAAATTCAACCTTTTAAAAAAAATGCATAGTTTTCAAATTAATAGGCCATGTTTGATGCATGAAACATCAATTTGAGTGATTTCTAGAGTGTACAGATCAACTGCCAGAGTGGAGAAGAGGGAATAAAAAAGAACACCAGACATTTTTAAGATCGCGACAACTCACAAAAATGGAACTCCTCATGGATGATTTTGGTATCTAACTGTAGATAATATTGTTGCGGACGTAGAAATGTTTCTTTGGAGCCAAATGGACATACATATTGGGAGCTGTGAGCTTCTAAGCGGAAAAAAGTCTAACCGATCGATGCCTCCTGCCTCACCCACTCTCTGTTTAAATGAGATTTTACATTCCACGACAGAAAATCTAAACGAAAATTGCTCTCAGCTCGAACGTTTTTACATTAAAGAAACACATTTGACACTGAATATTAATTGGAATCTTCTAATTCTCACGGTATCTTCATTTTGTCTGTCAGACAAACGGTTTGCGTGTGAGAGGCAGAAGTTCGAGGGATGCGTTTCGCTGAGCTCTAAAGGTGGAGGTACCACAGCTGTTACCAATTGGCCCTGATTAGCTGTTACTTATCTTTATAAATGTGACCTGCTCCATGTAGTTTACAACAGGTTTGGTGGCTTAGTGGTTTAAGCCCTTGTCTCGTAGTCTAAAGGTCACAGGTTCGAATCCAGCTGAGGGAATGCAATTTTCACCTCAAATCTTTGTGTGAAGGTGAACATGTCTCGTGGTAAGTGCATATGGCGCGTTAGGCATATCTATACATATAAATTATTATTATTATTTTTTTTTTTTTTTTTTTTTTTTTTTTAACCCTGAGCTTAAAGTTGGCGGTTCAAGTCCCAGTTACCGCAAAATTTAGACTTACACGGATTTTCTTCTAACTTAGCACAAATGTTTATTATGACTCAATTATAACCCCAGAGGAGTTTAGAGGTCAAAGGTCAAGTTTCAAGGTCATAATTCATTAATTTTTCATTAATTTTTCATAAATTGTATTATTCAATCATTCTATTCATTCAGATATATTCATCCTTCGTTCTTCATCAACATTCAGCAGTGAAGTTTATTCAGCATCAGCTTCAGTTCAGCAGCGCAGCATTCACACCGCAATTTCGTCAGGAATTGCATTTCTAGTTATTATTATTTTTTTTTTTTTTTTTTTTTTTTTTTTCTTAAAGTTGGTGGTTGAATGTCCCAGGAATTGCATTTAGACACAAATGTTTATTATGACTCAATTATAACCCCAGAGGAGTTTAGAGGTCAAAGGTCAAGTTTAGCAATTCATATTTCATTAATTTTTCATAATTGGATTATTCAATCATTCTATTCATTCAGATATATTCATCCTTCGTTCTTCTCAACTTCAGCAGGAAGTTTTCGCTCTTCAGCATCCAGCATTCACACCGCAATTTCTTCAGGAATTGCATTTTATTCTTATTCTTATTATTATTATTCCGCCCAATTTCATGTCCGGCCATATCTTCAACATGCTTCATTCCACAAACTATCTTCAACCATCCTCATATTCAGCCCATTTTTCACATGCTTGCTTTCAAATAAAATTTTCAAAAAAATTCATAACTTCATAATTAATAAGCAATTAAACCAAAATTATGAAAAGTTTCAAATCTCTTCTTCTCCCCGACAATTCATCCTAGAAAGACCATTCTTACGTCTAAATGTTCAGCTCATTCCAGACAACAATAATTCGTGAACAGTTTTTTCATAAAATCCATAATTTCAAAGCAATTCAACTTTTTATGAAATTAATATTTCATACAAAATTATGATTCGTCCTACTCGTTCATACTTCATCGTAGAAACTCGATTCAAAGTGTCCCATGTTCGTCTTGCACAGGAGCACATTTCCATCATTCACAATTTTTTCATAAAATTCATAACTTCAGAGATATTTAAAGGTTTATTACACCCAAAATCCCTATTGGGAATGCATTAGGAAATCGGCAAAACGCAGAGCGTTTTGCACTGATTACCAACACTTCTAGCTCACTGCTAATTCATCCTACAAAGTTCATTCCTTCAACTAACTGTTCAGCTATCTTTCGTCTTTCATTGTTAAAATTCAACCTTTTAAAAAAAATGCATAGTTTTCAAATTAATAGGCCATGTTTGATGCATGAAACATCAATTTGAGTGATTTCTAGAGTGTACAGATCAACTGCCAGAGTGGAGAAGAGGGAATAAAAAAGAACACCAGACATTTTTAAGATTGCGACAACTCACAAAAATGTAACTCCTCATGGATGATTTTGGTATCTAACTGTAGATAATATTGTTGCGGACGTAGAAATGTTTCTTTGGAGCCAAATGGACATACATATTGGGAGCTGTGAGCTTCTAAGCGGAAAAAAGTCTAACCGATCGATGCCTCCTGCCTCACCCACTCTCTGTTTAAATGAGATTTTACATTCCACGACAGAAAATCTAAACGAAAATTGCTCTCAACTCGAAAGTTTTTACATTAAAGAAACACATTTGACACTGAATATTAATTGGAATCTTCTAATTCTCACGGTATCTTCATTTTGTCTGTCAGACAAACGGTTTGCGTGTGAGAGGCAGAAGTTCGAGGGATGCGTTTCGCTGAGCTCTAAAGGTGGAGAGGTACCACAGCTGTTACCAATTGGCCCTGATTAGCTGTCACTTCTCTTTATAAATGTGACCTGCTCCATGTATTTTACAACAGGTTTGGTGGCTTAGTGGTTTAAGCCCTTGTCTCGTAGTCTAAAGGTCACAGGTTCGAATCCAGCTGAGGGAATGCAATTTTCACCTCAAATCTTTGTGTGAAGGTGAACATGTCTCGTGGTAAGTGCATATGGCGCGTTAGGCATATCTATACATATAAATTATTATTATTATTATTATTTTTTTTTTTTTTTTTTTTTTTTTTTTTAACCCTGAGCTTAAAGTTGGCGGTTCAAGTCCCAGTTACCGCAAAATTTAGACTTACACGGATTTTCTTCTAACTTAGCACAAATGTTTATTATGACTCAATTATAACCCCAGAGGAGTTTAGAGGTCAAAGGTCAAGTTTCAAGGTCATAATTCATTAATTTTTCATTAATTTTTCATAAATTGTATTATTCAATCATTCTATTCATTCAGATATATTCATCCTTCGTTCTTCATCAACATTCAGCAGTGAAGTTTATTCAGCATCAGCTTCAGTTCAGCAGCGCAGCATTCACACCGCAATTTCGTCAGGAATTGCATTTCTAGTTATTATTATTATTATTATTATTCCGCCCAATTTCATGTCCGGCCATATCTTCAACATGCTTCATTCCACAAACTATCTTCAACCATCCTCATATTCAGCCCATTTTTCACATGCTTGCTTTCAAATAAAATTTTCAAAAAAATTCATAACTTCATAATTAATAAGCAATTAAACCAAAATTATGAAAAGTTTCAAATCTCTTCTTCTCCCCGACAATTCATCCTAGAAAGACCATTCTTACGTCTAAATGTTCAGCTCATTCCAGACAACAATAATTCGTGAACAGTTTTTTCATAAAATCCATAATTTCAAAGCAATTCAACTTTTTATGAAATTAATATTTCATACAAAATTATGATTCGTCCTACTCGTTCATACTTCATCGTAGAAACTCGATTCAAAGTGTCCCATGTTCGTCTTGCACAGGAGCACATTTCCATCATTCACAATTTTTTCATAAAATTCATAACTTCAGAGATATTTAAAGGTTTATTACACCCAAAATCCCTATTGGGAATGCATTAGGAAATCGGCAAAACGCAGAGCGTTTTGCACTGATTACCAACACTTCTAGCTCACTGCTAATTCATCCTACAAAGTTCATTCCTTCAACTAACTGTTCAGCTATCTTTCGTCTTTCATTGTTAAAATTCAACCTTTTAAAAAAAATGCATAGTTTTCAAATTAATAGGCCATGTTTGATGCATGAAACATCAATTTGAGTGATTTCTAGAGTGTACAGATCAACTGCCAGAGTGGAGAAGAGGGAATAAAAAAGAACACCAGACATTTTTAAGATCGCGACAACTCACAAAAATGGAACTCCTCATGGATGATTTTGGTATCTAACTGTAGATAATATTGTTGCGGACGTAGAAATGTTTCTTTGGAGCCAAATGGACATACATATTGGGAGCTGTGAGCTTCTAAGCGGAAAAAAGTCTAACCGATCGATGCCTCCTGCCTCACCCACTCTCTGTTTAAATGAGATTTTACATTCCACGACAGAAAATCTAAACGGAAATTGCTGTCAACTCGAAAGTTTTTACATTAAAGAAACACATTTGACACTGAATATTAATTGGAATCTTCTAATTCTCACGGTATCTTCATTTTGTCTGTCAGACAAACGGTTTGCGTGTGAGAGGCAGAAGTTCGAGGGATGCGTTTCGCTGAGCTCTAAAGGTGGAGAGGTACCACAGCTGTTACCAATTGGCCCTGATTAGCTGTCACTTCTCTTTATAAATGTGACCTGCTCCATGCAGTTTACAACAGGTTTGGTGGCTTAGTGGTTTAAGCCCTTGTCTCGTAGTCTAAAGGTCACAGGTTCGAATCCAGCTGAGGGAATGCAATTTTCACCTCAAATCTTTGTGTGAAGGTGAACATGTCTCGTGGTAAGTGCATATGGCGCGTTAGGCATATCTATACATATAAATTATTATTATTATTATTATTTTTTTTTTTTTTTTTTTTTTTTTTAACCCTGAGCTTAAAGTTGGCGGTTCAAGTCCCAGTTACCGCAAAATTTAGACTTACACGGATTTTCTTCTAACTTAGCACAAATGTTTATTATGACTCAATTATAACCCCAGAGGAGTTTAGAGGTCAAAGGTCAAGTTTCAAGGTCATAATTCATTAATTTTTCATTAATTTTTCATAAATTGTATTATTCAATCATTCTATTCATTCAGATATATTCATCCTTCGTTCTTCATCAACATTCAGCAGTGAAGTTTATTCAGCATCAGCTTCAGTTCAGCAGCGCAGCATTCACACCGCAATTTCGTCAGGAATTGCATTTCTAGTTATTATTCTTATTCTTATTATTCCGCCCGCTTTTCATGCACGTCCATATCTTCAACATGCTTCATTCCACAAACTTCCTTCAACTATCCTCATATTCAGCCCATTTTTCACATTCCTGCTTTCAAATAAAATTTTCAAAAAAATTCATAACTTCATAATTAATAAGCAATTAAACCAAAATTATGAAAAGTTTCAAATCTCTTCTTCTCCCCGACAATTCATCCTAGAAAGACCATTCTTACGTCTAAATGTTCAGCTCATTCCAGACAACAATAATTCGTGAACAGTTTTTTCATAAAATCCATAATTTCAAAGCAATTCAACTTTTTATGAAATTAATATTTCATACAAAATTATGATTCGTCCTACTCGTTCATACTTCATCGTAGAAACTCGATTCAAAGTGTCCCATGTTCGTCTTGCACAGGAGCACATTTCCATAATTCACAATTTTTTCATAAAATTCATAACTTCAGAGATATTTAAAGGTTTATTACACCCAAAATCCCTATTGGGAATGCATTAGGAAATCGGCAAAACGCTGAGCGTTTTGCACTGATTACCAACACTTCTAGCTCACTGCTAATTCATCCTACAAAGTTCATTCCTTCAACTAACTGTTCAGCTATCTTTCGTCTTTCATTGTTAAAATTCAACCTTTTAAAAAAAATGCATAGTTTTCAAATTAATAGGCCATGTTTGATGCATGAAACATCAATTTGAGTGATTTCTAGAGTGTACAGATCAACTGCCAGAGTGGAGAAGAGGGAATAAAAAAGAACACCAGACATTTTTAAGATCGCGACAACTCACAAAAATGGAACTCCTCATGGATGATTTTGGTATCTAACTGTAGATAATATTGTTGCGGATGTAGAAATGTATCTTTGGAGCCAAATGGACATACATATTAGGAGCTGTGAGCTTCTAAGCGGAAAAAAAGTCTAACCGAACGATGCCTCCTGCCTCACCCACTCTCTGTTTAAATGAGATTTTACATTCCACGACAGAAAATCTAAACGAAAATTGCTCTCAACTCGAACGTTTTTACATTAAAGAAACACATTCGACACTGAATATTAATTGGAATCTTCTAATTCTCACGGTATCTTCATTTTGTCTGTCAGACAAACGGTTTGCGAGATATCAGCAGCAGTTTGGGCTTATGCGTTCTTTTGAAATCCCTTTTTTTTTTGTTTTTTTGGGGGAGGAGTTTTTTTTTGTTTGGTGTGTCCCCTTTTTTTCTTCTTGCCCTTTGTTTCTTTTTTCTCCCCTTGTTGCCCTGCTTGCGCCCCCCCCCTCTTTCACGATGACATCATAGGCTAATGTAGGTCCAACTCCATACAGAGCACAGAGAGAGAGAGAGAGACACACACACACACACACACACACACACACACACACACACACACACACACACAGAGACACACACACACACACACACACACACACACACACACACACACACACACACACACACACACACACACACACACACAAACACACAGAGACACACACACACACAGACACACACACAAACACACACACAGACGCACACACAGACACACACACACACACACACACAGAGACACACACTCTCACACAGAGACACAAACACACACACACACACACACACACATTCCTGCAAAGACACTATAGTGAGGTCCAAGTAACGTCCAGCTGGGAGTGAGGACCACCCTTTCTGCTATACTTAGTGACAAATGCATTTCACATTTCAACACTAGGTAGCACCCTCACTGCAGTTTGCACCTCATTTCCCTTAAACAAGAAAAAGAAAAATATAATTATTTTGAACCAGTTCACCATAGGAGTGAGGACTTTTTATGGGGGCGCTATTGGGTTTGTTTCAGAATAGACTATTTTAACAATAATCTGTTTAAAAGCTTGCAGTTATTCTTAGCTACCATTTTATATTTTATTAGACAAATAATGTAATGAGTCTGCATGTGTTTGTAAAGATTTGCAGTTTCTTTGTTATAGATTAGCAGCATACCTCATTAGTTTTTTTTCCATTGCTTAAGCACTAAAATCTAAAGTATTACACAATTATTAAAACCTTACACTCAAAGCAGCAAAACATTGGCCCAGATGTTCACCGAGTGCTGGTTTAAGCAATATAAAAAAGGTAGCAGGTAAATTCACCTGCCTTTAACCAAAATGGAAGGAGTAAGAAGAAGAGTAAGGCCCAAAGCAGCAGGAGAACATGCACAGGAAGGACCAAATGTATCTAATGAAATGGGGCAAGACCAGTGGATCATGTGTGAACCACTGATTGATGGTCATAAAGGACATTTTAACAAGAAAACCTGTTTGTTTTTTTACTGCAACTGAAAAGAAACTACAGTTGCCATAATTAGCTGCTTGTTTTATGCACCATATCAGCTCCTTTGATATGTCGTCCTTTGACATTTTACACTAGGTTACAAGTATTTTTTTCCAACATGGAATAAAGTCAAGAACAACAAGGAGGAAGTTTGTTCCAATTTATTGAAACAGTAACTGTTAGAGGGAAAGTCGGCCACAGACAGTTTCCCAATTATAACGAAACAAACAAACACATTAAAACAATGGCTAGCTGTTGTCAGCTGTATGTGCTACCCGCCAAACTTCCGGGCTTCACTGATTCGCTAGCCCTCCACAAATCAAATTGCTCCAACTGAAAGACTGCTCGCCATGTTCAATCGGCTGAAAAGAAGCCTGACGACATTTACGACGGTCGACGTCACCGAACACACCAAACAGATTTGTGTAACTTCATACATAAAGTCACCATAGAGTGCTTTACATATGGAGTCCCCTCCATAAGTATCGGAACAGTGAGGCCAATTCCTTTATTTTTTTTAAATGCATGCTCTATAGCGTTTAAGTCTGGAGATTGACTTAGCCACATAGCCAATCTACAACCTTCCACTTCTTGCCCCTGATTAACTCCTTTGTTGTGTTTTGGGTCATTATCTTGCTGCATGATGGAGGATCTTCCAATCAGTTTGCTTGTATTTTTCCTTAAATTGTCAGACAAATTGTTTCTGTAGACTTCTGAGTTCATTTTGCTGTTGCCATCATGTGTTACATCATCAATGAAGATTAATGAGCCCGTCCCAGAAGAAGCCATGCAAGCCCAAGCCATGACATTGCCTCCACCGTGTTTCACAGATGAGCCTATATGTTTGGGATCATGAGTAGATCCTTTCTTTCTCCAAACTTTAGCCTTTCCATCACTTTGGTAAAGGTTCATCTTGACAACAACACAGTAACACATGATCGCAACAGCAAAATGAACTTAGAAGTTTACAGAAACATTTTGTCTGCCAATTTAAAGAAAGATGCAACCAAACTGATTGGAAGATGCTCCATCATGCAGCAAGATAATGATCCAAAAAAACTGCAAAAACAACAAAGGAGTTAATCAGGGGCACGAAGTGAAAGGTTTTAGACTGGCCAAGTCAATCTCCAGACTTAAACACTATAGAGCATGCATTTTACCTGCTAAAGAGGAGACCGAAGGGAGTAACCCCCCAAAACAAACAGCAACTGAATGAGGCTGCAGTGAAAGCCTGGAAAAGCAAAACAAAAGAAGAGTGCAAAAGGTTTGTGATGTCAATGGGTCACAGGCTTGATGCAGTTATTGCAAGCAAAGTATTTGCGAAAAAATATTAAGTCTTATTCACTTTAATTTATTTAAAGAGTATCTGTTCCAATACTTCTGCTCAGCTAAAAATGTGGTGTTCCTTTACAAATAATGCTATCTTCTCAGTTGTGTATCAGATTCTGATGTGAATACCTGGAAATGAAAGCTGAATTGTTGATCTATTGTCTCATATTCATCTTTTGGTGTCAAACCCAAATGTTTCCAGTCTACAGCAAAAATGAAGGAATTGGCCTCACTGTTCTGATACTTATGGAGGGGACTGTACAAACATATTGACCCCCTCCCCTACCCATCCAAAGAGCAGAACAATACACAATAAATGTTGTTTAAATCCCTCTGTAGTGTCATGTTAGACCATACCGTATACGTAGCTATCGCCAATCTACCACACGCAAGCTCCCATTTTAAAATCTGAGCTTGCGTGTGGTAGATTGGCGATTAAGTGTCGCTATTCTATTGTGGACAAAGTTCTTTATATCCTTCCACGATCTGCTCGCTAGCACCGTCTCCTCTTCAATGCACTTAGTGCATTCAACCTTTCTCGGGACTCTGCGCTCGTCAAAGAACCGCGACATGTTGTCATTGATCGCAGCCCTCTCTCCCTCCGTCCATGGCCTCCTCTCACCTGTAGGAGGCTCTACAAATGATGACAAAGTGGAGTTATTGACATTTACAAATAACTCCCAATGGTAGCTTAACTTTTTTTGCATAATTTTAAGAACTTACTCTTTTTTTTCTGCAGTTGACCTTTAGCCTTGTGTAGTAGGCTACTCCCTGCTCTCTGATCTGCAATGACATCAGACATCAGGTCAAAACTCTAGGCAGGAGAATATCATTGAACCAGTTGTCACTCAGCTGTATCACAACGGGAAATTAATGTCACTGCCACAAGAAACTAATGTTCAATGTCATGGATTACCCATTTTAACAGTTACACACTGTACCCAAAAACATTTTGATAGATTAAAATATGAATTTACTGTAAGAGTTAACTAGTATTTGCTATTAACGAAAAAGCTTAAAGTATATATACAGTATATATATATATATATAAAAAACTGGCAGCATCTTTTGACAGAATGTTTAGTATAGTTCATAATAAGCCATTCAACTCACTATCTGTGTCTGAACTCTCACTCTCTCTCTCTCGGTCACTGAGGGACTTGCGTTTCTTTTTGGCGAGAGGGTCTGAGAAACAGGAACAGACTAAATGTGACACCTTCATTCAGTGTACAGACGGAGGACATATTGAAGGCATACAGTTGGAGACTTGCCATCAGATTATAGATACAAGTTTTTTTAAAGGGACATTTTTCGAAGGAGAGCATCCTTATGTCAAAAACCCACCTTTGTCCAAGTCTCTTCCTCGCTTCCCTCTGTGTGGGACACCGTCAGTGGATGTAGACGTGGGACTTTTATCTGTGGAAGACAAAAGAGTCAATGATTAATACTGATATGTCAAATCCTAAAGTACAAAGAATCGTTTATTAGAATAGCTACATGAATGAGGTTGCATGACAACAGAAAAAGTTAAGTGTCTTAAGACCACTCATTTACTACATCCTGCACTATTAACTCTCAACGAACTGAGGTCTACTAGGGCTGTGCGATATATCGTCTGACGAAACATAAACGTCTATCGTTTCATTTTATGCAATATAGTTTTTTTTGGTTGTGTCACAAATCACACTCTTTACGACACAAAATCTTTTGACAGAATGTTTTGTATAGTTCATAATAAGCCATTCAACTCACTATCTGTGTCTGAACTCTCACTCTCTCTCTCTTGGTCACTGAGGGACTTCCGTTTCTTTTTGGCGAGAGGGTCTGAAAAACAGGAACAGACTAAATGTAACACCTTCATTCAGTGTACAGACGGAGGACATATTGAAGGCATACAGTTGGAGACTTGCCATTAGATTATAGATACAAGTTTTTCTAAAGGGACATTTTTCGAAGGAGAGCATCCTTATGTCAAAAACCCACCTTTGTCCAAGTCTCTTCCTCGCTTCCCTCTGTGTGGGACGTCAGTGGTTGTGACTGTTTGCGAAAATATCAGACTTTTATCTGTGGAAGACAAAAGAGTCAATGATTAATACTGATATGTCAAATCCTAAAGTGCAAAGAATCGTTTATTAGAATAGCTACATATAGTTCAGCTGGTAACCAGAACGATCGTGCATTTTGTGATAAAAGCATGAAATTTGGTACACTTATAGCCAAAGGCATTCTCAAAAGATTTGGATATGGAGCCACCATGAATTTTCAAAATGGCGCCCATGGCAGCCATCTTTCAAAATGGCTGTCAGTAACAACTGTTCGCTTATGAATGATGGATATAATATGATGTTTCAGACTTATTTACCATACATAGTACTTGGTAAATGTCTTTTGGATAATCTAAATGTGTTATTAAATATTCAAGATGGCTGACATCTTCAAGATTGCAGCCATCACTTTTATGACTGTCTGATATGGGTGATCTCGGTGTCAAACCAGTATTATCTATTATATCCTTTTCTTTGTGCAGAATTCAAATTTGGAACTTTACAATTGGCCAGAAGCTTCCTTCTAACTCAGAAATGGGGACCACAATAGTCACACTTGGTGACCACTGGTCACCTACAACAAGATGGCAGCCATATTTCTGAAATTAAATCTATAATTTCAAGTACACTATCATCTATTTTATTGTAATTGAAATGTTACCCAATGAAAAAAAAAAAAAAAAAAAAAAAGTAATAGAGTGGATGTTGAAGCACAACCAGGGCACACTGGTGACACCACTGCTGTGAAACTCAGCGTGGGGTTCAGTGCCAGCTAAACACACTCCTCTTATGGGTTTCCCAAAGGAAAAAAGCACGTACTTAGCCTACGCACGTGCCCATGCATCACAATGGGCACAAAGCACATGCGTAGGCTAAGAACGTGCTTTTTTCCTTTGGGAAACCCATCCATTGCCCTTTTCTGTATTTAATGTGCTAGTTGTGGTGTAAGTTAAGTGGTAGTGTAGTTTAGTTTCCTAAATGCTATCTAATTCTAGCCCCACATCTGCTTAGCTTACAGAGTTAGATGTAGTTAGATAGCCGCACCTGAATGGACAGGATGTGCCAGCGCGGGAGAGTCGAGCCAAGGGTAACGGGGCTTTATATGATTTTCATATAGTTACCCGGATGGTGTACAGATCGCACAGGAATTAAATGGTACTGGATGAACGATCGGGCTAGGTGTAGGGTAATGTTATCCGAACCTAGTTGTATCCCATACTTGAATATGTTTCCCTCCTGCAGACATTGTTTTTCTTACCTGACAAAATGTCGAAGAAGTTCCAGCTTGTGAATTTTGATGGTCAAGGACCATCAACATCTTGCACAGCCAAGACTGACTGGAATCTCTGCATTATATGCCAAGAGCACACGGCAGAGGCATTGAGATGTCCTTTGCAGTCCACGCGAGCAGACAAGGGGAGTGGATACACTTCACTTGCGGAGCAGTTAATCCAGTTTAATGCACTTGGTCAGCTCCCTTCAACGTTGTCAATTGGAAGACTGGATGAGGGCCATGGTATTGAAGCTGCCATGATTGCAAACAAAGCACAATACCATCACACATGCAGGCTCAAGTACAACGAAACCAAGATGCAAAGAGCAAAAAAGCGAGCTTCGGGTGAATGTCCTGATCAACAGTCAGAATTGAAACTCAGAAGGTCCCAACCGAGCCGGACTCCTGAAATGAGACAGGAAAACATCTGTTTTTTTTGTAAAGAGCCTGCTGGCAATGAAGGCCTTCATGAGGCTGCAACCTTCCAATTGGACAATTGGATGTGCGCTGCTGCAACCCTACTCCAAGACACAGAATTGCTTGGACGACTTAGTGCTGGGGACATGGTGGCTATAGAAGCCAAGTATCATACCAGATGCCTAATAGGTCTCTATAATCGTGCCAGAGGGGCAAACTTAGAAGGTCTTCAAGATAATGGCCAGGGACATGCAGCGTCAACTTCTAGTGTTGTGTTTGCTCAGTTGGTGCTTTATATAGAAGAGACCAGACAGCAAGATGGGTCGGCACCTATATTTACACTAGCTGAACTTGCCCAGCTCTACAAGTCACGGATGGAACAGCTAGGTGTAGAGGTTGATAACAGAGTTCACTCTACACGGCTGAAACAGAGACTTCTTGCAGAGTTCCCCGATATGCGAGCTTACACCAAGGGGAGAGATATCCTAATGGCCTTTGAATCTGACATTGGCACTGCTCTTGCCAAAGCCTGTGAGCAGGATAACAACGAAGATGCTATGCACATTGCACGTGCTGCACAGATTGTCCGACGTAACATCTTTGGTGAGGCCAAACCATTTAATGGTTTCCCTGAAAAATGCCAAGAGGACTCTGTGCCACAGCTGTTGCTTACCCTTATTAACATGATCTTAGAGGGACCTAGCATCAAAGACCAGATGGAAGAAGCAGCATCTTCTGCAGCACTTACTATTGCTCAGTTGCTGAAATTCAACAGTGTTAAGCACAAGCGGGCATCAAACACAGCAGCTTTTGTCAGACACAGTACTGCACAGGAGACGCCAGTTCCATTATACATAGGACTGATGCTGCATGCCCACACATGTAAAAGGGAACTTGTAGATAAAATGGCACATCTGGGCTTGAGCGTATCCTATGATCGTGTTTTACAGCTGTCAACTCAGATGGGAAACCATGTCTGCCAGCAGTTCCATAGAGAGCAAGTGGTATGCCCTCCACAGTTGCGCAGTCATGTGTTTACCACTGCTGCTGTTGACAATATTGATCATAACCCCAGTTCAACAACAGCTAGGGATTCTTTCCATGGCACGGCAATCTCTTTAATCCAGCATCCGTCTTTTGTGGGTGAAGGAACTGACCGAAGTCTTGTTGTACTCAGTGGCCCTGATGGAGGATGTTCCAGGACCATTGACCGATTGCCAGCATACTACACTGAGGTTCCCCCTGTTGCTAGCAATATCAAGGTCTCACAGGTTCCAGAAATGAAGGTACAATCACTCACTAGAGATGTTATCGGCCAGCATACCAAGGAAGAGTACCAGTGGTTAGATAATGCAACTGAGTTCATTGAAAACAAGAGAACTGCAGGTGATTCATTGGATACCTCTTGGGCTGCCTTCCATGCTAGCCGCCAGACACCAGGAGTTCGTGCCACACGTTCCACTGTTCTTCTTCCACTTTTTCAGGAAAGTGCTCATACTGTGGCTATGATCAAGCATTCACTTGATGTCATAAGTAAATCGGTGGAACACTTGAATCCTGGCCAGAGTCCAGTCATCACATTTGACCAACCATTATATGCCCTGGCAAAACAAATCCAGTTTAAATGGCCAGAGAAATATGGTGAAGATTAACTGGTGGTAATGTTTGGTGGACTACATATTGAGATGGCAGCTCTGAAGATGTTGGGGAACTGGTTGCAAGGAAGCGGTTGGGTTGAAGCACTAGTGCAAGCTGACATCTCATCTCCAGGCACAGCTGACTCCTTCCTCAAAGCAGCCCATGTTTCACGCACCAGGAGAGCCCATCAAATTACAGCAGCAGCTCTGAATGTTCTGCAGCACCGAGCTTATGACAACTATTGTGAAACTCAAACAGATCAAGTTCCTCTAGCTTTTGAAGTTTGGTGCAGCCAGAGAGCAGAAAACATCCCACAATTTCAATACTGGTCTATTGTTCTTGAGCTAAAGCTGCTTGTCCTAGTATTTGTGCGATCCTTGCGAGAGGCATCTTTCTCCATGTACCTTGATGCATTAACAGAACTAGCCAAGTGGTTTCATGCAATGGATCACACCCATTATGCAAGATGGATTCCAGTTCACCTGAGAGACATGGCTGAACTACCAAGGACACACCCTAACGTAGCTCAGGCATTCAAGGCAGGCAAATTCACTGTCCAGAAGACCAAAAATGTGTTCTCCTCTATGGCCATTGACCAGGCCCATGAGCAGATGAATGCTTGCATTAAAGGAGATGGTGGTGCTGTGGGCCTTACTGACAACCCATCTGCACTATTGCGATGGATGGTAGCAGGACCAGAAGTTGCACGATCCATACAGGAGTTTGAGATTGATTCCAAGAAATCAGATAACACACGTCACCATGACCAAACAACAAGTGTCCAGGTCTCATTCATCAAAGATGTACAATATTTGGTCAGTGCAATGGAACACTTTGGAAATCCATTTGAAGAGGAAAGCAAGGACCTGATTGTTCTCCACTCAAAGGAACTTGCTGGACCTTCAGCTGCTGAGGTAGTCAGAAAGGTGAAGCAGATAGGAGAGCACCAATTTGAAGCTTTCACCAAAGAACGCCTTGTTGAGAGAACAAAGACAGTGGACAACACCATACCAAGAAATAAGCTTCTGGTGTTTGGTACTTCAACCTTGAGGAGAGTATCAAAACCGAAACAGAAAATGGTCTCTCTCAAACAGGACATGAGCTCTTTTCAAGGTTATTCATTGCTTGCCAGACCTGAGATGGAAACCTAGAGCAGTTCTTTCGACACGAGAACCAACCATGTCCACCAGCGCTTTCTGATGGGGGAGGTCTCCGACTGGGAGTGAAGAGTGATCTGCTTCCATGCCTGGAACAAGTTCACAGTGCATACTCTGACAGTCCAAAGGTTACCTGCACCATTGTAGATGGGGCAGCCATCATCCAGATGCTGAAACCAAGTTCAGTAAAAACCTTCAATGACTATGCCCATGTGATCTTCATTCCATATCTGACCAGAAAGTTTGAAACTGTGTCCAGGCTTGATCTGGTGTGGGACCGCTACTTGTCTGACTCTCTGAAAGCTGCTACGAGAGCAAAGCGTGGCACTGGAATTCAGAGACGTGTGGTAGGTGATGCAGCCATTCCCAGGAACTGGCAAAACTTTCTTAGAGTTGACAGCAATAAGACTGAGTTGTTTGCCTTTCTCTCAGAGGCTCTGCTCAGATGGTTTGTGCTGGAGGATAAACAGCTTGTCATCACAAGTGACATGGAAGTCCTTAGCAAGCCACCTCTCCCAGATAGGACATCGATTGCTCCTTGCACGCATGAGGAAGCGGATAGTCGCATGTTATTGCACGTAGCCCATGCAGCAAGAAACGGCCACCACAAAATTATGATTCAAACAGTTGATACTGATGTTGTGGTGCTGACTGTGGCAGTGGCTCAGACTCTACAACCAGAGGATGAGCTTTGGTTGGCTTTCGATAATTTTCGATATTTGGCAGCCCATGAAATTGCAGCAGGGCTCGGGCCCGAGAAAGCATGTGCACTACCAGTGTTCCATGCATTGACGGGTTGTGACACTGTGTCAAGCTTTGTTGGCCATGGGAAAAAGTGGAAAAAACTGCATGGGCTGTATGGTCTGTGCTTCCAGAACTTACACATGCCCTGTTGAAAGTGTCTTCAGCCCCAGATGACATACCACAGGAGGTAATGGCCACAATTGAGAGGTTTGTTATCTTAGTCTATGACCGAACCAGCACATGTACAGAAATCAATACGGCAAGGAGGAAGTTATTTGCAAAGAGGCACAATGTGCAAACAATCCCCCCTACCAAGGCTGCCCTAGAAGAGCATGTTAAGAGAGCTGTATACCAAGGAGGGCACGTGTGGGGTACAGTCCTGGGGCCTCATTTATAACGGTGTGCGTAGAAACCCTCCCAAAACATTGCGTTCGCACAAAGCCAAGAATGTGCTGCGCAAAAAAAAAGTTGAGATTTATAAAACTGTGCTGCGCACAGTTGCACGCAATCTTCCCTTTATAATTACCCACCTGCGGTGATTTCTGCGCGGACGATCTCCGCCCGGTGTCATCCCACTTCACCTCCCAGTTTCATCCCACAATCTACCATACATGGCGAATGCTAAATAGCTCCTGAATATGATGACGCACTTAATAAGCACGGAATTTTGACTGACATGAGGAAAAAAGGGAGGTAACCGGCCACAAAGAAAGCGACTGGGAAGGAAGAAAGCCCGTGCCATGCGTCGCTGTAACTGCCTCAAAAACACAAACACACACGCGCTGATCACATATCATGATTGGCACAGTCGTTATAGTCTTTGTTAAGATGTTTTGCCCAACTTTGTACTGTATGAAATATCACGTATTAGCGAAACTGTAGGACTAGCCTATATGTAGGACTATATAAAATGTGTTGTGAGAAGTGAAATAATGCATTAGCCTATAGTATATTCCAAAGCATTGTTTCCCTTCCATAGATCAACACATTTCCAACAACGTCAGATTATAGGCTAGTTTAAACTTTGAGGGTTAGTTGTTATGGGAAAGAGATGCATAAAATAATTTGCTAAATTCATAACATGATTTTATCTAACGAAATATATAGTTTTAATTAATATGGTTGGCCTTAACTTTGTACAAAACTACTTTTTACACACAGCCTAAAATATAGACTATTTGCTCTCCCGCTGGCCTCTCACGGACACACCTCCCGAGGTATATGATATTATTATAGAGTAGAACTATAAGATTCAATTTCAAAATATAATCAAAATATGTATAGACCTACTTGATAAGTAAATCAACCTACATCATTACTGCATGCCATAGACAACAGTAGCCTATATTCGCAACAATAGGTAGCACATAATTGATGAAATATATTGGGTGCCAAGGATATGTGTGTTTTTCCGATGACAGAGCTTTATTTCGTGGTGTTGCCATTGAGTGTCGCTGATTCCCCGAGTCAGCAAAACCTTGCGTGAGCTCTACGCATGGTCAAAAGTTTGCGTGGGAATACGCACACTTCTACGCAAAGAATTCTTTTATAAATACCACCGTTTTGCCACCGCACATTTGACCGCACATTTCTGCCGTCTACGCAAGGTTTTTGTGCGTAGAAAGCTTTATAAATGAGGCCCCTGGTGTCAACACCAGAACTACCTTCACCATGCGAATGGGGCTGGTCAAAGTCACCTGAGGGGGACTATGAACCCTTCTGGACATGCCTACCAGACGCAGGCCAGTCAAGTTATGAACTTGTCTCATGCAAATGCAAGAAGGGTTGTGTTGGGCAGTGTAAGTGCAAAAAATCCCACTTACAGTGCACAGCCCTTTGTGTCTGTGAAGGCGAGTGTGACTAGTCTTCCCTGTGATAGACCCTAGGTTTCCCTTGCTTAACATGAGTATTTTGAGATAGAAAGACGATTCTTAGAAATTCCAAAGTTCCCAATTCAAATTCTGCATCAAGATAAATGTATAATTAAACATAGAGATCCATATCTAACCAGTTGGTGGCCATTTTGAATTTTCAATGAAAATGTTCCACTATCCAAAAGACATTTACCAAGTAGTATGAATGGTAAATAAGTCTGAAATATCATATTAAATCCATCATTCATAAGAAAACAGTTATTGCTGGCAGACATTTTGAAAAATGGCTGCCATGGGCGCCATGTTGAAAATTCATGATGGCTCCACATCCAAATCTTTTGAGAATGCCTTTGGCTATAAGTGTACCAAATTTCATGCTTTTATCACAAAATGCACAATTCCTTTATATTTTGGAACTAACCTCTTGTACTAATAATCTCATTTGATGTTTCACTCTACTTACAAAAATACTGTTTATATACTGAAAAAACAATGTTACTTTCAGTGCATACATACCAGACACAGAAACATCTAGCGAGTTGAGGTTCTTCCCGGTTAAGCTCCCAGTGCCTTGTTCCATAGCAAACAGAAGTTTGCTTATCTTTGCTATTTGAAAAGTTTTGTCTGTCTGCCTGTAAAAGTCCCGATGAACTCTGATGTCATGTCCCATGAATCTTGCGACTTGTTCTAGTTCTTGTTCACTTAGATCCAAGAGCTGGCAGAGTGTGGCCACTTGTTTCCTTAATTTGGTTGATCTCAGGAGTTTAGGGTTTTCTGCTTTACATTCGTCTGCATATTTTCGCAAACAGTCACAACCACGTATATTTGTCAGAGCACCTGGTCTTGCAAAGAGGTAGGGATTGTTAGCAGGTATGCCAGCTTCAGCTCTCATCCGAATCAACAAATCAATGGACTCCTTCATTCTCTCAGTAAAAAAGACAGGGACTTTCCTGCCTCTTTTCCCTCTGACCTCTATACGGGTTAGTCTCTTACTAAGCTCTTTTTCTACTGGGGTCAGAGTTTCGTAAATGTCTTCATTGATGGGATTTGTGCTTGCTTCTGTGAAGGTCTCCAGAGGGAAGCGGGACGCTTCCCCTTCACGGCGCTTGTTGAAAACAATAACTTGCGCCAGAACAGCCTCATTTAGCTTTTTGTACGCTGTTATACTGCACTCTTGGGTCAGTTCCTCTTTGGCTTCATCCTCCACCATCCTGAGGTGGTTCCTTAAAGTCATCACATCTTTGGTGAGGGGGATGGCATCTTTTTTATTCCATTTCTTTTCTTGTATTGTTTGGTGAGCACTGACAGAAACATGGTTTTTCCAGTTTTGTTCTAAAAGCTCCAAGAATTTCTTTGCCTTCTTCTCTGCCAGGTCGTCATCCATCATGAGAGTCTGTCCAATCAAAACCTGCACAGCTCCTTTACCCAAGTTTGCACAGAACCCAAGTTTGACTGCTGTGGAGGCTTTTCCGTACTCATTTTTACCTGGACTAAACTCTGAAAGTCTCTTTGCCACTTTGATAACAAGCGGAAATTTTGAAGGGACACATACATCTTTAAGACCACTCACAGTCTTGTCCATATCTTTAGCAACCAAAACGAATCGTCCAAGCTCCCTCATTCTTTGTGCAATGTACTGGTGCCTTGACTTCATGCGCCCGTGTTTTCCATAAAGTGACTCACCATAGTTGCAAATCAAAGTATCACTCCGAATGTGAAAGGAAACATCGTCTTGTCTCATGTTGTTAACAATCTCTGTGTATGCCCCAGAGGAAGCTGCTATTGGAAGAAGACGGGCAGCAAGACTTTGTACTCGTCCTCTTTTCTTTGTGTCATCTGTCTCACATAACTCCCTTGATCTACATAAAGAATGATGCCGCCACAAATCTTTCTTTACAAACATTCCATAACAGCACGGGCAGGGCAAATAATCCTGAACAGAAGCATCGTCAGAAGGCTGCTTCCATGTTACCAGTTGTCCTCTGCCTTCTTTCAGGACTTTTGTATTGTGCTTGAAGTCTCCTTTGTTGCGTAGCTGTTCCAAAAGGACCTTTCTTTCCTTTGAACCTGTTGTAAAGCTGAAGGCATAGGCGACATCTTTGATCTCCATATGTTTTCTTTCCAAATGCCGAGCCATCTTTGAGTTTGATTTACCACAGTAGAGGCAAAAATGTCTTTTGTCCCAAGCTCGTTTTCCGTCTTCCCTTTTAGTACATGTTTTTATCGTCACCGATGGTTTTGCATTATGCGTTCTCTTCTTTTCTTCTTTTTTTTTTCTTTTCACATAAGTTTTCAGGTTCTTATTTTTTCGAACAGTGAACTTATCTTTATGCTGATCTTGTGAATGTGTGTCCTGACCTTTGGAATCATCCTCACTGGAGGTGTCCTCATTAGATGACAGTTTGTCAGGGAATACGCCAACGTCATCATCACTGGACGTAGATGGCGTTAGGGTTAGAGTTGGCTCATAGCTTTTGTCCGATCCGGTATTGTTGGTTAATTCAGAGGAATCACTCTCCTCACTGTCCGCCTGTAAGCAAAAAGCATAACCCTCATTAGGAAATTAACATTACAGCTTAGAATGATGTTGGATACAGTTAGTGATGATAGGACTGGGAATTTGTCACAAATAAGGGTGCTGTGATGATAAAGCATTAGCATGTATATGTAATCAGATGTGTATCTCAATCTGTGTGTCTGTAATCAGATGCGCAAACCCAAATATCTGTGTGTAGGCACATCTGTAAATTATATTAATGGCTGAAAAGTTTAAGTATCTGCTCTAAAAGCTGTAAATACAGACAAGTCATCAGTTATAACTGTCTTTTTACATATGACATTAATGCTTCTGCTGTGGCTTGATCCACAAGATTTGTGTTGGGGGTTTGTGCACAGTAGCAGCCCGCGAGTGAGAGCTTAGCTGTTAGCCGTAGCCGTTCGTTTATACATCCATGGCCGTAGCACAGGCTCAGTTTATGCAGAGCTACTAGCTAGTGAACAGAGAGCGAACTAACTTTTCCAGTGAAGAACTAAATCTGTATCACAGTAACAAGTAGGGTTTTGAGCAGTGTTGGGAATGTTACTTTAAAAAAGTAATTAGTTATAGTTACTCACTAATTGTTCCAAAAAGTAACCGAGTTAGTAATTGAATTACTTTATAATAGAAGTAACTAATTACCAGGGAAAGTAACTATTTGCATTACTGTAACAAAAAATTTTTTGCTAGCCTATATGTCAAAGAATTTGGATTTTTCTGAGCTGTTTTCACAAATCAGTTGAAATGAGTAGAACGGACAGGTTGGCCTACTTGTACATAACCTTTCATATTTATTGCACATCAACAGACGGCACGAGGTTTATCCTGCACTTCAAGTATAGGCCTATTTTGTTCTCAACAAAAGTAAACATTCTTTGACCTCAATGAATTGAAAGTATAGTGCTTATATCTCCACCTTTGTAGTAGAGGAAACTGGTGGATGTACCGTTAGCGTGCTGATCTGCTATATCACTGGATTCACTTCAGGGGTGTCGGTCAAAAACGTCAGACTGTGACGCATGAGACGATGAGGAGGAGTAAGGATGTATCCGCTGTTTATTTCTTTCTTTAATATGCACAGCAGCATACAGATCCCGGGAATGAACAATACAGTACTCCACTTGTGATGACACGTTAAACAGCTGTTTCGACCCGCGAATCGCGCCCGTTTAAAAACGTGCATAAATTATAATTTATTACAGCGATCGGGAAACTCCATGCACTTACTCACAAGGGCAATGCAAACAAACTCAAGGAGAGCACGTTTCAACCGTGGAATGATACTGCTGCAACTTGCTCGCTCACACAACAGAGAGAAAGAAAAGGAAACTTGACTTAAAGCGGCTACGAGTAACATTTAAATATCTTTTAAACAGCCTCATGTTTCCTCTCATAATCATAAATTACCTTTAACAGCAAACGAGACCATCAGTGCAAAGAAAGACATTTTTATATAGTTTTTATTACTGCATTTGATCTGGTCGTACACCCAGTCCGATTTTCGGTTCACGCGTGCATGCTCTATGGTCACATATCCGTATTGGTCGCAAATTTCAGTGTGGCGCAGGAACGTGAATTGAGAAGCCTATCCCTCCAGGTGAGGGATAGGGGAGCGGGAGCCTTGTTTGAGACAGTTATTTGTCGTCATAATGACTGATAACGGGGCTGAACCATCAAAGAAAGAAAAGAAAATGCAATGAAGAAAAGCTAAAAGGGAGAGTGATAGTCGGGCGGGAGGGCGTTGCCAAGCAACGTATACACAATTTCACGCAGCGAAACTAGACTGCAGTGTTTACTCCTAAATGAATGAGCGGTAGCCTACTAAAACAAAGTTTACTTTGCCTCACCAGCATCATCAGATGACCATTATTCATCTGAAATAGTCATTATTTACAACAACACATTACCTCATCGTGATCCATACTAACTAACTGCCATCTCTCGTTCATTCGCTTTGTGTGAGGACACGGGGACTCGTTCAGCTCCGTGAGAGGTGACAATGCATCAACTAATTAACGATAGTTTTACTTGGTGTGAGGTTAATAACGTTATGAAATGTATGGGAGTAGAGACGTTTTTTCCAACAGTTCTACCTCAAACAACCTCAGTCCCTCACTGTGCTTCCTGTCGCCTGATGTCTGTGTATCTGGCTGGAGAGCGCACCAATAGCAGTAGGAGGGGCTGAGATTGACTTGGGGTTAAGGGAAACTGAAGGGAGATTAAACAGTGGGGAAGGTGTACACACTGAGATCGGCTGTATGCAGTATAGTTTAAAATCCAAAACGGCATTAGGCAGAAATCCATTTAATAAAATGGATTTCTGTTCAAAGTCCTATCCTATCAAACTCAGAGTAACCTTCATAAGTCTGGTCCTTTTCTTCTCTCATTAAAAGTTTGTTGAGCTCCTTAATGGACGTGGTTTTTTCATTATCCTTATCCAGATCGTCAGCTTGTATTCTGTACTTTGTAAACTAACTGGAGCTACTGCTAACTAACACAACCAAACCAACTGCACCAGGAGGTTAAACGCACCAGGGTTCGGTTCAGGCGCACTAAACAAGGCTGGTGTGAATGCAATGTAAGGGCGTTATCACACCTGCCGTGTTTAGTTTGGTGATGCGCTTCTGCCTTCGGTGCGCATCTTTCAGGCAGGTGTGTGAATACAGCTATCGCACTCGGGCGCAGACTAAACAAGCGCACCAGACCCAGCTGAAGAGGTGGTCTCGGTGCGTTTCCAAGCAAACTGTGGTGCAGTTCGTTTGTGGTGTGAATTTGCCCCTACCTTGATCCGACCCAAATGCACGAAGCACTGTGCCTTTTCTTTCTCATATGTTTTAATAAATCACTGTCAGCTTTATATTATGGGAAACTGTTGTTGTCGCCATTGTTAAGAAGAATAGTTGTGGTTTGACCGGAAGCCCCAAGCTAAATTACATTTGATCGAGAGGAAGAGTAAAAACACTGATGTGTTCAGCGATCAGACAGATGAAGGGGTGTGTGTCAGTTCGAGCCTATTTTTCTCGCACGTCGGCCAGCAAAAATACAGTGAACGATATGTTTCACATTGTAGGCTACAAGCCACAAAACGTGGCAGACATACAATTTTTAATTTTAACCATATGAAACAACAATAATTCTATGTTTTTCTTTTTTATTTATATATGTATTTATTCATTATTTTTAACCCCATATAAGATCAAACTGTAGATCAGGCAGTAGTTTTCACCCCTCTCTCTCTCTTTCTCTCTCTAAACAACGTAACTGACTCGCAGTCTAAGCCTACTAATTTTAATGATGCAAAATTGCAGTATGGAATATCTCTGATTGTTAACACTGGCAGTTTTCACTTTGTGCTTCCTGCTTTTCCCCACCCCTGTGTGGTTTTGCTTCATAACGCTGGTTGACCTCCAAAAAGGGCAATGTGAAAGTGGACCACACCAAACTAAAATATAAAAAATTATAAATTATATTTGGTCTGGACCAAAGCAAGTGAGCTAGAAGACTGTCCCAGTGTGAATACACCCTAAAAGTCTGAATATTCCCACTATTTTGAACACTACTATCTTGTCTGTTTCACAGTCAAGTCCAAATCACCTGACCAACTGTTGACCACCACTGTAAACATAAATGTTTATCCATTTTCACTTACACTTGTTTATGTGGCTATGTTCTGATATGGTAAGATTTTCACAAAGGTTTACTGTAATCAACCTATATGATGTGTTGTTTTCACAGAAAGCCAAGCTTGGCATGAAGATTTGATTAGCTGGAATTGGAAATCCATTTTCTCCGACGTTGGGCACCAGCATTGAGTCAAAGACAAAAACGTATGAAGATGACGGAAGAAAAAAATTAAGGGACTTCACTGAAAGCCTGTATCTGCATCTGAGACTACATTCATTTACTTTTCCAGTTTGATCGGTATAGCCTGCTCTGTAAGCATGATGCCTTATGTTTCTGTCCTCTCCGGATGTCTTATTACACTTAATCTGACACATTCATAGAAGAGTGCTGCAGCAGGGCCACCAGCCACCATGAAGTAAATGTGTTGTTGTGATCAAAACTATGATGCATTATACACTGTGTATCAGAATAACAAATAGCACACTTATAAACACAATTGACAGGCAAGAAAGTAATCCTACAGTGTGTGTAAGAAGCAATAAAACATTTTAACACCTACAGTCCTTTCCTCCACAGTAAGGAGTTTGATGGATCTGGCAAATATACACTTATGGGTTAAAAAAGAAAAGAAAGGTTTAGACATGTTCTTATCGATTCATAGTAAAGGTACTCCCTGAAGAATTAAGTCACCATCAGGTATCAGCATGATTGTAAAAAAATATATGATAATTAATATGTAAATAGTCGATGTCTTTGCTACAAGGAATCATTGCCATTAGCAGGAATTACCTTCTGTAATGGTCCTTATTACAGTGTCTCTGAAAGAGCTTCCCACTAAATTACTCTGCTGTCTGGCGAACAGTGTGTTTAGTACTGTTATCTTCAGCAACATCCTTCTCTCTACAACCAACAATATTTTTCAGGGGTGTCCAAACTTTTTTCACAGAGGGCCAAATACAGAAAAATGTATGAAGCCAGTCACTAGAGGTGAGGTAATAAAGCTAAATTAATCATCTTAATAAATTATGCTTGAGAAAAACCTCTTTACATCATAGAGTTGGATTTAAATAATTTTGTTACAAAAAGGGTTGGCAGCCAGGGCTGGACTGGGACAAAAAATCGGCCCTGGCATTTTTGGCCATGGCAGCCCACCATGATTATTTATACGATATGTGGAGGCGGGGGCGTTGCACCAAATTCTAACCCTATACAGGAAGTCCTGATGGGCCCTCTGAGAGGCGGCCTTACAATACAAACGTGTAAAAGCTATGTTTGTCTATAGTCCAAAACGTATGAGTGACTGGTCCCTCTCTGAGCCAGATAACAACATAATGTTTCTATTGATGAATGACCAAATCATTACGCTTACTTGAACACAACCCCTGGTCTAAGACTCTTAATAAAGATGCACACACACAGTGTTTCTCACAGGAATTTGGGAGACTGTTTTGTGGACCCTAGACCTTTTAGGGGCCTGGGGGAATGCTCCCCCGGAAGATTTTTTTTTAAATGTTTAAGTAAAATTCATCAATCTGGTGCACTTTGAGGAGAAAACTAAGGCTAAATCAACTGTTTCCTATGTAAGCTGTTTAGTACTATTTTCTGGAATAATTTATAGACACAGAATGACCAAAAAGCAGAAAGAAGAAATGTACATGTTTAAAAAATCCAGTCAAGCCCTACGTGGAATATATATATAAAAAAAAGAATTTTTTCCCTTCATTTGTATTTTTTAATGGCCCAATATAGGCCCCTGATCTTCGTAGCCCCGAGCAATGTTATTTAAAAAATAACAAAAATGTACTGACGAATGAAAGGCCCCTGATTCTGGGCCTTCAAAGATCAGGGGCCTATATTGAGCCAGTAAAATAAATACAAAAATATATATATTTTTTTGGGTGCAACCCCCCTCTGCCTTGGGCCCCCCCAAGCCTGTCCACAGTCCGACGGCCCTGAGCATAACTGACCATCGTCAGATGCTCATAATTATCGAGTAGAAGTTGAATGCGTGATAATACAATTCAATGCAGCCTCTGAATGGGCGACCCTCTGCTGTGTGTGTGATTGGGCCAGGCCCAGCCTAGAACCATAATCATAATGAGTAATGGCCTGGGACAAAGTGTTATTTAACTTTCAGGTGAAGTTGACAGCCTGCACGCACATTTATATGTCCATGGCACTCCCGAGAGGGAAGGGACCTCGGCCCTCGGCTGTGTGACTTGGCCGGGCCGGGCCGAGTCACATAGCCGAGGGTCCATAATTTAATTTAATTTTTTTTTTAAATGGACCCGGCCCGGCCTAAAATGCCTGCCGGCCCACATCTTGACGGTAGAATCAAATCAAACTTAGTATGCATTAGAACAATTTAAAACATGCGTAATTTGGATTTTTGTTTAATGATATCATACCAGATATATATAGTGTGTGTGTGTGTGTGTGTGTGTGTGTGTGTGTGTGTGTGTGTGTGTGTGTGTGTGTGTGTGTGTGTGTGTGTGTGTGTGTGTGTGTGTGAGAAAGAGCGGGAGAGTGAACTTTCCGATCATCTGGATGATCACATCTTTGATTTTTGTTGCACAAGTAATGACTTTATCAATGTAAAGTAATAAATTGTTAAAAAATTTATGGAGTTGTTTTGTTTTTTTCATTTATGTCTTTTTCTTTTACATGACATACATACATATACATACAAGAGAACATGTGCAAAAAGAAACAAAAAAAAACTGGGACAGCAGTAAGGGCTGGGCGATTAATTGAAATTAAATTTCGATTACGATTTTGGCTTCCCTTGATCATGAAAACAACATAATCGTAATAAAGAGATTATGGTGTCGCACGCCGTGTTTGTGTGGTAAATGCAGCAAACCCTTCTGTGTGCGCTCTGCTTTGCCCCCGCCCGAACACTTTTGCTTTCAGCGATTGCAGTGCAATGATTTATTCAGCATAAAGTTAAAGTACTCGCCCAAGACTGATGTTAAATCGAAACACAAACGCCTTGCGCGAGCAAAATAGCAAGTTGCCAGTTGAAATTCCGTGGCGGTGGGTAACGTGTCGTTCACAGTGACACCTCACCAGTGTGAGCCGCCGCACAGAAAAGCCCTGTGGCTTTACGGCTAAAATGAACCGGGGATATACTGCCCGTTAACCTTGTTGATGTGGAAGGCTTCCGCGATCGGATTGCATTTCTTGATACACAGAGCCATGACGCCAAACTGACAGCGCGACCGATTGGGCCGGTTTCACAGACAGGTCCTAGATTAAGCCAGGACTAGGCCTTAATGTGGGCTAGTTAAACTGGGACGTATAAGTCACTGTCATGGATATGGATTTAGTTTGTCTGAGACTATGAAGTCCTGGGTTACGTTCTGAATCGCATACTTTCTACTATATAGTATGTAGAAAAAAGATTTAGGATGTCCTGATTCTTGTGGCCAGATTTAGGATGGTTAGAAGTACCCGGATGTCCTACTTCATGCGGCCAAGATTGTGGCCCAATCTAGATCCACCCCCTACACCCTAACCCTATCCACTATCCCTCCGTTTGCGCGTTCACGGGGAGGGCCCGCCATATTGAGTGTCGTCCCAAACCATCGAGCCTCGAGTGTAAGTGGGTGATAAAGCCCTCGATCATCGAGTCTGCATCGACGTTGGCTCAGCCCTACGTTTGACACAGGTGTCCGCCAATCAATTATGTCCGGAATGGAGGAGCTAACTTACAAATGAGAGTTCCAAGGAGTTTGTTTCCCGAATTATAAATGAAACGTTCTCTTACCTCAAACAGACATTTGATTGATTATTTTTATGCATAGCCCTAAATGACGGAACCGGAGGGTAGCCTACAATTTCGGAACGAACATGTTGTTTTACACTTGTTGATTTCATTATGCCACTTGTCTACCGTTAGTGTATTTTCAAGGCGTGGAAAAAGATAAAACGAAGCAGATGAAGAAAATGCCCACAAGTTAGTAAGGGACAGTGATTATTATTTCCTTAAATTGTTAGTAAGATTTGTGTTTCTGGTACAGCTGATGAGGGGTAGTAATAGCGGCGGTGACGTCAGTCAGCTGGAGCGCATGACTTTTCTTATTTATGACCACCCTTTGCAGTGAATTACAATTTATGCACGCTAATTAACTGCCGCGATTCGCCGGTCGTAATGGCAGATCATGACAAGTGGAATACATGCTTTAGCAGACTATTATTATTTTCCCTGGTTTTGTATGCTGTGCATGTAAACTAAAAGGATGATTAAACAGCGGATCAAACACCCACCCGTGTTCTCCACTACAGACTGAGCTGGTAAAATTAAGAATATGCAGTTAGAAAATGTTTAACAACAAATAAATTATGCAGCCAAAAAAGCATGTTTTTATTCAATACTACATTTTACTCTTACATGCGAAGCTGAATATGAATGTAAAGAGTGTTTCAGGTCAAATATAAATGTGGTGGAATTCTATTTTAGGGTGAGAAATAAAGACTTAACAAACTAGTGTCTTCTTCCTGTTTCCGTCTGACAGAGGCGAGGGCTTGCCAAAGCCGCACCGTTGTTATACCCTCGCCCTTAATGATCGAGTGGTACTTCACAGCCGCGAGTGTGACTCCACAGCGAGTCACACTCGCTCACGGAGTGGGAGTGCCTAGGGAGTCATTTGGGATTGGGCCTGTTAGTGTTGAAAAGTGCATCCTATTTGGGCGATTCTGACCCACAATCCAGTGCGCACGTGAAGTGACGTAACATCGACGAAGCCTCCATATGAAAACAAACGGGGATGCGACGGATATAAAAGCAAGAGGCAAGATCAAGGCGCAATGTTATGATGAAATAAGAGAGAAAAGTATGTCCCAATAGTATGCCTACTGCATCCTAACTAGATTCTTTTTATCGTCAGATGTAGTATGTAGAATATAAAAAAGAAAGAGTATGTGATTCGGAACGCAACCCTGGAGTAAGGTAAGTAAGCCTGATTGTAAACACCTGCCAATTAGCACATGCTGCTGTTCCAACGGTGATCATAAAAACCCGGAGTGGAGCAGAAACACCATTGCTTGTGAGAAAAAACAATGGCAGAGGCTAAAAAAATCCCATCAATAAACTTTAAGGAATTTGAAAAAAAATCTCTTAAAAAAAAATAGTTTGAAACAATCCCGTTATTGAATCTAAAAGCCATACTGCTGGGACTGAGCAAATAAATAGTTGGGCCGCAATTTGCAACAAATTCAATTAATGAAAATGTTACTAAAAGAACAGTACACCAACTTCAGGTTATCTTCATTATTATCGGTATTTCACATCTTTCTCATTTATAATTTTGACATTATATTTAATGATATCTGCACTGATAGACTCTGTAGAAAAACCCGAATCTTTAAAGAAGAGCTTGCCACAACCTTTTAGCAAAGGGCAAAAAAGATGACGTTGCATGAAAGTTAGCCCCAGAATTCCATGAATAGAAAATGCAATATCTGAAGGAAGTATGACATGAAAATGAAAATTCTACAGGTGGAATTGGACATTATTTAACCTTTATTTTACCAGGCAAAATTGCTTGAGGTCAAATGACCTCTTTTCCGAGCCTGGCAGAAAATGGCAGCAGTTAGAATGAATGAAATATAAAACAAACATAAGAAGAAAGCACAGACATGAGAAAACAGAGACATATACATTCCAGAAGGCGAAGAAGAAGAACAATTTTGAGAGGCAATGAGAAAAGTTTTAAAAATCATTCTTAGTGATGAGATCCTGCAATTTGAGTGATTTTTTAATAGTGTTCCAGGCGGTGGGAGCAGGGTACATGAAAGCCCTCTTCCCAAACTCAGTACGGGTTCTGGGGACAGGGGTGGAAAGAAAGTCCAGAGAGCGTAAACTCTATGACATGAAATTGGAAGAGAGAGCTATGATTCAAACAAGATACAGTACTGAGACAATTGTGATTACTAATCACAGTGAAGATATAAGTAGAAAATAAAAGGTGTTCATGTTGTGTTTTGTCATTTTGTTATTCATGTGTCAGTATTTTAAATCACAACAACCACATTTGAAAACAGAATTGTTTTAGACACTCATTGTATTGTGCTGAATACATCTTCAATTTAAATGCATCCATCTAATAAACTCAAGCAAAGTTGTTATTTCCAGTGCATTTTCCATATCGAAAGCGGTCTCGAAATGTAAATTCATTAAATAAATGTTTTGGATAAAACCTATCCACAAGTACTCTTCTGGCTGGCCTCTGCAGTGGGAGTTGGTCTTCATTTAGATATTCAAAATAGTCCATGCTCTCTCACAAACACCACTAAAATGAAGTTAAACCTGCCTCCTTGGAGGATTAATTTAAAATCAAATTTAGACCTAGAGTAGCTCTAGTCGACAGTCTTGCAAGTGGCTTTGTTTAATCCAGAATAGCTTTAATCTAGGACTATTTTAAACTGAGTCTGTGCAAATGGCTTTGAATTAATCCAGCTCAACAGGCATTTTAGTCTCAGACTAGGTCTAAGCCTTGTTTGTGAAACCGGCCCATTAAAGCCTACTCCTGGCTTAATCTAGGCCCTGTCTGTGAAACCGGCCCATAATCTGGCAAAGAGTTCAAATATGACCCGGCCATACGGCCTCCACACACATCTTGCGTCTACCTCTGGAGCGCGTCACGTTCCGTTACTGCTGCCTCTGACTTTTCTCGGCCACACATGAAACGTCTCTGCTGCTGCAGCGCTGCTTCTAAAAGCCCTATCTTTCTACAGAGTTTTCATATATTAGTCCCATTAAAAATTAAGTTATTTCATGTCATTTATGATGCACATGATTTATATTGAGTCTAATATTGAGTCGACAGTAATCCCATGGCCCATTGCCTTTTTTTCTTCTTTTTTTTGACACATTTGCGCTTGTTGGAAGTTTTATTTTGAAAGGGACACACCAGGAAATGGTGAAACTACAGTGAAAGCTGCCGGTATGAAGTCAATGCCTGTGTTCGGAAAGCCATACTAACGTCCTACTCATACTCATTTTGACTTCAATTTGAGTATGTGACGGTTGGGTATGCAAGTTTGGGTATGCGAGAAATTCCCGGATGAGTACTAACTTCCGGGAAGATTTTGGGTATGAATCGATTATATACTATTCCTACTCAACCGTCCCACAATGCACTGGCTCAATTCTACCCGCCCAGGAAAATGAAATATTTTTGAGCAACTTGCTAGGCAGTAGGCAACGACGTTGTTTGGGGTCCGCGATCTGACAACTGTTCGTGCAGTCATTCATAAACTCTTACAATAGATAAGAGATGAAGATAAATACCTAACATTAGAGTTACTAAGTGAAATGAGTGATGTGAGTCTGATAGTGGAGAGAGATCAGAACAGGTCGCTGTTCCACACACCACGGCTCGTCCAGCTCAACTCACAGACAGCTGCCTCCTGAGGTAAAGGGGAGCGTTGCTGCAGACGTGCCTCCGACGGGCATCAGCAGTGCGTCTGAGGTTGGATGTGTGGCTGCTCTAGGTTGATTACACGGTCGGTGAAAAAAAGTCAGGAGCAGTAGAGTAACGGCCTCCACACACATCCTACCTCTTACTGCGCATCTACCTCGCGTCTGCGTCTGACGCATCCAACCTCAGACGCACTGCTGATGCGCGTCGGAGGCACGTCTGCAGCTACGCTCCCCTTTACCTCAGGAGGCTCGCCTATTTCTTTCTGAGAGCCGCACGTCTCTCTCGGGTCTCTCTGCTTTAACTGATAGAGAAATACTCTGCTGAGAGTCATATTGACTTCATACCGGCAGCTTTCGCTGTAGTTTTACCATTTCCTGGTGTGTCCCTTTCAAAATGAAACTTCCAATTATAGCGAAAATGTGGCAAAAAAAGAGGCAATGGGGTGCACGGATTACTGTCCAGACTCAATATTAGACTCAATATAAATCATATGCATCATAAATGACACGAAAGAACTTAATTTTTAATGGGAATTATCTATGAAAACTCTTTGTAGAAAGATAGGGCTTTTAGAAGCAGCGCTGCAGCAGCTGCTGAGACGTTCCATGTGTGTCCGAGAGACGCAGCGGTAAGGTAAGGCGACGCGCTCCAGAGGTAGACGCAGGATGTGTGCAAAGGCCGTTAGGATGTGTGTGGATGCCAATAATCCTTTGAGAACTGGTTCAAGGTGTCTTAGGGGGCTTTCACACCTTAAAGTCCGCAACATGGTTCGAAGTAAAAACTCAGGAGAAAAAATTTGGTAAAGGTGACAGCAGGAGATTAGAGATGGAGAATAACACACAAACAAATCAGAGTAACCATAATGTATATCAAGCCAATGTTTCAAAATTGACAATTTTCAAATGACAATTTGAGCAAAATATGTCTGACTTCACTAAACCATTTGATCCCTTTGTCTTTTGGAACCCGGGTCTTATGTTTATCCTTTGCCTATATCAAGCAAAAATGTACAATTTGTACTTTTGAAAACTTAAATATTTTTAAAAGCAAATACTCCGGTACTTTAACTTGAGTAAAACTTTGACTGGGTAACTTTCTTTAAAACAGCCTCATGTTTCCTCTGATAATCATAAATTACCTTTAACAGCAAACGAGACCATCAGTGCAAAGAAATCCGTTTTGATATAGTTTGTATTACTCCATTTAGTCTGGTCGCATCCCCAGTCCGATTTTCGGCTTGCGCATGCAGGCTCTATGGTCACATATTCGTATTGGTCGCAGATTTCAGTCTAGTGCAGCAACGCAATTGGAGTAACCTATCCCTCCAGGTGAGGGAAAGGGAGCGGGAGCCTTGTTTGAGACAGTTATTTGTCTTCATAATGACTGATAACGGAGCTTAATCATCAAAGAAAAAAAGAAAATTCAATGAAGAAAAGCTAAAATGGAGAGTGATAGACGGGCAGAAGGAGGGCGTTGCCAAGCAACGTGTCCACAATTTCACAGGAGCGAACTAGACTGCAGTTTTTACTCATAAATGAATGAGCGGTACTAAAACAAAGTTTACTTTGCTTCATCATCATCAGATGACCAGTATTCATCTGAAATAGTCTTTATTTACAACAACATAAACACATTACCTTATCGTTATCCTTACTGCATCTAATCATTTGCGTGCCGTTTGATGTTTTTCAGTGTCAAACGTGCCGTGGCACACAAAAGGTTAAAAAACACTGGCCTTGGCAAAAGAGCCAAAATGTTTTTTCCTCCTGTCATTTGCAGCATACGAATTGCTTGCAAATTGACTTCTTGTCCAGTAAGTCAAGTTTATCCTGATGGACATGACAGACAGCAACATGGTTGAGTCTGTTTTGAGACATTGTGGACCGGAGCCAAGTTTTGAGCCTGCGGAGGACACTAAAACTTCTCTTTGCCTCACAGGATGAAACAGGGACTACTAAAAGCAACCTGACCAGGTTTTCCACTTGCCCAAATAGACTACGTACAGACAATCCCCGAATGATCCCTGCAGCCTCTGCACTGCTTCTAAATGAGTAGTTCAGGCGAAACATAGAAAGCTGCACTGAAAGTGACTCTCTGTTCAACTCTGGGTATTTCTCAATGACTGCAGCTGAGCACTCAGAAGTGTCTCTTCCAACTTTTGCAAAGTCAGCAAGTCATTCTGGTTAAATAGCTCACTGAGCTTTGCATCTACAATATCCAGGACTTTAAAGAATTCCCCTTGTAGTGGTCCTTGGCACTTTTATGTTGATGTGCCTCAGCTCCTTCAACGAAGCATTTTGGGGGCGGTCTGGTCAGTGGAATGGTAATGGGGGCCTCTTCAAACAGAGTTTTGAAACTTGCCTAATTTTGTTGGCCTTGATTGAGGTCCTAACAACTTGAACAGTAGCCCTCATGCCAGCAATGGTTTCAGTTCTCTTCTGAAAAGAGATGTTCAGGCACTCAAGCTTTCCCACAGTACGTGGCCTCTTCTCCTTTAATGCTCTCATGGCGAGGGTATCAGCAGGGTCCATTTGACTGCCCCTCAGCAAACACTATGCGACCCAAGTAGCGGATCTTATGCTTGAAAACTTCACACTTAGTCGCTGTAACACTGTCCTCACATCCTCCACGTGATCCTTGAACAATTTACTAAAGACCAGTGGTAGTCCAAGTAGGGTATGCAGATCTCATCTCTCAGTCTTTCCAAACAATATATCATACAGCGCTGGAAGGCAGCTGGAGCGTTCATCAAGCCAAAGGGGATTCTGATCCATTCATAAAGACCGTGTCACAAAAGCGGTGATGGGTTTGCTCTCCTTGGCCATGAAGCCCTCAGGATAAACTTTCCCTTGATCTAAAAGTGAGAACCATGAGTTTCCTGCTCGGCCGTCCATTATATCGTGCTCTCTGGGAATAGGCTGACGGTCAGGAAGTTTACTTCACAGAAATCTATACACAGCTGTAGACTACCATCTTTTTTTCAAACGCACACCACCAGTGATGCACCAGTGATGAGTTAGACTTTTTTACCCAGCCCTGGGTGATAAGGTCATTTAAGTTGTCTTTCATTTCACGGTACATGCCTTGTTTCCACCGAGTAGAGCTGGGCGGGTCGGAGCGGCTCAGAGTGAGACAGCTCGCTTTTAAGAATCTCGGTGGTGTTTCCACAGCCGATCCTTACCCTTACTGGTATGGCGGGGTTTAGGCTGGACGGCGGTCTCTTGTTTTTGCTTGGTCAAACCAGCCGCATCTTTATAGTGGAGGTCCTGGGAAAGTTTTGTATGCGCTTCATTTAACGGTGAATATCTCAACTGTTATAGACTAATATGACCCCAGTGAACAACGTGGGATGTGTGACAAAATCTCTATCCATGACAAAAGTCCTGGAAATGACCACAACGTGGTGAATGGGACTTTTTTTTCCTTTATAGATATCCTCATACTTTTTTACCAGATTAATCTTCATATTAAGAGAAATACTTTTTGTATCACACTTTGTCTAAAAAATTAAATAAAATATGCAAATGAGGCAATATCTCATTAAATATGCATAGCCTACATACACTCACCGGCCACTTTATTAGGTACAGCGGTACATTTTCTTGTTAACACATATTACTAACCAGCCAATCACATGTCAGCAACTCAATGCATTTAGGCATGTAGACCTGGACGGGACAATTTATTGAGGTTGAAACCGAGCAACAGAATGGGGAAGAAAGGTTTTTTTTTTTTTTTTTTTTTTTTTCCTCATTTTCAAAGGTTTTTTTTATTAGATTGCAAAGTAGCAAAGCAACTGCCGTACAATGGATGACAACTTTTTTCCCCTTTTTTTCCCCCTGAACATACCCCACCCTCACACCCAATCACAAACAATCCTGCATTAAGAAATTAGTACAAAAAAATAATACATAATGTTAAAAATAGCAGAAACGAAACAGAAACACACACTTCAAGAAACAAAAACAAACAACCAATATGAAACAAAAAACAAAGAAATAAAATTGAATCAAACTAAAGAGGGGAGGGGGTAGCTACTCCTCAACTATTGTGGTCGGTTTCTTAAAGTAGTCTAGGAAGGGGCGCCATATTTTATGAAATTAAGTCTCAGATCCCTGGGTAGTGCAACAAATTTTCTCCAGATTCATACATGACATAATGTCTCTAATCCAATGTGAGTGGGAAGGAGGAGCAGGGTCTTTCCATTTAAGTAAGATAGCTAGGGATGGGAATTGATAAGAATTTAGCGATTCTGGTTCCGATTCTGCTTATCGATCCGATTCCTTATCGATTCTCATTGGGTGAGAGAATATGTACAAATTAGTTTGTGTGTATTAACTTTCTTTAATATCTGATCAGAAGTGTCTAGTGTATGCATTGAAAGATTATCAAGCTACTTTAGGATTAGGAAATTGTCAATTTTCACATTAATTGGTCCAGACAATTTTTTTTTTTGGTTTTTAAGCCCAAATGCCCTTATGTGCCCTACAAACTAAAAACACATACTTAAAACAGTCAAGGAAGAGCTTGTGCCTTTTGGAATATTAACAGTGCTCATTGGCACTTAAAACAAAATTCAACTGACAGAAAAAACACAAATAAGTCTTTTGAAAAGATAATACCAACTCTTTTTATGCAGAGCAATTATCATGTTTGCCCTCTCAGGAAGGATACGAGATCTTTAATGTATGTTAAGTGTTATTATATGATTGCGCCCTTACTCTGAAAGGCCAACGTGATGATGTCACTATGTTAACGCCTCAGGTCAAACTGTCACGACTGCACAGTAGACAGTCATGTAGGCTATTCAAGAAGAGAATAAATACGTCATAAAGGCTTTAAGAGAATGTATCACTTTGCTTATTCTTCACCACGCCAACGACAAGGAGTCACCGCTCCATCTCAGCTTTACAATGTACGCTGTTATGTTCACCGCGCTGTTTATTAGGCTAATATAATGTCCCTGCATCAGACACGTAGCGGATGGTTTTATACACATCGATCGCTCAAGTAATCCAAGGCAGAGCTTTTTGTATCGGGCAGAGAGCGTTATTTTAAGTGTGTCTTACTGTCTTTATAAAGCGTATTGTTAAAGTTTCCTTACCACCGGACCGCCGAGTCCCGCTGTGTGTTGTTTTGCGTTCGTCCCCACTGCCGTGCTTCAAGGCAGCATTTAACAGCTGATGAACGAGAGTAAACAGCGGGCATTTGGAAGCGAATAAGAAATCCTTTTTTCCTGTTTGTATGCTGCTCTCGCCTTTTTATGTAGCCTATCTCCCTCTTTCACTTGCCCACACCTAGGCTTACACACACATTAATTCATATAGCCTACATTGTATGTTCAAATCCAAGTGATGGGCAATTCTGGTGCCGAGTAAGGCAGCGGACATTTAAACGTTCAACCGTAAGGATCGCAGTCTGCGCGCTTGCTTGTGCACGAGTCATTTGATGAAATGGAAACTTTACGGTATTGTTGCCTTTTCATGTGTAATACAACCACACTTTAGAGCGCTTCTGCCTCGACGTCATGTTTGCTGCGTTCTGAACCAAAACAAAGCAGCACGTGTCTGAAGTCATGACGCATTTGCTACGAGCGGAACCGATAAGCGGCATCGTTAAGCAGGCATGTTAACGATTCCAAGGAATTGGTTGACTCGGAACCGGGTCTGAACAAGAACCGGTTCTCGATTCCCATCCCTAAAGATAGCCCTACGAGCAAGTAAAGAGGTGAAGGCCAGTACCTTTAGCTTCACTTTAGGCAAGCCTGAATTGGGAGCAATGCCAAAAATTGCAGTGAAAGGGTTCAGCTTAATTTGATGCTGAATTACTTCAGAAATTCTTTGAAAAACTGATGTCCAGAACTCAGTTAGTGGGACACAACCAGTACATGTGAAAGAGTGATGCCGGTGCGCTCTTACAGCTATCACAGGTCGGGTCTACATCGGGGAACATACGAGCTAATTTAGTTTTAGATATGTGGATACGATGTACTACTTTAAATTGCACAAGAGCGTGTCGGGCGCACATGGAGGTAGAGTGTATCCAATCCAGGACTGAATCCCACATGTGATCTGTGAAGGCAGAGCCTAGGTCCTGCTCCCACAGGGTTCTTATAGCTGCTAAAGAGGGGCTATGCAACTTTGAAATAAGGTTGAAAAACACAGAAATTGAGCCTTTTAATGTGGGGTTTACAGAAAGAAACAAATCGACATGATTGGCTGGCGGTTTATAAGGGAATTGGGGAATTAACTTCTGCGTAAAATGCCTGATTTGCAGAAATCGGAAAAAATTCGTGTTTTCCATACCAAAATGTTTTGTCAATTGGGAAAAACTAGCAAATAGATCATTAATAAATAAATCACCGATGCATTTTAAGCCTTTTTTATGCCAGATCTTGAATGCACCATCCACCGTCGAGGGAATAAATAAATGATTAGCTGCAATTGGGCTGAAAAGTGAAAAATTCTGCATTCCAAAATTCTTCCTAAATTGGGTCCAGATTCGAAGGGACCACCAAACACCTCGACGAGGAGCTCGGAGAAAAAGGCGGCGGGGCACGCACCCTCAAGTGACTCTGGTAAGCCCACAATACGAACGTTCTGTCTCCTGCTTCTCCCTTCCAAATCCGATAGTTTAGCTTTCAACAGCTTGTTATCTTCCTGCAGTGAGGAGCACGTAGCCTCAAGTTGCTCCAGGCGTCCGCAAACAGTTTCTGCATTCTCCTCGAGATCGGTTATACGTTTCCCCTGGCTTGAGACCACGGCCTGGATGCTGTCCAGCTTAGCGTCCATGCTGGCGAAAGATGATTTAAACTCGGCGGCTATGGCTGCTCTATGCTGTTCAAGCAGAACCGAAATGGAAGCCACTGAGCTAGCACCAACGTCCATGCTAACCACGCTGTCCGAGGACAAATCTGACTTTGCCCAATATCTTTTTGCGTTTTTCTTGCTTCTAGGCATTTCTCCAAAACAGTATCAGTGTTAACGGCAACACAAGCACAAAAAAAAATCGACGAAAATAGGGTTTAATCAGTTAGGTCTGAAATATTTTGTGGGAGCTATAGAGCGATCGTACCTACCCCATGCTCTGTAACCCGGAAGTCTCAAGAAAGGGGGTTTTAAGTGACTTTGAACATGGCAATGTTGAGGGTGCCAGAAGGGCTGGTATGAATATTTCAGAAACTGCTGATCTACTGAATTTGAATTTGAATTTTGAATTTTATTTCAGACATATCAAAAACGATACAAAACTAAATGAAAAGCATAAAAATACAATAAACATTTACGATCTATACATACATTCAACTTAATATACTATGATTTTTTATATTTTATATATTTATACAATTCATATATCTATATTTATATACAATCAATATATCCATATCTACATCCATATCTATACAAGTATATATATCCATATATATCAATACAACCCATATATATATATATATATATATATATATATATATATATATATATATATATATATATATATATATATATAATTTATTTATTTATTTATAATTTCCTTCTTATTTCTCACCCTCATCCATGTACCTTCTGAAAATCATTGCTTTGAACCGTTTTTTAAACTGGATCATGTTTGGACATTGCTTTAGCTCCATGCTCATCCCATTCCACAGTTTCACACCCCCAATTGAGATGCAATGACATTTTAAAGTCATGCGTACAGCCAGTGTCTTAAAGTTTAACTGTTCCCTCAAATTGTAACCCCCCTCTCGGTCAAAAAAAAGTTTTTGAATGTTACCTGGTATACCAGTTTATTTCTAGCTTTGAACATGGTTTGTGCAACTTGATATTCAACCAGGCCATTGAACTTTATGATCCGGGAATGTAAAAACAGGAGGTTGGTGTGATCATAATATCCAGCTTTATTGATTATTCTTATGCCTCGTTTTTGTATTGTGACTAATGGTAGCAGTGAGCTTTTGTAAGTGGTCCCCCAGACCTCCACACAGTAATTTAAATAAGGTAAGATCGTTGAGCAGTAAAGAATATGCAATGATTTTTTATCCAATATATGCTTTGCTTTACACAGGACTAAGAGGCTTCGTGACAGTTAAGATTAACATAACTTAACATTTACGTCATTATTTAAATTACAATTTCCAAACAACATGATTTTTGTTTTACTTAGATTCAATGACAATTTATTATTGTCAAACCACTTTTTGAATTTGGTCATTTCAGTTGTAATTAACTCCAGAAGCTGCTGCAAGTCCTCTCCCGTACAAAAAATATTAGTGTCGTCTGCAAATAACACAAATTGTAAAATCTTTGATGTTTTGCATTTATCATTAATGTAGAGAATAAAAATAATTGGCCCTAATACTGACCCCTGGGGGACCCCACAGGCAATGTCCAAACAAGATGACATATGTTCACCCATCTTCACAAACTGTTGCCTGTTCTGTAAATAGCTCCTCAGCCAGTTTAATACAACCCCCCTGATACCATACCGTTCTAATTTATTGATTAATCTGTCATGATTTATGGTATCAAATGCTTTTTTGAGATCAATAAAAACACCGGCTGCATAATTATTTTGGTCCAGGGAATTTGTTATCTTTTCAATTAGCTCAATGACTGCTAATGAAGTGGATCGGTTGGGCCTGAAGCCGTATTGGCTGTCAGTTAGTAAATTGTGTTTATTGATGAATTTGTTAAATCTGGCAGCAAAGAGTTTTTAAAAAAAAAATTGAAAATTGAGGAAGCAGTGAAACAGGCCTGTAGTTTGTGAAATGGTGTTTGTCTCCAGTTTTGTACAGCGGTAAGACTTTTGCAATTTTAATTTTTTTGGGGAATTTACCAGTTTGAAATGTTAAGTTGCAGATGAGCGTAAGTGGTTTTGCAATTCCTTCAATGACATGTTTAACTATTCTCATGTCAATGTCATTATAGTCGGTAGAAGTCTTGTTTTTACAATTATGAACAATCTTTATAATTTCACTCTCTTCCACTGCTGTTAGAAACATTGATTTTGGGTTAATGTCTATTAAATCATAATTATTGTCTTCAGATCTCACAGATCCTGGGTCATTATTTTTTTCTGACAAATTTGGTCCCACATTTACGAAGAATTTGTTAAAACCATCAACCACATCATCCATATTATCTATTGTCTTTTCTTTCTCCATAAAATACTCAGGGTAACCTGTATTTTTTGATCCATTTCTAATAATACTATTTAGCACATTCCATAAACCTTTCATGTTGTTTTTGTTATTCTCTAGTATTTTATTATAGTACTCTCTTACATATCCTCATTATATTGGTTAATTTATTTTTATTCTTTTTATACTTATTTTCTACTTCTGCAGTTGGATTTTTCATAAATTTTCTATACTGGGATTTTCACTCTAAACCATCTCTAGGGTTTACACCGAATGGTCCGAAAAAGAAAAAAATATCCAGTGAGCGGAATTTGTTTGGACGTAAAATGCCTTGTTGAAGTCAGAGGTCAGTGGAGGATGGGCTTACTGGTTTGAGATGATAGAAAGGCAAAAGTAACTCAAATAACCACTCGTTACAAACAGGGAGTGTTGGGAGTAACACGTTACAGGAAGTAATGCATTACTGTAATGCATTACGTTTTGCTGTAACGCGGTAATGTAAGGCATTACAGCAAAAAAAATGGTAATATGTAACTCGGTAGAAATCTCAGTAACACGCGTTACAATGCATTTTAAACCCGAAATTGACTGGTTTGTTGTTTTTATACAAATTGGCCAACACCGCGAGATTCGCAGAGGAGAAAAAAACCCGCGCTAATGTTACTGAGCGAGAGGAGAAGACAACTCGATTTGCTGCTACAATTGATTCCAAAGATTCGCTAGCCTACTGGCTTCCGTCTCACTGCCCAAGTTATTGAAAACGTTTGTGGTGTTTGGAGTCTCTGACGTGAAAGCACGTATCACTCTGCAGTTACTGTGCTCAACGAGGCAGCGGGTGCTGCCGCGAGCCCCTCCCCGTCTCAAAGCACTAAGAGGCGGTCAGTCTCGGAGCAGCCCCTCGGAGCGAGTCCCAGCCTGCTGTCAGGGCAGAGAGGAGACACACCTCCGCGTCCAGGCTGCAAATGAATCGCGCTGTTGTTAAGTGCGAAATCGGAGATAGTGTGCCACGAAGCTATTTATGCTGAAGCGGTATTGCTGGATTTAGGAGTTATTTTGAGATATGGCAAGCAAAAAGTTGACGAATAGGGAGTTAGTGTTCACTCTTTCTACGGCCCCGGTGCGTCTATGGGCAGCTTGGTGCAGCATATATATATATATATATATATATATATATATATATATATATATATATATATATATATATATATATTAATATAATAATAATAATAATAATAATAATAATAATAATAATAATAGTAATGAAGAATAGAAGAAAAAAGGAAATTAAAATGGTGGTGGGTAAAAAAAAATCATAAACGCCTACTGTTTATATGAGTTTTGTGGTGTAGTTCTAGTTCTAGTTTACAACTGTTGGCTTACAACAAAGTGGACATCATTACAAATGGATGGAGGGGCGAATCTGATTAAATAAGTTCAACTCTCTTTCAAAATATCAGGTATTTCATGGAAATTACATAATACAACATGACCGCCACCATATGACGTCATAATATGCTAATTATATGGGAAAAGTTACTCCCCAGATAAACTTTAGGTCATTCTCAATATTTTTCTCAATTACACTTTGTCTCTATCTCAAACCACTTTCAATCCAGAGCCTTCTGAAATTTAAGTGTCAAAATCCCGTGCCTTTTTATAGCCTACTATAGTCTCACCGCGTTCTCTCTCCCAGCGCAAAAACGCACGTCCCTGCTGTTTCAGAGCGCACAACCTGTTCCACCCGAAAAAAAGAAAAGAAACAAGGTGGACACAGACCCTTAAGCTGAATGATCGCTCTAGTAACGGGCATTCCCTTACTGGACGCCGAATATTACACCCCACATATAGGACGACCCAACTTTTTACAACTTTTTTTATTTGTAGGGGAAACCCCCAGTCTTATATTAAAAACATCAACGCTGCATGTAACACTTTTACATTGGTGAAGTTTGTATTTATCAATGTAGCGAGTTGCGAGACAAGTGCAGACTGAGCTTTTTTTCAGCACCCCCTGTTGAGAATATGTTCCCGCGGCTACGTGCGTGTCTGTTTTATGTTGGCGAACCTGAGTATATAGCCTATATTTTAGAGAAGTTTCACATCAGGCCAGCCTACTATGTAGCCTGATGATGCGCCGAGTCCTTTTATTTATTTATTTTTGCGTTGCACCCGGCCGAGAGTCCGCCCGACAGCATGTTATTCAAATAGGCTGCTGCATCCAAATCATCCTGCAATCACCAATTTGATACCAGAAAGGTTGCCAGCGTGTCTGTTTCTCCCCAGCGCATAGCAAAGGAGATATATATTTAGGCTACTATTGTTATTATAAAATGTCACGCAAGAGAGAAGATAAACAAACATAATGGGCAGTTATCATTAAGATTAGATGGCAAGATGATAAGGCAGATTCTTTGGAACAACTAAAAAAGGCAAAAGTTGATGATGATGTGAACAACTTGTTCCAGAACGCAAGACTTTGAGGCTCAATTTACTTTTTCAATCTACAGTGGTAGGCTCTAGCTCTATTGATATTAATATAGGCTAAATAGATACCTAAAGATACAGTATTTCTATTATAAAATGTATTGCACCATGAGCCATAACTGTGACCATTATATTATATAGCCTACTTTTGTTAGCCTTAAGCCTAGCTCAGTCATTATGCCATACCATTTCACCTCCTGCTGTGTAATGAGCTGCATTGACCTGACTATGTGTACATTCAAAAACCCCGTAGCCTGGGCCGTGGTGGTGGACTAGCTGTTATTCACAGATCCAATATTCAGGGCAAAGAATTTCCAGTTAGTTCCACTTCCTTTGAGTGTCTCCATTTTGCACTGGCAGGCACTGCACAGCTCCAGGCTCTCCTCATTTACCGCCCCCCTAAAGCCTCCACCCACTTCCTGTCTGAGCTATCTGGGCTGCTTGCCACCATCTGCCCTATGTATCCATCCACCATTCTATTAGGTGACTTTAACATCCACGTGGATTCAGCCAGCTGCTCATTTGCCTCTGATTTCATGTCACTTCTAGACTGTTTCAGTATTACACAGCATGTGATTGGTCCAACTCATACCAAAGGGCACACCCTCGACCTTGTGTGCTCCACTGGAATCACCCCCGGCCACCTCCAGTGTGAAGACCTGGCAATATCAGACCATCTTGCCATCTCTTTTTCTGTCTCTATGCCCACACCCCGTCTCCCCAGCAAACGTACCATCACATTCCGGAAAACAAAACAGGTACACACATCTGTGCTGTCTACCACCCTAGCGACCCACCTGGCCACACCCCCTCCTAACACCTCTGTGGACGGGCTGGTGGAGCTCTACAACACAGCTCTCTCCCTCAGTCTGGACTCTGTTGCCCCTCTCATAACCCGGCAGGTCTCCCTCTCTCGCCCCGCCCCCTGGTTTACTCCCGAGCTTCGCCTCATGAAGGCAGCCGGCCGCCGGCTTGAGAGGCGCTGTAAAACATCTGGCCTCACTGTACACCATGATGCTTACAAAGACCATGTCAGGGAATACAAGGAGGCCCTCTCTAAGGCAAAGATACTCTACTACTCCAAGCTTATCAATAACCAACAAAACCACCCCAAAAAACTTTTCACAACCATCAAGTGTCTCCTGCGCCCCCCCGACGCTCCCCAACCCTCTGACGCATTGGACCTGTGCTCCCGGTTCCTGGAGTTCTTCCACAACAAAGTGGAGACCATCCATAACCTCCTCCTCCAACACTCTCCGCCTCTCTCTCACACTGCCCTTCATCTTGGTGCCGACACCCTGCAGTGCGGTCTCTCCGCTTTTGCAACACTGGATGCTGGCCAGGTGCACGACTTAGTGTCTAGAGCTAAGTCCTCCTTCTGCAAGCTGGACCCTATGCCCACCTCCCTGGTGAAAACCTGCCTACCTGTTATCTGCCCCTTCATTACTGACATCATCAACTGCTTGCTAGGTTCTGGTGTGGTGCCCGCAGGCTTCAAAACTGCAGCAGTCATCCCCACCCTGAAAAAGCCCGGTCTGGACCCCGACGACCCCAATAACTATCGCCCGATCTCCAACCTTCCTTTCCTAAGTAAAATCCTGGAAAGAGCAGTGGCTTCCCAGCTCCAACACCACATGGCCCACCATGAGCTTTTTGAACCCCTCCAGTCTGGCTTCAGAATTCACCATAGCACCGAGACTGCCCTCATTAAAATCACAAACGACCTCCTCACTGCCGCCGACAATGGCCTCATCTCCATTCTCATCCTCCTCGATCTCTCAGCAGCCTTTGACACAGTATCCCACTCCATCCTCCTCACCCGTCTTGCTGAGCTTATTGGGCTCAGTGGCTCAGCCCTCTCCTGGTTTCAGTCCTACCTCTCCAACCGCCAACAATATGTCACCTTAAACAATGCCACCTCCACCTTGGCACCAGTCAACCATGGTGTTCCCCAGGGATCTGTGCTCGGCCCTCTACTATTCACCATTTACATGCTCCCCCTTGGTCAAATCATTCGTCATCACGGTCTCAGTTTTCACTGCTATGCTGATGATACCCAACTATACATCAGCACCAAACCCTCAACTCAGCTTCCACCGGCTCCACTCATCAACTGTCTGCAAGAACTTAAAACCTGGATGATCTCTAACCTACTCAAACTGAACAGCAATAAAACTGAGCTCATAGTCGTGGCCCCCAAGTCACTGCTCAGGAAGGTTGGGGATCTTCTTCTGGAAGTGGATGGCTGCTCTATCACCCCATCCTCCGTAGTCCGCAACCTGGGTGTCCTCCTTGACCCCACCCTGTCATTTCAGTCCCATATCAAAAATGTCACTAAATCTGCTTTCTACCACCTGAGAAACATTGCAAGACTCCGACCCTCACTCTCAGACTCAGTCGCTGAAACCCTCATCCACTGCTTCATCTCCACCCGTCTGGACTACTGTAATGCCATCCTCACAGGTCTCCCCTCCAAAACCCTGGACCGATTGCAATATGTCCAGAACTCAGCTGCCAGGGTTTTAACTGGCACTAAGCCCTGGCAGCACATCACCCCCACCCTGATGCAGCTCCACTGGTTACCAGTTAAGTCCCGGATCAAGTTCAAAATCCTCCAACTCACCTACAAGTCCCTGCATGCTCTGGCCCCCCGTTACCTCTCTGACCTCCTCCATCCTTACACCCCCCTGCGGTCCCTCAGGTCCTCTGCTAAGGACCAGCTGGCAACTCCCAGCACCAGACTCAAGACCTTTGGGGACAGGGCCTTTTGTGCGTCTGCCCCCACTCTGTGGAATCTGCTCCCCCTCCATATCCGCTGTGCCACTTCAGTGGAGTCCTTCAAGAAGCTCCTGAAGGCTCACCTCTTCTCAGAGGCCTATGACCTCTAACCCGCCCCCACCCCCCTGTGTACACAATCACTGTACTTCCCCCCTTTTTTGTGAAGCGACCTTGGGTACCTTGAAAGGCACTATATAAATTCAAATTATTATTAAATTATTATTATTGAAAACAAGAAGATCTATTAACACCAAATCCATATTTCCTGTTATTTTGGTGAAAGTAATGCAAAAGTAATGTAAAAGTAGTGTAATGCCTTACAATTCAAAGACACTAATATTGTAATGTAACTAACTACTTTGAAAGAACAAGTAATAAATACTGCATTCCGCTTTTGAAATAACTTGGCCAACACTGGTTAAAGGGTGAGGGTATTTTACGGTATATTCACAGGTGTGTGTTTATAATACGGGAGAAAGGTAGTGAGGGTATAGTCACAGGTGTGTGTGTAAGATGTAAAGGTGGGAACACACCAAACGCGTTGGGTGCGGTGGCGGCGTTGAAAAATCTTATTTTTGCATAGGGAACCATTGGTTTAGGCGCGATAATGCGTTGGCCGCGGTAAAGCGGCGCTTTGGGCGCGGTAGCCGCATTACCAAAGCGTCACCACACCATCGCGCAAGTTAAAAAAATTTAACCTTTAATGCTCCATCGCGTGACGTTTAGCCGCATTGGCCAATCAACTTTCACAACGAGTACAGCGAAGCACCGGTGTTTATGCCTATATCTACGCCAGCCACGGTCCCGTCACAGCCAGGTAGGGTAATGTAGGCTACTTGTCTTTATTTTCTACTGCCCTGCGCACAATGCTGCTGTAAATGTGTTTGGTATGGTGCTGTTTGTGTTCATTTCCGAGTGACGTGAATCTGTAATGCTGTTTTAAGGCTATTTGTTCCGTTCAGTTGCTGTTTATTTGTCTTTTGGCACAATTGTTGGCCGTGTTGTTGTTGTTTTTGTGCGGACATGAACGCTGTTGTGTCGGGTTGGGTCTGATCGCAGCCATGGTTGATTAGGGGAATAAATATATCGGGGGGGAGACTAGCTGCTTAGTGCGTTGAACCATTTTTTGACACAAAATGACCAAGCGCCAGATCAGGTGCGTTGGGCGCTTTGGTCACCGCACCCAACGGGTTTGGTGTGTTCGCACCTTAAGGTGAGCCTAGCAAAGGTGACACAAGGGAAAGCGAGGATGGATCCCAACCGAGTGCGTGAGCTCATGGCTGTGCTACTCCATGGCAATTATCCGGATAGCTTGACCGCTAAGCAGCGGTTCGTCATTAAGAGGAAAGCGGAGTCCTTCAGGATAAAGGGTAAGGGTGCATGTCATTTGGCCTTAGGAAAAGGAGATATAACATACGATTAATCGTAATAATATAACATTACAATTCTAGATGGAGAGTTGCACTATCTCTGCGGGCGCAAATAAAACCCAACCAGAGCACCTGGCGAAGGTGGTTTGCTCTGCAGAGGAGGCAAATGCACTGTTTGTGGAGTTCCACTGCAGCGCTATTGGTGGACACTGTGGGAGGGAGAAAACCCACAGTGCCATCTTCAGCCGCTTTTACTGGCCAGGCATGGAGGACGATATTAGGAAGTGGTTTTACAATGGTTGTAGAGTTCAAAGGTTTGATGTAAATATATTACTTAAAATGTAGAACTCTTGTCTGTAAATACAACTAGGCCTACTAACTTGTGCAATTATGTGGATAACTCTTTCTGATACTATACTCAAAAGACTTAGTTTTCAACATTATCTTTCCGTTTAGATTTTGCAGTGTCCTGAGTGCCAATCGAAGAGGGCCAGTATAAAAGAAAAAAAGGAGTATCAGCCAATTGAAGTAAAGGAAACAATAGCACACATTGTCAGCTTTCAACACATCATCAATTATATTTATCTAATGCTAATTTTTTATCTTCCCACAGGTCACAGAGCCACTTGAACTGGTTGGGATGGACCTAGTAGGTAAACTCACTCAAACCGAAGGTGGTAACCAATACATTTGTGTAATGGTTGATTATTTCACCAAATGGGCAGAGGCTTACCCACTAAAGAGCAAAACAGCAGATGAGGACACCAATTGTATTCTTGATTTCTTTTACAAATTTGGTGCACCTAAAAGACTGCTAACAGACCAAGGTTCCGAGTTTCGGAACAAGGTAAAGTAATGCTGCATTATGAATCCTAATATACAAGTACTACTGTGCTGACACTTTGTTCTAATTTCAAGGTCAACTATGGTTTGTGCGAGAGGCTGGGCATTAAAAGGAGCCTGTGCTCGCCCTACCACCCCCAGACCAATGGCCTTGTTGAAAAACTCAATGGCACCATACAAAGGTATAGGACTATACTAATTTTTAAATGCATGCCAACATTTTGGTGCTAAAACTGTAGAGGTGAAGATTCCACATACAATCTAAACAAGAAATTCAGAACTATGTTATTTATGGTATCGGACAAATAACGATCTCTCCTGCATTCTCATTTCTATTCTATTCATTTTTCAGATCCCTCAACAAACTGGTGGCCAAGAAACCCAAAACATGGGACAAAGTCCTCCAGGCCACCATGTATGGCCTGTGGACCAAAAAGCAATTAACCACAAATTGCAGTCTGTACTTTTTGATGTTTGGGAGGGAGGCAAGGTATCCCTCAGATGTGCCACAGGAGTACGAGGTAGCATTATCTAATGTTCTCATACATTTTATTCTTAAACTGTTTTAATTTGGCTCATATGGTACCAATTCTATGTTCGATCTTAATGTGATTTATGACAGGTCAGCGAATCCAAGGTCTCCAACCTCGTCCTAAACGATGTCCTTCCTGACTCATTAAAACAGCAGGAGAAAACTTATGATGACGTTCAGGAGAAAACTTATGATGACGTTAAGGCAAATGTGGCCAAAAGCCAGAAAAGGGTGAGGGAGAGGAAGGAGGAGAGGGGCCAGGAGGATAATTTCCAGGTTGGCGAAATGGTGCTGCGCCAAAACAAACGGCAGGAGGCGAGGAAAGGGGGATAGATGGATATGCTGGGGCCCTACATAATTTCCCACCTGGAGGGAAAAAGTGCTGACCTTGTGTCCGAGAAGGGGGAGACCAAGATGAAGGTCAACATTGACCATCTTACTCGCTATTTCCAGCCAGAGGAGAGGATCCCTGCAAAACTTCAAAAAATGCAGAATCCTTCTCCTTTGGCTGAGCCACTAGCTAAAGAAGAAACCTGTAAGTTATTTGACAGTAGTATACCCTAAATTATGCATTATGAAAACATTACTGAAAACTATCAGTTTCCTTTACAGTAATACGAAGCATATTGGCTGGGAGGGGTAAGCAGCGATTGTGGGCCAAATTTGGGCCCTATAAGGTTTACGCTGAGAATTTATTGGACTTCGCCCCAGGAAAACTATTGGAGAGCGAAGTACTTTACATCAATTATTTCATGTATATTTAATGTTCCAATATTTTTTTGCCTTTACATTGTCTGAGAAATGGTGGATCACAAGTTACTCTTTACGTTATAGGTGGTGAATGCATACCTTACAGGTGTTGGAAGGCAAACCACAACCTACATAATAGACTCGTACGCCATGACCTGTCTCTGGCAGGGGAGAACAAACCGCTCAAGAAGAGTAAGTGGCTTTCTAAACAATTGTTTTTTTGTTTTGTTTTTATCTGTGTGGGGTCAATCTTAATTTTGTTTTTAGATTAACCTGTCGGACCGGGCTGACAGGTTGACAGGGCTGCTATAATTATCATCATCATCATCATCTTCAACCGCTCATCCGAAATCGGGTCGCGGAGGCAGCAGCTTGAGCAGGGAACCCCAAACTTCTCTTTCCCGGGCCACCTCAACCAGCTCTGACTGGGGGATCCCGAGGCGTTCCCAGGCCAGCGTGGAAATATAATCTCTCCACCTAGTCCTGGGTCTTCCCCGAGGCCTCCTTCCAGCTGGACGCTCCTGGAACACCTCCCTAGGGAGGCGCCCTGGGGGCATCCTTACCAGATGCCCGAACCACCTCAACTGGCTCCTTTCAACGCAAAGGAGTAGCGGCTCTGCCCCGAGTTCCTCACGAATGACTGAGCTTCTCACCCTATCTCTAAGGGAGACGCCAGCCACCCTCCTGAGAAAGCCCATTTCGGCCGCTTGTACCCGGGATCTCGTTCTTTCGGTCATTACCCAGCCTTCATGACCATAGGTGAGGGTAGGAACAAAGATCGCCCGGTAGATCGAAAGCTTTGCCTTACGACTCAGCTCTCTTTTCGTCACAACAGTGTGGTAAAGCGAGTGCAAAACCGCCCCTGCTGCTCCGATTCTACGGCCAATCTCACGCTCCATTGTTCCCTCACTCGCAAACGAGACCCCGAGGTACTTGAACTCCTTCACTTGGGGTAAGGACTCATTCCCTACCTGTAGTAGACAATCCATCAGTTTCCTGCTGAGCACCATGGCCTCAGATTTAGAGGTGCTGATCCTCATCCCAACCGCTTCACACTCGGCTGCGAACCGATCCAATGAGAGCTGAAGGTCACAGGCCAATGATGCCATCAGAACCACATCATCCGCAAACAGCAGAGATGAGATCCTCAGCCCACCAAACTGCAACCCCTTCCCACCACGACTACGCCTTGATATCCTGTCCATGAATATCACAAACAGGAGTGGTGATAAAGCGCAGCCCTGGCGGAGGCCAACCCCCACCGGAAACGGGTCCGACTTACTACCGAGAACCCGTACACAGCTCTCGCTTTGAGCGTACAGAGATTGGATGGCCCTGAGAAGGGACCCCCTCACCCCATACTCCCGCAGAGAGGAAGGCTACGGCGGTCGAGTAGAATTTTCAGCATTCGAGAATTTATGTCATCACCTCCAATCGCTGTAGTCAGAGCGAGTCAGAGCCGTAGTCCGTCTGTTTACAACGGCAGAATGGGTTTTTGACATTGTGAGCGCTACACCAACTGCAGCAAGTAGCCGGTCTAAGTGTTGCTAGGTGATAGTGGAGCCCGTTGGAATCTTTCCCTGGCGCCGTAGCCGTCCCTAAAACACCGCTGCTTAAAGTCCCTAATATCTCCCGGGGAACCCGGTCATAAGCCTTCTCCAGATCTACAAAACACATGTAGACTGGATGAGCAAACTCCCAAGCTCCCTCTAGGATCCTTGCTAGAGTGAAGAGCTGGTCCGTTGTTCCACGGCCAGGATGGAATCCGCATTGTTCCTCTTCAATCTGAGGTTCGACTATCGGCCGAACCCTCCTTTCCAGCACCTTGGAGTAGACTTTGCCGGGGAGGCTGAGAAGTGTGATACCCCGGTAGTTGGCACACACTCTCTGGTCCCCCTTTTTGAAAATAGGAACCACCACCGAGTCTGCCACTCCTTCGGCACTGAACCTGACTTCCACGCAATGTTGAAGAGGCGTGTCATCCAAGACAGCCCCTCCACACCCATTGCTTTCAGCATTTCTGGACAGATCTCATCAAACCCCGGGGCTTTGCCACTGTGGAGTTGTTTGACTACCTCAGTGACTTCCACCAGGGAAATTGACGATGATCCCCCATCAGCCTCCAGCTCCAACATAGAGGGCGTGTCAGTCGAATTCAGGACTTCCTCAAAGTGCTCCTTCCACTGACCGACCACCTCCTCAGTTGAGGTCAACAGCGTCCCATGCTTACTGTACACAGCTTGGATGATTCCCCGCTTCCCTCTCCTGAGGTGCCGGACGGTCTTCCAGAAACACTTTGGTGCCGACCGAAAGTCCTTCTCCATGGTTTCTCCGAACTTCTCCCACACCCGCTGCTTTGCCTCTGTCACGGCAGAGGCTGCAGCCCTTTGGGCCTGTCGATACCTTGCAACTGCCTCAGGAGTCCCCCGAGATAACATATCCCGGAAGCACTTCTTCTTCAGTCGGACGGCTTCCCTGACCACCGAGGTCCACCACGGCGTTCGAGGGTTACCGCCCCTTGAGGCACCTAAGACCTTGAGACCACAGCTGCCTGCCGCAGCTTCAGCAATGGAAGTTTTGAACATCGACCACTCGGGTTCAATGCCCCCAACCTCCACAGGGATGCTAGAAAAGCTCTGCCGGAGGTGCAAATTAAAGATCTCTTGAACAGGGGCCTCCGCCAGACGTTCCCAGTTCACCCGCACTACCCGTTTGGGCTTACCAGGTCTGTCCAGAGTCTTCCCCCACCCTTTGACCCAACTCACAACCAGAAGGTGATCAGTTGACAGCTCCGCCCCTCTCTTCACCCGAGTGTTCAAAACATGCGGCCTCAGATCAGATGATACGATCACGAAATCGATCATCGACCTTCGGCCTAGGGTGCTCTGGTACCATGTACACTTATGAGCATCCTTATGTTCGAACATGGTGTTCGTTATAGACAAACCATGACCAGCACAGAAGTCTAACAACAAACGACCACTTGGGTTCAGATCGGGGAGGCCGTTCCTCCCAATCACGCCTCTCCAGGTGTCTCCATCATTGCCCACATGCGCGTTAAAGTCTCCCAGCAGAACTATGGAGTCCCCTACCGGAGCCCCATGCAGGACTCCGTTCAGGGTCTCCAAGAAGGCCGAATACTCCGAACTGCTGTTCGGTGCATACGCACAGACAACAGTCAGAGTCTTTCCCCCCCATAGCCCGGAGGCGTAGGGACGCGACCCTCTCGTCCACCGGGGTAAACTCCAACGTAGTAGCGCCCAGCCGGGGGCTCGTGAGTATCCCCACACCGGCCCGGCGTCTCACACGTTGGGCAACTCCACAGAAGAATAGAGTCCAACCCCTGTCCAGAAGTACGGTTCCAGAGCCAAGACTGTGCCATGGAGGTAAGCCCCACCAGATCTAATTGGTAGCGCTCCACCTCCCGCACCAGTTCCGGCTCCTTCCCCCACAGCGAGGTGACGTTCCACGTCCCCAAAGCCAGCCTCTGCCGCCCGGATCTGGTCCGTCGTGGTCCCCGCCCTTCACTGCCACCCTTAAGGAAGCGCACCCGACCCCAGCGGTTCGTCTGACGAGTGGTGGGCCCATCAGTTTTAGAGGGAGTTGATGCCACGTAGCTCCTTCGGGTTGTGCCCGGCCGGGCCCCGTGGCAGACCCTGCCACCAGACACTCGCAGGCGGGCCCCCTTTCTGGGCCTGGCTCCAGACGGGGGCCCCGGGCTACCTCTGGGCGGGGGCACACTTCCTCTAGCTTGCTCTTCCATGAGGTCTTTGTGAACCATTCTTAGTCGGGCCCCTCACCTGAGACCACTTTGCCTTGGGAGACCCTACCAGGAGCACTAGGCTCCGGACAACACAGCTCTCGGGCGGTAGTGGCGAAGTGGGTAGGGAGTTCGCCTCTGGTGTGCAGGGTCGGAGGTTCGATCCCCCGTCTCCCCGCCACATGTCAATGTGTCCCTGGGCAAGACACTGAACCCCGAATTGCTCCCGATAGTTAGCTTAGTTAGCTTAGCACCCTAGTGCTAAGCCTACCCTGCGTGGTAGCTGCTGCTGCTATCGGTGTATGAATGTGTGTGTGACTGGGTGAATGTGTACAAAAAAAACCAATGTAAAGCGCTTTGGGTCTGTGATAAATGGAGATATAGCGCTATACAAGTCCATTTACTCTCAGGTTCACAGGGGCACACAAACCTCTCCACCACGGTAAGGTGATGGTTCCCGGAGAGGTACCTCACCATCATTTCTCTTTCTGTGACATCACAGAAAGAGACATGTAGGGTTAGACAGTGAGACCATAAAACACTCTTTCTGCCTTTTCTCAGGCTAGGATGATCCGATTTCAATTTTTTTTGCACATTTATACTTCATAGGATCTCCGAGTTCAATACACCTTCATATTCCAACCGGTGAAGTAGGCCTTTAACCAAAAAGAAGTCCACTACCCTGTGGACCAGGAGGGTGTGGCAAGGCTGCGGCTAGAGCTGGCCATGTCTATACTGAGAGATTCAGGTATACAGTACTGTAACAGGTCAATTTAATTGTGTCCGTATTAACATGTTACTTTATTAATGTCTTTCTAATTTTAACAGATGACCTCACCCAGTTGTGCCGGACTTGTGGGTAGGAGAGCTCGGGGGCAGAGGTCGATGACTGGGTAAGAGGTTTTGGGAATTTAAGTACAGACCAACATTCAGCTGGAGGACTGGGAGAAACCTTTGTTACCTCAAGATCACTGGGTGAGCACTTAAGCACACAGCTATTGCAAATGTATAGTTTAATTCACCTAACTTGCATGTCTTTGCACCTTTTTTGGAGGACACTGGAGCAGCTGAAGTATGGGTAGACTGACTACCGACAGAAAAGGGACTACAGCTAAGATTTGAGTCCAGAATCTGACACACGGCTATTGATTTTCATTTAATTGACTGTACATCCTACTCTGAATAAAATATGTGAAGGTCACAGAATGGTTACAATAACCTAAAGATTTTTCTTTCCTCTTTCAGATTGAGTGCTCGCAATGCAACATGTGGCTTCACATGGTATGTGTTAGAAGCCCTTCAGCAGAAGGAAATTATATCTGCACATCCTGCTGAAAAATGTCTGCTGGAAGTTGACCGGTGCATTGCCTACACATGAAAGGAAAGGACAACTTGTACAAAATCCAAATGGCTGATAGGAAAATGTTTCACTTTGATCTTGAAAGGATTACCTACTTCATTCAGGACAAACCTAACAAGCTAAATTCAATGTACATTGTCTTTTCTTATGTGATTTATTTTTGATTTGTTAACTGGGTAATAGGGGCAAAAATGTCAGTCTGTAGATGTGCAAAGCTGGGAGAGACCTACCCCAATTACCAGCTGTAATTAAAGAAATATGTGGTTCTACAAAGTATTTCCCCGGGGGGGCTGAATACTTTTCTCTCCATTTTTTTCAACTTCACAATTATATCAAATAAAATAACAAACTAAATGAGTGTGTGTGGTTGTAATATAAGAAGAAACTTAAATCTCAATTGAAATTGTTGATTCTACAGAAGAATATCATGTGACTGATATCTTATCAATATTATCAATACAATATTTTCAATGTATAAGCAGCATTTTGCTATTGTAGCCTTCGTAGTTAGTCAGGTGGGAATAAAACTGCAATTCACTTATTTCACATACGGTAGGCCTACATTTGATTTATTTTTTATATAGGGGAGAACGGGGTAATCTGAGCCACGTTTTACATTTGCTCCCCTCTAAGGGAGCTAAAATGATTTATCACTCAAATTTATACGTTTCCCATTAATTCAGGATGTTTCCTAGAAATGGGCATTAGCAGAATTTTTAAAAGACAAAAGGCAGTGAAAATATGATTGTTTAAAAAAAAGTTGTCATGTGGCTCAGTTTACCCCAGCTGTGAGGTAAACTGATCCACTTACTTTTTCCACTCTGAAACTACCATAACAACACATATTGTCACAGTAAGAATCCTGAAAGCTAGCCACACATTCCAGAACTAATGTTGGACTAGTAAAAGAATGATGGGGTTTGGTCAATTAAGCAAAGCAAATTTTCTTAACACTTGAAAGTAACTCTGAACAAAATCAAATACAACATATTATAATTCAAAAGGTTTTAATAAGATTCAAATGAAATATAGAACCAGTTAGATTAGAACACAGTCTGGGGGTCAGAACACAGGACCCTTAGAGCCAGCTAGTGTCTGGAGGTCAAAGCATAGGAAAATCAGAACCAGCGAGGACAGCCTGGGACTCAGAACACAGGAGAAGACCCAACTGGATTATAACACCAGCCTGTCATACTCTACAACTAGGCCTACTCTACATTCCAGCCCTGAAGGTTACAGGGAAAGATGAGAAGGTGCTCTTTCCGTGTGGTTGCCCCAGGTCGTCTTCCTGGTGTATTTCCTTGGCATGATGGCTTTTCTACATTGTGTATGACATTAAAATAAAACATATGTTATGTAATATTACATTAAAATATGTTTAAGACTAAACTTAAAGGCCTACTTCACTGGTTTGAATATGAAGGTTTATTGAATTCTGAGATCCTATGTAGGGGAAGGTGGGGTGATTTGTGCAACTTTTTACTCAAAGTGATTTTAAAGTGAGGCCTTGACAGTTATGTCTCCAACTCAAATATGTACATATATTTCAGGATGTTGTGCATCCCTGGCAATAAAAACTTTGGATCTGGAATAAACTGTTTAAGAAATATAGCTTTCGGAAAAAAAGTTGTCTTGACGCACAAATCACCCCACTACGTGGGGTGATTTGTGCGTCATTGTGTCACAATGACAAAGTCACCATCATCATCTTTCTGGCCATCTGAACTCTCATCAGTGGTGTCGTTAAGTGGAATTAAGATGTCACTCTCTTCTGAGCTACTGTAGACAATCACTTTCTTTTGGTGACCAGCGTATACAGCCATGCCACTGGCACAACTCTCAGAAATGTACTTTGCACTAGTTGCTCCGTGCTTGTGGAACCAACTGCCACCTGACAAATGTGATTCCCCCTACATTTCTGCCTTTAAATCAAGGCTCAAAACCCATATGTACACCCTGGTGTTTCCTCCCCATTAACTATCTTACCTCTGCACTACTATCTGTGTTTATGTGGATGTATGGGCTTTACGTCTTTTATTTTGGTTATTGTTATTGTACCTTCATTGTTTACCTACTGAATGCACTATGTACAGCACTTTGGACAGTGCAAACTGTCATAAATGTGCTTTTATAAATACATTTTACTTACTTACTTACTTATAACTCACCCAGGCCCTTGCGCACAAATCACCCCATCCCCAGAATTTTGGATAATAGGCATGATGCAGCCATTTAGGGTTGACATTGTGCTAACTATATAGACTCAAAGTGTAGCATACCAAAGCACTAAAACATGTGTCAAATGTTTTCAAACGTGTCTATAATTGTTCAGACACAATAATCAAAAAACCTTGATCATGGAAATTTTACTTTGAAAGGCAAAACACAGTTTTTTGAGCTTAAATGTGCTTATATCTTATTCCTTGTGTCTCCCTTCTTTACAGGATGAGTCAAATGGATGGCTCTTCTTAAATATGTGGTCACATTTCCAATTTCTTCCACGGTTTTCTAGAAACAAGGGGTTTTGCAACTTCCAAAATGCACAAATCACCCCACCTTCCCCTACTATAAATGTGCAATTTTTTTTTAAATCGGTTCATTCTAGCCTGAGAAAAGGCAGAAAGAGTGTTTTTTTTTAACCCTATATGCACATTTATACTACATAGGATCTCAGAATTCAATACACCTTCATATTCAAACCGGTGAAGTAGGCCTTTAACTTGTGCCTCATGGTGGGGGAAAGTGAGACAGTGGCTCACTTTCCACCACAGCATTTGGCTCACTTTCCCCCACCACCACAATTTGAGAAAAAAACTACCTCTCTTAGCATTTCAGGCTAATCTTCAGTTATCAGCATCACATGGTTTCATATGTTGGTAGTTCATCAACACGTATGATAGAAGTTTTTCTACGTGAATACATTTGCTTTGGCACAACAGTTGATTAAGTTGACAGCAAGAACATTTACTTTTACATGCAAAATACCTATTTTGGTGAACAAAAACATGCTTTCCACAGCACCATGAGGTCCTCTCTTTCAGGGCCATGGGGAAATGAGAGGGGCTTGAAAACATATATCTCACATGACCACAAATGTTTTCCGTTGCCTAGATACAGGGGGTGGCTCACATTACCCGATGCCTCAGATTCCCCCGTTCTCCCCTATAGTGATGAGAAAAGACTAGCACTAATTTTTGCCACAAACTTCGTAGCGTACCGACTAAGGTATTGACACAAAGTGTATGTACGCTGACAAGAGAAAGAAATGGGGTCGCTGGTTCGACTCTGACAGACAGACTATTTATCTTTTTTGGTTGGGGGCAAATGTAATGATCCAGATCAGGGCAACTGGTGACAGTAGGCTCGATGCCCGCAAACGTGAAATGATTAGGCCTACCTACAATATGTTCATGTTGTCCATATGAATCCGATCTAGGCTACTTAATATTAAGACTTCCATAGCCTACAGTTTGTTAGTGGAACAGTGTGAGGTAAGATTTGTGTCACACGTGCGTAACAGCAGGAAGTTTGGAGTCAGTTGTTGGCTTTGGGGCAACGTGTGGCGATCAGATTAATTTGTGGCAACACAGCGGCAAATAGCCTACCACCGATCGTGTTTAATATGCATCACCTGTAGGCCTGTTTCCCACTCATCACTATGATATTCTACATTACGAGGAACCGTCCAGATTATAAATGATTCTGTTTTTAAATCGGAGGACAGTAGCCTATACATTTAGAAAACTAACGCATGGGATAGGCTACTTTTCTTGTCATTATAATTTCGTACTGAATACATCTTATTATTCATGTTGTCTGCTTTGGTTATGTGATTGAAATAAGCTTATCATGATGTTTTAAAAATAAACCGACAAATGAATGCGACATAGAGACGAAATATTCCTGGTTTATTTGTTGGATTATCTGGTGACAGGTTTGTATAGGCTATGGCGCGTGTAGGTGACTGTGTCGATGCCTTGTGAAAATAACGCAAACCTAAATAAATTGATAGGCTGTGTGTGGTTGAATACAAGATGTTCTCGTCAGTTTGAAAAAGTTGGACATATATCGCTATTATATGGAACTACTTGAGAAGGGTCGGGGATTATTCTTCCATTCAGCGTTTTAGTGAAATGTACAGTTTGGGGTAAAATAGCCTATTAGTGTCAAAAGTTAAGCGAAAAGTTGGCTGTGTTAGCTGTGGCTAAGTGTGATAGAACCAGTTTAATTTGTGATTACACTTGGACAAATACCATTGTATTTCAGGCGTTTTTCTATCATCACTACAATGTGTTATTCACTACTTGGAACCACCGTCATTGCTTAGAACCAATGTAGATTTTAGCCTACATGGTCAAATTCGAGTATGAAGATTGAATGATAGTAGGCTATTGTTACTTGCTGTAGTTTGGTCTGGCTTTGAGAGAATAGGTAAATGTAGAAAACAAATGATCAGGGGCGTGCAGTCTTTCTTAAACGGATGCTATTTAACACTGTGGGTTTTAATCATAGGGTTTAAGGGGTTTGGAGAGCGATAGTTGAAGCAAGATATGGTGACACTTAGTTTGGCTTAAGACGCGATGGAGTGTTGATATGATTTTTTCTGTTTGCTTACTGACAGTAGTGCGCTTTGAGGTGCGTATTTTTGTTTGCGGTTGGTTTGAGGAGTAGCCTATATTTGTAATGACAGTGACAGTGTGGTTCATATATCTGTTATTTTGCTTTGTTGTAGGCCTATTTATTAGTCTGAGTGAACAGGTGAGCGTAAACAGTGGTGCTTGTAGGAAATTATGTACATGAGATACTGAGGGTGGGCCAGGTAGAGGTAGGTGCAGAGAGAGGTAAGGGAAAGCATAAGACAGAAGTCTAATATTTGAGTTTAATTCCTGACGTTTTGCTGGACACTGTGGAATGGATCTAGGGTTCTTGTGTTTCTGAGTGCAGTCTGTGGAAGTTCTACCACACTGGGTGTACTGTTCTTTTACTGACACTATTTCTGCACTGCTTGTGTTCAATAAAATCTCGTTTCAATGATCATTGTTGTTGTCTTTTCTTTTGTGATGCTCGTCTCTAGGACACAGAGCTTGTATTGCATATTTGAACTTTGATTTGAGACACTGTATGTGAAAAGCGTAAATAATAGATCATCATAAAACGTTGCCAGTTGATTACTTAGATTAAAAAAATATATTTTATGTATTCCAATTTTAACAGAAATGTTTAAATGAATATGCAACTTTGCTATAGGCCTTTATAAATGCATTTTCTAGGCTACATGTATTTCCAGAATAAATGTATCATAAATCAGTGATAAGAATTTGAGGTGTACAAGTGAATGTTGTAGAAAAAGAAAATAACTAATGTTGAGATAATGTCCGTCAAAGATGGGAGAAATAAACAGACGCAAACAGAAAAGGATTAGTCAAAGAAACACCTTGTAGCCTACATTTTTCGACCATTTATTTGTACTACACTATTCTGCAATTTGCTCATATTTGACATGCATTGTACTTTTATACTTCAATATTTGCCTATGTAAATATGGCAATACTATGTAACTTCGTCCGACTTTGTGGCACACCGTGTAAATTTTGTCCCAGCAAGTTTTTAATGAATGGGTAGATGAGCAGGGGCGGATCTACCGGGGTGGCATGGAGTGGCAACTGCCACCCTAAAAAAAGCCTTGCCACCCCAGCTGCCACCCCAGTTGGCAGCGCCAAATTAAACATTTATTTTTGGCTGTTAAGAGACATTTACGAGCGCGAGTTTCAAATGTCCGACTGCAAGTGAAAGTAGCCAGGTAATATTGCCCCACCCCGATCCCCCGCGACCCACTCCCGAGACTCCTAACCGTTCCTAACGGCACTGATTTTGAATACATGGAAGGCGTGCGAGAGACGGATCCAAACCTCTCTAGACTAACGAAGCAAGCAGCACAGGAGAGACTACACTCTCCAGGTATTACTGATCAATTGTCTATCTCTGAAAAAATGACAATAATGAGAAAAGAGCAGGGCTAATGGAGTTGTAGTTTTCCTATAAAGTTAATATGCTGCTGTGTGGTGACAATGACTAGAGGTTAATAATAACATTAGGAACTCGTGAATGCCTCGGAAAAACTACAATAACGTTCACATCAGCGAAGATTGTGCACTACTGTAGGCTACTGATCCAAATTCCACAACTCATTACTTGTGTTACAGTTTAGTAGGCTACCATATTTATTCATTTATAGTTGGTTGCTCCACCTTAAGTCAGCCCAGGCAGGACAGGATAGTTAAGTTTCAGTTTCGTTTTTCATCTCAGTGTTGGACAGCTGTTCGCTCAGCTGAAGGGCTCGAGCCTCATGGAGCAGACAGCGCGAGTCAGTCTAAAAGTCAGCGAGGATCACGCTCACAAATCAAAAAGCTAAATTATAAAATAAAGCTATCTCTTCCTCCCTCTGTCCACTGCACACTTAGTCACTAGTAGCTTAAAGGAAATACATGAGAATTAAAACCTCATTTTGCACTTTATTATTTTTGAAGATTTGAAGATTGCATGCAAGTAAAATACCACCAGCCACTACATTCTCAATGATAGACGTGAATAATCACTTCTTCTTTTTTTCTAAACCAATTTGTTTTTAACAATAGAGGAGAATAAATATTTGAAAGCAATACATAATGCATGATATTACTGCATTATATTCTATTCTATTGTTGTCACTGGGAACCTAAATTTTGTAAATTACTTTACATAAACTTGATGCAAACAAATTCACCAGAATGCAAGAAATGAAGTGATGAATGCTCAAAAATTTCTGGGGGGGCACCCCCAGACCCCCCATTTAAAAGGTGTCCTAAACCAAGGTTTAATCATAACCTATACCCTTGAAATTCATTAATTATTTTGTTTAATTTTATCTATAGGCCTTTGTATAAGGATATACTTCCTAATTTTTATCACACTATTTTAAATTAAAGTCTTTGGTTGTGCTTATCAATTGCTCCTAATAACCAGTAGGCCTATTTCTGTGTTGGACATTACTGAACCTCTTCCCATTTACAGTGTGTTTAACAGGTCGCTGTTTGTGACCAAACATAGGAAAATGCCACACAATATTTTGATGAATGATTTTATCTGTATTGTATGTAAATTACTAGAATATTTGAATAACTTGATATTTGCACTCAAGTTAGACTGATGATTGAGATCTGATGGGAGTATCTCATATTAACACAGAGAAATACCAAAGACTCACTGTTAACTAAGTACTTATTGCAGCCCTATTTGCATAGCTTTTGAGCCCCATGCTGGTGTATTAGTGCAGGTGTTTGTTGTGAGGCAGGTAATGTAGTAATTATTCAGTAATAATAATCTTTAAAATTGTCTTGACACCTTTTATGTTTAAATGTAAGGCTTCACTCGTGCTACAATACATTAAGTATTATATTATTTGGTCAACATATCTAAATGTGGGGGCTTTCCCAAGTACATATTTATTTATATGGCTTTAATTAAATCGGCATACTGTATATACATCCGCCATAGGTTGCCACCCCTTAAAATCTCCTGCCACCCTCTTGCCACCCCATGAATATTTTTCTAGATCCGCCCCTGTAGATGAGATTGCTGGTTCGACTCCGACACAAATTAGTTTTCTTCCCCCCCGCGCAGAAGACAAAAAATTGTTTATGTACTTTGGGACCAAACGGTTTATAGCATCATGTTTTAAAATAAACCGATAAATGAATGCAAAGAGAGACGATGTTTTGAATAGGTTTATTTCCGGGTTTTTAGACAAGGGGTCCTAAATAGACACGCCTACAAAACATCTGCAAATGCCACCAGCTACCCTGATCACCAGTTGATCTGACACACCGGTACAGTCCCGCAACCTGGCGGTCAAGTGGTGCATTACAAACAATATAAACAAGAAAGAGGGTCAATGGCTCTTGCACCATGTACACAACAGAATTTTTTTCGTGTACACGGTTAACCGTGACGTCATTGTCAACCGGGTAACTTTAATCTTTAGGTTATCTTTCATCACTCTTTTGTGGCTGTGACTCGAGCTCGAGCACGGCAACTCCCCGTGTGTGTGTGTTTGCGCCGATACACACACGCCGAGGGAAAGAGAGGTTGCGTTCCGAATCGCACACTCTTTCTTTTTTATATTCTACATACTACATCCGACGATAAAAAGAATCTAGTTATGATGCAGTAGGCATACTATTGGGACATACTTTTCTCTCTTATTTTATCATAACATTGCGCCTTGATCTTGCCTCTTGCTTTAATATCCGTCGCATCCCCGTTTGTTTTCATATGGAGGCTTCGTCGATGTTACGTCACTTCACGTGCGCACTGGATTGTGGGTCAGAATCGCCCAAATAGGATGCAGTTTTCAACACTAATAATCTTGGCCGCATGAAGTAGGACATCCGGGTAATTCTAACCATCCTAAATCTGGCCACAAGAATCGGGACATCCTAAATCTTTTTTCTACATACTATATAGTAGAAAGTATGCGATTCGGAACGCAACCACAGACTCGGCAGACTAGTTTTTATCCTCCCCCAATTAGTTTGTTAGTGATGTAAAATCAATGAATGCATGTTTCCAGAACATATTCAAAAACTTTGAAAAAAAGAACATTTAAAATTTGAAGAAAGACAAATTGTGAGAGAGCAAACATGACTGTGTGGTGGCCAGGAATTGGACAAGATATTACTAAAATGGTCAAAACAGTTCTGCCTGAGAAACAAACCTACTCAGAGGAAAGAGCCATTGATGACCACACCGCTGCCACACGGACCGTGACAGAAAATAGCAGCATAGGCTCAGAGCTATGCTCCTCCACTAGACCAATAAGCCTCCTTAATGTAGACAATAAAATACTAGAATCAGTTGTTTGTGAACCCTTCTGGGGCCGGTTTCCCGAAGCCTTCTTAACGCTACGTCATTCGCAGAGGTGGAAAGAGTACAAAAATATTCTACTCAAGTAAAAGTATGATTACTTGGATGAAATTTTAGTTAAGTAAAAGTAAAAGTACTAGTCTAAAAATCTACTGAAGTAAAAGTGAAAAAGTAGCTGATTTAAAATGTACTTAAAGTACAAGTTACTAGTTACTTTTTAACAGCGGGAGGGGGCAGGGGTCTATTCTGTGTAGGGCATTATATATATATAGTCAAGGGGATATAAATCTCAAACTAGCTTTGTTTAAATGCAACACTTTTACAAATTAAAGTGCACAAATTAAACAAATCATGTCACCACACATGTATGGATGTATACTGTGTCATTATACTTTAAATAAGCAAATATGGAGCAAATTGTCTGTTAATGTGGAATGGGAATGTAACCGGTCTACAGACCTAAACAGACAGCAGCTGCAGTTCTTATAATGTAATTGTGTATAATTGATCTAAACCGTGGAATTTGCTAGGTTAGGCTGCTCGATTTTGACAAAAATCATAATCATGATTATTTTGATTGACATTGTGTAATCACAATTATTAGACAATTATTCATTGATTTAAGAACTGCAACATGCACTTATTTAACATTTGAAACCATGACTTTTGACTTTAAACATATCCTAATTGAACTGAAAACAAGGAAAATGCAAATAGCCTAAGTAAAACATATTTTTTCTAATTAAATAAAATAAGTGTCAAAATCAAAATAAACCGTTGCAAATGTTGTTGATAGGGCACTTTTGCTAGCAAGAATGTGAGGGCATATTTTAATGTATATCTCATGGAGCTGGCTGGATAAGCAAGTTGCATTGTAGGCTACAGTGTTCTTAATTGATGACTGTTGTGGTGGCAAGAGTCAAGGAGCTTTAAACTTCCTGTTCTTTATTCCTTTATTGCTTGGTCATAGACCACTTGGATTCGACTTTAAGTGAGTAAACTAATTAGTCGTGATGTTTTGAGGTGCAGCTAGGTCGCATATGCCTTTTTTTCTCTCTCTAACGGTCGCGCATGTCATCTGACTCGCATGTCCGCGCACAACATATCTTGCACATTGTTTTAGTCTATTACTTTTACCGTTCTTCTTGAGCAATAATTGACTTTCTGCCGTTTTCTGGAAGTTTTTCAAAGCTCCCGGCAACACGCACCGTCTCCATCCTACTCTGCACTGTTAAAGGTGAAAGCTAGGTGAGGGAGGGGCCGATCGCAAGGCTGGATGAAAGGTTTGCTGCATTTAAAAGATCATGTCTTCACGTGCGGTACAATGACAGTTTAACAAGGATTATTTTGTTTTAATGATAGAGGGAAGCAATGTTTGTTGTTATCATTTAGTCGCATTGATCCTGTCGATCATTGTCTGTGTTAGTTTCCGGTATTGTGCCGTAAAAATAAAAGCCCCCCGTGATATTTCTTTTATTTTCTCTCCTTTCCCTATCTATTTTTTTTACTCAGTAACGCAGGTGATATAAAATGTAGCGAAGTACAATACTTCAAAATAAACATACTCAAAGTAAAAGTAAAAGTATAGGTTTTAAAAATCACTTAAAAAATTACAAGTGCACGAAAAAACTACTCAATTACAGGAACGCGAGTAAATGTAATTTGTAGAGAAAATTAATTTTTAGAGATGCCCACTCATAATACATATATTACACATGATAGCTTTAATCAACAGGCACTAGAATAACACACATATTATACATAATAGCTTTAAATCAGCAGGCCCCTGATTGAGTGAGAATTATTAAGAGAGTTTGAATCCCCAGACAGTTTCATTTCGGCTGGCTGTACACTGAAGAAGAAGTGATACTCTCAGGGAACTCTGATTGACCCTAAGCACACACTAATTAGAGAACTGACACATGTAGAACTTATACTGACCCATAGCACTGTAAGGTTGCAGAAGTGAAACGTGGAAAGAACTTTGGTTGACCTTAGAGCGGACACACACACTTAGAGATTAGATTGACAAAGGGCCCCCTCTTTATGCACCTCGACAACATGCACACATCATCACTGATAAGAAGAGGAAGATGAACCCTGGTCGAGAGAGAGCCGGTTTGAGTGGCCATACTCAGTGCTCGCACCCAGGCCACGTACAGTAGAATACGCCCCGCCTGCATCATGTTTTGATTTTGACCTATGGGACCTCACAAGAGGAATCTCTATATATACTATGCGCAATATTGTCTAAGCGCCTTTTCTTTGAGAACTTAACTCTAGGTTGACTTCTCATGTTAAGGACCGTGCACGCTTAACTGTGCGGAGCCATCTATTCTGCTTTTTGGTGAAATAAATATCACTTTATTAACTTTACCTCCTGACTGGAAACTCTGTCCTTCACGCATCCTGGTTGACTTAATTTCACAACAAATTCGCTACTTTACACCCCTGGTCATTCGTAACCCCTACTTAGAGTTCCTACTTAACATTTCGCCTGTTTCCTGAAACGTTCTTTGCTACGAATCTCTTTCGTACGTCATACGTTGGTAAGGTTGGTCTGGAGCGCCCTCAGAGCCTTCTTAGCTCTACCGTAGTGATGTTTCAGCTCTCACTTGTGTCATTTAACTAATAAATCTGACTGTATTTCATATCAAACGGACACAGCGATGACTGTATTTAATAACAAACTGCTAAAAACGATACAACTGTTGTCTATATAGTGTGTATCACGTATATTTATTTATTTAAAGTAGGCTATTTGATATTTTAGCAGAACACCATTCAATCTGATTCACAAAGTGTTCAAACTATATGAACCAATACTTCTTAAGGTGCGAACACACTAGGCATTTTACACGCGTAAGATTTACGTGCGTAACGCAGCTAAAATGTTGCTTGATCATTTTCTGTCAAAAATGGTTATACGCGCGTAACGTGCCTAGTCTCCCTCCCGATATTGTATTTCCCTTATCAACCATGGCTGATCAGACCCGACACAACAGCGTGCATGTCCGCACAAAAACAACAACAACACGGCCAACAACTGTGCCAAAAGACAAACTGAACAGCACAAATAGCCTAGCATTAAAACAGCATTGCATATTCACGGCAGCTACATAACAAACACAGTTACAGCAGCATCGGTGCACGGCGGCACAACATAAAGGCATGTAGCCAAAATTACCCTACCTGGCTGTGACAAGGGACCGTGGCTGGCGTAGATCAACACCGGTGCTTCGCTCTACTTGTCGTGAAAGTCCCGCGGACAGTCGTCATGTTTGGGTTCATAATATGAGGCGCTAGCCGCCCGCACACAACAGGGTGAGTTAACTAATGCTATACGGCGCTAACTTTGTTTATCGGCTAAAGCACAGCCGCACATTGAATTAACCATAAGTCCATTCTCTTGGTTTACTTTCCCCACGTGTTCTAACCCCGAGCGGCTTCATACAGCACCGGCCGCCCGCAATACATTTTTCTCCTCGGTGTCTCTCATCATCAGCCTCTGTGTACAGTACACTGTTCTCCGACCCTGCCAATGTATGTGACGTCGCGGGTCAAGCTCAACGCTGATTGGCCAACGCGGCTAATCGTCTCGCGTAGGAGCAACAAAAGTTCAATTTTTTGAACTCCTCGCGTAGCTATACGCGCGTAATATATACGCACGTAATATATACGCGCGTAAACATGTTGCTTTAGCGCGAGTGAAAATGTTGCTTTAGCGCGAGTGACGCATTTACGCGCCATGTACGCGCGTAAACCAATGGTTCCCTATGGAAAAGGGGCGGGTTTCATACGCGTCTGTACGCGTGTAAAGTGCCTAGTGTGTTCGCACCTTTAGTCATCTAACTGACTTGCATTAACTGAATGGATGCGATGTCCGTCAATATGAAAATACTTTATATGTGATTGCCTGCAGTCGGATCTTTTTTATCAGTTTGATATTTAATACAGTCATCGCTGTGTCCCTTTGATAAGAAATACAGTCAGATTTATAAGTTTAATGACACAAGTGAAAGTCCCTGCGATCGCTGTGGCATCGCCAGAGATACAGACCCCCACATTCCCTTCCGTTAAAGCACCATGCGTAAAACGGACACGAGTGACATCCCTGTTGCGCATGGAACTGCCACACATTTATTGAAGAAAATAATTGCTGGAAACAATTGTTATCTTAATCTCCTCCGCTATTTCTATATTTTCTGTATCTTTTTTAAAATCAGTATAGGCTATGGTAGTATGTTCGACCATGGTTAACACTAGAACCTCCGCACTTTGTTCCACACGGCTCGTCCGGCTCAGCTGACAAGCAGCCGGGCAGAGTGCGTCTGATCCTCCGCCTCAAAACATGTAAACGTGTGAAAAAAATTATTAATAATCAATTAAAGCTTACCTTAAAATAAGTGTGCCATCTTAATGTTTATCGTATGTAGGATTGTAGCTCATTTGAACGCTGTTTTGGCTGTCTGTTTTTATTGATAGTCTATTGGCAATATTATATTTACTTTCAGTTTCCTTACTGACCCACCACGAAACTTGATTAGTGTTCTTAAAGATACTTAGATAATAAAGCAAGAGGTCCAAAACACCGATGATGATTAAACAAACTAATGTATGACTTTATATTACACTAGAAATGCACGGGTAGATTTGATTATGCAGCATATAAAGAGAACGCTGGCGCTTCTAGTGTTAAATAAATGTTTCGGCCTAGAAGGATTTTTTAACAATCTTTTATTCGCGAAGACTGCAATACGTTTTATAATATAGCCTAGTGTTGTCATGCAGCTGCGTGAAATGAGCAGGAAATGGTAAATCGAACTCTGAGCAACCGATTTCAGCAGTGTACGAACGACGTAAGGAGTGTTTCTCTAAGAGACCATTCGGGAACCACCGCTACAGAGGTAAACAACTTTGATAAGTCATAACGTAGGAGTCTTCGTAGCTCGCTAAGAGAGGACGTTATCGGGACACCGGCCCCTGTCCTGTGAACCTGCTGGGTAAAAGCTCTAAAGAACTGCCAAATATTGCTAAAAACAACCATTTGATAACAAATGTATTGCTGTCTTGGAGAAAGCTTTCTAAAATATTCCATAACACTCATCCTCTTCGCTTTATAACAACATTGACAGATAACCCTGAGCTTTCCCCACTGGGAAGTGGATCAGATTTCACACTTTGGCAAAAAGCGGGTGTTGTCAGGGTATTTGACCTTTTTGAGAATGGGAAATTTAAGACATTTGAAGCACTGAAATCTCAATATCATATTCAAAATAAAGACTTCTATAAATATTTACAGGTCAGACACTTTCTGTATAAGATAAACAATTTGCTGGAAACCCCACACAATTTTAATCCGTTAGATTTTTTCTGAACTTGCATGCTTAAGAACATCATTGTGTAATTTGCTTAACTGTGTAATAGAAGATGATGCGTGGGATGAGATCTTGCGATTGCCTTCCAAAATTTAAATTTTTAACAGATATAAAGAGTCACAATATAATATTCTAGTCTATAGAAAGGCATTGCGAAAGCACAGGAGCCAAAGTCCTACTACGTGCAAACTGAGCAGGGCACGGTCGCCCCACAGGAACAGGAGACATATCCAGGAGGTGCCACAGTCATCAGTGCCAGTTACAGCACAAGGGACTAGTGAGCTAAACCATGACTCTTCTTGTGGCACGGGTTCCACTCCGATGTCTCTTGTTGCCCCTGTCACTCCAGCTACAGTGGTACCCACCAGCTTGCTGTTTTCTCCAAGGAGTACCTTGGCTGGGAGAGAAGTTTGAACTCCTGTCAGGTTCAAGGACTATGTTTCAAAGTAGACATGTCTATCTTCTTTGATGTAAATGTGCAGCATGTTGACATTTTTATTTTCAGGTTAATGCAACACCCTCTCTAAAGGGGGGAGGAAAGTGGGGTGTGAGAGACAATAACGTTTATAAGAAATATGGAAAATAGTACAGTTGTAAAGCAATATACATGATGTAATTGTGTTTAAACATTGCAACAATTTCCAATTGTTATTTTGTCATACTCAACCTTTGTTAAGAAGCTGCATCATAATATTTGTTTATTAAGCCTGTTGGGCAAACTTACTAAGAGGGGAGATGTGATGCAAGTTGATGTTAGCCACTAGAGGGCGTTACAGGCTCTTGTAGGGAGTTCAAAGGTTATTGACCTATGTCTTAAAGGTGCTTGTCACTACACGATCTGAGGAGCCTGCACGATATGAGGACCGCATGCACAGAACGGCCGCCATCTTGGAAATCCCGCAATCGCCTAGGCAGAGCGCCCTCACCCCCTCCCCTCCCTAAAGTTCCCCGTGAGCACAAAACACACACACACAAAGTCCGTGGATCAGCGGCCCCTTAACTGAATTTAATTCCAACATGTAATCAGTAGCATGATTAATTGTTCTATCTTCATAACAAACAAAATTTCATGAAAACCGGTTCAGAATTGAGCGAGTTACAGTCTGTTTTTAGTGCAGTCTGTGGCTCTCTAAAACACTTTGAGCTAAGCGGGTTGTCAACGATGGTGGCCATTTTGCGCATGCGCACCTCATATCGTGCAGGCTCCTCAGATCGTGTAGTGACAGTGCTGTAAGCTGAATGGTTCTTTTAGCTAACTTCCTGTCAGTTACTGCAGTTAGCAGTACCCTCGCTTGTCCCTACATCACCACATTAATGCACTGCGGTCTTCAAGCATAAAAACCATCAAAACAGACATTTGGAAGGATTTTTACCTGCTCCGCCATTGTAGGCGCATACACATTCACCCATCTGTTGCTCTGGCATGCACCGGCAGTGAGACCATGGAGTGTATATAGTATGGTAAATGGTAAATGGACTTGTATAGCGCTATATCTCCGTTTATCACAGACTCAAAGCGCTTTACATTGTTTTTTGTACACATTCACCTAGTCACACACACACATTCATACACCGATAGTAGCATCTACCACACAGGGTAGGCTTAGCACTAGGGTGCTATGCTAACTAAGCTAACTATCGGGAGCAATTCGGGGTTCAGTGTCTTGCCCAGGGACACTTCGACATGTGGCGGGGAGACGGGGGATCGAACCTCCGACCCTGCACACCAGAGGCGGAACTTCCTACCCACTTCGCCACTGGCGCCCCATATATAGTATATATAGTATAGCATATATATATATAGTATATATGAGTGAGACGCGTGTCGGTTTGTAGCGTTCTCTCTTCTGATTGGATACAAATTTCGGGATACAACAATACGTTTATTTGCCGATTACATGCAAAGCAGCTGACTGAGAGATCGGCTTTATGAAACGTGCACATCATGTAAGTGATCACTGTATGAATAAAGAGCGATTTTACACTTATATTAACATAAATAAACCGCTTACTTCACCTTTAAAGAGACACATGTTGTTGAGCTCAGTATGCAATGTCCGTGTATGACTTCGAGCTGGAATATTAAACAGTTAACTCTACAGCATGAGTCCTGGAGTTTATCATAACCACTAAGTAAGGATTCATGACACCTACTAATATTCTTCGGAGACGTGTGTCATAGTCCCCCAAGGTTTCATGAGAAATCTGGTGTCAATACAGTGAAATTTGAGGAAGTTGTGGTTAAAACCCTGTTTTTCAGTTTATATTCCCAGGCAGATTTATAAAATTTGAGTCAGTTATAAAATATATCCAGTGAATCTGAAGTGTTGTGTAGTGTATTTCATAATGACACATTCTAAGATTACTGATAATCAGGAGATTGCTTAATTATATGCAGAATTAACGAAGGAAAACCAGAAGAAGAACCCTCTCTGTGTGTGTGTGTGTGTGTGTGTGTGTGTGTGTGTGTGTGTGTGTGTGTGTGTGTGTGTGTGTGTGTGTGTGTGTGTGTGTGTGTGTGTGTGTGTGTGTGTGTGTGTGTGTGTGTGTGTGTGAAGTTGAGGCCGGAATGCTGGCTGTTTAGGTTATGGGTCTGCAGGGGGAAAACAGCCGTTAAATCACGTTCAGCTAGTGTATGTTTTAGAAGGATTTAAGAGCCAGAACGGTTCATGTAGCGGTCAAGGGCTCTAGACGTACAAGGTATGTATCTTTTTACGAGCCTGAACTAGAGATGCATCTGAGTCTACTCAAACAAACTCAGGAAAACGTGTAGAACTAATGCTAATTTATAGGACAACTGTCCACCCGTGATGCTGCAAAAGCACATGGGCAGACATCTTGGCGACATGCCTTGCAGGCCAGAGGATGATGCTGTAAGAAAGTAGGCGGTGTCCCAGATGGTTCAAATTCACCAATCAGACTGATTAAGGACAGATCTTAGCGAGGAAACGGACCAATCAGGCATCACATTTGGGGTTAAAAAGAAGCACACACGGACAGAGAGGAGGTTGGAATAATGGAATTGGCGAACCCGGGCATGGCCAGCCTGGTCTGACACAGGCGCTTGGTTATTTTTATCCTAATAAAATACTTTATCCACCTCAACTTACCCTGTCTCAGCAGATTCATTCTATTTCTCAAACTAACACCTTTTATGATGTACCCCTCAGAAATATACTACAGTTGCTTGAAAGAAGAGATGAAAAACCAATTTAGCTCACATCTTGTATTGATGACTCATTATTAGGGCTGTCAAAATTAACGCGTTAACACAAGGTGATTAATTTCTGGAATTAACAGAGTTAATTTTTTTAATGCATGCGCAGAATGATCCGCCCCTTACATCCCACCGGCTCTGTACTACAGTCATCTAACATTGTAGCTGACCCAGGATCAGTAGCTGCGCGCAGCCAAAGATAACAGCTACGTTAGCCCATGCCGTGTTTTAAAGTTTTAAAACTGCTAACGGTCACGTCTGTGTCGGGGGCATAGATAGTATAAAATCCCGACATCAACTGCCCCGGGTGGCAGTTGATGTCGGGAACAAAGGATGAGAAACATTGTCCGCTCTGTTCCAGAGCCCAGTGAGGACACAAGCGTCTGCAGTTTTCAGAGGTATGTGTGATCAGACATCAACATAACGTCGGCTTCCAGGTACACATGAACAGTCCCCTAGGACGTGGTCGCGTCTACAAACGCAAGCACGCACATGCACACGCACACACACACAGGCCTGCACACCGCGGACTGTAATCAAGTTGTATTTAAGAATGCACAACCTATAGGTTCACCAAATAAATGGCATTCTATAGCCTATCCTATATTTGCCCAAAGACATAGTAAAGAGACAGACCAATTGAAGTATGGTTTGGTTTGAATTTATTTTCAATATTAAAACCATAATTTGGATTTTTCAATTAATAAACATAGCCTACTAATTTTAAATGTGCATATCCACCTTCTGTCATTTATCTTTCCGTTCATACGACCATATACAGTGAAAATTTTAATTTTTCGGGCATATTTCGAATGGTAAAATTAGTCGTGATTAATCCACAGAATCCTATGATTAATCTGATTAAAATTTTTAATCGTTTGACAGCCCTACTCATTATATAATCATTTTCAACATCTTACTTATACGTAATAGTTTCATAAAAAGGGTCATTCTTGTTTAATGTATAAATTAACTTGACTTAAACCAAAAAGTTACTAAATGTTACTAATAATAAGATGAGCATGACAATAATTCTTTTATTTTCTATAATTTCGACAGGTTCTTATGCAATTTTGCAAGATGGCGGTGGCAAAACCCTAGCATTGCTCCGCCCCGCATACCTACAAGTATGTTTTTCTAAATACATTATACCACTATACAATCACTGTAAACAGAAGCAAACTATGTCACGCTGTGGTTCGAGCGGGAACAGACGTCACTTGACTCAACTTGCTATTCATTGTGCAAACTGGTTGTGTATCTTGTCCCATGTTGCAGAAAAAAAAGGTCCAGTGCTCCATTAAAGCCTGTCTGATGCTGGGTCCTGTAGCCTGTAACCTGTAGCTCAAAATCTCCAATCAAATTTCATCCATATTAACTGAAAGAAACTTAAGAAATTGAATGCTGTTAATGCCGTCTAATTTCATGAATAATGCTGAAATAGGTTTTAGGTATTGCTTTTATGTTGGTATTTATTGTTTCATCTGTTTTAGTGGAAACACAAACAAAGCAGGGGGTACAGCCAATTGCAACAATCTGGTTCTGTGCCACTGCACATTTTAAGTGGCAAGAGCTTTGCCACTTAAAATTAAAGCATAATATCCGTTATTAAAAATAAAGTCATGAACATACCTTGATGATGCTCTGGCAGGTGGACAATGGCAGTCCCACCAGACTGGTTGAATGAATAGACATGATTTGGTCTCCTATGTTCAGTCTGCCGGACCTCTCAGCTGGCCCAGCATGCATCATGTTGGCAATGATGACTGTGGGCAGGATGGAACCCCACCCACTTTCCACGATGACCAGACCCAGGATCTCCCCTTTGGCTTTCTCTAATAACACCTAAGGTCCCAGAAAACAAGAGCAGACGAGAGAAAACACAAAACCTTGAGTGAAATCAAATATGGCTGTTCACTTTGTCTAATACAAATACCCAAATAATGAAAAAAAAAAATGTTTTCTTCATATCGAATGTTTTAGTTTATTTCATTGTGAGTTGTCGCGCCAGCTGCTGCTGTTGAAAGTCCATTAAAGTAATGATTTTGTGTTTTGATTGTCAACAAACTGCTGTACCCTACTTATAATATCCTACTCATCCTGTGTAGGCCCTGCATAGATTTGAGTCAGCTAATTTGAGTTTTAACCGAGTAACGTGTGATGATAAAAGCTATTGCCAGCGTGCTTATTTAGCTTCAACTTAATTCGGCACAAATAATGCATATGAAATCTCGCCCCGTCATCCCTCATTGTACTTAATTTTGCTCTGACATTTTGGTGTCGGCAACGTTCAATATATTGACAAGGGAACGAAAAGCAGATTGTCTCTTGCTAACTCCTTCAAACAAGCTTATCCTACTGGTTCAGAAAAACACAAGAAGATAAGTTCTGTGGGGTTGTCATTGCAATATACAGTGGCTTGCAAAAGTATTCATACAGCTTGAAATGTTCTACATTATGTTTCGTTACAACCACATACGTACATTTATTTTATTGGGATTTTATGTGATACACCAACACAAAGTGGCGCATCATTGTGAAGTGGAATGAAAATTAAACGTGGTTTTAAAGAAAATTTATAAATAAAAAACTGAAAAGTGTAGCGTGCAAAAGTATCCAACCCCCTGAGTCAATGCTTTGTAGAACCACCTATCACTGCCATTACAGCTGCAAATCTGTTGGAGTATTTCTCTACCAGCTTTGCACATCTACAGACTGACATTTTTGCCCATTCTTAAAATAGCTCTAACAGATTCAGCATCAGATTGGATGGAGAGCGTCTGTCAACAGCAATTTTCAAGTCTTTCTCAATATTCTCAATTGTTTTTAGGTCTGGACTTTGACTGGGCCATTCTAACACATGCCTATGCTTTGATTTAAACCATTCCATTGTAAATCTGGCTGTATGTTTAGGGTAGTTGTCTTTCTGGAAGGTGAACCTCACCCAGTCTCAAGTCTTTTGCAGACTCTAACAGGTTTGATGCCCTGTATTTGGCTCCATCCATCTTCCCATCAACTCTAACCAGCTTCCCTGTACCGTATGAATTATGTAAACATACATTAAATTGGGTGTCTGTGGCGAAGAGGGGTGGGGCCGTTGTCCACTAGATCGCAGGGTTGAGGGTTCGATCCCTGCCCACCCGCCACATAAGACACATTGCTCATGATAGTTAGCAATGGGTTCGTCACTTCCGCACGTAAAGGCAGCATTATAACAGCTAACGGGAGGGGGAAAAAAAACGCTGGCGAACCAGAGTAAACACAGAGGGCCTTTAGGGTAGTCGAGAAAACCTTTTTGTTTTGCTTTATGCTGCTCGCACCTTTTTATCTTCTTTTATTAGCCCACATCTATAGGCCTACACGTTAATTCTCACACATTTTATGTTCTAGCCCAAGTGATGTGCAATAAATTACTACAGACTATATTTCTGGTGCCGACTAGTAGCCTACGTTCAAATGTTTAACCGACTATATGCATCCCTAATAAATTGACATCAGGATCGCCATCTATGAGCATGCTAGTGCACATGTCAGCTCATTAGCATCTGAATTTTAGGCCCTGTTTCCACCTGGGATTATGATGTGATTTTGGTAATCCGATCAAAGGTGGCCAGCTCTCGGTCCGTGTGTTCACTCCTGTCTGTCCACATGTGACTTCTTTGTCCAGCTGTGATCAGATTGCATTTACCCTATAAATCAATCATTTCCGCTTGCATTGCTGTTTTTAACCGGTGGGGTTCAAACAAGTTAACATTCAGGGCTGTACAGTGCCACAGTTTTAATCGCATTTGCTTTTAAAATGCATTACGTGCGAAGATAATCACAGGTCTAGGTTGACGAGATAGGCTACTGACTCATTTAGACAAGGAGGAGCGATGCACACCACTGCTAGAGAGCTCTACATTAACACTTGCCAAATGCGGGTAAATATCATAGATAGTATATAAAAGTAAAAACTCTTAGGCGAGTAATTATTACGCCACTTTGGCTGGTGAAAGATGTGTGCTCGCCGGGCGTCTTTTCTAACGTCTGCCTCTGATACACTCTTGTCACCACCACCAGTAACCTACACGGCTTTCTATATCTAGTTAAGTTACTGCATGTGCGATCAGAATATTTCCTGTGCGCCTTCACATTAAATGCCTGTTACTAGCCAAACGCGAGTTGAATTTTATTTTTAAGCAGATAAGAACAGAAAGTCGCTGCCTTGCAGCGAACCAGTCAATAGCAGCGATTTCGGTGTTTTCAGATTTACGCAGTGAAATGAAAACAGAGGACAGAAAGCTTGTCATTTGCAATACTGGCGGATGCAACTAACGTTCATGAGGCTTCTATAAAAGCTGCATGAAACACCAGTGATGCATTTATCCGCTCAGGCAAGGGGCAGCAGTTGAGTAGGAGGTCCCTAATGTGGACAAAAGTCATATTGCTGTTTCCACTACCATTTGAATGCAGTCTCATCGGACACAAGCGACGTAAACCACCTCCAAATATGGTTTTTGTGATCCGATCTCAATGCGTCTTGAGAGTGTTTTCACTTGTAGTTAGAGCTGTATTCATGTGATCAGGTCACAAAAACCACATGTTAAAGACAAGTGGAAACGGGGTCTTGGTCTGAGTATACCTCTTCCAAGTGTGCCATGGCCGAGGAAGTGTACCGTGCTTGAGTACCGAGGGCCTACCCACACTGGCCAAACGTGCTAGACTTTAGGCCACAAACGTACTTCTGCACGTTTAAGATGGCCTAGTGTGAGTGCGCCCATTGAGACTAGTTTTTTGGTATCAATCAGGTTTAGTTATCAGTAAGGACTGGTGTTCAACAGGGGGATTACAAGTTGCAAAATTTTAAATGTTACCTTTGCCAGTGTTGGGCAGTAACACGTTACCAGTTACTGTAATATATTACTTTTTCCAGTAAATAGTAACGAGTCATGCTCGGGCCAGACCGGACACTGGCTGCACAGAGCAGCCGCTGATAATTACCTGCTGGAAATATGCCCATTACTTTGAATATTTGCACGTTAACGCTGCGAGAATGCTACTGTGGTGTTGCAAACACATCAGAGGGAAACACACCTACATCAGTGGCGGTGCGGTGATGAAAAGATACTTTTATGGACTTTCTAACAAGGTGACAACCAGTCACTATTATAGCACACTTTCCAAAATGATTGTATTGTTGCGTTGGTCTATTTGTTTAAGCTCCGCTACAAGCTCCGCTACAGTTTCTTTATTAAATAACAAAGTTGTTTTGGACTATAGTTTATACTAGACAATATAGTGCCGGGGCTTCATCTACCTGTTCTCTGTATGCGTATAGATAGCACGCTTTTACACTTTGGGATTATAAATTAAGATGGGGCTCTTTCAGACCTGTTGATACGGTCAATTTGAAATATTTATCATTGAAGGCGGCATTATTAGGCTAATTGCCCTGTCCACATCGTGTCGGGTCGGCGCGCTGTTGGCGTATTTGGAGAGGACTCGTACTACATCATTCTGACCAGTTGTTTGTATTTTACAGTGTTTGTATCATTACCGTGGTTTGGCTCTATCCAGTGAGCGTCTGTCATAGCATCAACCTATTCCTTTTGTGGAGGACTCACTCTGCTGCAGCCCTTGCAACAGCACTGATACTAATCCTGTGAGAATAGATATTTAGCTACTCAAATGACTGTGGTCAAGCCAAATGTAAGGTCCGTTAAGGACCAATTGTGTGTGATGAAACGGAAAGTAACGAGTAAAGTTACTCCACTTTTCTAAAAATAATATTACAACACTGCCTCTGACATAGTTCCTTATTTGCAGGTATCTGCAAAAACGGGATGGCTGCAATGTGGATCTGTCCCTCAGCAGAGCAAATGAAGCAAATGAAGAGAATCGTCCGTTTGCTGTAGACGATCACAGCTAGCAAACAAAATTGAGACACAGAGGAAGATTGAGAGTTGTTTTGAACCTACATTGTTAATTAGGCACCCACTAAATCAATGCACAGACACTGCGGAGAATAACACAAGATAACTTCATACCTTCATGCTTATTTGCCCGAAGCTTCCCATAACACATCCATAGAGCCCTCTCTATGCTTTTTTCTTCACTCTTTAATCCGGTGCGGGCCGTGTCGTCTCACCCCTTTTGCACCGGGTCAAAGGGCACTATAGAAGTGCGATTAATCTGCGTTAATCTTTTTAATCGCGTTAATTTTTCTGTGATTAATTAATCGAAATTAACGCGTTAATTTGACAGCCCTAATTATAATATAATATTAAGAGGCAACGAGACCATCAGTGCAAATAAAGCTGTTTTTATATGTGTTTTTATTAATGCCTTTGGTCTGGTCGCACACCCAGTCCGATTTTCGGCTGGCTAGCAAATGCAGGCTCTATGGTCACATAGGGGAGAACGGGGGTAATTTGTCACATGGGTTGGATGTCAGATTCGATTTATATCTAGCCACCAGAGCACGCTAGCTCTGAAATGTTGATATAAAAAGGTCCAGAATTGGGATCAGAGGTCACATACATAGACTTCCTTGGAGTTAGACTGCATTTCAGGTGAGAGGATGTTTTTTGTGTTTTTCATGTCAAATTCAAAATATTTTGCTTCTCAGTATTTTACCTTCCTAGGCTTTTACACAATGGGTTTATAACAAAACACTTGTTATCCTAAAAAAGTGTGAAGGGTAAACTATAGTTTAGATTGTGGTTGGCAAGCTAATTAGTTGTAACATGGTTGTTGGCCTTGATGCTAGCAAGAAATTCAAGTTGGGGTTGGTCGTCACATTTTTTGGGGGCTTGGTTGTCACATGTTATCTAAAGGCTGCAGCCAGAAAGGAACAATAACAGAAAGAAATTGTCAGCTGTATCCTCACTGACTTTTAGAAGGAAAGAATAGAGCAGGAAAAAGGCAGCTAGCAAGCAAAAGAAAAAAGAACTGTAAAATCAAAACAACCCAGTGCATCTAAACTAGACCAGCTGCAAGGCTACAGAACGTTATGTAGGGCCTGTTGTCAACTTGACAATGCAATTAAACATTCAGTTTATGCTGCCTCCTTGCCTTCTTTTTAAGATTTTTCCCATTAAGATAACATTGTGACAAACAACCCCATAGTGTGTGACAACCCGGCCACTTGATGGGGTTGGATTTGGTTGTCTGTGTGTCAGAGTGTCTTTGATGGTAAATTACTTCTTCATTACAATAAGTTGGAAAAAGAGAGACACATTTCTAGCCAACACCTTAAGCTTCAATTTAATGTAGGAATGGCTATTGACAGATGTTTTGGTGATGAGCAATTCTCACTAGAGTAAAAATTCTGTGCCTCTTACCCCGTTCTCCCCTATTCGTATTGGTCGCAGATTTCAGTGTAGCGCAGCAACACCATTCCTATCCCTCCTCCAGGTAAGGGAAGGGGAGTCTTGTTTGAGACAGTTATTTGTCGTCATAATGGCTGATAACGGGGCAGAACCAAAGAAAAAAAGAAAATTCAAGGAAGAAAAGCTAAAAGATAGACGAGCGGGTGGAGGGCGTTGCCAAGCAACGTGTAAACAGCTTAACAGGAGTGAACTAGTCCTTAGTGGTTAGTGACATTGCATCATCATTTGCAATCAGGTGTGTGTGGCACTGACTTGCATTAGTTGATGCAGTGTCACTAACCATTCTCCTAGAGCGAAAAAGATTGCATGCCCTCACACTTTTAACACGGACATGCACTATACTGCGTCCTAATCATTTGACTATGCACAGCCGGCACGCGCTAGAAAACAGCTTTACGACAGCTGGCTTCGTAAAAATACTACCGCTTTTGTCCAAAGGGGCCGCCAACCGACAAAGTTACTCGTAGTCACTTTAATAGGTTAAAAAGAAAAAGTAAACAAGGTCTCATGTAGGTCCCTACGGTGTGTTATAGTCAAGGGCTTTCCAATGACTTAAAGTCTCTAGTTGTTGTGACCAGCCTAAAATGGCTGTTTCTGGGTTGGGATGGAGGATGTGGCCGTAGACATCTGAATAACAACGCTCCTGAAACACCTCCCTAGGAAGGCTCATCCTTACCAGATGCACGAACCACCTCAACTGGCTCCTTTGGACGGAAAGGAGTAGCAGCTCTGCCCCGAGTTCCTCACGAATGTCTGAGCTTCTCACCCTGTCTCTAAGGAAGAAGCCAGCCACCCTTCTGAGAAACCCATTTTGGCCGCTTTTACCCGCGATCTTGTTCATTACCCAGCCTTCTTGACCATAAGGTGAGGGTGGGAACGAAGGTCAAAAGCATTACCTTCGAGAGGCTTTCGGTAATGGCGTAGAGCTGAAGGGCAGCACTTCTCCCCGCTCCGTCGCTGAATTTAAGATAAATGCTGCAAAACCGCCCAACTGCTATCCTATAACTACTTAAAGTCAACTTAATGTCACTGTAAATTAAACATGCCCAAAAAAGCGTCAAGAAACAAGCCTAAGAAATCGCTCAACTTTCTGGACTTTCAAGCTAGCGAGGACAGTGTTTCTGAACCAGAGCACAGTGAAGGGGACGCCATGTTGATGGACACGGACAGCGCGCAGGTGAACGATGTAACCAGCGCCGATATTATGCAAGCCATCAAATCCGTCAAACATGACTTTCATACAGAAATAAGCGGTGTGATAACCAGAGGTGGAAGGAGTACAAAAATATTCTACTTAAGTAAAAGTATGATTACTTGGATGAGATTTTACTTTTTTCTCTCTCTCTCACGGTCGTGCATGTCATCTGACTCGCGTGTCCGCGCATAACATATCTTGCACATTGTTTTAGTCTATTACTTTTACCTTTCTTCACGAGCAAAGGCTGACTTTCTGCCGTCTTCTGGAAGTTTTTCAGAGCTCCCGGCAACACGCACCGTCTCCATCCTACTCTGCACTGTTAAGCTGAAAGCTAGGTGAGGGAGGGGCCGATCGCACGGCTGGATGAAAGGTTTGCTGCATTTAAAAGCCTTCACGTAAAAGCCTTACGTGCGGTACAATGACAGTTTAACAAGGATTATTTTGTTTTAATGATAGAGGGAAGCAATGTTTGTTGTTATCATTTAGTCGCAATGATCCTGTCGATCATTCTCTGTGTTAGTTTCCGGTATTGTGAAAATAAAAATAAAAGCCCACCGCGGTATTTCTTTTCTTTTCTCTCATTTCCCTATCATTTTTTTTACTCAGTAACGCAAGTGATATAAAATGTAGCGAAGTACAATACTTAAAAAATTACAAGTACACAACAAAACTACTCAATTACAGGAACGCGAGTAAATGTAATTCGCTACTTTACACCCCTGGTGATAACGGCTATCAAAGATGTTCAGGCGAACATACGTGAATGCAAAGCGCGCATCACATAGAAGAACGGGTATCCTCGGCTGAGGATTCAATTAGCGGTCTACAAACAATAGTCAGTGCGCTGGAAGGAAAGGTGAAGTTTTTGGAAATGAAGCCTGATGATCTGGAAAACAGAAGCCGCCGCAATAACATGATAATCGTGGGCATACCGGAGAAGGAGGAGGGGATGGATTCTTGCACCTTTATGGAAAAATGGGTTACCGAAAATCTGAGCGTGCAGCCGGCGGTGATACTGGAGCGGGCTCACCGCATTACTGGACCGGCGCGCGTCCCTACCTCCTCTCCGTGAACATTCATACTGAAATTTCAAAACTATCGAGACAAGGAGCGCATTTGGAGAGCATCACGAGCTCTCCAGCTAATATACAAGGCCAGCTAATCTACAAGAACAACAGCATCAGATTCCACCCGGATTTATCGTCTGAAGTATACAAACAACAGCGAGACTTCTATGAAGTGCAGCAGAAGCTGAGGGATAGGGGAATCGACAATCACAGGATGCTCTTCCCACGGAGGACGCACACATACTTTCAACATGCCTGCTGCAGTTTACCAGTTCATTGCTGGTTTGGGAGAAAACGCATAATGAAGCTACGGTGAATACCTCTTTTCTAACATGACTTTTCTCTGCTTCGCCCTCCCCGCCCTGCTCTCCCTCGGATGCGGGGGGGGGGGGTGTAATAACCTGGTTCGCTACTTTATAATGGAGGTAAGATAAGTTTTTGCCTGTTTTATGAGAGGCCTTTTTAATTTTATTTAAATGTCTTACTCCTACTGTGTGCAGTCTGTTTTTGATTTTCATATCGGCTTAAGAGCTTTAAAGGCTATCATTTCTACAATTACAGCTCAGATGATATCTGGGACAGGTCTAATTGCACTGTGAAGTGGCAGAACTGGAAAAATTATTTAGATTGGTAAGCTTGCCTCCTGTGAGTAGTGTGCCCAACAACGAAGGGAAAGAGAGAAGTAACATGTTGAGACTTGGTTCCTTTTTTTTTTGGATGATGACTTTATGGATGTAAAGGCCCTATACTTTTTCCAGTGGCGGATTAAAAACACTTAATTTTTATCTTATTTTAAAGTCTGCGAAAAGAGTGGGAGACAAAAACTCAGGACGTTTGTGATGGTTGGAGAGGACACAGATCTACTGCAAGACTGCAATAACGAACTTGCAGTCAAGGCCCAGACTCCTTTCTGGAGGCTCTGGACACTTCCTTGCAAAAAAAATGTTTTCATCGTCAACTCAAGTACATTTTATTGTTTTGTTAATGTTACTGCAAGGAAGACCCATATGGTTATGGATGAACAAATTGGAAGTCTGGATGCAGAATGTTATAGTGTTTTTCATGTTCATAGTTAGTGTTTGTGTTAATGTTTTGTTTTACAACATGGGATATGTATAACAATGAGCGTCAAGGTTACATAGAACGGCAATGTGTCATCCCTTTGTGGATAAAAAATGGTTAAACAGTTTGCATACGTAAGCGTTAATGGATGGTGTAAGAGTAATTAGCTATAACGTTAAGGGCTTACATAGCCCCATAAAAAGGAAGACAATTCTCAATGCGCTTAAACGCCTTAAATGTTTCAACACTTCATACAAGAAAGCCACCTATCAGATTCTGAACATATGAAACTTAAGAGGTCATGGGCCAGCCAAGTGTAATTTTCATCTCATGGTTCAGGGAGAAGGCGTGGGATGGCAATACTGTTGCACAGCTCACTGCAGTTTTGTTTACATTCAGAAATTAAGGATAAAGAGGGGAGATTTATTTTGGTAAGTGGGTCAATTTGTGGTGTGTCTCAATGCTGAATATCTACGCTCCAAATGAAAGCGATCCTACATTTTTTAAGAAAATCAGTGAAATTATTATAGAAAAAGCTACGGGAGTCCTTGTAATTAGAGCCAATTTTAACTGCATTTTGTCAAATAGGATGGATAAAAATTCACCATCAGTTGCCACGCCTTCAGGGGCCAGTAGAATTCTCAAGTAAATGACTGAGGACCTGGGTCTAATTGATGCATGGAGACATATACACCCAAGAGACCGGGATTACACATTCAATTCGAACCCACACTCCTCATATTCCAGGACTGATTATTTCTTTGTTGCTAAAAAGTACTCTTACAGAGTCCTGGACTGTAAAATACATAACATAACCTTAAGTGACCATGCCCCAGTTAGTTTGATTTGGGATTTAGGTAGACGTTCTAATCCAAGCCTATGGCGCCTAAATGTCTCACTTCTAAATGACAAAGCGTTTAAAGATCAAATAAAGGCAGAATTGGCTCAATACCTTCACTTTAATGACACTGGTGACCAGTGATCTTGTGGGAGGCGGCCAAGGTAGTTTTGAGGGGGAAAATAATCTCATTCGCGTCAGCTAAGAAGAGACTTAGAGAAGCCAGACGTAAAGAACTCGAAGAACAAATTAAACAGTTAGAAAAGAGACATAAAAGTCAACTATCTACAAATTATCTTACTCAGCTTAATGAAGCCAGGAGGGCCTTGGGAGACTTGCTCACAGAAAATACTGAGAGGAATTTAAGATTCTTAAAACAGCGCTATTATGAGCATGGGAGTAGAGATAGTAAATTAATAGCATTCTAATTTAAAAAACAGATGAGCCTAACCGTTGTACAGAAAATGTAAAAATATTGACCCAGATAAGTCCTTTCTATATAAACCGGAGGAGATATCGGGAGCTTTTGCTACTTTCTATAAAAAACTGTACCCAAATACGGACACATGCACAGAATCTGGAAAAATCGATGCCTACTTAGAGGGCATAAACCTACCAAAGCTTTCACAGGAAGACTCACCAGCTATAGATCGACCCATTACAAGAGAAGAAATTGTGGAGACAATTAAGGGGTTAAAAAACAGCAAAAGCCCGGGTTCAGATGGATACTGTAATGCATTTTATAAAGCCTTTGTAGACGACATAAGCCCTATTCTAGAAAAAGCTTACGCTCATGCATTTGAAAAGGGGGAATTCCCACCAAATTGGGAAAAGACAATCATTTGGGTTATTCATAAGGAGGGAAATGACCCTGCAGTTCGTATAGACCCATAGCGCTTCAAAATTCTGACTGTAAAATATTGACCTCCATACTGACAAAGAGACTTAAATCTGTTATTACGACTCTAGTGCACCCAGACCAGACAGGCTTTATTGCTGGTCGCCAAATCTAAACCAGTGCCATGTATGACACTAGCCCTGGATGCCGAAAAGGCATTCGACCGCGTCTCCTGGCCTTTCCTTTTTAAAGTTTTGAGAAAAAACGGTCAAGGTCCTGGCTTTGTTAAATGGGTCCAACTGTTATGCTCGTCTCCAAAAGCATCAGTAAAGGTAAACGGGTGTTTCTTACAAAAAATTCAGTTGGGGAGGGGCTGCGGGCAGGGGGACCCTCTTTCGCCTCTCCTTTTTGCCCTCAGTATAGAACCCCTTGCACAGTTAATACGAGATAGTACAGACATTAGAGGTATTGAGGTGAGCAGAGAGGAACACAGGTTGTTGCGATGTAACAGACGATGTAATTGTGTATATCTCTGACCCCACAAAGTCTGTCCCAAATTTAATGAAATGTACTGAGACCCTTGGGCTCTACTCAGGTTACAAAATAAATGTGACTAAGACAGAAGCACTCCCCATGAACAATTTAGTGTCCCCACAGATGAAATCTGCTTTCTCATCTAGATGGTCTAGAGAGGGGATTAGATATTTGGGAAGAAACATACCCCCTGAACTTAGTTTATATCAAAGTAACTATATTAAACTAGAAATGCAATTCCTTGAAGAAATTGCGGGGTGAATGCTGACGCTGCTGAAGCAGCTGATGCTTCACTGCTGAATGTTGATGTTTGAAAAATGTGGAATATTTGAAAGTTTGAATGGACTTTCTAGCTGAAATGAGGAATGAATTATGACCTTGAACTATGACCTCCAAAATGTAATCAGTTCATCTTTGAGTCAGAATCAACATTTGTGCAAAATTTGAAGAAAAAACATGGAAGCGTTCATCAGATAATGCAGTCACAAAAGGCAACGTCACAGTGACCTTGAAATTTGACCTTAGACCTCTAAACTCTTGTGATGTCATCTCTGAGTCATAATCAACATCTGTGCAAATTTTGAAGAACATCCGGTGAAGTCTAAAATGTTGTGTTGGAAAGGGGAATCGAACCGCCGACCCTGTGTTCAGCTCAATCAGGATACTACCATGTAATGTGCTGAAGGAGCTGAACATGTAGAATGTTGAAGGAAGTTTATCGGATGAAAAATTACTGAGTTAACACATTTTGAATTTTCTCCATCCGCTTTGAATGGGGCTGTGGAGTCATTTTTGGAAAAAAAATTTAAAATCCACATACATATTTTTTCTTATTTTCGGGAACCTCTACCGGTTTCCAGAGGAGGTAATTTCAAACTCCTGAAAAAGTTGAACAATTTGAAAGTTATTAGAGGAAAAGCATTCTCAAACTCTCGACTTAGGGAAATTGAACTTGTATTCTGGATGTATCATAAGAGATTGGACTCTTCTCCCATTCTGTGACCTACATTATCCTATGATGTTACAGACAGGTGCAGAGGTCTCCATAGTGACTGACAGCTAATCAATGTCAATTGAAAACAGCTGGTCCTGTACATGCACTTACACTCACCTCAAAGGATCACACACACAGGCGATTTCAACTGAACGCATAAGCCCAAACTGCTGCTTCTATCTGGCAAACCGTTTGTCTGACAGATAAAATGAACATCCCGTGAGAACCAGAAGATTCCGATTAAGATTCAGTCTGAAATTTGGGTCTATATTGTAAAAAATTTGGTTTGGTCAGCAAGTTGCAAATCCTTCCCTATTCATTTGCAGAGAGAGATTTTTTTGTTTAATTGGTGTGAATGCTGAAAGCATTCACAGCTTTGATATTCACCGTATTTATTATTATTATTTTTCTTCCGCCCGCTTTTCCAGGTCCGGCCCATATGTTTAACATGCTTCATTCCACAAACTTCCTTCAACTATCACTCATATTCTGCCCATTTTCACATTCCATTTCATTAAAAAATTTCAAAAAAAATCATAACTTCATAATTAATAAGCAATTAAACCAAAATTATGAAAAGTTTCAAATCTCTTCTCCTCCCTGGGAATTCATCCGACACCAGTATCTAACTGTTCAGCATAGTTCAGGCATTACTATTCTGATAAAATATGTTTCATAACATTCATAACTTCAAAATTGAACCATTTTATGAAATTAATATTTCATACAAAATTATGATTCACTCCTACTCGTTCATACTTCATCGTAGAAACTGGAGATTCAAAGTGTGCCATGTTCGTCTTGCACAGGAGCACATTTCCATAATTCTCTATTTCTTCATAAAATTCACTTAGCTTCAGAGATATTTAAAGGTTTATTGCCCAAAATCATTATTGAGAATGCATTAGGAAATCCACAAAAAACGCAAGCGTTGCACTGATTTCAAGCACTTCAAGCTCACTGATAATTCATCCTACAAAGTTAATTTCTTCGAGAAACAGTTTCAGCTATCTGTCGTCTTTCATTGTTAAATTCAACACCTTTTTAAAAAAAATAGTTTTCTAATTATTCAGCCATGTTTGGCCATGTAACATAAGTTTAGTGATGATATTTAGAGTGTGGCAGAGTGGAGGAGAGGGAATAAAAGAACACCAGAAATCTAAACGAAAATTGCTCTCAACTCGAACGTTTTTACATTAAAGAAACACATTTGACACTGAATATTAATTGGAATCTTCTGATTATCACGGTACGATAATTTTTTCTGTCAGACAAACGGTTTGCGAGATATGAGAAGCAGTTTGAGCTTATGCGTTCATTTAAAACCTCTGTCTGTGTGATCTGGTTGGGGAGACAAGTGGCCGTACGAGTGTAGATTACCAGCTGTTAACAATTGACACTGATTAGCTGTCTGTTACCATGGTGACCCCTGAACGTGCACCTGCCTTTGACTCAACGATAACATTATTGGCTAATGTAGGTCAAACTCCAATCCCTTATGCTCCATAGAGAGGGAGAGGGAGATAGGGACACACACACACACACACACACACACACACACACACGCACTCACAGACACACACACTCACACCACACACACACCCACAGACACACATACAACACACACACCCACACACACACACAGACACACAGACACACACACACACACACACCACACAGACACACACACACACACACCACACAGTCACAGACACACACACACACACACACACACACCACACAGACACACACACACACACACACACTCACAACACACACACACACACACACAGACACACACAGACACACACACACACCACACAGACACACACACACACACACACACACACACACACACACACACACACACACACACACACACACACCACACAGACACAGACACACACACACACACACAGACACACCAACATTACTAACAGGGGACTATCGCAGGTACCAGCCAAGTGTGGCAACCTATTTCTGGTCATTTAAAAAATAAAAAAACACAACAGAATATTTAGTTTTAATGTCTTCTGTCATAATATTACTTTAAATGTGTTTTTAATTTTTTTTCTAAGAATTTGCTAACAGTGGACTTGAATCATTGGGTGACATCTAAGAGTGGACTCCATTCACTGCATCAATGGAGCTGTCTGTGCCTATTGTTTCACTCAATGAGTGTTTGCTTGCTGCAGTTACCCCCTTTGTTTCTTTTAAGATAGATTATATACCTTTAACTTTAACACTAACTAAATATATGTTACAAATACTATGAATATAAATGCTGGCCACATGTTGCAAATAAATATCAAATAAGAAGTAACTTGTTGGATGCACTAATATCAGGATGTAATCTTGATTTAGGGAGGGTGTTGTAACCACTACAGTTTATTTTGCGGTTATAATTTGCTACTCCAGCATTATCAATAATTGCATATTACTTTTTCTTCTGTCAGTCTTCACAATATGAGAGGGGACTTTCAAGTAAACTCTTAATTTTCTATTATAAAACATATTTAGCGGTGCTGACTGGATGAACAGTGTGCTGAAACATTTCTTGACTGGTCTGCTGACAGCAAGTAACAAGTAAAAAGTTGATTTGCCGATTACAGCAGTGGGTGACTGAGGGTGGAGTTATGAAACTAGCACACTATATAAGTGATCACTGTATAAAAATAGAGCTATTTAACATGTATATAAACATATATATATATATATATGCAGTATCTCACAATTGGTACCTCACATTTCTTCACATTTTTTCTTTATATCTTTCCATGCGACAACACTGAATAAATGACACTTTGATGCAATGTAAAGTAGTCAGTGTACAGCTTGTATAACAGTGTACTTTACTGTCCCCTCAAAATAACTCGACACACAGCCATTAATGTCTAAACTGCTGGCAACAAAAGTGAGTACCCCTTAGAAAAAGATGTCCAAATTGGGCCCAAAGTGTCAATATTTTGTTTTGCCATCATTATTTTCTAGCACTCTTGCTTAACCCTCTTGGGCATGTAGTTCACTAGAGGCTTCACAGGTTGCCACTGGAACCCTCTTCCTACCCATTCATGACGACATCAAGGAGCTGGTGGATATTAGAGTCCAACCGCTCCTCCATCTCCCGTTTGAGGATGCCCCAAAGATGCTCCAATAGGGTTTGGGTCTGGAGACATGTTTGGCCAGTCCATCACCTTTACCCTCAGCTTCTCTAGCAAGGCAGTGGTCGTTCGGAAGTGTGTTTGGGGTTGTTATCATGTTGCAGTACTGCCCTGCGGCCCAGTTTCCGAAGGGAGGGGATCATGCTCTGCTTCAGTACGTCACAGTACATGTTGGCATTCAATGAACTGTAGATCCCCAGTGCTGTAGGCAAGACACACTTGTCTTTGTACTCCTCACCTGGTTGCCGCTCCACACTCTTAACACCATCTGAACCAAATAAATGTATTCTTGGTCTCATCAGACCACAGGACATGGTTGCAGTAATCCATGTCCGTAGTCTGTTTGTCTTCAGCAAACTTTTTGTGGGGTTTCTTGTGCATCATCTTTAGAATAGGCTTCCTTCTGGGATGACAGCCATGTAGACAGTATGATGAAGTCGTATGGTCCTGACACTGACAGTTGACCCCCCACCCCCTTCAAGCCCTTCAGCAATGCTGGCAGCACTCATACGTCTATTTTCCAAAGCCAACCTCTGTATGCAGCTGACCACGTGCACTCAACCTTCGTAAACTGGGCCGCAGGGTGGTATTGCAACATGATAACGACCCCAAACACCTCCAAGACGACCAGTGGCTTGCTAAAAAAGCTGAGGGTAAGGTTATGGCCTGGCCAAGCATGTCTCCAGACCTAAACCCTATTGAGCATCTTTGGGGCATCCTCAAACAGAAGGTGGAGGACGCAAGGTCTTTAAATATCCACCAGCTCTGTGATGCTGTCATAAATGGGTGGAAGAGGGTTCCAGTTGCAACCTGTGGCTCTAGTGAACTACATGCCCAAGAGGGTTAAGGCAGTGCTAGAAAATAATGATGGCAAAAGCAAAATATTGACACTTTGGGCCCAATTTGTAAATTTTTCTAAGGTGTACTCACTTTTGTTGCCAGCACTTTAGGCATTAATGGCTGTCTATCGAGTTATTTTGAGGGGACATTAAATTTACACTGTTATACAAGCTGTACACTGACTACTTTACATTGTATCAAAGTGTCATTTCTTCAGTGTTGTCCCATGGAAAGATATAAAGAAAAATGTGAAGAAATGTGAGGGGTGTACTCACTTTTGTGAGATACTGTATATATATATATATATATATATATATATATATATATATATATATATATATATAAAGGTGAAATTGAGCAATATATATATATATATATATATATATATATATATATATATATATATATATATATATATATATATTGCTCACTGAAATTTCACCTTTAAGCCATTATTATGTATGTCATACTAATTGACCCTACCTGCAGTACTAAATTGACCAAATGTAGAAGAGTTAAGAGATTCTCTCTAGACCAAACTCATGCCTGCTGAACAGCTACCAAAGCTTCTCAGACAGGTCAGCTTCCCTAATATGAAAAGGTCCTCATCTATTTGAAACAACATGGGTCCTCTAATTTTTAGTTGGTACTAATTGACACAAGTTCCCTGTTGGTTAGGATGGAATGATATTCACACTCCATCATGGATGAAAAAGACCTAGCCAGATCAATAATGCCTATGAAAATGATCTTAACTGCATTTGAGAATACTTATAACATAGCATATAATTTGAAAATTATTGTAGAATTTAAAAATGTTTTTTAATACATATATTTTTTTAAAAGATTTTTTACGATGAATGCTTAGAAGCGGTGGGCACAAGCGGGCGACACTGTGCAACACTCTAACTACAGTCTGCTTTACCAATAGTCACCTGAGCTGAACAGTTCACAACACCTGTAAAACCCATTCCAATCAACACACTATTCACACACATCTCAAAACACAAACACACACTGTCAACCAGAACACACAGTAAAAGCCACCAGCATCAAACACCAATAAACAAATTACAAACGTTTACTCATTACAGTTTGAATAATGTAGGTGACTTGAATGAACTTGAATTTCTAGTGAAATCTTAATTGTCTATTATAAAAAGTATTTAGCGGTGCTGACTAGAAGAACAAAGGGCTGACATTGGATGACTGGTCTGCTGAGCAGTATCTGTTGCTGTTGCTGTGATTTTTAATAATATGTAATGCACATTATGGGATAAATCATTACTGCTATTACTTTTAAAATGGTAAAAATATGCATTTTAATTATCCCAAACTGGATCATTCTTAAAGGAAATATAATATAAATGTAGTCTTAAATGTCTGTTTGTTATACATATTGACCCTAAAGTCCTAAATTGTATGGAATGACAGGAGCCCCGTTTAGTTGGCACTAATTGACACAAGTTCCCTGTTGGTTAGGATGGATTGATATTCACACTCCATCATGGATGAAAAAGATTTCACGGCAGATCATTAATACTATGAAAATAATCTCAGCACAGATTTGAGAATGGTATAACACAACATATAATTTGAACATGATTTGTAGAGATTAACATGTTTTAATATATGTTGTTTCTGCTGACAGCAAGTATCTGTTGCTGGTTGCTGTGATTTTAAACAGCTGTAATACACACTTTGGAATACATTAGAGGTGTAGTGGCGTTTTGTAGTGGCTATACTGTGATGATTCCCTCCTCACCTCTGGTAGAATATGCAACATAGCATTTTGTACACATTTTTAAACATATGGCTTACACTGTGGTGGGTTTACAATGTTGTGGTTGTTGCAGTTGGTGCAGCAAAGGTAAAAACATTTTACACCCTACTAATGGACAATTTGTGATGGAAGAACTTCCATCACAAATCACCCTAACCCTAACACCTCCCCGGCTCGGGCACCAGGCGTACCAATGTTTTGGTTCAGAGTTCAACACAGTGAACCATAACATTCTGGAGTCTAAGGAGATGAGCCTTTATCTATACAGCTAACCTATATATATATTGCTAACTTCGCCTTTAAATGTCGTATGTATGTCATTGACCAAATGTAGAAGAGTTAAGAAGATTGTCTCTAGACCAACTCATGCCTGCTGAACAGCTACCAAAAGCTTCTCCAGACAAGTCAGCTGCCCCAATACAGAAAAAGGTCCTCACTTCTCCTGTTTGAAACGACATGAGTCCTCCTTTGGTTGGCACTAATTGACATTTAAGTTCCCTGTTGGTTAGGATGGATGATATTACACTCCATCATGGATGGAAAGACCTAGCCAGATCAATAATGCCTATGAAAATAATCTTAACTGCATTTGAGATAGTTATAACACACCAAATCATTTGAACATGATTTGTAGAGTTTTAAAGTGTTTTAACAAGCCTATTTTTACAGTTTTTTCTGATTGCTAAATGACAGTGAGCACAACTGGACCGACATGTGAAAAACTATAACCCCAGATCATACTGTACACTGCCACACAGGCTTGTACAGTAGGCACTAGGCATGATGGGATCATCACTTCATCCACCTCTCTTCTTACCCTGATGCATTCATCACTCTAGAACAGGGTCAGTGTGGTCTCATCAGACCACACAACCTCATTTCATGCTCCAGAGTCCAATATGTATGCATTAGACAAATATTCAAAATAAAACCCCTGATAAGTGTTTTTTAAGGCTACACATCTGTATAGTCAATATCCCTTATGTTCTCTTTACGTTGTGCATGTGGAAAGGCTCTTGTTTAATATGCAGTATAATGGGGTTAAACTGATATTTTAAAATGTTGATGCAACCAAACAATTGTATTTATTTTTAAGTGATTGAACTAAGTGAAAAAAGGAATACTTAAGTAGATTTTTTAGAAGTAAACTCAAATCTCATTTGAAGTGTGTTTATGAGCAATATACATTAGTTGTGTTAGTTGTTCTTAAGTTGAACTAAAGTTGAACTTAAGCAGTGTAACTGTATAATTTAAGTGCATTTCTTACCTCATTTGCATACCAAAATAGTACAACTTATTTTGTACCTGATAAACTATTTAAGTATACTTTTGAACCTATACTTCATTTATACTAAAATATTATTTATTAAAAGGGTTTGTTAATTTAAACTATACCAATAATTCACTATTAACATTTTTACAAAAATACTTGATTAAAGGCTTTTATTCATCAATAGCATAGTCTTTATTCTGGTAAGTCCCATTTCAACAACAACTTAAGTGAGAACCAGTCGACACACAGCAGGCTAACTTAGAGGAATTTAAGAATTGCCGATATGTAGCGGGACAGGATCAAACCACTTACCCTGTAGTTGCGAGACTAACATGCTACCCACTAAGCCACAGTCTTGGAGCCCAAATAAAGATGGGCCCCTTCATTGCTATATTTGGGACCCCATCTGAACAACTCCACATTTACTATTTGCAATCAGAAATACTAGCCTTCAATTCCGTTCTGGCAAGACGTCATATTTTACTTATGTGGAAATCTCCTAAACCATTTATTTCTATCAGGCTTAAGGACATTATGTTTTTCCTTAAATTAGAAATAAATAAACCTAACAGTGAAAGGCTGTTCTAAAAAAGTCTCGCAAAAAGGGGAATAGATCTTTAAATTATGTCTGTGGTCAGAAGTCAGAAATAAGCTGATGTGTATACATTTGTGTGTGTCAGAGAAGTGAACATTTTCTAAGGTATATTCTCATAACTGAATAAACAAACTTTCCTCACAGAAAAATGTGATCCCTGTTTCACTGTTGTTTACAGCAGCAGGGCCCACAGTTTGTTTTACAAACATATTCTAGTTGGTTCCAGGTTCCTCAAAATAATATTGTTTTGATTTGTGATGATAAAATTTAATCACATTTCGACATAGCTTATTTAACTTCACAAACATGTTTTAACTTTGCCTAACAATATAAGATAGCTTGCCTTGTAACCTATAGAACATAATTTCAATTACAAAAAAAAGCTCTGACTTCTATCAGATTAAATTCCTTTGGCAGGGCTGCAGCAAACCTCTTAAATCTTGTAGAGATGCACAACCATACACAAAAAGTATTTACGTCATAATCAACGTGAGTTTTATCGCAATTAATAATTGTATTCAAATGATTGCCCAGCCCTACTCTACAGTATCACTTTAAAAGGTTTCCCTTTAATAAAGATCCTGTTTGCAGTAAGTGATATTATCATGATCACCAAAGGAATCAAGATGTGGTCTTACAAATATGAGATCCCCTATCTCTGTAAACTTCTTGTCATGAGGTAAAATATCAGACTTGTGACAGGTTGTCTTGAGATGTGAGGCAGTTTGTCAATTTTGCTTTGTGATGCAGTTTTGAAAATAAAGAAATGTATTTCTTGATATTTACCTGCCCTCCCTCACTAAGGCAGAGCCTGCAAGGCGTTCACATCAGGCAGTCAATCTCTAAAGAGCCTCGGCAGGGAAGAATAGCCTACAGTTAATGTAAAAAGTAAAAAGTCTAGATAACTATGAGTTTATGTATTTAACTATATTGTCTGGTAAGTACTTTTTATTTATTGTTTTTTATTTAACTAGAATTCCATTTTAGGCTTTTATCTTATTTCCTTACTATTGCTTGGGTAAAGTTAACACTTGTTTTCCAAGCCAAACAAGCCTCTTTAAATGTAATAGAAATTGCATTGCAAAGGTAAAGAAAAAGTGCCATTTTAACATTTGGGGCTTGAGGCTTTAGGGATTGTGCCTGAGTAAATCAGAGCAAGAGCGAGTGCTGTTTCTATCTGTGACAGCCTGTGTCACTCTCTGATCGTATGCAGTGTGGGGGATGGGTACCTGTGTCTGACGATGTCGTTAATCCCTCAACAACAACAGCTAACTTCAATAGCCAAGATGTTATGTTGAACTCAGAGTGACTGTGACATGGGTCATTCATTCATGTCAGGTTGATGCTGGATTTAAATCTCACACAAGACCACCATGACATATACTCCAGTTGAAACAATTTTAATCTCAAACTACTGTACCATAAATGTATTAAAAAAACATTTTGAAAAAAGATATCTTGTATTAAGATTGTATGACAATACTGTGAAAACGTAAACATGGGTCTAAATGGGTCTGATATTCAGTATTTGTTTTGTGTTTGATCAGACATTTTACATTTGGTAAATGTTTTTTCCAATATATTCACTGATCCTTGAATGTAAAGTTATTAGGGACAGTTGATCTGAATTTTCTTCTCGCCAAATAGCATGGCCTGAGTTTCAAAACCCCACAATTTATCACTGTTTTATCCAATCATAATCACTTTTTCCTGTGCAAGTTTCACGTTTTTAATGGGTTTTCAGTTCAAGACTTCAAAATGTCCTCTACATTGTATAATTCGAAATGACCAAAGTTGAGGTAAAATTGTGGAGGGGCTGCCTCTGAGAAGTGAGTTACTCAATGTGTGAGGGTGTTTCAATATGCTGGTCATTCTGTGACAGCCCTGTGACATTAGTACATAAGATATAAATATATAATTCCCTGCCTTCAATACTATCATTATGGACAGTGACATATTTGTTCTCCATTTTGGTTAGTGTTCTCAGTTTTTCTCAAAACTAAAGCAGCAGGAGAAATTGTGAACTTGGGGTACATCTGACAGATCAATGATGCGATAAGGCTGTTAAATGAGTCAAATTCCATGTTGTATGCTTTCCTCGTTGGATCCATTAATTCATTATGTTGTTAAATACATTGTTTCCTAAATGGCTGGATATTTTTAGAGAGCTACTGTAGGCTTAAAATAAAGTCACTAAATGAACCAGATATCCAAGAAGTAAGTTTAGCTTAAACATGTTAGTGTATACAGCTGTTACAATACCATGTTTAAGGAATCTATATTAATTTTAGCAAGGAGATGTATGCAGCCTCTGGGAGGGGAACACAGCCAATGCAGTCTCATAACAGTTCAACTCACTGCCAGGAGTCAGTGTTGCTGTGAAAAGGTGTGAAGTGCCTACTTTGAATAGAGACAATGCAGGGCAGGGAGGAGGTTGAAGGGCTGCTGCCAGGGCATGGTTTGGCAGGTATGTACAGGAATGGCCAGGGACAGGAGGGTGAGAGGTTTTTTTATTGTCCCAGACTTCATCAATTCTGGACTGACTTTTTATGATTTTGACAAAGGTTCTTGAAGACTAAATAAAGATGGAGCCCTTCATTGATATATTTTTGTCACCATCAGAACAACACCACATTTACTCTTTGCAAACAGAAATACTAACTTTCACTTCCCCTCTGGCAAGACGTCATATTTTACTTATGTAGAAATCTCCTACAGTAAAACCCCAACTATTTATATCCGGCAAAAAAGGATGTAATGTTAATCATAGAGGTAAATCATAAACCCTAACAGTGAAAGGCTGTTCCACCAAATTATCTTTAATACAATACATCTTTAAATTATGTCTGTGGTCAGATTAAAGCTGCAGTGTGTAACTGTGTGTGTGTGTCAGAGAAGTGAAACATTTTCTCAGGTATATTCTCATAACGTAAAATGTTCTTTGCAGGAAAATGTTATCCCTGGAACAGTGTTTGAAGTTAGTAATCTTCCTGAAAAGTTACTGTTTCATTTTGTTTTTTACAGCAGCAGGGCCCATAGTTTGGTTTACAAACATACTCTAGTCTCAATGTTTGGTTCCACGTTCCTCTAAATATAGTTTAGTTTTGATTTATGATGATCTAATCATTCAAAACTAAGAGTAAGCATGTGAAAATGTGTTTAATGAAACTTACTCTGTGAATATAAACAAATCCCTCTCCACTTAAACTGCATAGTGGGGGGGGGGGGTGGCATGTGTAATTTGTTGTTTTCATTTCTAGTTGATTATATTGAAGGTAAGGTTCTATAGAACAGTGTAGTGTCAAGAAACCAGACCAAATATTTTTTGTGTGTGAGAATGGCGACTTCATGATTTTGAGTGTGGCCAGTTGGATCTGTGATCTATGCACATTTCATACAATGTATGTGTAATACCATGGGCAAATTGTTTTAAGCAATGCAACTTTATTGCTTAGAAATGGCTTTTTTTAGGAAGAGTTTTAATGACTAGCATCCAATGTGCTCCACACATCCTAACATTTCAGTTTAATTGTGGTGAGCGCTTTCTCTGAGGAAGTGAGGGCTGTCCCACTGTCAAATCAAAGTCCACTAAGGGCTCTTTTGCACCCTTCATTAACACTTTCTGCAAGTCACCATATTTGCAGACTTTGGATAAGAAATTACCTGCAGTAGCGCAGTGACTAAAAGGAGGAAACTCCCTTCTTCAACGCATTTCCTCACAAGTGTGGCATAATACCCCCCGCTCGGCTCTACAGTATGACTTCAAAAGGTTTCTCTTTAATTAAGATACTGTTTGCAGTTTATATATAGGCATGGCATGTAGGCGTAGGTGGTTAAGGCATCTATTCTTGTTTTTATTTATTTTTTTAAGTGGTACATATTATAGCCATACTATCGATAAATTCCATAATACCTTTTAGTTTTACCTGAAATAATTTTAGGCCCGAATAGTATGTGAAATAAAGGAATGATAATCCAGTTGTGGTCTTGCAAATATGAGATCCCCTGTCTCTGTAAAAACGTCTCGTCTGTGACCAAAATATCAGAAACTTGTGACAGGTATCTTTAGATTAAGAATGGATTACTTGACGATTAAGTGCAATCCACTCGCTAAGGCAATTTCCTGCAACACATTCTCATCAGGCAGTAAATCTTTAAAGAGCCTAAGCAGGGAAGAATAGCCTGCAGTTAATGTAAAAAAATAAATTCACAAGCCAACAATAAAGATTGTGCATTTGTTTGTATATATTCTCCGGTAAGTACTTGTATTTATTATTTTTTTAAAACTAGAATTCATTTAGGCTTTTTTGTAAGTGGCTGGCTTTGGTAAAGGATTAACACTTGTTTTCCATGCGACAAGCCCCGCTATATGTAATAGAAATTGCATCGCAAAGGTAAAGGGCAGTGCCATTTTAACATGTGGGGCTTGAGGCAAAGGGATTTGGCCTTAGTGACTCAGAGCAGGCAGAGTTCTGTCTGTGTCACTCTCTGATCATATGCAGCGTGGGGGATGGGTACCTGTGTCTGCTTTGACGATCAGTTAAAACCAGTCAACAACAACAGCTAACTTCAATAGCCAAGATTCACAGTGACTGTGATATATTTATTCTCAACTTCTGCTGTGTTGGAAGAAGATACTTAAAGACCAAAATTAAATTTAAATAGGTTGATACAATCAACATTTCACTTTAGTTGGAAATCAAATCCTTTAATACAATTGACTCAGAAAAGTCACTTAACAACGTATTAAACTTTAAGAAATCTAAAATAATAGGTTGCATCCAATCCAACGTAAATGTTGGCTTAGCTACATTTAATTAAAATTGTATTGGAAAGTAGAGTTTGTGACCAAATTAAAAACATGCAACTCTTCTTTGAAAGCTTTGTAAGCAATGAAAATCCACTAAAAAAGTTAAACTTTCATGTCACACACCTTGGGACCAAGTAACTCCTTTGTCTATTTTATGCACCATATCCGTCTTGTTTTGTTGCTTTCTTTGGTTCTTGTGCCACAAACAGCTCGTGTGCATTCAGATCAGCATGATGCAACAGAGTTCTAACAGAAGTCTGTGTCATCACCCACAATCTGTTTTTGCAATTAATTAGAATACAAAGAACATATCTTTCTCTTTTAACTGGTCACATATAGTCTGACAGGAGAGTAGACAGATAGCAAATTGGCAGCTGAACTGTAGCCACATACTGCAGGCTTTGGGTACCTGTTCAGCCAGGTCTGAGATGGTCCAGAGACAATCTCCTTGCTCTCCATTACATTTGGAGGATATAGTACTGCAGGTAGGGTCAATTAGTATGACACATAAGACATTTTAGACCACATTGACATTATTATTTTCCCTTAAGAATTATCCAGTTTGGGTTATTCCTTTTAAATTCATCCACGATGGAGTGTGAAAGTTGAACCATCCCAACCAACAGTGGACTCAGTCATTAGATACAGTGGGTGTGGACCTTTCTCTGTGATTGTGAAATAAACAAAATAAATATAGATTGAAGACACGAGTACACTGTCAAATTGATTGAAAACCTCTTCTTATAAAGATTATTAAAGGGAATCTTGAGGGACTGAATTACTCTAAAGGTCTAGGCCTCTAAAATGTTCTGATTGTAAAATGATCATGCGCTTGACACTTTTGCTTCAATCAGTGCAGCACAGTTGGTGCAAAACACATTTGCACACCCGTGTTTCATAATGTGAGAACATGCCCAAAATGTGTGCATTCGTAAACCCAAATGTGAACTAACGCATCAGAAGTTGCACATCTGTGAAAAATGTCCTCACAAATAAAATGATATCGAGCAGAGCATTTTAATGAGCGAGCACAAATCCATCGATACAACTGCTTGAATCTGTTCTACAAGTCTAAACTGAGGGTTTTCTCTGCCGAATCTGCTCCTGCAAGTCTCAGCAGTGGGTTTGCAGGACCGTTTACCACGTCCAGGTGGTATAGTTGGTGCAAGAGTATTTCGTACCCGTAGAACAGAGTTGTATCCGTAGAAGGTGGGCGGGACAACATTGTCGCATCATGCAATGAGCGCTGGTTGGGACCTGTGAATCAGCATGTGGTCTAAACGGAGGAAAAGCCTTTTTCTTAATCCCTTTTAACCAGAAATTGGCCAGGAAATGACTAAATGAGCAGCAAAACTACCAAACTAATGCGAAGTAGTAGGTAGTAGTGAATTGAACTGTTGTTCTGTAGTTTTGCGTGCATTTTTAAGTAATGGAGAATTATATTGTGTACTCCAGCCTTTGAAAGGAAAAGTAGTCCAAGGTGTATGTAACAGTAAATAAGCCACGTTAGCTAGCTTTGAGGTGGTTTCCCGATCATTTTAGACAGGACAGGAGGCTCATTATGTGACACGGTGAAGTTGAGGAGGGGGATACCCATTAAACACCAGGACCTGCGGTGGTTTAATATACAGATGAGCTGCTTCACAATCTCTGTCCGGAGCCGCAGCAGTGTCTGGACTGACGGTCACACGGTCGGACACAGACCTAGGGTTTAGCTAGAGCCTACAGGACACGGAGCCATCCCACGGAAACTATGAACTGTAAGTCTGGTTTTCTTATGTTTTTAAACTTCAAAGTTGGTAGGTATAATACTTTCAATGATGAGAAGCAACGTGTGGTTATAATTTATTGCAGGCAGCATAGCTAACCACTAGCTAACAAGTCATAATGGGTATAATAGCTAATGTTCGTTTGCATATTCTTTTAAAGGATGTACCGTTTTTTAAGGCATTTTGGTCACTTCTAAGGATGTTAATAATTAACTGTTAACGTAAAATAAGAAGGCTGACCAATGAATCCTTCCGTTAATCAGTTAAAATAATCCTGGCGCTAGCCAGTATGAGTCCAGCTGAATACTGGAGTCTTGATGCTAAAATAATAATCAGCGTGTGTCTGTATGTCTGCTTTTCTGGGACATCGGCACTTTCATGCCGCCTACTAGTTTTACATCAGGATGTAATGTTAGCATGTGTCGACCTCATATAGGCGTTTTTCTGTCTTAATAGTGGCTATGAAGATCCAAATAAACACATGTGAGCAGTATACTATTCTGCTCAGCCCGTCTCAACGTCATGTTGCTGTTTCTGAATAAAAACAGGTAGACAAGTGTCCCATTATGCAAAGGATTTTTTTTTTAAATTGTGCTGCTCCATCGTGTTTAAATCATATTTTATATCTGTTTTTCCAGCCCGAAAAAAACCCCATTTACAACTCATTTTAAAAGTCACTAATGACAAGATACCCCCCACAAAGAGAATGAATTGCAGGGCTGTTATAATAAACTATATTGATTAGTTTTTAGCTTTGTGTTCTTAATCAACTCGAACCTACATGTATTTTATTTATTTTATAAATCTTAACATTATCTTTACATCTGAATGGGACATCTGCTTTTCCACAGACTCATCTTGGCTGTCCTGCACAAGGCCTGCACAAGTGTCTGGGATTTCCACCCTGTCAGGGAGAAGCCATTGTACAGTGAGCAGCTACAGTCAGTCCTAACTATTATCCGTCATGTGTTTACTATAACATCACTAATGGGATCTAACAATTGTTTCGTCCCCAGTGTATACATTGCTGAGGGAAGGATTTACTCCAGATAACTGAAGACTTCATTGCTCCTGCTGCCTTGAGAAGATCTCTGAAGATGGAGCAGCGTGGAACTCACCTGGCAGTCACAGCTTCACACAGCACATTAATCTGACTCAAGCACACAATTTGTTTTCAGTTTTTAGATTGTGATTATTATAAATCTAGACAAAGTTAGATCATACTCAATTCATAATCATATTGATTGCAGTAAATGAGGTGACATACTAAGTCATGTTTATTTGTTAGACATATTAAAAAGGTAGGGAGATTTAGATTAAATATGGTAAACAGTTGGGCTACAGACCAAGTATTAAGTTACTAGTTTTATATTTTGTTTTTTAAAGCCTTGTTCCGGCTTTGTGCCAGAGCATTTTGGGTATTTGTTCATTTTCTTAATAAAATAACGCTATGCAAAACTTTACTTGGAGGTATGCAATTGTGAGTGCATTCTAGTTTTAAACTGGTTGATTTGTATTTTTCATTTTGACCGTATGTATTTGTTCAGTAAATCCACAAATATTTTAAAAAGTCTAAATCTTGTGATTTGTTTGTGGGGTAAGCTCTTACTATTACATTTGTACTGATTGTGCTTTGATGTGATAACTGCAAATCATAAATATAATTCATATAGGACATTTATTAGTCTTGCTTTAGCAGCATGCAGACCTACTTATTAATGCAGCACGTGATTAATTAACATGTTCTAAACTGCATAAAATGTTATGGTGTGACACTTTGTGATTGTGATTAATTAAAGTAATCACTGAAATGAGGTTATATGAAGCTTTGTACCCTGTTCTTCTGGACACATCACATGAGATAAGGTGTATAGCAGAACTGTCTGGGGATAGGCACACTAGTTAAACCTGATCATCTAATTAAGTACGGGCCCGAAAGAATTGAGGGCCCGTAATTATTACTCTCCACCATACTTTTTAAGTACGGGCACTCAGTTTACTGAGGGCCCGTAATTATTACTCTCCACCATACTTTTTCTTACTTCTTATTCTTCCGCCAGTTTTTTGAATTTCCGCTAGGGGGCGCTGTTATTAAGCCCCGACTGAAGAAAGTTTGAGAGACATTAAGCTCCTCCCCTTCACCATGTTAGGCCCCTCCCCTTTACATCATTAGGCTCCTCCCCTTACCATATTAGGCCCCTCCCCTTTACCACATTAGGCTCCTCCCCTTACCATGATAGGCTCCTCCCCGTTTCCACATTAGGCCCTCCCCTTTAAATTGTTAAGCTCCTCCCCTTTACCATATTAAGCTCCTCCCCTTTACCACGTTAGGCTCCTCCCATTTCCCATATTAAGTTCCTCCTCTTTACCATGTTAGGCTCCTCCCCGTCTCCGTATTAAGCTCATCCTCTTTACTGCATTAAGCTCCTCCCCTTTATCATATTAAGCTCCTCTTCTTTACCACATCAAGCTCCTCCCCTTTACCATATTAAGCTCCTCCCCTTTACTATATTAAGCTCTTCAGCTCTTCCTCTTTGCCACATCAAGCTCCTCCCCTTTACCATATTAAACTCCTCCTCTTTACCACATCAAGCTCCTCCCCTTTACCATATTAAGGTCTTCCTCTTTGCCACATTAAGCTCCTCCCCTTTACCATATTAAGCGCCTCCTCTTTGCCACATTAAGCTCCTCCTCCTAACCCTTTAAGGGAAGGAATAAGAGATATGAATATTTGGTCAGTGTGATGCCTTACTTTGCCTAGCCTATAAATCTACCTCAGCTTGGATGAGCTAACAGCGACAGATCCCAGAAGCATATTTCCCCTTCTGACATTCATTAAGGACTATTAAGTAATTATTACTCTTCATCTTCTTCTTATTCTTCCGCCACATTTTCTAGCTGCTACTCCTCCCACACGTTACACGCAGACATGCAAAAATTTCACACAACGTGCGTCCCCACCCCGCGGGGTGTGCTATTATACAGTTTTTGGAATTTCCGCTAGGGGGTGCTGTTATTAAGCCCCGACTGAAGAAAGTTTGAGAGGCCATGCCCCGCACACCGTAAGTCCGATTCACTTTAAATTTCTCACACAGGTGTAGCCCACCCGGTTTATTTCCAATGTATAGTGTCATAATAGTTAACACTGCTGCTGCATCATGAGTAGTGAGTCCGACAAAAAAACACTCCAAGAGGTGATAAGTTTTCAATGTGCAGAAAGTTTTGAACAATAAAGTAGAATAAATATTTAAATGCAGTACAGAATGCCTCAGTGCCTTACTGATTTATATTCCATTAGATGTGTGTCAATGGGAGCTAGTTGTCTTTTCCTTACCTAGTCCACCATAAATAAATACAGAAAACACAAATTACTGCATAAAAATTAACCAAAGTGCACAAAATTAAGTGTTCAAACCTCAAATTTTTCTGGGGGACAACCCACAGACCCCCGCTTTTAATGTGTCCCCCCCAATGTTGAAATGAAACCCAGCCTTTCATTTATTAATTGAAATGTGTTAATTACACATTATTGGATGCAGACCAATGCATGTAAACTTTAAAAATGCTAGGCTGTGGTCGACGGTCTAATGTTGGATTCCTAAATTGGCACTCAGCTATCAAAAGTTTGAGAACCCCTGTGCTAAAGTAAACTTGTTTATGACTTTCACACTACTGGCATCAGGCTCCACTGTAGTTCCCTCTTATTCAATTCCCTTATTTATTCAGTGAATTAAGAGGAAACTATCCACTGAGTAAAGACCTCAACTACCCCTGTGATCCATAGGAGAAGAAAATACGGAGAATAAATAAATAATAAAGTGTCCACAAGTGTCGTCCCAATCTACTCCCACACACGGGCTTTCCTCTCTCTGTTATGGTAATTGTTTTGGTAGTTTTGTCGCTCATTTCCTACATTTTCTGGTGAAAAGAGGCGACCATGGACCATATGAGGGAGACAACGGAAAACAGGCTTTCCCTCAGTCTGTTTAAATGCTGACGTCACAGGTCCCAACCAGCGCTTTCATTGCATGATGCGACAATGTTGTTCCGCCCACCTTCTACGGATACAACTCTGTTCTACGGGTACGAAATACTTTTGCACCAACTATACCACCTGGACGTGGTGCAAATCTACCTGCAAAAAACCCACTGCTGAGACGTGCAGGAGCAGATTTGAGCAGAGAAAACACTCAGTTTAGACTTGTAGGAACAGATTCGAGCAGTTGTATCGATGGATTTGTGCTCGCTCATTAAAATGCTCTGCTCGATATAATTTTATTTGTGAGGACATTTCACAGATGTGTGCAACTTCTGATGCGTTAGTTCACATTTGGGTTTACGAATGCACACATTTTGGGCATGTTCTCACATTATAAAAATAGGGTGTGCAAATGTGTTTTGCACCAACTGTGCTGCACTGATTGTAGCAAAAGTGTCAAAGCATGACTCCTTGAAGTTGTGATGCACAGGATAGGATGTGTGCACCCGTAACAACGATTTGTGAACTCGTAGCTATTTGTGTCCACAATGGTAGAAAAATATTTACAATTCAAATTTACTGTTACATTTGTGACTTTAGGATACGCATTCTAAATCTGCAGTTACATGTGCTAAAGACTTATGCAACAATAATACCTTCATACTCTTCACACACACACTAGTACATGGCTGTACAGACAACAGTGTTCTAGACGTTTCTTTTATTGAGTTTGTTAAGTGTATTTGCTTTATGCTTGTAGAAAACGGATGTTACCTTAAGTTTCATTGTGGTTAAAATAAATGTTCTTATATTGTAACCAGGGGCCGTATTCACAAAACATTTTATCTTAGCGTAGGTACTCTAAGGAGCACTAAAAGTTCTAAGTAAGGAGTAATTTATTAAAACCTATTCACAAAGCTGATAGATCAACTTTTACTAAGGAATGGGAGGGACTCCTAAGCTAAGAATAGAGGGCGGTGTTGACCCTGTTGCTATGGATGATGTCATGTTCATACCTTCTATGCCCACAGTGATTGGCTGAGAGGGAATGAGAGCTAAGAGTGAGTTTATGATAGAAACACTGTGGGAGATATCCATATCGTGTCGCTGTATTAAAGTGAAGAGTTTTTTTTATATACAATTAATGACAAGTGACACTGATTTAACATGGAAACCAAGATACTGCAGGGTTTCCCACATTTGTTCTGATGTAACCTACAATAGCGCCCACACTGGTCCATTGGTACCCAAATGTTACAATGATTTGAATCTGAAAAAATATCCTCATTGAACAGCTGCACGCCATGCACTCTCACTGTATTTCCCTCAACGCCGCAATAGTCAGACAGCGACAAACCAGGAAATTCGCAATTTAGAAACAACAACTGGCGAAATCGTAAAGTGCATGCGGAAGGAAAAAGGCGAGACACGCAACTATACAGTAGCGGACCTGTGGAATGGAGGAGATGGAAGCGCCACATATGGGCCTACTCTAGTAACAAATTAAACCCAAACGTGACACCAACAGTAACTTTCAGTGCATCGTAAACCCAAAGCAACTGCAGGAAAAGGAACTTAATACATATTTTTTATATAATAAATATAAATGTGTCTATACTTTCTAAACATAGCTTTACTAAGATCATTAATGCTTTGAATTAGCAAAGGAGATATATTAAGGCTACTATTGTTATTATAAAATGTCACGTAAGAGAGATCACAAACAAACATAATGGGCTGTTATCATTTAGATTAGATGGCAAGATGATAAGGCAGATTCTTTTGGAACAACTAAAAAAAGGCAAAGTTGATGATGATGTGAACAACTTGTTTGTGCTTTTAAGTCGCTTACAGAACGCAAGAAACAAATCTTTGAGGCTCAATTTACTTTTTCAATCTACAGTAGTAGGCTCTAGCTCTATTGATATTAATATAGGCTAAATAAATACCTAAAGATACAGTATTTCTATTATAAAATGTATTGCACCATGAGCCATAACTGTGACCATTATATTATATAGCATAGGCCTACTTGTGTTAGCCTTAAGCCTAGCTCAGTCATTATGCCATACCATGTCACCTCCTGCTGTGTAATGAGCTGCATTGAACACAAGAAGATTTATTGAGAACACCAAATCCATATTTCATGTTATTTTGGTGAAAGTAATGCAAAAGTAATGTAAAAGTAGTGTAATGCCTTACAATTCAAAGACAGTTGTTGATATATGGCTTTCACTTTGCATGGTGATGCAAAGTGAAAGCCATATATCAACAACATCCACATATGATGCAGACTTCTCTGGGCCTGTGGAATAACTGGAGTATAGGACATGTGATTGATTAACACAAAAAACAAATTGATGCATGTTTAGTTTTTGCGCATGCTCAGATGCAAATAAATAGTTACACAGGAGACCCTAAGGCCAAAAAAGAGACTCTCCCAATTAACTGCCATAAAGCCTTATAGGGGAGAACGGGGTAATCTGAGCCACTTTTTACATTTGCTCCCATCTACACAAGCTCAAATTTACACATTTCCCATTAATTCAGGATGTTTCCTAGAAATGGGCATTAGCTTAAGAATTTTTTTCAAGACAAAGGGCAGTGAAAATATGATTGTTCTAAAACAAGTTATCATGTGGCTCACTTTACCCCAGCTGTGGGGTAAACTGATCCACTTACTTTTCCACTCTGAAACTACCATAACAACACATATTGTAACAGTAAGAATCCTGAAAGCTAATGTCGGACTAGTAAAAGAATGATGGGGGTTTGGTCAATTAAGCAAAGCAAATTTTCTAAACACTTGAAAGTAAGTCTGAACAAAATCAAATACAACACATTATAATTCAAAAGGTTTTAATAAGATTCAAATGAAAGATAGAACCAGTTAGATTAGAACACAGTCTGGGGGTCAGAACACAGGACCCTTAGAGCCAGCTTGTGTCTGGGGGTCAAAGCATAGGAAAATCAGAACCAGCGAGAACAGCCTGGGACTCAGAACACAGGAGAAGACCCAACTGGATTATAACATCAGCCTGTCATACTCTACAACTAGGCCTACTCTACATACCAGCCCTGAAGGTTACAGGGGGAAAGATGAGAAGGTGCTCTTTCCGTGTGGTTGCCCCAGGTCGTCTTCCTGGTGTGTTTCCTTGGTATGATGGCTTTTCTACAAGTGTATGACATTAAAATAAAACATATGTCATGTAATATTACATTAAAATATGTTTAAGACTAAACTTAACTTATGCCTCATGGTGGGGGGAAAGTGAGACAGGGGCTGACTTTCCCCCACCACCACAATTTGAGAAAAAAAACTACCTCTCTTAGCATTTCAGGCTAATCTTTAGCTAATATCATCACATGGTTTTTATATGTTGGTAGTTCATCAACACGTATGATAGAAGTGTTTCTACGTGAATACATTTGCTTTGGCACAACAGTTGATTAAGTTGACAGCAAGAAAATGTACTTTACATGCAACATACCTATTTTGGTGAAAAAAACATGCTTACCACAGCACCATGAGGTCCTCTCTTTCAGGGCCATGGGAAATGAGAGGGGCTTGAAAACATATCTCACATGACCACAAATGTTTTCTGTTGCCTAGATACAGGGGGTGGCTCACATTACCCGATGCCTCAGATTCCCCCGTTCTCCCCTACAATAATGTTTTTTTTTTTTACTTTTTTTTATAAACCATTTACCCCACTTAAACTCTTTACATAAATATTTAATATTTGTTGAATTTCTTTTGCTTTTAATTCTTAAAACGCCTGTTTTTGGGTCAAAGTTAGTATTTTTTCTGATATAATAGATGCAGAGTGGATTTTTTAAAAGTGGAATAACTAGAGTCTAGGACATGTGAATGATTTACACAAATTTTTTTTGATGCATGTTTAGTTTTTGCGCATACTCAGATGCAAATAAATAGTTACACAGAAGACCTTAAGGCCTTGAGAAGCCGCTCCCAATTAACTGCCATAAAAACACTATACAATAATGTTTTTTTTTAACTTTTTTATAAACCATTTACCCCACTTGAGCTCTTGACATACATATTTAATATGAATAGATTTTTCATTGTTCTTAAACCCTTTCAGGCTAGTTTGTGACGAAAAATTACGAAATTACAATTTTTTATATAAAAATTATAATAACTGAACCCTTTTCATACAATAGATGCAAGGTGGATTTTTTTTGTGTGGATGTTTACGAGATAGAAAAGACTGACATTCTTGCATTTTTAGTTTTTGAGAAACAACATTTATATCACAACAAACAAATCGAACAGTAGAACAGGCTAATAATTCATTGTGTGTGTGTTTGTGTGTGTGTGTGTGAGCATGGGTGAGTGAGTGAGTGAGTGAGTGAGTGTGTGCGTGTGTGTGTGAGAGAGAGAGAGCGAGAGCGAGAGAAAAAGACATTCAACGGAAGAGGAACACACTTCGCTGGCAATTTTTGCAAATGTGTCTGTGACATTGGTAATGCTTGGCCATGTTGTAAATGAGCAGTGTGCCCTACATCTGTGTAAACAAACCCAACTTTCCCAGACTTTTTGTTTTTTGTTTTCACTTCATCGGCATCTTTATAGCGCTGCAAGATGCAGGAGTGCGCATCACTTCAAAGAGTATCTAGGAAGGATTTTCCATTATCAAAGAGGCTCTGAGTTTTTCTTTATTCTTATCCACATGAATACAATCTATATAAATTACTAAACATTATTGTTTTTGGATTAGTTTTACCACAATTTTTTTGTCTTACTATGCACACACGCACACACACACACACACACACACACGCACACACACACACACACACAGTTCTGGGAGAGTCTCAGTGAACATTTGTGCATGCTGGGTGAGAAGCCCTGAAAGCCCCAAAATAGCACCTTTTAGCTGCATACTGTATATATGGAAGCACACAAAAACACACACATGCGCACACACACTAATTTCACAACAAACAGACAGACACAACCCTTAGGTATCCGTATGGATCCTAACCTTTCATGTGTTGCTCATATTTTTTTTAATAAAAATTCATGTTTTTTCTTGTTTTGTTTTAGGGAGCATTTTGACGTATCAGTAAAAGCTGGAGTAAAAGGATAATTCAGCTAAATTGGGGTAAAAAGTGTAATTTTGGTGTCTTAACTTTGGGATGCATGGCTAATATCATCACATTTACATATCTCTGTCAACATGGCTATCGTTTGAAAAAGAAAGGTTATTACAGGTTTGAATGACTTCAAATTGAGCCATTTTTTACATACAAGTTTGGGTGTGTAAAGTTTGGCTGTTTGTACACCAGACATGGGGGACTCGAGTCACATGACTTGACTCGAGTCAGACTCGAGTCGCAAATTTGAGGACTTGAGACTTGCTTGACTAACACTGATAAAAGACTCGACTTGACCTTGACTTGGTCTTCATGACTTGAGACTTGACTTAGACTTGGGACAGAAGACTCGAAATGACTTGAATTTTCAAAAGTTAGATTACGTTAGAAATTATGTTTTATTTTGAAACATGATCGGTGATTTTACAGTGCAATGCACGCAGCGCGCTGCGCGGACAAACAGTGTCAGCAGGTCAACACAGGAGCAGCAGTCATGGAGGCGGCTAGACCTTTCTTTAGCCTATATGTCCATGGGCTAGACCAAGAATAATTCACGTGAGCCTCCCACACGCTTATAACCCAATCACAGTAAATATGTAGCGCCTTCTTCCCTTCCCTTTTCACGTTGCAACGGCCCCGAGAAGTCTTGTAAAGGAAGCGAAAGTAACGAGCGTTTCCTGCAGCGCTGCTGCCTTGATAACGCACGCTTCCTTATCGAGCGCCCTACATCCACGGAGTAGGCTTTATATAAGAATCTCTGTGAGACAAAACAGCGGTTATGATGTAGGCCTAGGCCTATATGATGCAGTTCGACCTTCCACGTTCACCGGCTCCATCTGACAGCTCACAGCCACCGCCCCCGCACCTACAGCACAGCAAACTGCCCGTTATGACAGTTCGCCCCCCAGTATGATAAACAAATGAATAGGTATAAATCAAAATGTGATCCTGCCATAAAAAAAGGTGATATGATATTTTTGCCATAGGTCATTGCCCTGTTTTATTTTAAATGCATTATGGACATTAAGTATCTGTTTTGTGTAAGTATAGGTTATTATTTCTTGTTTTCCATGTTAAAAGTAAGCTACTTGGAAATTGAAAGTAGCCTAAATGTGGTTGAAAGAAAAGGAAATGTGCGGTATTGATCAGATGTGATAGATAAGGGGTCGCTATTGGATGCAGACATTATGAGATTCGGACCTTTGCTGTAAGAAAATGTTGTCAACTGGACCCATTTAAATTTTAGTTGACGACCCCTCTGTCAGACCAAGAATAATTCAATTGTAGTTCAAGGATGATGTTGTCGATGACGGTATGAAGAAGAGAACTGTGGAATGCAGGTCTTTTAAATGTAGAAACTGGGTTAGATCATATGATTTTTGTATGACTTGACTTGTGACTTGCTTGACCTGAGCAATGACTTGACTTGTGACTTGCTTGATTCTCAACACAGTGACTTGGACTTGCTTGAGACTTGAAGGTTATGACTTGAGACTTGCTTGTGACTTGCACATTAGTGACTTACCCCCACCTCTGCTGTACACACACACACACACACACAAACCATCATTTCTCAATATCTACATATAAACCACACACTGGTATCCCTACCAACACACTAACACCATTTAGGTTGAAATATTTTTTGACATTGACCTTTGGGGGGGCAACAATTTAGCAGGACTGAGAATCAGGAAAATAGCCTCTCATTCAACACCATGCAAAATATACCTAAAGGGCACCACCTAGTAGTTGGGGTGAAAATCCCAAATGTTGCCTTGTGTCAAGGATGAAAGCACAAAATAATAGAAAAATATATTTTATGCTGGTTTGTCAGCAGGATAACATTTTGAAAAACAGGCCGTTTCGAATGGAAGTCAATGGGGGCCGAAAATGGTCTTTGGGTCTTCTGTGTAACAAAAAAATGTCCTGCCTTTATTATAGGTGCTATGAAGTTGCTGAGTAGAAATTCAGAAATGATCTGCATAAAAAATAACCCTGGCCAAAATATATTAGGCTAACATAAGCACAGCCAAAGCTATTCAAAAAACAAAAAAAAAAAAACTCGAGCGGGGGGCGAGCCCCCCCCCCCCCCCGGATCGGGCGTCGTCGTCCGCGGCGCCGGCCCCTCGCTTCACGGAATCCGGGGATGTAAAGTTTTTGAATGTGGTATGTTTGGTTTGGGAGTTATAGACCAAAAGGCAAAAAAATTGCAGAGAAAGATGCTCAAGTGTGTTTTTGGCGCCCCCTTTTGGAGCAATCTAAGGAAAAAGTAGAACCGACCTGAGAACCATAGGACAAACACTTGTGTGAAGTTTGGTGTTAATAGGATGAATCGTTATGGATTTAGGAGCAGTTTGGTACAAGGTAGCTAATGTGCAAATCTTTAAAGCGCTACCGTTTGGTCTTCCGATGGTCGTAGAAAAATTCTTTAAACTACTTTTGCTCGTGGGAGTCTGGTAGAGCATAATGCTTTTGGTTTCGTCCAAATCGGGCAAAAACTGTAGGAGGAGTGTGTTTTGGTGACTGACACAGTTTTTGCGATGTAGGGAAAAAAAATCCCATAGGCAAATGGGCGTGGCCTATCTGAAAAGATGCAGCTGACTTGTGGGCATCTGTGGATATAAAGTTTTTGACTGTGGGATGTTCGGTGTGGAAGTTATAGCCCCAAACGCGTTTTCTTTGCTTTTTGTGGTTTTGGCGCCCCCTATGGATGACATTCGCAAAACAACGTTAGATAGAAAGATGCAGCTTAATGTACCAAACAAGTGGATGTCAAGTTTTTGAATGTGCGATGTTCGGTTGGGGAGTTATAGCAAAATCAAATTGTCAACCTCTCCATTGTAAAGACACTTTTTTGAATTTCCCGCCAAAACACTTAGGAAATGGCGAAAACAGGCAAAAAAATTGAAAAACTCTTTTTTTTAATAAGTCCCGCCCAGAAAGGAATTTCTTGCCCATATTTTTGCCATAGACTCAGGTATGCCCCATGATAGTCTCCCTTGAGTTTCAAGAAAATCCCTCTTTTTTTTTTTTTTTACGGATTTTCGCAAATCTTTAAAGCGCTAGCGTTTGGTCTTCCGATGGTCGTAGAAAAATTATTTGACCAACTTTTGCTCGTGGGAGTCGGTAGAGCATAATGCTTTTGGTTTCGTCCAAATCGGGCGAAAACTCTAGGAGGAGTATGTTTTGGTGACTGACACAGTTTTTGCGATGTAGCGAAAAATCTATATATACGCAAATGGGCGTGGCCTATCTCAAAAGATGCAGCTGACTTGTGGGCATCTGTGGATATAAAGTTTTTGACTGTCGGACTTTCGGTGCGGAAGTTATAGCCCAAAACGCGTTTTCCTTTGTTGTAGCGCCACCTAGTGGCCGGCATGTCTGAATTTTTTTGTCTGCGTACCAGGCACGGACCTGGATAAGCCCTGCAAGTGGCATGTCCCAACCCTTTACGGTTTGGGCTGCAGCACCACTTTTACGCATGGAATAAAATAATAATAATAATAAGAATAGGGTTGGCCGGGCTTGGGGCGGTGCGCTGTAGCCCCCTACTCGGGCTTGGCCCCTAATAACTAGAACTGCGAGCAGTTGTGAACGGGGGCCAAGCCTCCCACGCGACTCGGGATCGGGCGTCGTCGTCCGCGGCGCCGGCCCCTCGCTTCACGGAATCCGGGGATGTAAAGTTTTTGAATGTGGGATGTTTGGTTTGGGAGTTATAGACCAAAAGGCAAAAAAATCGCAGAGAAAGATGCTCAAGTGTGTTTTTGGCGCCCCCTTTTGGAGCAATTTAAGGAAAAAGTAGAACCAACCTGAGAACCATAGGACAAACACATGTGTGAAGTTTGGTGTTAATAGGATGAATCGTTATGGATTTAGGAGCAGTTTGGTGCAAGGTAGCTAATGTGCAAATCTTTAAAGCGCTACCGTTTGGTCTTCCGATGGTCGTAGAAAAATTCTTTAAACTACTTTTGCTCGTGGGAGTCGGTAGAGCATAATGCTTTTGGTTTCGTCCAAATCGGGCAAAAACTGTAGGAGGAGTGTGTTTTGGTGACTGACACAGTTTTTGCGATGTAGGGAAAAAAAATCCCATAGGCAAATGGGCGTGGCCTATCTGAAAAGATGCAGCTGACTTGTGGGCATCTGTGGATATAAAGTTTTTGACTGTGGGATGTTCGGTGTGGAAGTTATAGCCCCAAACGAGTTTTCTTTGCTTTTTGTGGTTTTGGCGCCCCCTATGGATGACATTCGCAAAACAACGTTAGATAGAAAGATGCAGCTTAATGTACCAAACAAGTGGATGTCAAGTTTTTGAATGTGCGATGTTCGGTTGGGGAGTTATAGCAAAATCAAATTGTCAACCTCTCCATTGTAAAGACACTTTTTTGAATTTCCCGCCAAAACACTTAGGAAATGGCGAAAACAGGCAAAAAAATTGAAAAACTCTTTTTTTTAATAAGTCCCGCCCAGAAAGGAATTTCTTGCCCATATTTTTGCCATAGACTCAGGTATGCCCCATGATAGTCTCCCTTGAGTTTCAAGAAAATCCCTCTTTTTTTTTTTTTTTTTACGGATTTTCGCAAATCTTTAAAGCGCTAGCGTTTGGTCTTCCGATGGTCGTAGAAAAATTATTTGACCAACTTTTGCTCGTGGGAGTCGGTAGAGCATAATGCTTTTGGTTTCGTCCAAATCGGGCGAAAACTCTAGGAGGAGTATGTTTTGGTGACTGACACAGTTTTTGCGATGTAGCGAAAAATCTATATATACGCAAATGGGCGTGGCCTATCTCAAAAGATGCAGCTGACTTGTGGGCATCTGTGGATATAAAGTTTTTGACTGTCGGACTTTCGGTGCGGAAGTTATAGCCCAAAACGCCTTTTCCTTTGTTGTAGCGCCACCTAGTGGCCGGCATGTCTGAATTTTTTTGTCTGCGTACCAGGCACGGACCTGGATAAGCCCTGCAAGTGGCATGTCCCAACCCTTTACGGTTTGGGCTGCAGCACCAGTTTTACCCGACTCCAAATAATAATAATAACTAGAACTGCGAGCAGTTGTGAACGGGGGCCAAGCCTCCCACGCGACTCGGCCGGGGGATCGGGCGGCAGCGTCCGGCGGGCCCCTCGCTTCACGGAATCCGGGGATGTAAAGTTTTTGAATGTGGGATGTTTGGTTTGGGAGTTATAGACCAAAACGCAAAAAATCGCAGAGAAAGATGCTCAAGTGTGTTTTTGGCGCCCCCTTTTGGAGCAATTTAAGGAAAAAGTAGAACCAACCTGAGAACCATAGGACAAACACATGTGTGAAGTTTGGTGTTAATAGGATGAATCGTTATGGATTTAGGAGCAGTTTGGTACAAGGTAGCTAATGTGCAAATCTTTAAAGCGCTACCGTTTGGTCTTCCGATGGTCGTAGAAAAATTCTTTAAACTACTTTTGCTCGTGGGAGCTGGTAGAGCATAATGCTTTTGGTTTCGTCCAAATCGGGCAAAAACTGTAGGAGGAGTGTGTTTTGGTGACTGACACAGTTTTTGCGATGTAGGGAAAAAAAATCCCATAGGCAAATGGGCGTGGCCTATCTGAAAAGATGCAGCTGACTTGTGGGCATCTGTGGATATAAAGTTTTTGACTGTGGGATGTTCGGTGTGGAAGTTATAGCCCCAAACGAGTTTTCTTTGCTTTTTGTGGTTTTGGCGCCCCCTATGGATGACATTCGCAAAACAACGTTAGATAGAAAGATGCAGCTTAATGTACCAAACAAGTGGATGTCAAGTTTTTGAATGTGCGATGTTCGGTTGGGGAGTTATAGCAAAATCAAATTGTCAACCTCTCCATTGTAAAGACACTTTTTTGAATTTCCCGCCAAAACACTTAGGAAATGGCGAAAACAGGCAAAAAAATTGAAAAACTCTTTTTTTTAATAAGTCCCGCCCAGAAAGGAATTTCTTGCCCATATTTTTGCCATAGACTCAGGTATGCCCCATGATAGTCTCCCTTGAGTTTCAAGAAAATCCCTCTTTTTTTTTTTTTTTTTACGGATTTTCGCAAATCTTTAAAGCGCTAGCGTTTGGTCTTCCGATGGTCGTAGAAAAATTATTTGACCAACTTTTGCTCGTGGGAGTCGGTAGAGCATAATGCTTTTGGTTTCGTCCAAATCGGGCGAAAACTGTAGGAGGAGTATGTTTTGGTGACTGACACAGTTTTTGCGATGTAGCGAAAAATGTATATATACGCAAATGGGCGTGGCCTATCTCAAAAGATGCAGCTGACTTGTGGGCATCTGTGGATATAAAGTTTTTGACTGTCGGACTTTCGGTGCGGAAGTTATAGCCCAAAACGCCTTTTCTTTTGTTGTAGCGCCACCTAGTGGCCGGCATGTCTGAATTTTTTTGTCTGCGTACCAGGCACGGACCTGGATAAGCCCTGCAAGTGGCATGTCCCAACCCTTTACGGTTTGGGCTGCAGCACCACTTTTACGCATGGAAGAATAATAATAATAATAATAATAATAATCCCGACAAAAACAATAGGGTTCCCTGCCCAGCAGGGCTTGGGAACCGCGTTGCTCTGCAAAACGCGGTCCCAGGCCCTACTCGGGCTTGGCCCCCTAATAATACTAACAACAAAAACAATAGGGTTCCCTGCCCCGAAGGGCGGTGCTCTGCAAAACGCGGTCCCAGGCCCTACTCGGGCTTGGCCCCCTAATAATAAAAATCCCAACAAAAACAATAGGGTTCCCTGCCCAGCAGGGCTTGGGAACCGCGTTGCTCTGCAAAACGCGGTCCCAGGCCCTACTCGGGCTTGGCCCCCTAATAATAATAAAAATCCCAACAAAAACAATAGGGTTCCCTGCCCAGCAGGGCTTGGGAACCCCCAAAAACAATAGGGTTCCCTGCCCAGCAGGGCTTGGGAACCGCGTTGCTCTGCAAAACGCGGTCCCAGGCCCTTCTCGGGCTTGGCCCCCTAATAATATCCTACTAAATCAATAGGGTTCCATGCCCCGCATTGTCATGGAACCGCGATGCTCTGCATTCCGCGGTCCCTTGCCCTTCTCGGGCTTGGCCCCTAATAAAAGTCCCAACAAAAACAATAGGGTTCCCTGCCCAGCAGGGCTTGGGAACCGCGTTGCTCTGCAAAACGCGGTCCCAGGCCCAACCCGGGCTGGGCCCCCAAAAAAAAAAAAAAATCCCAGAAATTAAAATAGCTCCCTTCCCCGCAGGGCTTGGGACCCCCCCTTTCTTCACCCGGGCCCTCCCCCCCCCCCCCCCTTCTTCCCCCTTAATATCCTCCCCACAACAAGAAATCCGCGCCCCCCCCCCCCCGCGCCCCCGGGGCGCCCCTTTGTTTCCCCCCCTCCCCCCCCCCCCCCCCAAAAAAAAAAGGGGTGGGGGGTGCCCCCAAGACCACGTGACCACCCAAAAGTTGTGTGGTTTGCCGAAAATCACGTCAATAATATAAAAATAAATCAAATAATAAATAAATAAATAAAATACGCCAGCTGTGTCGGCGATACTGTATTACAGAACATTAGTGGCGTTTGATGCGCAGAATCAAGGTCTACTATAGACTACTGACGAAAATCACACAACACATTGCATCTATTTATTAACAATATTTATGAATTTAGGCTATATTTTGCAGCTCCAACTCAAATTCAGCCCAGCCAGGCGATAGTTAAGTTTCAGTTTCGTTTTCATCTCCGTGGTATACAGCCGTTTGGACCAGCTGATCGGCTCCCGACAGCAACAGTCAGTCTGCATTCCAGTTGTACTGGGAAGTCGGATTTATGGTGCCAGTGATAACTGAACTAAATAATAAAATAAAGCTATCTTCTCCTTCCTATATCTGTCTATCTTTATCCCTCCACTACACACTCAGTCACTACTATCCATGCTAAAAGGAAGCAGGATTATAACCTCATTTAGCACATTATTTTTAAATATTTTATATTACACCCAACAAAAATATAAACGCAACACTTTAGTTTTTGCTCCCATTTTTCATGAGATGGACTTAAAGATCTAAAATTCATTCCAGATACACAATTGTACTAGCCTGGCTCCGCCCGCCCGCCTACTTCCGGCCAAATTTTATTTTCCCTTCAGTAGTCAGTCTGGGTGTACAGCCCATTTCCCAGTTTTGCTGGAGATTCGACAGCCGGTCCAATCAGCGAACAGAGCGAGTGGCTGAGAACGATGACGTCGAAGTCGCGCTCCAGTTTCAGTTGCCAGAAGCCGGCTCATGACACACGTGACGACCAAACGTTATGCGATTGGTTGGCTAATCCAGAGTGGCACTGGGCAGATCCAATAGTTTTAAACTTTAACAGACACCCGCCTTCATGAGTGAACGTTTGCCAATTAAAGCACTGCCAGACCTTCTGTACAAATGAAATGAAGTACGATGGTCTGGTAGCACCAGGCTACAATTGTACCATTTCTCTCAAACATTGTTCACAAATCTGTCTAAATGTGTGATAGTGAGCACTTCTGCTTTGCTGAGATAATCCATCCCACCTCACAGGTGTGCCACATCAAGATGCTGATCTGACATCATGATTAGTGCACAGGTGTGCCTTAGACTGTCCACAATAAAAGGCCACCCTTTTATTGTGGACAGTCTAAGGCACACCTGTGCACTAGTCATGATGTCAGATCAGCATCTTAATGTGGCACACCTTAAGTCCATCTCATGAAAAATGGGAGCAAAAACAAAAGTGTTGCGTTTATATTTTTGTTGAGTGTATTTATTCTTTTTTTTCTCCCCCATCTAATTTTGACGATTTTTAGAAAAATGTGTTGGTTTGTATGCGCTAAGGGAGCATGTTTGAATAAAACCTGTGAACCTTAAATTTTAAATGTATTTTATTTCATGTTTCTATGTGCTACACAGGCTTAGATATTAAGGTTTTGCTAGACTTGACAATTCATACTATTTTTTCAGAAAACCCTCAGGCATTAAGGACATGCATCCTAGATTGCAATAGTCATCAATGGGTTAAACAAATACATATGATGTGTTTGTACTTTTATTTATTGAATACATGTTGAAAAGGATTTAGGAAATGATCACATCCTGTTTTATTCACATTTTACATAACGTCCCGCCTTTTATGGAATTGAGTTGAATTTCTTGCTAGAAATGTTGTCAAAACTAATGTTTATGCCCTTACTAGCTCATTTCCCACTGATAAAGCATCTTGGCAGCCAGGCACCTGCACAGATAGACCCCAGGTGGTGCTCAAGCACCTGCCCCTTTGGCCTCTGACTTGATATGTGCCCTTTTTTCTTTTTTTTTCTTCTTTTTTTTCATATATTTTTCTCATTTTATATTGAATTTTTCCCGGACCATGTCATCAATCAATTCTCAATTAAATAATGCTCTGCCCCTCACTCTTCGACAAAACTTAAACCACCATTAAAACATCTCAATACAGGAAGCGGAAGGCGAGAATGACAGACAGGCAAATGTACGAGCGGGTGTGTGTGGATGTATGAGAGGTGCGTGCGTTTGTAACAGGCGAACAAACAGGTCACGCAGGAAACACCTATTTATATTATATTTTAGTTCTTATTAGGGCCCGAGCACCGACTGGTGCGAAGCCCTATTGAAACCGCCAGGATTTTTATTCTACTTATTATTTTTAGTTATTTTTGGCACTTTTCACAAAAGTTGAAAAACTCTGCAGGCAGGTCAGACCTGCAAAAAATTGCAACTTATCGATGGTTTCAGGACTGGGCCAAAAGAAAGGGCCCCCCAGGGGTCACAAACTGTTTTTCAGGAAATGCATGCTCAAAAATTGGGCTAGAAGCCTGAAATTTTAGGACAACATGTATTGGCCCGAGGCGAACCTAAATGCAATGTTATGTCCTGGGCCAAACTCAACAGGAAGTCGGCCATTTTGGATTTAGTGCCTAAAATCGGCATATTACAAAATTTCACATATCGACAAACTCGTCCTAGAGTTTTTAAGCCAGGGACGTCGAACCAACTCTCAAATACTCAAGACGCTTGCCCGATGTTATATTGCGAAAAAGATTTCAAAATTACCATAGTACCAGGGAGCTATTGGGGGTCAAAGTTGACATCATAAAAAATGAGCCTCATGAAACTTTAATTCATCATAACTCAGGCTGTGCCAAATTTAAACCCCAACTGTATATTTGCAGGCCCCACAACAAAGCCTCATGAAGCCCCACCCCAAAATCAACAGGAAGTCTTTTGTTTTGAAATATGTGAATTTCTGACTCTCAAATCATCACAATGTTCAACAATTCATAACTCCTAGCAGGAACATATTTAGCAAAACGAAAACTCTATGGAAACTCATAAGACATGGAAGATATACCAAAAAAAATTGTGTTTGATTCCGAATAACTATGACGAAATAATGGCCAATATTCGCCAAAATTTACATATGTCAAAACTCCACATAACTCTTCAGGATTGCAGAGTAAAGTGGACTCATAACAACTTTTTGTGCAAAAAAAAAATAAGATAGGCTAAGTCCTCCGAAATGGAAGATGATATACCCGAAAGCTCGTTTTATACGGATCTACCGTCTTGCAGCACCGGAGCGTCATTTGCCAAAACACATCAAAATTGGACGTCATGACCCCTTTAATTGATCATAACTCAGGCTGTGTTATACTTAGAACCACACAATTTCATACAGCTATGTACAATCCCAGTACAAACAAAAAAGCCTCTTGACGCCCCGCCCCAAAATCAACAGGAAGTCTTTTATTTTGAAGTATTCGCCAAAAAAACAGGAAGTTGGCTCCACCATACTCAGTCTCATCTTCTCCAAATTTGTTATGGTTAATAACCAGTGTTGGCCAAGTTACTTCAAAAGCGTAATGCGGTATTTATTACTTGTTACTGTCATTTCAAAGTAGTTAGTTACATTACAATATTACTGTCTTTGAATTGTAAGGCACTACACTACTTTTACATTACTTTTGCATTACGTTCACTAAAATAACAGGAAATATGGATTTGGTGTTCTTAATAGATCTTCTTGTTTTCAATGCAGCTCATTACACAGCAGGAGGTGAAATGGTATGGCATAATGACTGAACTAGGCTTAAGGCTAACAAAAGTAGGCTATATAATATAATGGTCACAGTTATGGCTCATGATGCAATACATTTTATAATAGAAATACTGTATCTTTAGGTATTTATTTAGCCTATATTAATATCAATAGAGCTAGAGCCTACTACTGTAAATTGAAAAAGTAAATTGAGCCTCAAAGTCTTGCGTTCTGGCGACTTAAAAGCACAAACAAGTTGTTCACATCATCATTATCTTTTGCCTTTTTTATTTGTTCCAAAGAATCTGCCTTATCATCTTGCCATCTAATCTTAATGATAACTGCCAAATATGTTTGTTTATCTTCTCTCTTGCGTGACATTTTATAATAACAATAGTAGCCTAAATATATATCTCCTGGCAACTTTTCTGGTATCAAATTGGTGATTGCGGGATGATTTGGATGCAGCAGCCTATTTGAATGACATGCGGTCGGGCGGACCACCCTGCGGAGCTGCTTGACTCTCGGCCGGGTATGAGGCAAAAATAAATAAATAAAAAGACTCGGCGCATCATCAGGCTACATAGTAGGCTGGCCTGATGTGAAACTTCTCTAAAATATAGGCTACATACTCAGGCTCGCCAACATAAAACAGACGCGCACATAGCCGCGGGAACATATCCTCAACAGAGGGTGCTGAAAAAAAAGCTCAGCCTGCACTTGTCTCGCGACTCGCTACATTGATCCCCAATGTAAAAGTGTTACATGCAGCGGTGATGTTTTTAATATAAGACGACTGGGGGTTTCCTCTACAAATAGGTCGTAAAAAGTTGGGTCATCTTATATGTGGTGTCTAATATTCGGGAATGCCCGTTACCGGAGCGATTATTCAGCTTAAGGGTCTGTGTCCACCTTGTTTCTTTTCTTTTTTTCGGGTGGAACAGGTTGTGCGCTCTGAAGCAGCTGGGACGTGCGTTTTTGCGCTGGGAGAGAGAACATGGTGAGACTATAGTAGGCTATAAAAAGGCACGGGAAATCGCCAAAGAGCTCAACACCCCCAGCATTGAATTCAAAGCCTCGACTCATTATGTTGGGAGTCGACGTGTGTGTCAGAGGAATGAATCGACATGCCTCTGACACACTTACTGTGGCTTTTTTGCTGCAGCACTTTTAGTGCTGAGGAGGGCTTGCCAACTGCGCTGTCCTTTATGCACCATCACTGCCGCCATTATGTTAAGATTTCATAATTTGCATCAAAGTAAACCCTTTAGGCGCCGGGTTTTATTTAAAAAAATACTAGATTTTGACACTTAAATTTCAGAAGGCTCTGGATTGAAAGTGGTTTGAGATAGAGACAAAGTGTAATTGAGACAAATATTGAGAATGACCCCTAAAGTTTATCTGGGGAGTAAATGTTCCCATCTAATTAGCATATTATGACGTCATATGGTGGCGGCCATGTTGTATTATGTAATTTCCATTAAACACCTGATATTTTGAAAGAGAGTTGAATTTATTTAATCAGATTCACCCCTCCATCCATTTGTAATGATGTCCACTTTGTTGTAAGCCAACAGTTGTAAACTAGAACTAGAACTACACCACAAAACTCATGTAAACAGTAGGCGTTTATGATTTTTTTTATTACCCACCATCATTTTTATTTCCTTTTTTCTTCTATTCTTCAATATTATTATTATTATTATTATTATTATTATTATTATTATTATTATTATTATTATTATTATTATTATTATTATTATTATATGATAATATTAATATATATATATATGGCTGCACTATCTCCGATTTCGCACCTAACAGCGCGATTCATTTGCAGCCTGGATGTGAAGGTGTGTCTCCTCTCTGCCCTGACCACCTCTTAGTGCTTTGAGACGGGAGGGGCTCGCGGCAGCACCCACTGCTCGTTGAGCACAGTAACTGCAGAGTGATACGTGCTTTCATGTCAGAGTCTCCAAACACCACAAACATTTTCAATAACTTCGGCAGTGAGACGGAAGCCAGTAGGCTAGCGAATCTTTGGAATCAATTGTAGCAGTAACATTAGCGGAGGTTTTTTTCTCCTCTGCGAATCTCGCGGTGTTGGCCAATTTGTATAAAAACAACAAACCAGTCAATTTCGGGTTTAAAATGCATTGTAATGCGCGTTACTGAGATTTGTACCGAGTTACATATTACCATTTTTTTTGCTGTAATGCCTTACATTACCGCGTTACAGCAAAACGTAATGCATTACAGTAATGCATTACTTCCTGTAACACGTTACTCCCAACACTGTTAATAACACCCAAGGCCTGAGGAAGCCCGCACGCTAATATTCATAGAAAGTGAGAGTGCCACCTGCTGGGCAAAATAAATATTGCATGTTGGTTATTTATCTCCAAGTCCAACACACTTGATCAAATCAACCTCAAAGCAGCTCAGAGAGGTCTAGACAGCCACCATGATAACACGGGAAGCTGGCTCCATTGGCTGAAACGGCACTAAACAGGAAGCAACTCTAACTTAATCTTAGTCGTCTTTAGCAACACTGTAGCTTAAACTAAACCTTTTCAATAATGAAGCATTGCAGTAAGTTAAAATACTATAACACAAAATATACTCAAATAGATTCTGTACAATTACAAAGAAAAGCATCTTCATGTTCTGACCTCTACCCACAGAAAGTCAGCTATTTATTCTGTACAATTACAAAGAAAAGCATCTTCATGTTCTGACCTCTACCCACAGAAAGTCAGCTATTTTTGTGTTAATTTTTTTCTACTTTCTCCCTTATTTACAGGGCTGCCCACTAGATGGCAGTATTGCATTACAAATAGAGGGACTGAAGACTTCTCTTAGCCTTTCATGCTATGTAGGGTAATAGTCAATGCAATTGGACTTCATTTCTCTAATAGTGGAGATAAGCCACACATCTTCTTTTATTTAATTGTTTTATTAAATAAAAGTCTTAAGCTACATGTCAGACCAACTTTGATCAAATCAACCTCAATGCAGCTCAGGGAGGTCTAGAGACAATGATAACACGGGAAGCTGGTTCTATCGGCTCCATGGCCTTCGTAGTTTCTCAGCGTCATCGCCACGAAAAAGGAAGTTGCTGTAATTTCGCTCTGCACTGTCACATGTGCTCCAAACTTCACCTGCCTGGTAAGAGCCCAGGCCTGAGGACGTCCTCGCATCCGTATCAAGCGCGTCGCGGCAACTTCCGCGCTTCCGGTAACATGTATTACTGTGCCGTGCACTCCGAAGAGGAGGACACTGCGGCACATTCCCTCGCGCGGTCGCCCGGAGCACCAAGGCCAGCCGGGACGGCGTCCAGCACGAGAGTGCCAGGGCCCGGTCATCACTGCTCGCAGTTTTAATTCTATTTTATATGCATATTTCTGTAGAAAATCCAGCTCCTACTAGGGTACATGATGTAAGCCAGTGTCTCCAAATGATAAACTAGGAGACAGCTGTTTACAGAGCACAAAAATCATCCGATTTAGCCCCTTAATTTTCCCCTCAAAGTGCACCAGATTGATGTACCTTAAAGCAGTGGTTTTCAAACTGTGGAGCTATGGCAGGGAGGCGCGGATGAATATGTGAGAAAAAAAAATTGTTTTTTAAATTAAGATCACGGCATAGCTGGACAAGAGTTCTTCTGCTTCGTTCCTCTCATTTCCTCTCGTTCTCTCTGCATTTAAACGCATTCATTATATTACAGAGAAATAGGTCTTGTTAAAGAAAAAGAGCGCCAAACCCAACCCAGAGGTCCCTGCATAAATTTTTTTATTTTAAATTGTGTCTTTCTTCAATAGCTTCTAATTCATCAGACCCAGTGTCTCCAAATTATATGTTCACACAAAATTCCTCATTTCACTTTAAAAAGGTAAAAAAAAAATCTCTCGGGGGGCCATACCCCCGGACCCCCCTAGGAGGGTCTGGTTCTCCACTGGCTACTATTTTCCTCCAGCAGGACATTGGAGGCACTAGCGAAAAAACACTGGGTGTGTGAATGACATTTCACTAGTCAATAATTTGGGCAAGTCAGTCTGCCTATCTTTCTCACTCCGCTGCACACTCAGTCACTACTATCCATGCTTAAAGGAAGACGGATTAAACCACTGGATTAAGATTAAAATTTATTAAATATCTTATTAACCCTTGTGCCCTCCTCGCCCATTTTTGTAAATTTTTGAAGACTTTTTTTTTTGATTTGGTGATAATTTTTGCTGTGGTAAAGCTTTTGGCATGATTTTTTGCAGGAACTATTCTTTTGAGTCAAATTTTTGAAATCCAATATCGTTTACTCTTAGATGTCTTTTATACTACGACTACGACAAAAAATTGGCTATTTTTATAGGAACAAAACAACCTTCCCTTTATTTAGTAGGAAAAGGATTATTGAGGCAGTTTTTATGTCTGTCCTTGATTACGGTGATGTGGTTTACCGGCATGCATCTCATTCATGTCTTAAACTCCTGGACTCTGTTTTTCACTCTGCTTTAAGGTTCATCACAGGAGATGCTTATGACACACACCATTGTCTTTTATATGAAAAGGTTGGGTGGTACTCCCTTAAAGAGAGACGTGATGCACATTGGCATATTTTTATTTACAAAGCCTTGACCGGGAAGCTTCCTCGTTATTTAACAGAAATGTTGCAAATTTCAGATGGGCTTTATCAGACCCGCTCCACTGACATGCTCATGCTTTATGTCCCACAAGCCCGGTCTGAGCTGGGAAAGACAGCTTTTAGCTTCAGTGCCCCCGACTCCTTTAACAACTTACAGCAACAAATTAAACTAAATACCTTCATATCCTTTAATCAATTTAAACAAACTATCTTAAATCTGCCAAACTCTACCTGTAACTGTTTTAATTAGGCTATATTGTACTTTCACCCATTTAATTTCATTTTAATTGCTGCCACTCTTCACCACTATGTAAATGTTTCAATTGTTTTTTTGCTTTTTGTTATTTTCTTCTCTTCACCTGTTGTTGTGTATTTGATGTATTTGCATTGAATATAGTGTATGCATTGTTGTTTTTCCTTGGAATTTGTTTGAACTCGACACCATTGAAAATGAGGGTCACCCCTCAATTGGTCTCTCGAGGATAAATAAAAGTTAAATAAATAAAATAAATAAATAAATAGAAAATACTCTGTCAGTAAATTTACTACCCTCTCAGCACCTTCGACCCAAAAATGTCCACGCTCACAAAAAGTGCTATTAAATCATCATACATCAACATTTTTTTCTACTTTTTTTTGCTTACATCTCTTAAACAACTTCTTACCGGCTCAGAACTACCAAACATTCAATAATTTTCAGGATTTTAACCCATTAAATGCCAGTTTAAGTATTTGAATTATTTCAATATTTTTGACAAAAAAACACAAAAAGTTAATTATTTTCCATAATACAAATAGTAGGGGGATGTGGCATTAATGGTGATTGGAGTCTTGGATATGTCAAAGATTAGCAACAAAATTGATTTGATTGCATTAGTATTTTTTATGTAGTGCCAGATGAAACATTAAGCACCCTCTCAGCACCTTCGACCCAAAAATGTACACACACATAATCTGCAATAAAATCCTCATACATCAATATTTTTTTCTGATTTTTTTTGCTTGAATCCCTTAATCAACTTCAGCCCTGATCAAAATGACCAACTATTTCATACATTTTAGGATTTTAACTCTTTAAATGCCACTTTAATTATTAGAAGTATTTACCATTGATAAAAAAACACACAAAAAGTGAATTATTTTCCATATAATAAATAGTAGGGGGATGAGGCATTAGTGGTGATTAGAGTATGGGATATGTCAAAGATTAGCAACCAATTTGATTTGATTGCATTAGTATTTTCTATGTAGTGCCAGATACTCCTTCGAGGCAGAAAGTGCCCCATCCACTTCCATTGAAAACCACCTTTTTTAATCTCATTGCATTTCTACTATTAAACCATGCATTTTGTAATGTTAGCATTTCATTTAGAAGAGAAGCAGTCATATTTGACATTTTTACTGTATTCCACTAGATTTAACTATTTTCCCATTGTAGGTCCATGCATGAAATTCTTGTATTTTTGACCGTCCTTATATGGAGCAGTGTGACTACCAGGGGAGCCCAATAGCTTTTCTGTCTGTGTGTGTGTGCGTGTGTGTGCATGTGTAAGAGTCAGTGTGAAACTGTAAGCATGCACTGATCATTTCAGGGGTGAAAAGGGCATCTTTTGAAGGATGAGGTGAGGTGCTTGAGTAAAACATGGCCTTCTGCCTTTGATGTACTCAAAAACAAAAAGGAAAACAACAGTTAGTTTGTTTATGCACCTGGCTGCTTTCACAGCCAAAGTTAAACATGCAGCTTGGCTGAGGTGTCATTCCAATAGTGGGCAGAGAATGAGAAAGAGAAGGAGAAAGAGCTGGAGAAAGAGAAGGAGCAAAAATGAAGAGGCGTTTTAGTGATAGAGAGGTTTTAGAGATGGTCCTGGAGCAGTCTTCTTCAGACAGTGAGCTGCAAGACTCTGAAGAAGACTTCCCAGGGGAATCGGATATTTAATTTCCACTCAATACCTCCACTACGGTGAGTGCTATTTCCTCCAGTGAAGACGAGACAGAGGATCCTGTCCATCCTAATGTTGAGTGGACAGTGAAGAACGGGCAAGTGTGGTCACCTTCTCATGCCAATACCTTACGCTGCATTCCCGCACCCACCGGCATGATTCCAGGGCCTACACGATATGCAATATCAAGGATCCACGATATAGCATTGTCATTTGACCTTTTCATCACTCCTGATGATCCAGCTGATTGTGGGAATGACCAACTTACAAGGGAGACGTACAGTGTCGGTCGAGAGGGGAATCCACCCGCAGCCTGTGGGATGACCAGAGTGGGAGACCAGTTTTCAGGGCCACCATGTCCCACAAACGATTTGAAATGCTGAGTGCAGCCTCCGCTTTGACGATTGTCTCACCCTTCCTGCTAGACACAAGGAGGATAAGCTGTCTCCATTCAGAAACATGTGAGACATGTGGACACAGCGCCTCCCACTCATGTTCAATTAAGGCTGCGGGTGAATTCCCCTATCGACCGATACACAGCTGCTAGGATGAGTAGTCCCATGTATGCACGAATCTCTTGCTCATCTGCATCACACCAACCTGTCACTGTACGTCTCCCTTGTAGGTTGGTCATTTCCACCATCAGCTTGATCATTTCCGGAGTGATAAAAAGGTCAAAAGAAGATGCAATATCATGGATCCTAGAAATTGCAAACCGTGTAGGCCCTGGAATCATGCCGGTGGGTGCGGGAATGCAGCATAAGGTATTGGCATGAGAAGGTGACCACACTTGCCCGTTCTTCACTGTCCACTCAACATTAGGATGGACAGGATCCTCTGTCTCGTCTTCACTGGAGGAAATAGCACTCACCGTAGTGGAGGTATTGAGTGGAAATTCAATATCCGATTCCCCTGGGAAGTCTTCTTCAGAGTCTTGCAGCTCACTGTCTGAAGAAGACTGCTCCAGGACCATCTCTAAAACCTCTCTATCACTAAAACGCCTCTTCCTTTTTGCTCCTTCTCTTTCTCCAGCTCTTTCTCCTTCTCTTTCTCATTCTCTGCCCACTATTGGAATGACAGCCAAGCTGCATGTTTAACTTTGGCTGTGAAAGCAGCCAGGTGCATAAACACACTAACTGTTGTTTTCCTTTTTGTTTTTGAGTACATCAAAGGCAGAAGGCCATGTTTTACTCAAGCACCTCACATGACACACATCCTTCAAAAGATGCCCTTTTCACCCCTGAAATGATCAGTGCATGCTTACAGTTTCACACTGACTCTTACACATGCACACACGCACACACACAGACAGAAAAGCTATTGGGCTCCCCTGGCAGTCACACTGCTCCATATAAGAACGGTCAAAAATACAAGAATTTCATGCATGGACCTACAATGGGAAAATAGTTAAATCTAGTGGAATACAGTAAAAATGTCAAATATGACTGCTTCTCTTCTAAATGAAATGCTAACATTACAAAATGCATGGTTTAATAGTAGAAATGCAATGAGATTAAAAAAGGTGGTTTTCAATGGAAGTGGATGGGGCACTTTCTGCCTCGAAGGAGTATCTGGCACTACATAGAAAATACTAATGCAATCAAATCAAATTGGTTGCTAATCTTTGACATATCCCATACTCTAATCACCACTAATGCCTCATCCCCCTACTATTTATTATATGGAAAATAATTCACTTTTTGTGTGTTTTTTTATCAATGATAAATACTTCTAATAATTAAAGTGGCATTTAAAGAGTTAAAATCCTAAAATGTATGAAATAGTTGGTCATTTTGATCAGGGCTGAAGTTGATTAAGGGATTCAAGCAAAGAAAATCAGAAAAAAATATTGATGTATGAGGATTTTATTGCAGATTATGTGTGTGTACATTTTTGGGTCGAAGGTGCTGAGAGGGTGCTTAATGTTTCATCTGGCACTACATAAAAAATACTAATGCAATCAAATCAATTTTGTTGCTAATCTTTGACATATCCAAGACTCCAATCACCATTAATGCCTCATCCCCATACTATTTGTACTATGGAAAATAATTCACTTTTTGTGTGTTTTTTTATCAATGATAAATACTTCTAATAATTAAAGTGGCATTTAAAGAGTTAAAATCCTAAAATGTATCAAATAGTTGGTCATTTTGATCAGGGCTGAAGTTGATTAAGGGATTCAAGCAAAAAAAATCAGAAAAAAATATTGATGTATGAGGATTTTATTGCAGATTATGTGTGTGTACATTTTTGGGTCGAAGGTGCTGAGAGGGTGCTTAATGTTTCATCTGGCACTACATAAAAAATACTAATGCAATCAAATCAATTTTGTTGCTAATCTTTGACATATCCAAGACTCCAATCACCATTAATGCCACATCCCCCTACTATTTGTATTATGGAAAATAATTAACTTTTTGTGTTTTTTTGTCAAAAATATTGAAATAATTCAAATACTTAAACTGGCATTTAATGGGTTAAAATCCTGAAAATTATTGAATGTTTGGTAGTTTTGAGCCGGTAAGAAGTTGTTTAAGAGATGTAAGCAAAAAAAAGTAGAAAAAAATATTGATGTATGATGATTTAATAGCACTTTTTGTGAGCGTGGACATTTTTGGGTCGAAGGTGTTGAGAGGGTAGTAAATTCGAAGGGGGCACAAGGGTTAATATCTTTTAAACAGCCTCATGTCCTCTGATAGTCATAAATTACCTTTAACAGCAAACGAGACCATCAGTGCAAAGAAAGACGTTTTTATATAGTTTTTATTACTGCATTTGGTCTGGTCGCACACCCAGTCCGATTTTCGGTTTGCACATGCACTATGGCAGTGGTTCCCAACCTTTTTTGGGCTGTGACCCCATTTTGACATCAAACATTTCTGGGGACCCCAGAGATTTTTGTTGTTGTTGTATAATTAGTTTTTGAACATGTTTGTTGAACTGTGGTGCAAATGCAGAGTAGCCAGGATTAGTGCACAAATGCTCTATAGGTGTTGTCTTAAAGTGCCTTTTGAGTTAGAATATAGGGATTGTGTCGTGGACCATGGACCTTCAAGGGCGGTCCGGGGGTCCTCCCCCGGCAGAAAAATTTGAACCCTTTAAAGTAAAATTCCTCAATCTGTTTCACTTTGAGAAGAAAACTTAGACTAAATCCACTGTGTCCTGCGTGAGTTATTTAGTACTATTATCTTGAATAATTTGGAGAAACAGAATTACCAAAAAGGAGATAGAAGGTTTACAGGTTTAAACAATCGAGTCAGCTTCGGGAATTTTTTTAATAATCCTTTTTCCCGAAGCTCCTTCTCTCTTTGAAGTCTTTGTTTATTTATTTTAATGGCTCAATATAGGCCCTTGATCGTTGCAGCCACGAACAATGTTATTCAAAACACAACAAAAATCTACTGGCTCATGATAGGCCCCTGATCGCCGTACGTCCCCCATACAAAGATCATGAGCCAGTCAATTATTTAATTTTAAATAATATTTTTGGGGGTTCTTCAAAGATCAGGGGCCTATATTGAGCCAGTAAAAAATAAAAAAATAATAAAAAATTAAATCAGAAATGTACTAGACATTTCAGGCGACCCCATTTAAATTCCAGGCGACCCCAAATGGGTTGAAAACCCCTGCTCTATGGTCACATATTCGTATTGGTTGCAGATTTCAGTTTAGCGCAGCAACGCGATTTGAGAAGCCTATCCCTCCAGGTCAGGGAAGGGTAGAGGGAGCCTTGTTTGAGACAGTTATTAGTCGTCATAATGAGTGATAACCGGGCTGAACCATCAAAGAAAAAAAAAGAAAATGCAATGAAGAAAAGCTAAGAGGGAGAGTGATAGACGGGCGGGAGGAGGGGGTTGCCAAGCAACGTGTACACAATTTCATGCGAGTGAACTAGACTGCAGCCTTTACTCCTAAATGAATGAGCGGTACTAAAACAAAGTTTACTTTGCTTCACCATCATCAGATGACCATTATTTATCTGAAATAATCATTATTTACAACAACATAAACACATTACCTCATTGTGATCCATAATAACTGCCGTCTCTCGCTTTCTGTGAGGACACGGAATCTTTCAGCTCCTTGAGAGTAGTTAGGTCTGGCACTGACTGGCATTAGTTGATGCAGAGTCACTAACCACTCTCACAGAGCCGAAAAGAGTCCTTTCCCTCACACTTTCAACACACGGACATGCACTATATTGCTTCCTAATAATTTGACACTCGCATGGCCGGCACGCGCTAGAAAACAGCTGTACGACAGCTGGCGTCCTAAAAATACTACCGCTTTTGTCCAAAGGGGCCGCCAACTGACAAAGTTACTCGTAGTGGCTTTAACAGCCGAATAGTAGGCTGAGACAATAAGAGAAGACTCTTTGATATACGTGAATGGTGTTGCAGTGTAGGCTTTGTGTCACCATGGCAACCCTTGACAACAAAAGTTTGCGCCAGGAAAAAATATGAAAATCTTCATGACAACTAACATACTGGAGTTCATATGAATTCACCGTATCAAGATGATGAAAATAAAGTTCATAGTTCTTGCTAGAAATCTTATAAAAACATCATAGCACAACACATCTATGCTCTTTCTAGCTCATAATTCCCACTGAAAAATGCTTTCGTGACGGCCATTAACAGCTTTAAAGGGCTGCCGCCATAGGCTCGTCTCGTGAAACATGACACAGGCGCAATGTCCACAATAAACAATTGCATGTTGATATGTTACTTTTTTTGGACCAAAAACGTTCAAATGCCTTGATTGCAGAATCGCTCACCGACAACGTTTTTCTCTGGCAACTTGGTTGAAATAGCAGCAACAATCGAGGAGGAATGATACTAAAACATCTGCAAACCACCATTGATGTTTTTGTGCAAAGTGGCACTAAAATTAGCCTGGAAATCCAGACCCTGATATCTTGAACGATAGAGGGTCTGGCCACGATAGTAATTTCCAACTCAAGGGGCGGCTCCTACTCGTGCATTTCAAATGCCACTGCACGCAGTTGGATAGCACTACAACCAATCAGAGCGATGCAATTAAGCCGCATTCGTTTAGCGAACAGCTATTAAACTATTAAATTAAACGTTTGCCATGGTCGGTCGGCAAAACAGAACATTCCACTTACTTGCTAATGAAAGATTTGAGTGCGGTCTTCCAAATCGTAAAGGGTCGATGCCAAAGCAGTCTCAAACTCACACAACATATCCGCAGCCATCTTTGATGTTTACTATCAGGCTTCGACGTCGCATGCACGTCACTGTTGTCATCCGGTTACGTCCGCCCCAGAGCACCATACAAAGGGCTCTGGCGCACCCATATTAGGTGGAACCAATTGAAACGTGAGTCTGGATTTCTGGACGTTCTGAAAAAGCTTCAATGGAGAGTGTCCAGACCAACAGGCGCAGCAAAGTTAATTTGCCAGCGCCTAGTGGCAGGTCTGGGAATGCCAGGCTACATTAAAATAGCACTGATGGCACCTTTAAATACTTGGATCGATCGATATTTGCTTATGGCATTGCAAGACATCTCATTCTAAAAATGAGTGATAACACATGGAAACACTTTTTAATCTGTGAGCATGTTTTGTTTGTGTGTGTGTATGTTTTATGTGTGCAACAGTGCATGAGTAGGTACATACAAATGTGGTGTGTTTGTGATAAATGTATTTGTTATGGATCCACCCTTTCAGAATTTTACATCGAGGTATATCTCGATAAAGATGAATTTATGAGACTAAAATATTTTTTCTATGGGGACACTTTATGTATGCTGCCAAATGGTGATCTCTGACACAAATTGCACTAGTATGTTAAAGGCAGACTATGCAACATTTAAATGAAAAAAGAAATGATACAAAATGAGTCCTACAAAAATAATCACACACATTGATCAATTCTACCTCACTATAATATGTTCCGGTGTGTTTATCTGCACAGTCCTCCTCTCGCTGGCTGTATTTTACATATTAGCATTTATTGGTATTGTTTTGTAAACAGAACGCAGCAGGGAGAGAGTTGGGCGAGCTGGACGAGCATCTAGTGGTAAATGGTAATGGTAAATGGACTTGTATAGCGCTATATCTCCGTTTATCACAGACTCAAAGCGCTTTACATTGTTTTTTTTTGTACACATTCACCCAGTCACACACACATTCATACACCGATAGCAGCAGCTACCACGCAGGGTAGGCTTAGCACTAGGGTGCTAAGCTAACTATCGGGAGCAATTCGGGGTTCAGTGTCTTGCCCAGGGACACTTCGACATGTGGCGGGGAGACGGGGGATCGAACCTCCGACCCTGCACACCAGAGGCGAACTTCCTACCCACTTCGCCACTGCCGCCCCATCTAGTAATATGGCTGCACCGTCGCAGCGACCTGAATGCCCTCACGCTGTTATTGGTTGAGAGTTCAACCTTCTCTAGATCTTATTGGTTCAGGTTCAACACTCTCCATGTGCACTGCTCAAGCCTAGATATATAAAATGTTGCATTGTCAACTTTTAAAGTTACCCTCACTTCTATAAAAAAAGGGGCAGTGTGCTAATAAGCACAAACTTTGTATAGTGCCAAGATGATGTGCCAGCTTTCACTGTGATAAGAAACGAAATAGAGGTTAGGGTTATTCTCAATGAGTTTTGGGAGATCAAACAGTTTCTAGTATTATACGAACTTGAACTCAGGTTTTAAAAGATCATGAGCAACCACATCAATTTCTTCCAGGAATATTAAAGTGTTTTCTCCAGAGAAGTGTTTCATAACCCTATGTCCCATTTAACAAATTCAAGTAGGCAAGTTTGCCATGGAGTTGGCAGACCTTCAAGACAAGGTAAGACAAGGCTTTAATTATTACATGTGTGATAACAATGCACATAGTCCCTTGGAGGAAAGTCCAACTGGGACTAAAGATTATTTTGTCGAGCCAAACCTGGTACAGTTTGCAGGGATTTCTTAAACAAGGTTTTTAACAGTAATCCCTGCTTTTCTGAGCCTTTGTTATGAAACACCTCTCTGGTTCAAGGATGTAAGTGGTAGATTTGAACAAATTAAAATGCATAATTTCTCTAAATTAAACTCATCCTTACTTTTAATTTAAATTTTACAAGTGTTACGTTAAAAAGGGAAGAGCCATATCACTGTGTTACATATTGTAGATTAAACACACATGTTCAGTTATTTGTCAGCATATCCCTGTTCAATGTAGGCTTAAGTATTATCATTAAATTATTAAATTATACTAACCCTCAGCCTGTCTTTGATGAGTGTGTCATGTGTTATGTCATTGTGCCCCTGTGTTGCAACAGCTTTGACTGTTTTCCCAGGCTGGGGACAAGGACCACACGTTAGTGTTAAAATGACACTGAAGACTGCGGTCCAAACATGATATTACTTTTATGTGACATTTCTGATTTCTCACTTCTAGTTCTCATTTCTATTGTGGATTTTCTTAACAGTGACACGATGTAAGCCGAAGAAAGTACACATTTGTGCACCATGTGTTGTTTGCACAATAAATAAAGATGTGGGATACACTGCGTGAGTCATTGTTCTCTTTCTTTCTTTTTTTTCAAGGTGTTTCTTAATTTTACGCTGATTGTGGGAAGTTACAGTCTAACATTTTAAATAGGCCTACATGAAAACACTTAAAGCTATAATTTAAGAATTTCTATTCAAATAAGTTGATACTTTTTATATTATTTTTCACAGGCTTTTTGTCCACAGTAACCATTCCATGACCTCTTCTCTCAATACCTTTTTGAGTCCAGAGCGATGTAGGCACTCAGGAAGTGACGTTAAATTGGAAATGTATTACTAGCGACAAATATAAAATCATCTTTGAATAACTATTCTGCAAATTATTCAGACATGGCAGAGCAGTCAATAAATAGACCAACTTGCGCCGCCTGGTCGGGGACAGCCTCAGGGGTAACCCACCCTACCTGAAACACGGACCAAGGAGTCTAAAGCAGTGATTCCCGACACACTGTCTGGTTTGAAGTTTAATTTTAAAACCAATGTAATCCAAATCATAAATAATAAATAGCTCAAAATGTGTTCTTTGAGCAGAAGCCGTGTGCTTGTGTTGCTTGGCAGCTCATCGGTTCTGTACAGCTTGTATGTATCTGACCAGACTTCAGAGCGCGGTGCACACAGTGGCCCTCATTTATCAACCTTGCGTAGAACAGAAATGTGGGTGTACGCACATTTCCACGCAAACCTTGGCATTTATCAATATGGACGTGAGCGTAGGATACGCTCAAATCCCTCGCCAGCTCTCAGCTCGTGTACGCAAGTTTGTAAACAGCATGGACTCACAGTGCAGGCTGTGCCGGGTAGCCGATTACTTTGTTGGACAATTATTAGAAGATAATACAAATGCAGTGTTTGCTCAGACTGAAATAAAGATATTAATCACTTAAAAATGTGCAATTTATGGTGTGCAACTGAGTAGGAGCACTGATTCAATAGTGCACACACCGGCCACTTAGGAGCGCTGCATGGGACTGCGTAAGGGCAGTTGTCTCCATCTGGAGCAGCTGGGGGGACACTGAGGCACGGGGGCTGCATTAATTCAAAATGTAATGTTAGCCACAGTATTAAATATGTAGTATGCTTCCAAGTTCCGATACTTTGACCCATATTCTGGCAGCAGCTATCGGAGTCCAGCCTAAACCCTGGCTACCTCAAGGATAGGGTTGGTGGTGGAGACGCTCGCCAGATCTAGCGTAAGCGAGCTGAGAAGCTCTGCCCGGTATAGACGAGGCATAATACTTCCATTGTCGGTAAACAATGTGATTGGGCTCAGACACGGCTTGAGAATGCGAATAGTTCTACATGCGGTACAAGCACGAAACGTGAGTCTGCTCCTGTTCACGGCGTTCTGTGAAAAACACACTGAAGTAAAAAAGTCTTTTGGTGGAGACTTAAGGTGTATTCACACTGTGAAAGTCCGCTAGCGCAGCGTGAATAGAGTTTCGATTTGTTCAGTTTGGTGTGGTCCACTTCCATATTGCCCCTTTTGCAAGTGAACCAGCATTACGAAGCAAAACCACACGTGATCTGAGGTCATTCATTCATTCATTGGACAGACTTTCTGGGGTGGAGAGAAGCAGGAAACACAAAGTAAAAACTGTGAAATATATCATTGATATACTATGGGATTAAAAATAATAAAAAGGCCTACATCTAGCCTATAAATAAAGAAGAAAAACATAACATTATTGTTGTTTCATATGGTTATAGTATGTAGCCCTATGACATGCCATGTTATGTGGCTTGTAACCTACGATGTGAAACATAATTTTTACTGTATTTTTGCTGCTGGATGGGCGGCTCGTGAGAAGAATAGGCTCAAACTGACACTCAGCTGGGTGTCAGTTCGGCGCAGTTCAGCTCCAAACTGACACGGGGATAGTATTGACGGTCCCATACATGGGAAGAAAAATAAAAACACACTTCTTGCGCAGCGTGAACCTGTTGGCACTGTGCGGGGGGCGCTCCCCTCTCCTTCATCTGATCGCTGAACACATTCAGCATTTTTACGCGTCCTCTCGATCAAATGTAATATATTGTTCTGGGCTCCCGGTCAAACCACAACTTATCGTCCTAACAATGGCGACAATAACACTTTACCATAATGTGAAGCTGACGGCAATTTATTAAAAAATAAAAGAAAGAAAAGGCCTCCTGCATTTGGGTCGGATCGAGTCCGGACAAATTCACACCACAAACAAACTGCAGCAGAGTGCGTATGGAAGCGCCCCGAGACCACCTCTTCAGCTGGGTCTCGGAGCGCTTGTTTGGTCCGCCCCCGAGTGCGATTGCTTTATTCACACCTGAAAGATGCTCACCGAAGGCGGAAGTGCATCTGAAGCCCCTTTTACACAGAGATTGCGGCATTTTGACGGAACAACATCACTCCAATATGCCGGCTTTGCTTGCTTCTGTGTTATTTACACAGAACCAAGCAACGCCGGCCTGCTGGCGCATCAGTAGCCCCTTTTACACAGCGTCCGGAATGAAAGAGGTGCTTGTAAACAGCGTCAGATGTGACGTAAACATTTAGCGCCGCGCCGGTCAGCTGCTTTAAAACAACAACACTGGCCGGTGAATTGAGAGCAGAAGTGCTAAATGGTAAAATGGTAAATGGACTTGTATAGCGCTATATCTCCGTTTATCACAGACTCAAAGCGCTTTACATTGTTTTTGTACACATTCACCCAGTCACACACACATTCATACACCGATAGCAGCAGCTACCACGCAGGGTAGGCTTAGCACTAGGGTGCTAAGCTAACTAAGCCAACTATCGGGAGCAATTTGGGGTTCAGCGTCTTGCTCAGGGACACTTCGACATGTGGCGGGGAGACGGGGGATCAAACCTCCGACCCTGCACACCAGAGGCCAATACCCTACCCACTTCGCCACTGCCGCCCCAAGTGCTGGAGCTTGCAGTGAGAGGGCCGTATTTTACTGTCCCCACGATGTGCCGGTTGATCTCGCGACGCGCTGAGAGAGTCCAACATCTCTGGGACTGTTAACCAAACTGACAAAAATCACTCCGCTGCTCACTGCTTCACCTCTGTGTCTGTCTGTGTGTGTGTGTGTTTGTGTGACAGGTTTGCTGTGAGCGAGTCTCTTTGTAAGGGCAGCGATCTGCCAATCAGACACACATACACACAGTGTGTGAAGTCACGTTACAGTAGACAGAAATAAAGTGTGGATATACGCTCAGACTTAGGATAATAATAGAGGTGGCGATCCGGTCGCAGCCTAGCTTAGCCTAGCTTTCCCATTATACAACTTCCCCTGGGCAGAAATAGACTCATACACTCTGCACGATGAAGCGTGGGGGTTTGGATTGAGCAGCGGACCTTATGACCAGCTAGATTATACGCCGTTCCTTTTATTTGGTGATTTTTACTGGACATCAGGCCGCCGTGGTTAATGTTAAACACACGTCCTTCAACTACTAACATGGTCGCATTTTTAGAACGTAGGCTATGGAACGTCAAACGCCACCCTGTTCCGCAACAACAAGCTGGCCGCATTTAAACAGAGAGGCGGAACTGATTGTGTCGGGAATCTTACTACCCCCCGAGGTAGTAAAATTCCCGGAACAATCTCTCGCACCTTTCTTCCCTCCTTCCGCAACGGTCGCATTTATACAGCAGGGCGGAGGGTGGAAATTCCAGCATATTCCCGACTTTCACTGGCTGTGTAAAAGGGGCTTGAGTTTGTTTCAACCAAACTAAACACGGCATGTGTGAATACGCCCTTAGAGTTTATTCACATGGTAAAGTCCTCTAGTTCACTTGCTTTGGTCCAGACCAAAAATAATTTAGATTGTTTTTGTTTGCTGTGGTCCACTTTCATATTGCCCCTTTTGCAAGTGAACCAGCATTACGAAGCAAAACCAAACGTGATCTGAGTTAATTCATTCACTGGACAGACATTCTGGGGTGGAAGCATGAAGCACAAAGTGAAAACTGGAAAATTGTTAACAATCATGGAGGTATATACTGCAATCGTATTTATTTTGTGTCATCAGCAAATAACAACTGTGCGTCATTAAAATCTGTAGGCTAGACTGCGAGTCATTTACGTTGTAGACAGGGGAAGGGAGGGGAACCACTGCCCGATCTACAGTTTGATATAATATTGGGTTAAAAATAATGAATAATCTATAATGATCTAGCCTCTAGATAAAGAAGAAAAACATCAAATTGTTGTTGTTTCATATGGTTATAGTATGTAGGCCTATGTCAATGCCACGTTATGTGGCGTGTAGCCTACGATGTGAAACATAATTTTTAATGTAGTTTTGCTGCTGGACACCGGCTTGCGAGAAAAATAGGCTCAAGCTGGGTATCAGTTTGGCGCAGCTCTGCTCCAAACTGACACGGGGATAGTATTGACAGTCCCGTTAACATGGGAAGCAAAATAAAAACACACACTTCATGCAAAGCGCAGCATGTACCGGTTGGCACTGTGCGGGAGACACTCCCCTCTCCTTCATCTGATCGCTGAGCATGTTTACGTGTCTCTATCAAATGTAATATATTCGCTCGGGGCTCCCGGTCAAACCACAAATAATCTTCCTAACAATGGCAACTACAACACTTTCCCATAATGTGAAGCCAACGGTGATTTAAAAAGAAAATAAAGAAAAGGCAGGTGGATCTCGGAGCGCTTGTTTAGTCCCCCCCCCCCAGAGTGGCACCTGAGTTTGTATTCAACTGAACTAAACGAGAGGGGTCTTGTCACTACACGATTATAGTCGCCTGCATGATGTGGCTCTCGCATGTGCAGAACAGCCTCCATCTTTGACAGCGAGCTAAGGCTACACAAGTGTTCATTTGTCAACCCCCCCCCCCCCCCCAAGTTCCCCGTCAGCAGCAGAAGTCGTCTGTCCTCCACACACACACAGTTTGTGGGTGAGCGGCCCCTGTAACTGAATTAAATTCAAACAGGTGACAGTATCAGGTTAAATTTTCTATGTTCATAGCAAACCAAATGTCATAAAAGACGGTTCAGAATTGAGCGAGTTGCAGTCTGTCTTTTAGTGTAGTCTGTATTTCTCCAAAACACATTTTTACCAAGAGAGCTTTTTCGCGTATTGTATGTGGTTTTGTCCAAGTGATATAGCCGTAGCTGGCTGTTAAAGCTGGCGGCCGTTATGCAAATGCACGACTCATATTGTGCAGGCGACTAACATCGTGTAGTGACAGGTCTATTGTGACAGTCTCATGGGGGAGCAGGAGCTCCACTGTAGAACGGAAATACGTCACGGTTCCTCTTCTTCTTTGGTGTTTTATGGCGGTTTGGCATCCTTAGTAGTTGCATTACCGCCACCTACTGGATAACGAATGTCACGGTTCTACGGCTCCCTGTCCCCTAACCCTAACCACCCGGATATGATGCCCAAACCTAATCGCCAAAACAATATAAATAACACAAACATAGGTTGCGTTCCGAATCGCATACTCTTTCTTTTTTCTATTCTACATACTACATCCGACGATAAAAAGAATCTAGTTAGGATGCAGTAGGCATACTATTGGGACATACTTTTCTCTCTTATTTTATCATAACATTGCGCCTTGATCTTGCCTCTTGCTTTTATATCCGTCGCATCCCCGTTTGTTTTCATATGGAGGCTTCGTCGATGTTACGTCACTTCACGTGCGCACTGGATTGTGGGTCAGAATCGCCCAACTACACTCAACAAAAATATAAACTTAACACTTTTGTTTTTGCTCCCATTTTTCATGAGATGGACTTAAAGATCTAAAATTCATTCCAGATACACAATTGTACCATTTCTCTCAAACAGTGTTCACAAATCTGTCTAAATGTGTGATAGTAAGCACTTCTGCTTTGCTGAGATAATCCATCCCACCTCACAGGTGTGCCACATCAAGATGCTGATCTGACATCATGATTAGTGCACAGGTGTGCCTTAGACTGTCCACAATAAAAGGCCACCCTGAAATGTGCAGTTTTGTCTCACAGCAAAATGCCACAGATGCCACAAGCATTGAGGGAGCGTGCAATTGGCATGCTGACAGCAGGAATGTCAACCAGATCTGTTGCTCGTGCATTGAATGTTCATTTCTCCACCATAAGCCGTCTCCAGCAACTTCGCACAGCCATTGAAGAGGAGTGGACCAACATTCCACAGGCCACAATTGACAATCTGATAAACTCTATGCAAAGAAGATGTGTTGCACTGCATGAGGCAAATGGTGGTCACACCAGATACTGACTGGTTCTGAGTCCCCAGACCCCCAATAAAGCAAAAAAATGCACATTTCAGGGTGGCCTTTTATTGTGGACAGTCTAAGTCACACATGTGCACTAATCATGATGTCAGATCGATGTGAGGTGGGATGGATTATCTCAGCAAAGCAGAAGTGCTCACTATCACACATTTAGACAGATTTGTGAACAATGTTTGAGAGAAATGGTACAATTGTGTATCTGGAATGAATTTTAGATCTTTCAGTCCATCTCATGAAAAATGGGAGCAAAAACAAAAGTGTTGCGTTTATATTTTTGTTGAGTGTAGGATGCACTTTTCAACACTAACAATCTTGACCGCATGAAGTAGGACATCCGGGTACTTCTAACCATCCTAAATCTGGCCACAAGAATCGGGACATCCTAAATCTTTTTTCTACATACTACATAGTAGAAAGTATGCGATTCGGAACGCAACCATAGAATCGGTCTGCGGTCATGTTATTGTTTGACGTTGTTACTGCCTTATTCAAGTGAATTTGACGTATTTCCGGTTCTACAGTGGAGGTCCGCTCCCCCATGGGTCTGCAAATAGACATTCTTGAACTAAACACGGCAGGTGTGAATACACCCTAAGGGTCGCGAAGGGTGGCTAGAACTGGGGGTGAAAATAAACTCAGAGCTCCTCTATGGGGATATTTAAAATTCAGGTACAGGGACGTTGAATAGGAAGAAGTGCTGTCAGAAACTTGGAAAGTTAAAGTCATTACATCACCATGGCAACACAACCAATCTGTATGAACACCTCAGACAGCGCAGAGAAAAGCATGATGAATGCATGAGTGATGGCCCAGGATAGTTTCAGTAAGTTAACAGTGCCACAATGCTACTGTCTTTGACCTTTGGAAAAATGAAAAATGATTTAAACTGATACATTATTTTGAGAAGAGCATGCTAGTGTAGGCCTACACGATTATTTTCTTGAATTGTTAATGCTGCTTTATTTTTGTTTTGATAGAGAAATAAATATTCCAAAAATATCAATAAACTATTTAAAAAAGTAGACTTAATAACTATGAATCTTTTATAGGCTATCACATTGCTGTATTTTCCACAATAATCGCACCAGCGGGAGGTGGAACGTGAGCAACAAGACGAAGCCAGAGGAAATTATTCAATGTTAGCAATCCGATTCAGATTCATTTTTATTGTCATATGCACCGTTACAGCACAATGAAATTTGTCTTTTCAGTACACACCTCTCCAAGACAGGAGATAGTGTAAACTGCAGGGTCGCAGCGGAGCCGCGCCCCTCTAGATAATAAAGTAGTTTACTACATCCAGTGTAGAACATCTCGAGATACATGTGTATAATCAATCTATCATCAACCCCTACTGTCAACAAGTAACAATATACTTTATCTATAAAGTATGTATAAATATTTCATCTATCATCTAATTTACTACTAACCATGCCATGATATGTCATATTCACCCAGGAGCAGTTTGTTACTAAAGATAAGGAACAGACAAACATTTCATATTTACAGTACAATCTGTGGTTCGTTATCGCTTCAATCCCATCAGTGTGACTGATAAAGGAATCAGTTGAGATAAAAAAAAAAAAAGTATTCAGTTATCTCTTGTGTTTATGCCTCAGCATCTCTGACAATTATGATGCTCCATAAAGATTTCTTCTCCATCCTTGCCATCCCCCCACAGTGATCTCCTCCACAGCCACAGGCTACTGGGCTGAACCACTGAACGCAGCAGATTAGATATGCAGACATTCCTGATGCGACCATGACCTATTTTGTAGCCCTACATAAGACTGCCTTCTTTTGCCACTTGCTGTGTATGCAATATTTAGCTTTAATACTAGTATGTTGTGTTGACTTCTTATCTTTAATATGCACCTGTTCTTATTCCTTATTTTGCTGTACAACGCACATTTTCCTGCCAAGGATTAATAAAGTCTTATTTAATGATTGATCATACTTCATTTAAAGGTCTTAAAATTATGCAAAAATCGAATCTATCTCATTTCTGACCGTGAGCATCAAAAGACCAATTATATTTATATAGGCCGATATTACAAATTCATCAGGGGGGCTTTACATTCTTTACAGCATAAGATCCCCTGTGTCCTAATCAGTGTTGGGCAAGTTACTTCAAAAGCGTAATGCGGTATTTATTACTTATTACTGGCATTTCAAAGTAGTTAGTTACATTACAATATTACTGTCTTTGAATTGTAAGGCATTACACTACTTTTACATTACTTTTGCATTACTTTCACCAAAATAACATGAAATATGGATTTGGTGTTCTCAATAAATCTTCTTGTGTTCAATGCAGCTCATTACACAGCAGGAGGTGACATGGTATGGCATAATGACTGAGCTAGGCTTAAGGCTAACACAAGTAGGCCTATGCTATATAATATAATGGTCACAGTTATGGCTCATGGTGCAATACATTTTATAATAGAAATACTGTATCTTTAGGTATTTATTTAGCCTATATTAATATCAATAGAGCTAGAGCCTACTACTGTAGATTGAAAAAGTAAATTGAGCCTCAAAGATTTGTTTCTTGCGTTCTGGCGACTTAAAAGCACAAACAAGTTGTTCACATCATCATCAACTTTTGCCTTTTTTAGTTGTTCCAAAGAATCTGCCTTATCATCTTGCCATCTAATCTAAATGATAACAGCCCATTATGTTTGTTTATCGTCTCTCTTGCGTGACATTTTATAATAACAATAGTAGCCTTAATATATCTCCTTTGCTAATTCAAAGCATCCACTCATTATGTTGGGAGTCGACGTGTGTTTCAGAGGCATGAATCGACAAAGCGATCAACTCTTATTGTGACTTTTTTGCTGCAGCACTTTTAGTGCTGAGGAGAGCTTGCCAACTGCGCTGTCCTTTACGCACCATCATTGCCGCCGTTATGTTAAGATTTCATAATTTGCATCAAAGCAAACCCTTTAGGCGCCGGGTTTTATTTTTAAAAATACTAGATTTTGACACTTAAATTTCAGAAGGCTCTGGATTGAAAGTGGTTTGAGATAGAGACAAAGTGTAAATGAGACAAATATTGAGAATAGTAAATTTTCCCATCTAATTAGCATATTATGACGTCATATGGTGGCGGCCATGTTGTAGGCTATTATGTAATTTCCATGAAATACCTGATATTTTGAAAGAGAGTTGAACTTATTTAATTAGATTCACCCCTCCATCCATTTGTAATGATGTCCACTTTGTTGTAAGCCAACAGTTGTAAACTAGAACTAGAACTACACCACAAAACTCATATAAACAGTAGGCGTTTATGATTTATTTTTACCCACCACCATTTTTGTTTCCTTTTTTCTTCTATTCTGCATTAATACTATTATCATCATTATTATCATTATAATATGATAATATTAATATATATATAATGCTGCGTCGCATGGCTGCACCACTGCTGCTCATGGACGCACCGTGACCGGGGCCGTAGAAAGAGTGAACACCAACTCCCTACTCGTCAACTTTTTGCTTGCCATATCTCTAAATAACTCCTAAATCCAGCAACACCGCTTCAGCATAAATAGCTTTGTGGCACACTATCTCCGATTTCGCACCTAACAACAGCGCGATTCATTTGCAGCCTGGACGCGGAGGTGTGTCACCTCTCTGCTCTGACAGCAGGCAGGGACTCGCTCAGAGGGGCTGCTCCGAGACTGACCGCCTCCGAGTCCTCTTAGACGGGGAGGGGCTCGCGGCAGCACCCGCTGCTCGTTGAGCACAGACTGATACGTACGGTGGCCCTGAGAGGTCACAGCACGCAACAACAGAAAACACATGCAAGAAGAGAAAACACCAGCAAATTAAGAAAACATCTTCATCAATTTGACAACACATGCGCAGCATTTAGAAAACACACATGCAAGAAGAGAAAACACAAGCAAATTAAGAAAACATCTTCATCAATTTGACAACACGCGCAGCATTTAGAAAACGCGCAGCAAAGACCACAACACACACATTAAAAAAATGCTGCAAATAGGCCACAACACAACGGAAATAGGCCACAACACGACGGAAATAGGCCACAACACGACGGAAATAGGCCACAACACGACGGAAGTGTTTCCAGAGGACACTTAAAAGTGATGCACACGTCCAGGCAGGCTTGTTGTTTACGCATATTTTGACCATGATTTTGACTCACAGTGCTATTAAGGTTATCTTTCCGTCTACACTAGCCTACGCTGTGTAGCAAATGTTGGCAATCTAAAAGTGTGATTAAAGCCGTTTTACTGGACTGTGGAGGAGAAGACTGAGACACCATCTGTCCGAAATGTAAGTAGCCATATTTTTTTAAATAATCATGGCCCATTGTTAGTTGAATGTCTGTGATGTCCTTTATCATATCCCTCCTATAATAACCAACACTGACTGAAATTAGATAATGCTGTGGGGTTTAGTAGTTAGCGTTAGCGTTCTTCCGGTGGTCTTTGCAGTTTTTGTGACCCTTAGCCGCAAGGGTCCCTGTGGAAAAACAAAGGTGAAACGACGGTGTGTTGGAACGTAAAGAGTTTTTCTTAAGCTTCGCCGCTGTCGCAAGCAGAGGGCAAATCCGGAGGACACAAGACCTTAAGTTGTCGCGGTGTTTGTTTCCTTCAAACATCACAGTATCCTCAGAACAGTTTCTTATTGATCCAGGGCTATACTGAATTTATTAGTAGCCTATCTTATTTTATAATGGAAGAAAAAACTAATCTCGTCTGTAGTTTGCCATAACTACAGTGTATGATGTTACATTGGTGTGCCAGTTTTACAGAGTGAGTGCCTGAGGGAGCCGTGTTTGATGAAGTCTTGCCCACCGGCCTTCACACAGCTATCTGTTCCATCAGAGGACGGTTCACTGGGTGGGACAGGTGGTCTTCTTCAGGGATACCAGCAGCAACAACAGCAGCAACATCTATGACATGAGCTTTATTACCAGCTGACAAAACAGCAACAAGAAGTCCTTCCCTACATGATCTGGACAGTTAAAAGTTTGGCTTTGCTTCCGTTTGAATTATGTAGTCTTATTATTTCCATTTCCTGGCTATGAATAAACTGTTTATTTTTAAGGATGGTGTTGGTCATTTTAAAATGTAATAATACTGTCTTAGAGAAATCACAGAGAAATAAAGGGTTGAAATGAGAAACGTATAATTCTATGCATGAAGATCGGTCAGAAATCAGTCCAACATCCTGACATGAAAGTGAGTTTCAAGTAATCCTTTACTACAGGTAGCAAACGGTGACAGTAAGGAACACAATCATTTTTTTAACAGTAAAACTTTATTATGAATGAGATCACAACACAAATGATACATTATCTACTAGATATTGAAATGGTGTCAAATCATTTGCAGCTCTGACAACCATCTAAAGCATTATTTCAAAAAATAAATTTTACAAAAGTAAATGCCTTTCCAGCGAATCTTGACATGATTCATGATATATTCTTTTCCAGCCTCATTATGGTTACTGTTAACTATTACATTACGTAACATGCTATGTAAGAGCCAATTAGGCTCTTGTATAAAGTAGGAACCAATCTTTGGTTCCACAGTTGCACCCAGACATTGAAACAGTTTTTGAACACACACAACCCACGTTACGTCAGGGTCTATGTTGGGTTTAGAGTTTGTAGCAAAAGAAAGTGAAAATTAATGAAACAAAGGTTTTAAACTGCACAAAAGATGGGCCTTTACATGTAACATCAGCATCGCTTCACAACCAAAGCTTTTTCACTCCACTGGGCTGTAGGTCATTCCTCCGTTGAACATGTAAAGACAAACGTAAAACAGGGTGTATTTTACCAGTTTAGAGAGTTTATGCATAAATACTTAGTTCATATTATGTTATTGACTGACATATTTAAACTGTATTTACCGTGAACAGTCCTCTGATGGAACAGATAGCTGTGTGAAGGTCGGGTGGGTCAACGGACACTTCATCAAACCAGGCTCCCTCAGGTCACTCACATCTGTAAAACATGGCACATAATGTAACATCATACATCTGTAGTTATGGCAAAGCTACAGACAGAGATTAGTTTTTCTTCATTATAAAATAAGATAGGATAATAAATTAGCATAGCCCTGGATCAATAAGAAACTAGTTCTGAGTGATACTGTGATGTTTGGACAGGAAACAAACACCAGCAGAGGCAACTTAAGAGTATTCTTGTCTGTATACACATTACACTGGAGATACTGTTGCTTGTACCACTACTGCATAGTCAGACAGCTAGCAGGTAGCAGCCTGAAGCTATTAAAAAAAACTCTTTACAGTTTCCAACACACCAGTCAGTTTCACCATTTGTTTTTCACACAGGGACCTTCATTGCAGGTCTAATGTGAGTTCACAAAAACGAGCCGCAGGCGACAACAGTCATTGCCAAAGACTCCACAGCTCAAACGGTTAGCCTAAAGCTAACGGTTAAGCTAGCGGACGCTAACGCTAACTACTAAACCCCACAGCATCAGTCAGTGTTGGTTATTATAGGAGGGATATGATAAAGGACATCACAGACATTCAACTAACAATGGGCCATGATTATTTAAAAAATATGGCTACTTACATTTCAGACAGATGGTGTCTCAGTCTTCTCCTCCACAGTCCAGTAAAACGGCTTTAATCACACTTTTAGATTGCCAACATTTGCTACACAGCGTAGGCTAGTGTAGACGGAAAGATAACCTTAATAGCACTGTAAGTCAAAATCATGGTCAAAATATGCGTAAACAACAAGCCTGCCTGGACGTGTGCATCACTTTTAAGTGTCCTCTGGAAACACTTCCGTCGTGTTGTGGCCTATTTCCGTTGTGTTGTGGCCTATTTGCAGCGTTTTTTTAATGTGTGTGTTGTGGTCTTTGCTGCGCGTTTTCTAAATGCTGCGCGTGTTGTCAAATTGATGAAGATGTTTTCTTAATTTGCTTGTGTTTTCTCTTCTTGCATGTGTGTTTTCTAAATGCTGCGCATGTGTTGTCAAATTGATGAAGATGTTTTCTTAATTTGCTGGTGTTTTCTCTTCTTGCATGTGTTTTCTGATGTTGCGTGCTGTGACCTCTCAGGGCCACCGTAGATACGTGCTTTCACGTCAGAGTCTCCAAACACCACAAAGAAAACTTGGGCAGTGAGACGGAAGCCAGTAGGCTAGCGCATCTTTGGAATCAATTGTAGCAGCAAATCGAGTTTTCTTCTCCTCTAGCAGTAACATTAGCGTGTTTTTTTTTCTCCTCTGCGAAACTCGCGGTGTTGGCCAATTTGTATAAAAACAACAAACCAGTCAATTTCGGGTTTAAAATGCATTGTAACGCACGTTTCTGAGCTATGTACCGCGTTACATATTACAATTTTTTTTGCTGTAATGCCTTACATTACCGCGTTACAGCAAAACGTAATGCATTACAGTAATGCATTACTTCCTGTAACGCGTTACTCCCAACACTGCACACAGGTGATGCAAATAAACTCAGGAAAACACGTTTGAGCAGTGGAATGAGTTACTGCGGCAACTTGCACGCTCACAATAGAGAGAGAAAGAAACTTAAACACTAAACAGGCGCTCCGGTTGACTTATGTCACGGCCGGTAACTGACAGTTATAATGTCATCCACACTGAACAACACACATCTTAAAACACTATAAGAAAATAACAAACACTAACCTATAAACATGGGGCCTTTTCTACTGTGTCCATGCGTCGGAGGTGAATGTAACTTAGGCTACTTCGCTGAAAAGAGAAAATAACAGAGGGAGGCAGCTCACTGTACAGTCCCTTCAGTCGTGCAGGAGTCATCCCGAAATTATTGGAGAAAAATGATAATAATATTTTTATTTTCTATAGTGCCAAATACAAGTCATCTATCTACGGTCTTTTTCGTATAGAACTGGTGCTCATTATTAAATAAACGCTTTATCCAATTTATGTGAGTAGTTGTGTCTGCTGCATTGCATCTCTCTCCTCTGCTCCGTTTTTGTGACGGGGGGCGGGGCTCCACCGCCGACACACACGCAGATCTCGGCAAAAAACTGGTGCGCGTCGCACACACAGAGATAGGAAAGAGAACTACACGTGTTACGTTGGTGTGACAGATAGTAGGGGAGCCCGGGGGCAATTGTAACACTTTTTGGTTTTAGTGTCATTACTCAAAAACCTCTTGAACTATTTAGATAATTTGTTTTAATTAAGCAATTTGTATCTGTACTCTACTTGTAAACAATAATAATTTTCTTTTACAGGCAATGTTAGATTCACAATATCGATCTAGAAATTGCAAGTCAAACGTTACAATCGCCCCCTGGTACGGGGGCAATTGTAACAGTGTGTGGGGGCAATTGTAACAACAGATCTCATAGCTTCATATAACAATTAAGGACCACAATAATCTTCCAATTAATGCAGGGAAATATAGGGGAAACTATTTAATATCAATTGGAAAATTGATTTCATATTAAAACAATAAATATTAGACATCGACAAAGTGCGGTTAAAGAATTAACATTACTGGAAATGCTTATTTCATTATATTCGTATTACATGCTTTAAAAAACAACAAACAGTTAAAAACAAATTTCAAACCATAACTTCAAAAACTAACAATCAGATAGCTTTCCTATTACAATATAATTTTTTTTTTTTTTTTGTATTTTAATGTATAGGGTCGGGGGCAATTGTAACACAGTGTTACAATTGCCCACGACCACAACAACTTGACACAAACTACCCTGATGGCTAGAAACAATGAAGCTAATGTTTAACAACTATGTCATATCTTACACAACAGTAATGTCATCAAAACAAAACAGAATTAATTTAATTGAAATTAAATATTAAGACTTTATGAGAAAAATACTGTAGATTTTACTTTTTACTTTCGTACCTCAGAAACGTGTTTTTTCTGAAAAAATACTTTAAAAAGGGAATATCAATTTTTCCTTTGGTATGCAGAGAGACATCATCAAAATACATGTGCAAAATACATTTGGTGTATCTACTTTATTTCCTATTGGTGCAATTTGATTTGTTACAATTGCCCCCTGTTACAATTGCCCCCGGTCTCCCCTACAAAAGCCTAAATAAGTAGACCCCAACCGTCTGAAAAGCAGCGAAAATATCTGCGTTTTTTAAATGCATTCAAAGTGAATCTAGTAGTAGTTTTGCGAGGATTCTAACGGTAGCTCTGCTGCTAGTAGCCTACTACCAGTTTAATGTGTGCAGGTCAACACAAACATCAGCAACAGTTAGCATAGGAACATCTTTACAGCCTGCATGTATATCTCAATAAATGGACTAGAGAGGTGTCACTTCACATACCAGGAGGCACTGCAGTGGAAACCTGAAATTAGGCTACTGGAAAAGTGTTCAAAACAGCCTGTCCTAAGCCAAAAATTGAGATTTTGAATAAAATAAAATAAAAAAATGTTTAAAACAGATTGCTGTAGGCCTAAGATGTATGTCTGTATGTCTTACAGAAAAAAGTTTTAAAGAATTGCTGTTGTAAAAATAATAAGGTACAAGAAAAAAATATTTGTGTGACCAATGTTTTTTTTTTTGCATAAAACATGTCTCATTTGCAGTTATTGTCGGTTTAGAAATAAAAAAATTACAAATGTTCCAACTCAAATAATATTTGAATAATAGCCTCCACTTTCAGTATGACCCCTAACTCATCTATAACACTGTCCATGATGTGTTTATACATTGTAAATAAAGAGTGAATATAACAAATATTTGTACACCACTAATAAAACATTTTTTTATATAGGGGCCAGTAAAAATCGACTTTGCGCAAGTAGAATTCAGACCCACTTGCCCGACCGGGCAAGTGAACAAAAACCTTAACGTTGAGCCCTGTGCATATTTTGCACTTCACTGTTGTCCCTCACCGGACATTTAATGTACGCACATTACAGAAATGAAGCGCCTGCAGCGCGCTCGTGTCCACACGTGAACTCGCATCACGTATGTCTCTCATGTCCCCAAAAAAATCAAATAAAGGGAGATGTCATCTTTTGCTTCCAAAGTCCACTGGAATTTATTTTAAAGATTGTAATTTTATTCAACTTATTATTGAACGGGGCGCCCTTAGTTCAGTTGGTAGGGCGTCCCCCCCCCATGGGCCTCGGCCAGCAGCGGACCCGGGTTCGATTCCAGCCCGCGGTCGTTCTCTGCATGTCACTCCCCTCTCTGCCCCATTTCAACTCTGTCTCTATCAAAAAGGCAAAAAAAATACCTTAAAAAAAATATATATATATATTATTGAACAAATAAATAACACAAAGCGACAAATCACCTTTACAGTGGAATTATTAAAAGTCTATTTCACTGTGTAACATTTACTGTGTAACTTTAACTGTATAATAGCATTCAGAGCTTTCACCATATTTTCTCTAAAATACCTTTGCGGCTTTTAAAACTTAACCAGCTCTGTAATAAGTGTCTGGTGTTGGCTTGCTTTGCATATGTCTTATTTAAGAACAATATTTAATTTTTTTTAGTTTAGTCTTTTATTTTTCCAGTCATTTATTTTAGATAGGAGGAATGCCAAGGTTGAATTGATCTTTTAAAAAAGGTTCAGAATTTAAATATAATTTATTATCCCCTCAGGTCATTATGCGTTTGTCAGATTTGAGGATGGCTATACAGCCAAAATATTCTGCCATGAAGATATTTTGCATCCCGATGAAGAACCCATACTTCGCTTTGAAGATTTGCGGCCTGGAGAAGATGTGTTGGCTAGATGGTCGGATGGAAACTTCTACAATGCCAAAGTTGAATACACTACGCCACGCCAGGAACCTCAAAAGGTTAGCGGTGCTAAACGAAGATTTTCCGATGCAGCTGCAACAAGGTTTTATACTCCATCCCCTTCTATCCAGCATCTTACAAAGGTTTCCTCACCCCAAAACACAATGTCAGAAGATGCAGCACCACCTTGCCTATCACCTGCTCCTGTGCAGGTTTGTGCCAACAACAACCCACACTATTGGGAATCTCCAGGCCCACCCCAGTCCACCTTCAGGCCTCCTCTGTCTGCGATTTTCCACACTCCAAATTACTCGGATTTGGATCAGCCCGGGAATACCCAAAAAGACAGTATGCTGACCCCTCGGGAGATCTTCCTCAGCACACTGCTTTCCCCAAAATCGGCCAGCAATGACGAAACATTTTCATCTGACAGCACTATCGATATTGAACGTAGTCCCCTCAGTGAGCATGGTGAACCTAGAGGACCATGGCAGCCATGCAAAAGCTGTAAGCAGAAAGTTTCGAAAATAATGGAAGAGAAAAAGAAAATGGAAGAGGCCTTATCCAGTATTAGTAAGTTGTGCTTTAGTTTGATTGGATATACCTATCTGTAATGGTTAAATGGCAGCAGCACTAAACTATAGACATAGTGACATATGGCTTAAGTTTCTGATCTGAATATGAGCCCAGGATGTTCAGTTTACGTTTTGCACCTTAATACTACTGACTTCACCTGATTAGTTTAGACCACCCACTTACTAATTACTTGTGAAAAAGTAAATGTGTGCTCTTTTGATTATAGCTTGTGTTTTAATTCATCCATGCCAAATGCAGTGATGTGATTGTCCTGCTATCAGGACTGATACATTTTTATAAATGTCTGTTTTGTAGGCATGGATCAAGTCAAAGCCATGCAGAGCTTTTGTCTGACTGTTGGACAGTACCACACCGCATCCAGGGAAACAACTGCATCAGGCAGCGGCATGCAAGAACTCTACCCAGGCTGTGGGCTCTACATCTCATCCTTCAGACTTGGTGCAATTAAGCAGTCCTCCCAGAACGACTGTCTCCGGCTGTTTCATCTGCTGTTTGAGCACTTCTTCACTGCGGAGGACTGCAGCAACTCTGTCGTTTTTGGGCGTCGTGGAAGGTGCCCAGAAGGCAAAGAAATGCTCGACCAAGGCAAAGTTGACTCAATCATGAGTAAGTTTCAGACACACACACACACCCTGTGAAATTGTTGCTGTTAAAAGGATTTACAGCCCTGATTACAGCATAACAGATGTGGTAAACTATGGCCCATGTACTATGTTCTCAGGAACTCCACTGCACTGTTAGGCTTATTAGTAAGCAGGCAAACATACAGTGTCTTGAAAAAGTATTCATACCCCTTACTCAGTCTTTTCTCACTGACGTTAAAACTAGGGGTGTGCACGTGTACACGTTTAGTAAATCATAACCGTTTATACCCAGGGGGCATAAACCCTCTTTTTTTGGAAAACAGACATGGGCTGTTGTAAAAGGTTGTTCACCAGAAATGATATCTAGGACCTTCAAGGATTACAACCTGGGTTGACAACCTGGTCAACTACCTGCTGGAAAGCTACAGGGGGCCGAAATAGAAAATCAGAACCATGGTTTAATGCAAAGGTAAAACATTTTTTTTAAACTTTTATAGTGCCTTGCAAAAGTATTCATACCCCTTGAAATGTTCCACATTTTGTCACATTAAAATCACACACGTACACTTTTTTTATTGGGAATTTATGTGATAGACCAACACACAGTGGTGCAACATTGTGAAGTGGAATGAAAATGAAACTTGGTTTTAATTTTTTTTTATATAAATAAAAAATTTAAAGTGTGGCGTGCAAAAGTATTCATTCCCCTGAGTCAATGCTTTGTAGAACCACCTATCGCTGCCATTACAGTTGCAAATCTATTGGAGTATTTCTCTAGCAGCTTTGCACATCTACAGACTGATATATTTTGTCCATTCTTCTTTGCAAAATAGCACAAGGTTCAGATTCAGCATCAGATTGGATGGAGAGTTGTCTGTCAACAGCAATTTTCAAATCTTTCTCAATATTCTCAATTGTTTTTAGGTCTGGACTTTGACTGGGCCATTCTAACACACATGACTATGCTTTGATTTGAACCATTTCATACTAGATCTGGTTGTATGTTTAGGTTAGTTTTCCTTCTGGAAGGTGAATCTCTGCCCCAGTCTCAAGTCTTATGCAGACTCTAACAGGTTTTCTGCCCTGTATTAGGCTCCATCCATCTTCCCATCAACTCTAACCAGCTTCCCTGTCCCTGCTGAAGAAAAGCATCCCCATAGCATGATGCTGCCACCACCATGTTTCACTGTGGTGATGGTGTGTAAAGAGTGGTTTGTAGTGTTAGTTTCCGCCACACATTGCATTTTGCATTCAGGCCAAAAACTTCACGTTTGGTCTCATCTGACTATGCATGGCGTTTGGCAAGGGTTGGAGGAAGGTGCTCTGTTCAGATGAGATCAAAATTTAAGTTTTTGGCCTTAATGTAAAATGCAATGTTTGGTGGAAAACTAACACTGGACATCACCCTGAACACACCATCCCCACCGTGTAGCATGGTGGAGGCAGCATCATGCTATGGGGATGCTTTTCTTCAGCAGGTACAGGGAAGCTGGTTAGAGTTGATGGGAATATGGATGGAGCCATACATCCTTTTAGAGTCTGCAAACGACTTGAGACTGGGTGTAGGTTCACCTTCCAGAAGGACAAATACCCTAAACATACAGCCAGATTTACAATGGAATGGTTTAAATAAAAGCATAGGCATGTGTTAGAATGGCCCAGTCAAAGTCAGGACCTAAAAACAATTGAGAATATTGAGAAAGACTTGAATATTGCTGTTGACAGATGCTCTCCATCCAATCTGATGCTGAATCTGTAGTTCAAGCTATTTTGCAAAGAAGAATGGGCAATAAATATCAGTCTGTAGATGTGCAAAGCTGGTAGAGAAATACTCCAATAGATTTGCAGCTGTAATGGCAGCGATAGGTGGTTTTTACAAAGCATTGACTGAGGGGGCTGAATTTTTCATTTTCATTTTCATTTAACTTTTATTTATCCTCGAGAGACCAATTGAGGGGTGACCCTCATTTCCAAGGACGTCGAGTCAAAACAAATTCAAAACAACAATACAAACAAAACATTCAATGCAAATACATCAAATACACAACAAGTGAAGAGAAGAGAAAACAAAACGATTGAAACATTTACAGAATGGGGAAGAGTGGCAGCAACCAAAAGGCATAAAGTACAATATAGCCTAATTAAAACAGTTACAGGTAGAGTTTGACAGATCCAAGATAGTCTGTTTAAATTGGCCAAAGGATATGAATGTATTTAGTTTATTTTTTAGCTGTAAGTTGTTCCAGGAGTCAGATGCACTGAAGCTAAAAGCTGTCTTTCCCAGCTCAGACCGGGCTTGTGGGACATAAAGCATAAGCATGTCAGTGGAGCGGGTCTGATAAAGCCCATCTGAAACAAGCAGCATTTCTGTTAAATAACGAGGAAGCTTCCCGGTCAAGGCTTTGTAAATAAAAATATGCCAATGTGTGTCACGTCTCTCTTTAAGGGAGGACCACCCAACCTTTTCATATAAGAGACAATGGTGTGTGTCATAAGCATCTCCTGTGATATTTTTGCACGCCACGCTTTTCAGTTTATTTATAAAAAAAAATTAAAACCACGTTTCATTTTCATTTCACTTCACAATGATACGCCACTTTGTGTTGGTGTATCACATAAAATCCCAATAAAATAAATGTACGTATCTGGTTGTAACGTGAAAAAATGTCAAGGGGTATGAATACTTTTGCAAGCCACTGTAGATATCATCTTGAAACTTTGCCAGTTGATCACTGGCATTAAAACAATGATTTTTTTGTATTATTTTTTTTTAATTATTTTTTTAAATATTTATGCAAATGTGGCATATTTCACAAATTATGCACACATTTGCACATCTTTAAAAACCAAAAATCTAGATATTGGATAAAGCCAGAGTTAAAATCTTTATTGCATTTTGACATTATATAAGTGTGTTCAGTTTCTACATAACAAACTTCCTCTGTGAGAAATGGTGTGATATTTCTGGTTTGATAGTGGTTAGATTGACATGATTTGATAGTTTTTAGCTTTTATCTAGTTATGTTTACAGTTTTTAATATGTATACTTGTTTTAAGATCTATACACACTGTGGGTGCTCTCGGAGATCAATGTTGTTGTATGAATGCCTATCATTACATTATCGTGTTTGTGTGTCGAGCCACGTCATCGACGATTTTCTGTTACGACAGACAATAATATTTTCTGAATCTGAATATCTAGATTTTTGGTTTTTAAATATATGCAAATGTGTGCATAATTTGTGAAATATGCTAAATTTGCATACAGTCCCCTCCAATAGTATCGGAACAGTGAGGCCAATTCCTTTATTTTTGCTGTAGAGTGGAAACATTTGGGTTTGACACCAAAATATGAATATGAGACAATAGCTCAACATTTCAGCTTTCATTTCCAGGTATTCACATCTGGATCCGATAAACAACTGAGAAGATATCATTATTTGAAAAGGAACACCACATTTTTAGGTGAGCAGAAGTATTGGAACAGATAGACTTTAAATAAATTAAAGTGAATAAACTGTAATATTGTCGTAAATCCTTTGCTTGCAATAACTGCATCAAGCCTGTGACCCATTGACATCACCAAACTTTTGCATTCTTCTTTTGTGATGCTTTTCCAGGCTTTCACCGCAGCCTCATTCAGTTGCTGTTTGTGTTAGGGGGTTACTCTCTTCACTCTCCTCTTTAGCAGGTCTGGAGATTGACTTAGCCAGTCTATAACCTTCCACTTCTTGCCCCTGATTAACTCCTTTATTGTGTTTTGGATCATTACCTTGCTGCATGATGGATGATCTTCCACTCAGTTTGGTTGCATCTTTCCTTAAATTGGCAGACCAAATGTTTGTGTTAACTTCTGAGTTCATTTTGCCATCATGTGTTACATCATCAATGAAGAATAATGAGCCTGTCCCAGAAGAAGCCATGCAAGCCCAAGCCATGACATTGCCTCCACCGTGTTTCACAGATGAGCCTAGGGCTGGGCGATATGGGCAAAAATCAATATCTCGATATTTTTTTACTATATCTCGATACACGATATATATCTCGATATATTTCAAATCTCCTCTCACCACACATCCTAAATGCTCAATTTAATTAATTGTTTGCATAACATCACACCAGTAATATGATATAAATAGTCCCTGCAAAATGTGTCTGCACTAACAATGTATTAGGCTACTTGAAACATGTTTATATTCTTTAGTGCTTTCTATTGGAACAATTTGAAACTTGCACATGGCAAAGAGTTTGCACATTGTATTGATTATTCCACATCCTTCCACTCCCATACAATGGATCCAGCATTATTTTATTTGGAAACAGTTTTTTCCATCTTCTGTTAATCTGTAAACTGAGAACACTAATTATGACTCATTACAACCACTTACTAAATGTTTATCACCACTAACCCCCTGAAGATAGCAGCCACACTTTAAATGCAGAACCGGTTTTGATCCATAATAGTAGTCTATGTGTATAAAAGGCTCTGACATGTATAATGGTTACTGTCGCTTTAAGAGCAGTTGCTCCCAGTCTATTGTGTAAGTTAAGTTTCGTTTTCTGCCTGTTAGTCCGAGAGAGAGATTCATGCGAGCGCAAACAGCAGGTGGCTCATCGTCCCTCTGTTACCTGACGTATTGTTTAATTCTCCTGTATTGAGTTCATGAGAATAAAACTGGAAGACAATCAGAGGATTTAAATAAATACGGCTGAGAATAATAGCCTATAGTCTAAAGAAAGCAAAGTCTCATCATCATCATTCCTTGCATTCTAACCGATGCACCATTCCTGGATGCTATTCATACCTATTGATCTAGGCCTCCTGCATTATCACTAAAACACTGTTTTATTTTATAAAAAATGCTCGCAAATGTAGCCTACTTTACATAGACTTTTAGTTAATAAATGGTGTGCATCTCCCTTGGTGCTGACATGGACCTATTATAAGAGGCTGCCCGTAATAAATGGAATGCCGTGGTTTTGTGACGTTGGACCAAAAACTCCCCCTGCGCTCGTTCGCCTTCCTCTCATAAGGACCAGGCTCTGTACAGTGGCCGCTTATGCTGTCAAGCGCCCGTCTACAAAAAAGGTCCATGCTATGAACGACGGCCACCATCGCCGTCTTTCGCGCCCCCTCCACCCGCTCGTTCGGCTGTCATAAGAGCATCAGAGCCCTCGTCTTTTTTCTCCCCCTCTCGTCGTTGTTTTCACATGGCGATTAAAGTGAACACTGACAAGGCACAGCCTACGTCACAGGTGTGCGCCCAGGAGACTCTGGTTGGGAGGGGTGAGTGAGTGAGTTGCCAATGCATGTAGTCTGAGGCAGAGAGCCACAGGAAAGAGCGAGAGAAGCGAACACCAGCGAGTTTGCCGGTGGCGGCGGCGGCTAAAAAAAACCCACTTACGTGCCAATTTGTATTCGATGGTCGCGATAGGGTCATTTTATACATCCCCTGGAGCACATCTCGCGATACATCGAATATATTCGATATATCGCCCAGCCCTAGATGAGCCTGTATGTTTGGGATCATCAGTAGATCCTTTCTTTCTCCAAATTTTAGTCTTTCCATCACTTTGGTAAAGGTTCATCTTAACAACAACACTAACACATGATGGCAACAGCAACATGAACTCAGAAGTCTACAGAAACATTCGGTCTGCCAATTTAAAGAAAGATGCAAACAAACTGATTGGAAGATCCTTTATCATGCAGCAAGACAATGATCCAAAAACACTGCAAAAACAACTAAGGAGTTCATCAGGGGCAATAAATGGAAGGTTTTAGACTGGCCAAGTCAATCTCCAGACTTAAACGCTATAGAGCATGCATTTTACCTGCTACAGAGGAGACCAAAGGGAGTAACCCCCCAAAACAAACAGCAACTGAATGAGGCTGCGTTGAAAGCCTGGAAAAGCATCACAAAAGAAGAATGCAAAAGTTTGGTGATGTCAATGGGTCACAGGCTTGATGCGGTTATTGCAAGCAAAGTATTTGTGACAAAATATTACGTTTTATTCACTTTAATTTATTTAAAGTCTATCTGTTCCAATACTTCTGCTCACTTTGCCCCCTAAACGAAAACCGTTTTTTTGTTTTCTTATTTTCAAATATGTTCTGGAGACACGCATTTATTGATTTTACATCACTAATAAACTAATTGGATAAAAGCTATTCTGCCGAATCTGTCTGTCCCTCTGCGTGTGTTTGTGAGTGTGTGTGTGTGTTTGTATCGGCGCGCACACACACACACACACACACACACACACACACAGGGAGTCGCCGTGCTCGGGCTCGAGTAACAGCCACGGATGAGTGATGAAAGAAGGTAACTTTAATCTTTTGGTTATCTTTCATCACTCGTCCGTGGCTGTGACTCAAGCCTGAGCACGGCGACTCCCCCTGTGTGTGTGTGTGTGTGCGAGCCGATACACACACTCACGCCGAGGGACAGACAGATTCGGCAGACTAGCTTTTATCCTCCCCAATTAGTTTATTAGTGATGTGAAATCAATAAATGCGTGTTTCCAGAACATATTTAAAAACTGCACACCCCTAGTTAGAATAGCCTGGTCAAAGTCCAGACCTAAATACAATTGAGAATATCTGGAAAGACTTGAAAATTGCTTTTCACAGACGCTTTTGTAGTGGAATTAACTGTCCGAGTGGTACCAGATCAAAGGAGAAAGGAGACGAGGATGGAGTTGTTTCAAGGTCTTAACAGGTGGTCTTTATTTGCAGTCATCAGTTCCATAGTTGCAGTGAGGAGACGCAGCTCCCCCAGATATTAACTGATACTCTTAAAGATGGTATGAATGCCAGAACCAGGGCCTAACCGAAACAACCATGCTCCTCGGGCTCAAAACAGCCCAGAACCCCTGACAAGGTGTCTGTCTTATACAGTAGTGGCTGAGGGTGTATGGGTGTGCATGTGTGTCGTGTATGTGTGGGTGTGTATGTGTTATCTCTGTTGATGATGGGGCAATCTGACTTCTCTTATATCACTCCAAATTAGCGATAGCTGCTCCTAATAGATTCTGTTATTAATACGCAACTGGTGTTGCTGATGTTTGTTTATGCAGAATAGGTCATATCCTCCATACGTGTGGTCTTGTGACTTTCTGATTAACACAGTTATTAACCTACAAAATGGTCATAATATGTTGAAATATCCTACACTTTCCATCCAATCTGACACTGAATCTGAAGCTCAAGCTATTTTGCAAAGAAGAAAGGGCAAAAATGTCAGTCTGTACATGTACAAAGCTGATAGAGACATACCCTAATAGACTTGGAGCTGTGATTGCAGCGATAGGTGGTTCTACAACGTATTGACTCAGGGGGGCTGAATAGTTATGCACGCCACATATTTCTGTTTAAAAACATGTTAAATTTTCCTTCCTCTTCACAATTATGCGCCACTTTGTGTTGGTCTTTCACATGAAATCCCAATAAAATAAATGTATGTGCGTGGTTATGTGACAAAATGTGGAAAAGTAAACGGGTATGAATACATTTTCAAGCCTCTGTATCTGAATATGGCATACTGTATAACTGCTGGTGTGTGCTTTTCAGTAGTGAATGGAAAATTATGTGCGCATCTCTATATGTTAGTCTTTTTCATCAACATCTGCTGTTCACTTGCTCCTCTTTCCCCATTTTTCACATGATGTACTTACTCTTTTTTCGTTTTATTTCTTTCATTCGCAGCATACGTGATGCGGTTCTCAGCCGTTGATGGTTGGAAACCAGTTGAGTTGGGCAGGCTAAAGAAAGCATTTATAAATAAATGCCGTCACCGGGCTGCCAAGCTGTAAGCACCTTCATATGGTCCACTGCCATAGCTTTCAGTTTTTGTTTCAAAGCAGATTGTTTCACTAAAACTTTATTATACCGTTTGGTTTAGGGACGGGTACAATCAGCGCTGAAGGAGAGTGAGAAAGAGAGCAAGAAAGATTTTTTTTTTTTTTTGCATAGTTCATAGTTTTTTTGCATTTTGCTTCTTCAAAATCACACACATACACCCACATCACATACTCAAACATACACATACACACACACACACACACACACACACACATGCACACCCACCCTCAGCCACTACTGTATAAGACAGACACCTTGTCAGGGGTTCTGGGCTGTTTTGAACCCGAGGAGCATGGTTGTTTCATTTAGGCCCTGGTTCTGGCATTCATACCATCTTTAAGAGTATCAGTTAATATCTGGGGGAGCTGCGTCTCCTCACTGCAACTATGGAACTGTTTTTTTTTTTGCATAGTTCATAGTTTTTTTGCATTGTGCTTATTCAAACACACACACATACACCCACATCACAGACTCAAACATACACACACACACACACACACACACATACACATGCACACCCACACACACCCTCAGCCACTACTGTATAAGACGGACACCTTGTCAGGGGCATGATTGTTTCGGTTAGGCCCTGGTTCTGGCATTCATCTTTAAGAGTATCAGTTAATATCTGGGGGAGCTGCGTCTCCTCACTGCAACTATGGAACTGTTTTCTTTTTGCATAGCTCATAGTTTTCTTGCATTTTGCTTATTCAAACACACACACACACACACACACACACACACACACACACACACACCCACACACAGACTCAAACATACACACACACACACACACACACACACACACACACACCCACACACACACACACACACACACACACACACACACACACACACACACACACACACATCCACACCCACACACACCCTCAGCCACTACTGTATAAGACAGACACCTTGTCAGGGGCATGGTTGTTTCGGTTAGGCCCTGGTTCTGGCATTCATCTTTAAGAGTATCAGTTAATATCTGGGGGAGATGCGTCTCCTCACTGCAACTATGGAACTGTTTTTTTTGTTGTTGCATAGTTCATAGTTTTTTTGCATTTTGCTTATTCAAACACACACACATACACCCACATCACAGACACACACACACACACACACCCACACACACCCTTAGCCACTACTGTATAAGACAGACACCTTGTCAGGGGTTCTGGGCTGTAATATCTGGGGGAGCTGCGTCTCCTCACTGCAACTATGGAACTGATGACTGCAAATAAAGACCAACTGTTAAGACCTTGAAACAACTCCATCCTCATCTCCTTCTGACCGCACTTATCAGCATGTACCCCGCCTACCAAGTAAGGGTGCTGTGTTGCCCCTGGCTACCGCCGGCCCTGCTGGTGACTATGTTGAGTCATATCCTTCATTTATGGTCACCAGTATTTCATCTTGTTAAAAACACAGTATGTTTCTCTCCATGCACAAAAATGTTAAGAAGTTTCAAATAGTGTCAAAAAGTATTTAAGAATGATTGTGTTAGAATATTTCACATTTCAAACATATTCACTCATTTTGTAGCCATGCAATTTGGAGCCAAAGGCTCAAGGGATGGTAGTGCTGGTTTGTTTATCTCAAAGTCCGTTAGTTATGCCTGTTCTTTACATTAGTTATCAATGGATAGAGCACAACAACAGCCTCTTCTGAACCCCGGGGGTTAAATCATTTCTTAGCCAATCAATATCCTTTCAGCGGCTGTCCAAACGTGTTGCACAGGCTTCCTTAGTTACCTTCCCCCACTTGTCCTGCACACACACACACACACACACACACACACACACACAATAAGAATACTGTGGACACTACGACGCACGGAACTTTTGTTTAACAACCTTGTTTCATCTGCTAGCATGTCTTTAAAATATTCATTTTGTAAAGTAAAATGGACTAGGACCACATCTACCTGCATCAATGTTGTAATGCATGCCTTACAATTGTTAAAAAACATTTTTGTATTTTTCTATTTATTCTCTTTTAAATTTGATTTGTCGTCTTGATTGATTAATTTCATTTAAACAGGTTAGATTCCTCCAAAGAAGATGATTTCTTAGACAAAGAAAAGACTATTTTGAGCACCAGAATTCATCCAGGCACTGTCTCATGTTTTTCTTAAATGACTTCCCCCACACCATTTATCAGACATATATAAGACATTCTATATACCAAAGTGAGACAATATTGAGATCTGAATTAAGCAAGCCCCTTTCTCTTATTTGTCTATTAATTGCTCCTAAGGGTCTTAGGGAGAAAACTCTAAGAACTGTATAAGCGCGGCAAAAGATCTCCACCTTTTCTTGTGTTTCTCAACTAGACAGGTTAAGTTCTTAGACTGATATATTAATTTGCTCCTCTTTTCTCCTAGTGGGGTTTTAGGAGAAATATTAAGAATACAGTAAGCTCCAAATAAGAAGATTATTTATTTCTGATAAGACAAAGAAAACACTATTGTGAGAAGCAGATTTTTCCTCTGGGATCTTTCAGTGCGGTTAGAATAGCTACCGAAAATTCCGTGACAACTATCAGGCTTCAGACAGATCATATGAATTTGCTGTATCAAGATTATGAAAGTAAAGGACAAAGTTCTTGCTAGAAATCTTATAAAAACAATACCACACAAGATTTAATGCTCATTTTAGCTCCCAATTCGCATTGAAAAAGGCATTGGTGGCAGCCATTAATAGTCCACAAGGGCTGCCGCTATAGGCTCGTCTACTGTCACGTGATACACACTCAATCTCCGCTGTCAACAAATGCACGTTGTTGAGGCAGGGTCATAAGCGTCATAGCAAGCAGCTGATCAAAGATAAAGAAACCTGGCGATGTCCAGAATAGTGATAACCATCAAACTAAATCGTACACATTCACTGAGTGAAGATTGTGAAAGTATGACACACATTTCTCGCCAACAATGTTATCAAAAACCCAATTAATAACTTGTAAATCTTTTAAAAATCTGAATTAAAAACTGTAGCAATGGCGGCCACAGCTTGGATTTCATTTTCGCCGGGAGAAACTTGAAAGTCACGTGACATGTATCTGTCCAATAGAACTGAATAGCGCCCGGGGTGGCATTACATTGTAGTGAATTGAACCCCCAGTCCGTCTTCAGACGACGGCAAAGTCTGATTTCACGTCAGTGACGGACGGTAAGAGGCCCTGTACCACAGTCGCACTATGACGAACTAGGAGTGAGACTGTGTTGCCACGTCCAGGCTGCAAATGAATCGCACTGTTGTTAGCTGCGAAATCGGAGATAGTGTGCCACGAAGCTATTTATGCTGAAGCGGTATTGCTGAATTTAGGAGTTATTTAGAGATATGGCAAGCAAAAAGTTGACGAGTAGGGAGTTAGTGTTCACTCTTTCTACGGCCCCGGTCACGGTGCGTCCATGGGCAGCTTGGTGCAGCCATATATATATATATATATATATATTAGGGCTGCAACAACGAATCGATAAAATCGATTAAAATCGATTACTAAAAGCATTGGCAACGAATTTGGTCATCGATTCGTTGAGTCGCGCGATTAATAAGTCACTTGTAGGCGCGGCAATGTTTACATCCAGCCACCGACAGGTTCATGCACGCCCACAGCGAGCCTTCCGCACGTGAAGCGGTGTGGGAAAGCTATTAGTCTGAGCGGCCACAGCTTGTATTTTGGTCATATCTAACACTGGACTGCAGGCCTATATAAATGTGTTGTACCTTTGCTGTCTTTGGGTTAAAACACTCCTTCAACTCAGTGTCCGTCTAGTCCAAAAAAACTCTGTCAGCTGCTGCTGCAGACGGTGTGCAGACGGGCTCGGACACAACCGAACGGTGTAGAAAGTCCCGTCAGTTAAAAATAGTAATCCAGTTTTTAAATCCATCTTAAAATCGGAAGGATATAGAGCTAGTTAGCTTAAAAAAAAGTAGCAAACATGTCAAATATGATGTGTTCAGGCCGGCTCAGTAATATGATTGATGTGTTCAAATGCAACACAAAAAAAAAGAAATTTGAGATTTTGGCGAAAACTTGTTTTCCCAGCAATATAAAATAGATAGTAAAGATGGAATTATGACCTGTTTAATGTCCTATCTTGAGCTAGGATCATATCAGCAATTAAAGCAATAATACAAGTTCTATTTCAACAAAATAATAGAAAAGTATCAATAGCGATATCAATAAAGACTTGGATCGTTATCGGTTGACTGGTTTACCATGGACATTCCTTATATACTGTATAAATGTATATCATACATTGTATGTTTTTTTTGTGTTATCCCAGTTAAGTTTATTTTAATTTTTTTATCATTTAATGTTACTTTTAATAGTTTCGGGACGTTGGAGCAATACACTGGTGTTCTGACACTTCAGTCTGCACTGTGAATTTGAAGTAATGTTCTGTTTCTTTTTTTTATCCGATTCATCGATTAATCGAAAAAATAATCGACCGATTAATCATTATTAAAATAATCGTTAGTTGCAGCCCTAATATATAATATATATATATATATATATATATATATATACAGTCCCCTCCATAAGTATCGGAACAGTGAGGCCAATTCCTTTAGTTTTGCTGTAGACTGGAAACATTTGGGTTTGACAACAAAAGATGAATATGAGACAATAGCTCAACATTTCAGCTTTCATTTCCAGGTATTCACATCTGGATCTGATACACAACTGAGAAGATATCATTATTTGAAAAGGAACACCACATTTTTAGGCGAGCAAAAGTATTGGAACAGATAGACTTTAAATGAATTAAAGTGAATAAACCGTAATATTTTGTCGCAAATACTTTGCTTGCAATAACTGCATCAAGCCTGTGACCCATTGACATCACAAAACGTTTGCATTCTTCTTTTGTGATGCTTTTCCAGGCCTTCACCGCAGCCTCATTTAGTTGCTGAAGGTTTTGGGGGGTTACTCCTTTCGGTCTCCTCTTTAGCAGGTAACATGCATGCTCTATAGCGTTTAAGTCTGGAGATTGACTTGGCCAGTCTAAAACCTTCCACTTCTTGCCCCTGATGAACTCCTTTGTTGTTTTTGCAGTTTTTTTGGATCCTTATCTTGCTGCATGATGAAGGATCTTCCAATCAGTTTGGTTGCATCTTTCTTTAAATTGGCAGAGCAAATGTTTCTGTAGACTTCTAAGTTCATTTTGCTGTTGCCATCATGTGTTACTGTGTTGTTGTCAAGATGAACCTTTACCAAAGTGATGGAAAGGCTAAAGTTTGGAGAAAGAAAGGATCTACTCATGATCCCAAACATACAGGCTCATCTGTGAAACACGGTGGAGGCAATGTCATGGCTTGGGCTTGCATGGCTTCTTCTGGGACAGGCTCATTATTCTTCATTGATGATGTAACACATGATGGCAACAGCAAAATGAACTCAGAAGTTTACAGAAACATTTTGTCTGACAATTTAAGGAAAGATGCAACCAAACTGATTGGAAGATCCTCCATCATGCAGCAAGATAATGACCCAAAACACAATGAAGGAGTTAAACAGGGGCAAGAAGTGGAAGGTTTTAGACTGGCTAAGTCAATCTCCAGACTTAAACGCTATAGAGCATGCATTTTACCTGCTAAAGAGGAGAGTGAAGAGAGTAACCCCCTAACACAAACAGCAACTGAATGAGGCTGCGGTGAAAGCCTGGAAAAGCATCACAAAAGAAGAATGCAAAAGTTTGGTGATGTCAATGGGTCACAGGCTTGATGCAGTTATTGCAAGCAAAGGATTTACGACAATATTACAGTTTATTCACTTTAATTTATTTAAAGTCTATCTGTTCCAATACTTCTGCTCACCTAAAAATGTGGTGTTCCTTTACAAATAATGATATCTTCTCAGTTGTGTATCAGATCCAGATGTGAATACCTGGAAATGAAAGCTGAAATGTTGAGCTATTGTCTCATATTCATCTTTTGGTGTAAAACCCAAATGTTTCCAGTCTACAGCAAAAATAAAGGAATTGGCCTCACTGTTCCGATACTTATGGAGGGGACTGTATATTAATATTATCATATTATTATAATAATAATAATAATAATAATAATAATAATAATAATAATAATAATAATAATAATAATAATAATAATTGATTGATTTATATTTATCTTCACCCTGCCTCCTTTTCGTCATGGTTTTTTGGATTGTACATGTGAGAATGTTGAAATGAGTATGTTGGAAGACATCCATGGACGAAATAAATATAATAATAATAATGAAGAATAGAAGAAAAAAGGAAATAAAAATGGTGGTGGGTAATAAAAAAAATCCTAAACACCTACTGTTTACATGAGTTTTGTGGTGTAGTTCTAGTTTACAACTGTTGGCTTACAGCAAAGTGGACATCCTTACAAATGAATGGAGGGGTGAATCTGATTAAATAAGTTCAACTTTCTTTCAAAATATCAGGTATTTCATGGAAATTACATAATACAACATGCCGCCACCATATGACGTCATAATATGCTAATTAGATGGGAAAATGTACTCCCCAGATAAACTTTAGGTCATTCTCAATATTTGTCTCAATTACACTTTGTCTCTATCTCAAACCACTTTCAATCCAGAGCCTTCTGAAATTTAAGTGTCAAAATCTAGTATTTTTTCAAATAAAACCCGGTGCCAAAAGGGTTTGCTTTGATGCAAATTATGAAATCTTAACATAACGGCGGCAGTGATGGTGCGTAAAGGACAGCGCAGTTGGCAAGCTCTCCTCAGCACTACAAGTGCTGCAACAAAAAAGCCACAGTAAGTGTGTGTCAGAGGCATGTCGATTCATGCCTCTGACACACACGTCGACTCCCAACATAATGAGTCGAGGCTTTGAATTCAATGCTGGGGGTGTTGAGCTCTTTGGCGATTTCCCGTGCCTTTTTATAGCCTACTATAGTCTCACCACGTTCTCTCTCCCAGCGCAAAAACGCACATCCCAGCTGCTTCAGAGCGCACAACCTGTTCCACCCGAAAAAAAGAAAAGAAACTAGAAAATCCCGCGGAGATTTTGAAAGAACGGGCAGCCCTGCGCAGGCCGCCAATCCCCGCTTCGGCGGCGCCCCGCCCGTCGGCCGGGCCAGAACTCTTCTACGAACCGCCGCCGCGGGCTTTCCGAACTCCAGTCCCGAGTTGTGGCCGTCCCCTGATGCTGTGTGAACTGGACTGTACTGACAGGTTTTCCTAATGTTTTTCCATATTGAAATTCATCATATGGCAAGAATATTAGAAACATCTTTGAATATTGCCTAATGCAGGCAAGTAAAATACCACCAGCTACTACATTCTCAATGATAGACATGAATAATTCACAGTTTAAACCAAATGTTTTGGACAATACAGGAGAATAAATATTCAAAGCAATACAGAATGCCTGATGGCCTTATTTCATTGTATTTTATTATATTTTTGTCACTGGGAACCTAAATGTTGTCAATTAAGCCTATTTCACATACATTTGGTGCATACAAATTCACCAGAAGTCAGGAAATAAAGAGTTGAATGCTTAACCCTTGAAACTCATGAATTATTTTGATTTATTTTTTATCTTTTGGCCTATAAGGATACTTAGTAATTGCTCATCAATTGCTCATTTTAACAGGTAGGCCTACTTCATTGTTGGACATTACTGAACCTCTTACAATATACAGCACAGAAGTGCCACAATTTTAATGTCTTTGACCTTTGGAGAAATGCATGTATTTATTTTCAAGGGAAAAAAACATTGTATTTATTATTTCAACAATTGAGTTATTTTGAAAACAGCATGCTAGTGTAGGCCTACACGATTTATTATCTGAATTTTCAATGCTGCTTTATTTTTATGTTTTAAATTGGGAAATACATGTTCCAAAACGACCAATAACCTCTGTATTTAAAAATAAATCAAGCAAGCAAGTAGGCTAATCAGGGCTGTACGCTTATTTCTTTTAGGTGGTAGCACTGGTGCTAGCAAGCAAAAAAAATCAGTAGCACAAAAATAAATTCAGTAGCACACAAAGTATGATCGAAAACTTGCATAACCTTAACCCTTGCATTTTGCAAGGGTTAAGGTTACCTGTTAGCCTGTCGTCTTGGTCTCATTTGAAATTCTCAATTAATATCATATCCTAGTGTGTGCAGTAATAATTGTAGAAAAATGAATAGGGGCACCCACTGATTGCAATTTAGACAAAATAATCTAACCTGCCAATTAATTTTTTTTGCTGATTCAGAATTATTTCTCCCCATGAAATTAATATCTATATATTTTTTGTATATACATATAATTATTATATTAATAATAATCAGTGTTGGCCAATTACTTCAAAAGCATAATGCGGTATTTATTACTTGTTACTGTCATTTCAGTAGTTAGTTACATTACAATATTACTGTCTTTGAATTGTAAGGCATTACACTACTTTTACATTACTTTTGCATTACTTTCACCAAAATAACAGGAAATATGGATTTGGTGTTCTTAATAGATCTTCTTGTTTTCAATGCAGCTCATTACACAGCAGGAGGTGAAATGGTATGGCATAATGACTGAGCTAGGCTTAAGGCTAACACAAGTAGGCTATATAATATAATGGTCACAGTTATGGCTCATGGTGCAATACATTTTATAATAGAAATACTGTATCTTTAGGTATTTATTTAGCCTATATTAATATCAATAGAGCTAGAGCCTACTAGTGTAGATTGAAAAAGTAAATTGAGCCTCAAAGTCTTGCGTTCTGGTGACTTAAAAGCACAAACAAGTTGTTCACATCATCATCAACTTTTGCCTTTTTTAGTTGTTCCAAAGAATCTGCCTTATCATCTTCCCATCTAATCTTAATGATAACTGCCCATGATGTTTGTTTATCTTCTCTCTTGCGTGACATTTTATAATAACAATAGTAGCCTAAATATATATCTCCTTTGCTGTGCGCTGGGGAGAAACAGACACGCTGGCAACTTTTCTGGTATCAAATTGGTGACTGCGGGATGATTTGGATGCAGCAGCCTATTTGAATGACATTGAATGACGGAGCTGCTTGACTCTCGGCCGGGTGCGAGCCAAAAATAAATAAATAAATAAAAGGACTCGGCGCATCATCAGGCTACATAGTAGGCTGGCCTGATGTGAAACTTCTCTAAAATATAGGCTACATACTCAGGCTCGCCAACATAAAACAGACACGCACATAGCCGCGGGAACATATCCTCAACAGGGGGTGCTGAAAAAAAAGCTCAGCCTGCACTTGTCTCGCAACTCGCTACATTGATCCCCAATGTAAAAGTTTTACATGCAGCGGTGATGTTTTTAATATAAGACTGGGGGTTTCCCCTACAAATAGGTCGTAAAAAGTTGGGTCTTCTTATATGTGGGGTCTAATATTCGGGAATGCCCGTTACCGGAGCGATCATTCAGCTTAAGCGTCTGTGTCCACCTTGTTAAGTACGGGCACTCAATGTATTTTATTACTCTCCACCATACTTATTAAGTATGGGCACTCAATGTATTGAGGGCCCGTAATTATTACTCGGGCACTCAATGTATTGAGGGCCCGTAATTATTACTCTCCACCATACTTATTAAGTACGGGTTTAAGGACCCGTAATTATTACTCTCCACCATACTTATTAAGTACGGGCCCGAAAGAATTGAGGGCCCGTAATTATTACTCTCTACCATACTTATTAAGTAGGGCCCTCAATGTATTGAGGGCCCGTAATTATTACTCTCCACCATACTTCTTCTTCTTCTTCTTACTTCTGCCGCAAATTTCGAGCTGTTAGTCCTCCCAAACCGTTTCACTTAGAAACGCAAAAAATTCACAGAACGTCCGTCCCTACCCCGAATGGTGTGCTATTATACAGTTTTTTGAATTCCCACTAGGGGGCGCTGTTATTAAGCCCCGACTGAAGAAAGTTTGAGAGCCAACGCCCCTCACACCGTAACTCCGATTGACTTGAAATTTCTCACACAGGTGTATGTTAGGGTGCTCTACAAAAAAGCCTCTGGGACCATATCATTCCGCCAGGGAATATTTCCCGCTAATTAGCATAAACTAAAAACAGGGTGTTATCCACAACTTTCTGAAATTTTACTGTATCAACACCAAATTTCTCGTGAAGCCCCGGGGGACTACAATAAACATACCCGTAAAAGATCAGTAGGACAACTTGAAAAACATGGCCGCCAAAAAGTTTACGAAGGGGCGGGGCCTATCAACAAATTGGCCATAACTCCTTAACCATAGGTCCTATCATCATGAAACTTGCTGGGTATGTGCAGAAGTCATGTGGTAGCATGTCCGTTGAAGCTTATCGAGATTAACCCATAGGGGGCGCCACAAATGCCCCCTGACTCTGATTGACTTGAAATTTCTCACACATGTACAGCTCATGGTGCTCTACAATATAGCCTCTCGGACAATAGGGGTCAGCCATGATTCTTTTTTTCGCCGCCATTGCCCAAAACGTTTACGCAGGGGCGGGGCTTATTAACAAATTGGCCATAACTCCTTAACCATAGGTCCTATCATCATCAAACTTGCTGGGTATGTGCAGAAGTCTTGTGGTAGCATGTCCCTGGAAGCCTATCGAGATTAACCCATAGGGGGCGCCACAAATGCCCCCTGACTCTGATTGACTTGAAATTTCTTACACTTGTACAGTTCATGGTGCTCTTTACTGCATTAAGCTCCTCCCCTTTACCACGTTAGGCTTCTGCCCTTTACCACATTAGGCTCCTCCTCTTTACTATGTTAGGCCCCTCCCCTTTACCACATTAGACTCCTCCCCTCTACCACGTTAAGCTCCTCCCCTTTACCACATCAGACTCCTCCCCTTTACAGCATTAGGCTCCTCCCCTTTACAACATTAAGCTCCTCCCCTTTACCGTGTTAGGCTCCTCCCCTTTACCACGTTAAGCTCCTCTCCTTTATCACATTAGGCTCCCCCTTTACCACATTAGGCCCCTCCCCTTCCACGTTAAGCTCCTCCCCTTTACCACGTTACGCTCCTCCCCTTACCACATTAGGCTCCTCCCCTTTGCCACATTAGGCTCCTCCTCTTTACTATGTTAGGCCCCTCCCCTTTACCACATTAGACTCCTCCCCTCTACCACGTTAAGCTCCTCCCCTTTACCACATCAGACTCCTCCCCTTTACAACATTAAGCTCCTCCCCTTTACCATGTTAGGCTCCTCCCCTTTACCACGTTAAGCTCCTCTCCTTAATCACATTAGGCTCCCCCTTTACCACATTAGGCCCCTCCCCTTCCACGTTAAGCTCCTCCCCTTTATCCCATGTCAAGCCCCTCCCCTTTACCACGTTAAGCTCCTCCCCTTTACCACATTAGGCTCCTCCCCTTTACAATATTAAGCTTCTCCCCTTTATCACATTAGGTTCCTCCCCTTTACCGTGACAGGCTCCTCCCCTTTGCCACATTAGGCTCCTCCCCTTTACCTTGTTAAGCTCCTCCCCTTTACCATGTTAAGCTCCTCCCCTTTACCTTTACAATATTAAGCTCCTCCCCTTTATCACATTAGGCTCCCCCCCTTTGCCACATTAGGCTCCTCCCCTTTACCATATTAAGCTCCTCCCCTTTATCACATTAGGCTCCTCCCCTTTGCCACATTAGGCGTCTCCTTTCTACCATGTTAGGCTCCTCCCCTTTACCACATTAGGCTCCTCCCCTTTACCATGTTAAGCTCCTCCCCTTTCCCACATTAGGCCCCTCCCCTTTCCCACATTAGGCGCCTCCCCTTTATCACATTAGGCTCCTCCCCTTTACAATATTAAGCTCCTCCCCTTCACCATGTTAGGCTCCTCCCCTGTACCACATTAGGCTCCTCCCCTTTACCATGACAGGCTCCTCCCCTTTACCTTGTTAAGCTCCTCCCCTTTATCACATTAGGCTCCTCCCCTTTGCCACATTAGGCTCCTCCTTTCTACCATGTTAGGCTCCTCCCCTTTACCACATTAGGCTCCTCCCCTTTACCATGTTAGGCTCCTCCCCTTTACCACATTAAGCCCCTCCCCTTTACCACATTAGACTCCTCCTTTCTACCATGTTAGGCTACTCCCCTTTACAACATTAAGCTCCTCCCCTTTACCACGTTAGGCTCCTCCTCTTTACATCATTAGGCTCCTCCCCTTACCACATTAAGCTCCTCCCCTTTACCGCGTTAGGCTCCTCCCCTTTATACTTTATAGCCTGTCGGACCATAGGGGTCAGCCATGATTATTTTTTTCGCCGCCATTGCCCAAAATGTTTACGCAGGGGCGGGGCTTATTGACAAATTGGCCATAACTCCTTAACCATAGGTCCTATCATCATCAAACTTGCTGGGTATGTGCAGAAGTCCTGTGGTAGCATGTCCCTCAAAGCTTATCGAGATTAACCCATAGGGGGCGCCACAAATGCCCTGACTCTGATTGACCTGTATTACACTTGTACAGCTCATGGTGCTCTACAATACAGCCTCTCGGACAGTTTTTTGAATTTCCGCTAGGGGGCGCTGTTTTTAAGCCCCGACTGAAGAAAGTTTGAGAGGCCACGCCCCGCACACCGTAAGTCCGGTTGACTTGAAATTTCTCCAAAAGGTGTATTTTAGGGTGCTCTACAAAAAAGCCTCTTGGATCATTAAAGTCAACCTGGAAATATTTTCGGCTAATTAGTATAAACTGAAAAACAGGGTTTTAGCCACAACTTTGTCAAGTTTTACTTTATCAACACCAAATGTCTCATGAAGCCCCGGGGGACTATGACGCACGTCTCCGAAAAATATTAGTAGGATAGCTTGGAAAACATGGCCGCCATTGACTAAAACGTTTATGCAGGGGCAGGGCTTAATAACAAATTGGCCATAACTAATTGACCATAGGTCCTATCATCATGAAACTTGCAGGATATGTGCAGAAGACATGTGGTAGCATGGTCCTCTAAGCTTGTCGAGTTTAACCCATAGGGGCCCCCACAAATGCAAAAACCATCATTCAAAAATGCAATGTTTGACAGGCCACGCTCCTCGCCCCCTGACTCTGATTGACTTGACATTTCTTACAAATGTACAGCTCATGGTGCTCTACAATAAAGCCTCTTGGACCATAGGGGTCAGTCATTATTTTCTTTCTTCTCTAACTTACATGACCTGAAATACAGTGAAGTCACATTCGCTCTGTGGATTTCCAACCTATCATCACCACAACCGCAAACTACAACCTCAAAAATAAAACTTAGACTAGTTAAATGAATGCCTCTCTGACAGTGTCAGACTTCCTGTCTGTCCCTCCTCAAAGGATATCTTGATTTCAAACTGTTTTATAAACAAAATGACCAAATACTATGAACTAAATACATGTTAGGCTATTTTTAATATCCACAGCATATCACTCTGTCTCTGTCTCTCTTTCTCTGTGCCTGTGTCTGAAGTAACGTGCCATTGTGGTTGCAACTGATGAGAAAACTCACGTTTGGGATCGTGTCATGGTTTTTCTAGTCACGGATCGGATCAACAACGACACAAAGAGCAATGACAAAGATGACTTTGCTTTCAATTTTCTGTTGTATTTTTTTTAAACAGTGAATTATAAATTCAGATATTTAAAAATAATCAAGTGCAAAATGAGGTTAAACTCCTACTTCCTTTAAGCATGGATAGTAGTGACTGAGTGTGCATTGAAGAGAGAAATATTGGCAGACAGATAGAGGGAGGAAGAGATAGCTTTATTTTATAATTATTTTTTTTTTACTTAGTGATCATCGCTAACTTTAGACTCACTCCCTGGCCTCTACGGATTCTGTTTTTTTGCATAGGAAATTTCCTTTCCTAACGAGATGACCCGGAAGTACTTTGAGTAGTTAGAATTCTATAAATGCTTAGGAACGGTGCCTCGGTGCATCCTTTAACCCTCCTTTAGCATAGGTTACTCCTGACCAACCTTTATGAAATGTGAGACAATAGATTAACATTTCAGCTTTCATTTCCAGGTATTTACATCTGGATCTGATACATTACTGAGAAGATATCATTATTTGTAAAGGAACACCACATTTTTAGGTGAGCAAAAGTATTGGAACAGATACACTTAAAAATAAATTAAAGTAAATAAGACTTAATATTTTGTTGCAAATCCTTCCCGTGCAATAACTGCATCAAGCCTGTGACCCATTGACATCACAAAACTTTTGCATTCTTCTTTTGTGATGCTTTTCAGGCTTTCACTGCAGCCTCTTTCAGTTGTTGTTTGTTTACTCTCTTTAGTCTCCTCTTTAGCAGGTAAAATGCATTCTCTATAGGGTTAAACTCTGGAGATAGACTTGGCCAGTCTGAAACCTTCCATTTCTTGCCCCTGGTTAACTCCTTTTTTTGTTTTTGCAGTGTGTTTTGTGTCATTATATTGCTGCACGATGAAGGATCTTCCAATCAGTTTGGTTGCATCTTTCTTTAAATTGGCAGACAAAATGTTCCTGTAAACTTCTGAGTTCATTTTGCTGTTGCCATCTTGTGTTACATCATCAATGAAGATCAATGAGCCCATCCGAGAAGAAGCCATTCAAGATTCAAGATGATTTATTTTGTCATTGTACATGTTTCAGAACAATGATAATCTGTTTACAGTTATACCAAGTTATGCCAAGAGACATAAAGTGACAGTAACCAAACATGGGAGACAGGGGGATACACTGAAGAGTCCTCTAGCGTGCGCTGCACCCCTTAAAGTAGAAAAGGATAAAGAGAACATCAGGGAAAGACAGGTTAAAAAAATGCTACTCTCACACTCTGCTCCTTATGGGTGCAAAGTGTGTGATTAGTACAAAAACCACCTTGGCAAAATAAGCACATGATAACACCACAGACAAATAGAACACGTTGATAAGCACAAAGGTACGGGTTAGGGGTTTATGGGACGGTAGGTGTCACAGCCCAGGCACCAGGGGGCGTATGCAGCCGGCAGGCGCCCCGCCCGCGGCATCCATTCTGCAACGAGGGAGGGAGAGGGGGTAAGGAGAGAAGAAGGCTTATGTGGTCAGGGGTCGTGTGTGCAATGTGTCTACGTGTGTGTGTATGTGTGTTCCGTTTATCTAAATCTGTCCAGACATAACGGGAGTCTTCAGGCGCCAGATGGTATAGCGAGTCCAGGAGACAACCTCGAGGCCAGCCAGAGATAGAGTTCACAGGAGATTAGGTCAGGAGTGGGGGTAGAGCGTCTTTCTGCATAAACATCCCGGAGAGAGAAGAGATAGCACCTCCAAGGACGGTGTGGGGAGCCGAATCGAGATAATGAATTTGTTTAGAAGAGACTAGGCGCTGGAATGTGGAGCCTGTCTTAAAGTCACTGGTTAGGTAAATCCGAAATATTCCAAAATCCAGTGGCCATTTTCCGTGCCTACGGACTGTTAACGCTCACCCAGATCGCATCCACTTTTCGATTAAGTCCGTAAAGCACCTCCAGCTTGCGGTTCACTTCGCTTAATACTTGAGTCTGTACGTTAAAAGCCTGGCACAAGCCCTGAAAGACGGGCAGCTTGTCAATGGCCTGATGTGCTGCCAACGCCTTTTTAACTTTGCGGTAGAACAGGAACCCGCAAACAGCAGGAACCCTGTTACCAAAAGCCCAATTATGTAGATATCTTCAGCATCCTCGATGGAAATTGTTGCCAAACACATCGGGTTCCAACTACTCCATGCGTCCCAGCTGTATCCGGCAGCAAAGGTTCCATCAGGACAGCGGGCTTCTCCTGAGCCCACTTTTCTCGTTGAGAAAATTTGATCTATTGCAGAAAGACCCCAGTTGATCAGATCCATTATTTAGGTATTCGGAGGAATATGCACAGAGTCTCAAGGATAGACAGAGACAGAGAGCAGAGCAGGGAAGATAAGTTTTACGGAGGGAGGAGAAATGCGACCGCCGTCATTCAGAGCTAGAACAGAAAAGCCATGCAAGCCCAAGCCATGACATTGCCTCCACCGTGTTTCACAGATGAGCTTGTATGTTTGGGATCATAAGCAGATCCTTTCTTTAGCCTTTCCATCACTTTGGTAGAGGTTAATCTTGACAACAACACAGTAACACATGATGGCAACAGCAAAATGAACTCAGAAGTCTACAGAAACATTTTGTCTGCCAATTTAAAGAAAGGTGCAACCAAACTGATTGGAAGATCATTCATCATGCAGCAAGATAATGATCCAAAAAAACTGCAAAAACAACAAAGGAGTTAATCAAGGGCAAGAAATAGAAGGTTTTAGACTGGCCAAGTGAATCTCCAGACTTAACCCTTTATAGCATGCATTTTACCTGCTAAAGAGGAGAGTGAAGAGAGTAACCCCCCAAAACAAACAGCAACTGAATGAGGCTGCGGTGAAAGCCTGGAAAAGCATCACAAAAGAAGAATGCAAAAGTTTTGTAATGTCAATGGGTCACTGGCTTAATTAATGCAGTTATTGCAAGTAAAGGACTGCAACAAAACATCAAGTCTTATTTACTTTAAGTGTATCTGTTCCAATACTTTTGCTCACCTAAAAATGTGGTGTTCCTTTACAAATAATGATATCTTCTCAGTAATGTATCAGATCCAGATGTAAATACCTGGAAATGAAAGCTGAAATGTTGATCTATTGTCTATTATTCATATTTTGGTGTCAAACTCAAATGTTTCCAGTCTACAGCAAAAATAAAGGAATTGGCCTCAATGTTCCAATACTTTTGTAGGGGACTGTACATGTAATCAGCAAATAAACTTTTCAGGGATCCCACTACTGATATCCAATCAGAAGAGAGAACGCTACAAACCGGCACCTGTCTCACTGTCGTTGCACGGGCAGAGCGACAGAGGGGTGAATGTTTATGCGCCTACAATGACAGAGCAGGTAAAAATCCTTCGCAATGTCGGTTTTGATGGTTTTTAGCATGTTTTATCACACTTACGGATCTGAGATGATGCTAGATAACTCGCTGCTTGAAGACCGCAGTTCATTAATGTGGTGACGAGGGAGGGGACTGCCAACTGCAGTAACAGACAGGAAGTTATCTTAACTGACCATTCCGCTGGGGGCAGTTAATTTCAACATCAACATAAGTATAGCCTCTTTTTTTCACATGTGAATTGGGATTCAAGTGGCCTTAAAAATTTCCCCTTGGCCAAGTCCGATCTAAGTGGTTCTCACTCTGTTGGCTACAACCTGATTGAAATCAATATGACAAAAACGCATGGATCGAACGAGTGCTTGTTGTAGTCTTAACTGCCAATAGACATTTTTATTTGATATGATGACCCACAATATAGTCAGAAACTGAAGTTAGACAAATCAAAACATATCTTCATGGAATGTTGTAAAAGGTTGTTCACCAGAAATAATATCTAGGACCTTTATGGATCACAACCTGGGTGGACAACCTGCTCATCTACCTGCTGGAAAGCTACAGGGGGCGGAAATAGCTAATCGGAACCACGGTTTAAGGCAAAATTCAAATTGAAATTTATAGATATCATCATGGCACTTTGCCACTTGATTACTGACATTAAAACAATGATTTTTCGTATTGATTTTTCTCTCCAAAATGTTTGAATATACATTTGGAATATTTCACTGATTTTATCTGATCAACCACAAAAACCTGGAGGACATTATACAACACCTGTTTTGTCTCACATGGATGCAGGCTTTTTATAACGCATATAGTCCGTCCGTGGATGCAGGGCGCACGATAACGAAGCGTGCGTTGTAAAGGCAGCAGCGCTGCAGGAAACGCTTGTTACTTTTGTTTTATTTTACAAGACTTCCCGATACGATGTATAAAGAGGAGGAAAGAAGGCGCTACATATTTACTGTGATTGGTTTATAGGCGTGTAGGAGGGTCACGGGAATTATTCTTGCTCTAGCCGCCTCCATGACTGCTGCTGTGTGTAGAGTAGAACATGGGGTGTAGACCTGCTGACGCTGTTTGTCCGTGCAGTGCGCTGCATGCACTGCAAAATCACCCGATCATGTTTGAAAATAAAACATAATCTCTGTAACTAACTATGACCATGTTTTCGTGGTCAACTTTCCTAATTTTCGAGCAAGCTATTTTCTCACTCCAAATCTTCCGGTAAACAAACGATTTGATTGAATTTTTGAGTGACGCTATTACGCACATGCTGTGACAGACGGAGGGATGGGGGGAGTTTGACGAGTGCATTATCTTCGCTCTGTGAAGATCATTACTTTTTGTTGTTTTTATGCTGTACTACGGACTATTCTGCTCAGTTTTCGATTTGTATTTCGTTGAGAAATGTCTTTATTAACATAGTGAAATATAATAATTATTTATGTTTATATAAATAAATCTATATATATATATATATATATATATTAAATATATATATATACATACATACATACACACACACACACACACACACACACACACACACACACACACACTCAAAAAAAATATAAACGCAACACTTTTGTTTTTGCTCCCATTTTTCATGAGATGGACTTAAAAATCTAAGATTCATTCCAGATACACAATTGTACCATTTCTCTCAAACATTGTTCACAAATCTGTCTAAATGTGTGATAGTGAGCACTTCTGCTTTGCTGAGATAATCCATCCCACCTCCCAGGTGTGCCACATCAAGATGCTGATCTGACATCATGATTAGTGCACAGTAGGGCTGTCACTTTTTATTCGAAGTTTGAACATTCGTTCGAAGTTGGGGTGAAAAGTTCGAATTCGAATTGTATTTCTCCATTCGGACTGTGTGCTGCCCATAGACAGTATATAAAATAGTGTGCTGCCGTCTCATAAGCATTTAAAGTAGTTTCCCTTTTGACCCAGCAGAGGGCACTTTCTAACTGTCCTATCAGTTTGACCTGTTGTAACCCCCCCTCTTCTCATCAGTAAACAAAGCTAATGTTAATCATGATGTTCATCTGTTGCTTTGCGACCAAAATGGGCCATAGTGAGCATTGTCGGCCTGGACGATCACCAGGACATATGAGCAGCAGCGTGTGGGAGTATGTGGGTTCAACACCGGACACGTTACGAAGACCTGTCGTACTTTTCAAAGACGTCAATTTGCAGCTTCCCCGCTAGCTTAGCCGAGCGGAGCAGCGCAGCGCCCAGTGTACAGGTACAGGCCTTTCTTTATATGACCATGGAACTACAGCCCTGTGTGAGTTAGATTCTCTGCCCGAGCCGGAAGGGCTTCCGTTTTAGTAATGTTATAAGAGACAACACTGCGCGCACGGTGTGTCTCCTACGGCAGCACCGCCTTCAAGCCGATCGTAATTACTGCTGCTCTCAGTGCTTTGCGGCTCCTCCCTGTGCTGTACTGACGGAGGCTGTGTTGCGCCGCTCATTAAGTTCTCTTCTGAACAGATTTCTGTCATTCAAACAACGCAGATTTGTGTTTTAAAACTTAAATTATAGCAGCCAACTTATTAAAAAATAAGGGTTTAAAATCAGGCGCGTGCCTCAATAAGAAATACGATTAATAGAATGGGCCGGGCTTGGACAGAACACTGGGGGAATATATTCGAATTAATTAGGGACATTCGAAATTCGTTCGAATTTCATTTTTGGAAAAAGTGACAGCCCTAGTGCACAGGTGTGCCTTAGACTGTCCACAATAAAAGGCCACTCTGAAATGTGCATTTTTTTGCTTTATTGGGGGTCTGGAGTTTATCAGATTGTCAATTGTGGCCTGTGGAATGTTGGTCCACTCCTCTTCAATGGCTGTGCAAAGTTGCTGGAGACGGCTTATGGTGGAGAAATGAACATTCAATGCACGAGCAACAGATCTGGTTGACATTCCTGCTGTCAGCATGCCAATTGCACGCTCCCTCAATGCTTGTGGCATCTGTGGAATTTTGCTGTGAGACAAAACTGCACATTTCAGGGTGGCCTTTTATTGTGGACAGTCTAAGGCACACCTGTGCACTAATCATGATGTCAAATCAGCATCTTGATGTGGCACACCTGTGAGGTGGGATGGATTATCTCAGCAAAGCAGAAGTGCTCACGATCACACATTTAGACAGATTTGTGAACAATGTTTGAGAGAAATGGTACAATTGTGTATCTGGAATGAATCTTAGATTTTTAAGTCCATCTCATGAAAAATGGGAGCAAAAACAAAAGTGTTGCGTTTATATTTTTGTTGAGTGTATATTCATTGTGCGGACATAAAACACTAAACCAAAACTACACTGGACATTTAAATGCAGAATTACATCAAGGCTATTAAACAATAATATTAAAAACCTTTGATTATATGTGTATCAGTGTATCATATGTGTATATTGGGGCGGCAGTGGCGAAGTGGGTAGGAAGTTCGCCTCTGGTGTGCAGTGTCGGAGGTTCGATCCCCCGTCTCCCCGCCACATGTCCAAGTGTCCCTGGGCAAGACACTGAACCCCGAATTGCTCCCAATAGTTAGCTTAGCACCCTAGTGCTAAGCCTACCCTGCGTGGTAGCTGCTGCTATCGGTGTATGAATGTGTGTGTGACTGGGTCATGGTATCTGCACATTTTTAAAGTTCAAATTTAAAGACATTTAAGACCTTTTTAAGACCTCTAAAATGAAAAAATAATACCAATACCGCGGTAACAGAAATCGACAAACTACACTATACTCCGTAAAGGGTTGCATTAAATCTGACTACCAAATATTCAATGCACTTTAGCTAACAACTGCTGTCTAATTACAGAAAATAAAAAACGAAAAGGTCCAACTAGCTGATCTTTTGAGGGAACTATTAGTATCTTTAAAGATGAGCTAGTTGGACCTTTTCGGGTTGAAGATGGCCTCAAAATCAACTCCCAAACCTACTGCCAGTTTCTAGAAGATACTTTCTTCAGTAGTACAGTAAAAGGTCTGCATCTTTCAAGAAGACCATGATTTGTATGCAGGACAATGCTCCATCACATGCATCGAAGTACTCAATTGCATGGCTAGCCAGTAAAGGCCTTAAGGATGAAAAAATAATGACATGACCCCCTTCCTCACCTGACCTAAACCCTATTGAGAACCTGTGGGCCCTGCTTAAACGGGATATTTACAGTGAAGGAAATCAGTACACCTCTCGGAACAGTGTCTGGGAGGCTGTGGATGCTGCTGCACAAAAAGTTGATCGTCAACAGATCAAGAAACTGACAGACTCCATGAACGGAAGGCTTGTGACAGTTTTTCAAAAAGAAGGGTGGCTATATTGGTCACTGATTTATTGCTATATTGGTCACTGATTTTTTTTTTTTTTATATGTCGGACATTTTTATTTGTAAATGTTGAGTTGTTTTATTATTCTCACTGTAACAGATGAAAATAAACAAGTGAGATGGGAACATTTTTGTTTTTTTATTTAGTTGCAGAATAATTCTGCATATTAATAGTTGCCTAATAATAGCAAAACATATATATATATTCTTGTAAGAAAGACAAAATCTCACCTTTACTTTCGTAAACATTCAGGTTTAGGTTCTTTAACATTTTGGATTGACTGAGAGCACTGTAGTTGTTCAATAATACAATTAATCCTCAAAAATACAACTTGCCTAAAAAATTTGCACACAGTGTAAGAGATCACTGTAAAGGTAGTCAGGCTTGACCACTCCCGCCAGCGTCTATTAAGCGCTGGCGTCGGCAAACAACGCTACGCCTCCATTGGCTGCTTCCCGGGGTTAGCCCCGCCGTAGATGATTGTGATTGGTTTAAATAAATAAAAACAGGCCAGCCCAGTTTCCCCCCGAATAGACGGCTCTAAACGGAGTGCTTCCAGACATACTACTTGCTGTAGTTTGGTCTGGCTTTGCGAGACTACTGTAAAGGCAACCTGAAAACCAATCATTACCACCTTTTCAACCAATTACAGAACTGTATCAATTGGTTTACATTTAGCCTACTGATTAATCGAGTAACAAGAACAGTTTAATCAATTTAGAAAATATGTGTTAGGTGCAGCATACAATATTTTAATTACGCTAAATTAAAAATGGGATATTTTGGGGGAAGAATAATCCGAATGTTCATCATATTTTAATTCCTTATTCAATAAATAACAAACTTAGTCCATTAACTTTATTTTTCAGAACTTATGGCAGAAACTATTTAAAAATTGGTTCCAGAGGTCAAGGGAGGTTTTTGCAATTTCAAAATCGTATGTTGGCCAACTGTAGATTTACATCCATGCTCACGAGACCTGCGGTAATTTGCGCAAAGTAATTTGTTCTTCATACAGCAGGGTTCTCAACCCTCACGCAATGAGAGTGAGACACACGCATTTCAGGCAATTCACACGCTCCACGCCACACCTTGCATTTCTCACGCAAATTATAACTCTCTGCCAAACAATTTATTTTATATATAGCTTCGATAAATCCTGGCCGTCACCACCATCACCTAGTGTTGCTACCCGTCCCGTTTTTCCCGAAATTGTTCTCTTTTTTCACCAGCTGTCCCGGGGAAAGAAAAAACTCTCCCGGAACACAATTTGTCCCGTTTTTTGGGGAAAAACTCATTTGATTTCCTTCGTTTAGTAGTTAAGGCCGTTTCACACGGGCCGAGGCGTTTGTTGCGCCCACTAATGCACTCTCAATGGAGAGGCGAGCGGGCAGAGAGAAGGCGCAGCGTTTTGTCAGGCGGCACGACAAGCGTGCAGGGGCGGTCTTAACGATCTCGGGGCCCGTTTCAAGACCCTGTGTGGGCCCCCCACATTTATTTTTAATTTTTTCTATGAATAAATACGCAAAAATAAAAAAAGATTGTGGAAACTAGTTGGTTCATAGATGGATTATGAGATAATAGGCCCAGACTCTTAAAGCCCCATCGACCCCCCCCCCCCCCATCCAGTCAGTTACATTGACTTTTCCGCAAAGATAGATACATTTACTGGCATACACATATTAAGGGAGTCAGTGTTTCCCACAGGATTTTGAGAACATTGGTACAGTTTTAAAGTAAAATGCATCAATCTGATGCACTTTCAGAGGAAAATTTTGATTTAAATCAAATCTTGAGCTGCAGAAGGGACATTATTTTTCTTAAACAGGCAGCACTCTTTACTCTGCAACTGTAAAAATATTTAAGAAAATTGGTCTGCAGACCCATGTTATATGATATCTGCAACAGATACAGGGTGGAAAGCTACTTTTTATGAACAGTATATAATTTACACGTAGAAAGCTTATTCCTTTATGTGTGTGGGGGCCTTAGGGGCCCCTTATGAAGCCCATAAGACATAGCTAATAATGCTTTTGTTTTGCACTTGCTTTTCTATTTTTAACCTACTACTTGATGGGCCAAGTTGGTTTTAGTGCTCCCACATTCAAATGCGGACGCCGAAAGAGTCTTCTCCATGGTTGGTCTCAACAAGACCAGCACCAGAAACAGACCATTATGATGGTCAAAATGGCTGGTGTGGAGCCACAGTGCTTCAAGTGGGAGTCAGAAAACCCCTATCCTGAAGGCCTCAAAATCTGCCACTCGAAGCTACAACAGCGAGCATCAGTAGTAATCAGTATCCATATTTGCTGAACTGAACTAAGAGTTTTACTGAAATAACTACCCCGAACAACTACCCTAGGCCTACACCCATCTCACTAGTCTGGCATTTGGTATTAATCCAGTTTTACTTTCATCATAAAATTACTACAATAGGCTATATTTTAACAAAAACAAAGAAATTATACTGAACTGAACTTGTGTTAAAAACCATTATTATGCTTTAAATTAATAAATAAACACACAATAAAATTTTGCTCGCGCGCCTAGCGCGCTCGCATGGGAAATTCGCTTCTGCCTCACTCTAAACAATTTCCAAAAGTTGAGAACCCTGATACAGTATTGTTGCAGGCGAGTTGTACCGATTGGCAAAGGAAACGTAGCCTACTATCTGCGATTGATGGGAGGATCGGCAATAGTTTTTATCTAGCTGTCAGAAAGGGAGTGCAGTGTGGAGAGAAAGAAAGTGACAGAAAGAGACCCGCGTCTCACTCCATGAGCTCACGCCAAGTCAACGCGACCTGAATGAGCTGAATGAACGTCTGATGAGCAGCTATTTATAAATATAGATACATAAACATTGTTTACTAAACACAATCAACGTGTTGTGTGATTTGCGAGAGTAGCCTACCTATATCAGCGGACGGGTGGTTGCGCACTTACAAGCAGCGGCAGTGTGTGGTCGCGGGGTGAAAAAAGCCAGCCAGTCGTCCTCCCTCCACCTCTCACCGAATTTATAATAGCTGGGCATGCATTTCGCTGGGACGTTCTCTCCTTTTTGGCTCTACCGCGGCCGACTTCAAGTTCGAAAGCAGGGAACACACATTCTTCTTCTACGTTTTAAATGCGGTACTCAGCCTCACACGGCCGTACTGCCTCTAGCGTATGTGTCGGACTTGCCGGTTATCTTTGAAGTATAGGCTATAAAACACCGATAAAATAAAAACATAGAAATCTAACAATTAAACTAGAAAACTAGAATGAAACAAATAAGGCGAGCTCATTAATTCTGCCCCCGATTAAATTTAATGTCGCCCACCCAATAATTCCAGACTTTTTAAGACATTTAAGGCCTTGAATATTGAAACTTAAATTTAAATGTAATGACTTTTAATGCTTTTCAAGATCCGCGGCAACCCTGGACTGGGTGAATGTGTACAAAAAACAATGTAAAGCGCTTTGAGTCTGTGATAAACGGAGATATAGCGCTATACAAGTCCATTTACCATACCATTTTTTACCATGTAACATGTTTAAAATGCAACTCATTTTTCAAACCCAATATATTTAATGATCAACAGACATTATTTACTTGACACAGACATGGATCAAATAAGTTGTTTATTAAAAAAATCTTCACAACAATGACAGCTAGATTGCAACAAACAAATAGTCACACAAATCTTCACAACAATGACAGCTAGATTGCAACAAACAAATAGTCACACAATAAAAATACTTTTAATTAACTGCATCGAATCCTTCGACACATTATATGAAATACTCACTGATACATTATTAAGGGGCTATAAAATAAAGAATCCACATCAGGTTGAAATAAAGTAGCTGCACAGGAGTAATGATTCATTACATTAAAAAAGACAATTTTCAAATATAAGATCTTCTGTGTAAAGATTTAGCTTGTCCCAATACATGATGTCCTACTACATCCTGTAGTAAGTTTCAGTGTGCAAACCAGCAGCTTTATGGAGGTTCTTCTGACCTACATCCTCTACACAGCGGAAGTCACATCACATGGACTGAGCCTCCCAGTGAAAACCGACAGCAATTCGAGGGATATACAAGCAACAGAGTCAAGTCCAAGACATGATGTTATAATGACATATAGAAGTATAAGTACTTCCCAATTGTAGCATACTGCATGCACACTATGTACTCTTTATGGTCAGCTGCAGTATGTACAATAGAAAAAATAAATAAAATGCATGGGATTTGGAAAGCAGGACATCTTCATGAGGTTGCACACAGGGATGGAGCCATCCAGAGAGCCAGGTATTCTCTACTGTTGTGAGCAGCACGGTCTGACATCACAGCCACAGGAAGGAAGTGGATGAGGGGGACAGCCAGGACAGAAGGCGGCAGACCTAGTCGGACCGGAATCAGCAAATGTTTAAGATTTTGTATGTGACTTCATATCATGTCTTTGGCAACCAAATCAGAAACATGTAAATACTTACTTTGAGCTCTCTTTGCTTATGGTGACAGCAGAGGTTCAGTGGTTGCTGCAGACGGCTCAGTAGAACAGACGTTCTGTATAGAATATTAAACATTTCATTATTTTTAACTGGAACATAGCGAAAAAATATTAATTGACACTTTACACAGTTTATTCTCAAGCCAACATGCTTATAAGGAAGTTTCTTCTATGTGCTCTGACTCTGTGAAGTGCTCTTTGTTTAGAATCTACATCACACTGTTATACTGCTCAGTTGTGGTCTAACTGTGAAAAAAGAGTATGCAGAGGCTCAAGGTAGCATAATATGTTTTACGTGTCCCCTCTGAAAAGCTGCTATAAGGTTTAGACGGCATTGGTGCAATAGCCTGTTTATGCTAAAGGTCAATATGCAATTTTTATGTATTTCCTTACTGTATGATGTGTTATATGGACCTGTGTCTGCAATAAAGCTTTATCATTATAAAGACAGTACATCAATATTTTTTAAATGTGAATACAGGTTAAATATCACACACCTGGAGCTGTGATGACCGTCTGTGTGGACATTAGAGCTTCTGTTTCCAGCAATAGAAACATCAGCTTGTGAGGAAGAGAGACAGGGGTTTTCACAGCTGGTAGAGAGTGTGCAGAGGGAGGGAAGAACAATTAGACATCAGTGAAAGGGTTAGATTTAATCTGAATATGCTTTATTTTATCAGTCATTTACATAATGGCAATACTGAAACTACTAATACTGTTTTTGCTATTTTCCTGTAATGAAGAAAACGATTCAGCTTTTTAATATGTTACAGGCATTATTATGTATGTATATAAAAATAAATGAGGAAGGTTTAAATCTCCGCCCAGGCACTTTTACTGTCTGCATATTATCACTATATCTGCCTAGATCTTAATTACATGCCTGCCTTTCTTTCTCCCCCATGACTTAAGTAATACCTACTGTAGGCCTATGTGTACATTTTCTTAACCTTTTGGGCATCTCAGATATCAGTAATGCTATTGTAGTTTTTTTAAACTCGTGTTGAGATTGTCATCTTAAATTTGGAGTTAATTTACAGCAAAATATCTTCATTTATTTTACCTCTCAACATTGCCTATACATATTACAAAAACGTAAATGGTGTAGTAAAATAAAGCATGCATGACAGGTAGGCCTGCATTGTAGGCTACATAACATGAAACAGTATGATTACCCCTGACAGAGTTGTTTGCTATTTAGGCTAAAAATGAATGATGTAGCCATTCAAAATGGGGAGAAAGTGAAGACCTGCGTTCTAAGCTTTGTTCACCGTCTGATAACGTTATAAAACGGCGACTGGAAGCAGTTGACACAAACTAAAATGTAAACAGGACGACAGTACACGGTACAAATGAAGTATACTTTCATGATTCATTCACCGTCTAGTCTCTGCTATCTTCCGTTATATTTGACAGTTTGTGTAAAGAAACACCCAGCGTATCTAACTTTTACCAGCACATTTTAACATGTATTAACCCCAGTAAACGTCACGAAGGTTAGTCAGTGTGTTAAGAGAAACTTTCTGTGGCTAAAAGTCGTGGTTTTGTTTACTATTAGCCCTACATCTCCACCGAGCAACTATTATCTCGTTCACGTAAACGGGACAGTCTGACATCGCCGACAGAAAGTATCACTGCACATTCGTACATTGTCCATTGTTTAATTCACCGAAGTATTACTTTAAAATGTAGATAACTCACCTTTTATCAGTAAAGTCTCTCCACACAGCGAAATCCACACGGAAGCCCTGAGCGACGTTCACTCGTCCGGTGTGAGCATAGACATTATAAAGGGTAGACGCCCCATTGGCCGTTGAGCACGAGAAATGCGGGCGCCATCTTGGACCGGTCGCACGGTCCACTCAGTGTAGTCTGTTTGGCAGGTGGAATGAACTGTCAGCGCATGTAATTAATCATATCTCATTAAATACCAAACTGATTTTCACGCGGTTTTCTTTGCTGCAAAGATCATACATGTAGCTAAGATACAGGGCACAAGTTTCGACGTGTTTTAATATTCATAGTGGGCTTAACAGTCATAGAAGATTCTGAATAACCAGACGTCCGAGTCACACACTTCGTCCGGGAGGAGATTGAAACGGAGGATGTGTTTCTGCTTGGGGAACATATTGAGGAGACAGTTTGGCATCGACAACCACCATTCCGACTTGTTGTCATTGGTTGTGTCTGTCTTTCACAAATTAAGGCTGCACCACATTGCCAAACTCGCCTCGCTTGAATTTCTCTTCGGAGTAAAATGCGATTGTAAGGATGGTTAACTTTATTTTATGCATTTGAGTATTATTGTTTGCTGTTGTTGTTTGATTTTCCCTTAATTTAATACTTTTGATTGCTGTGGTTTTGTATTGAATGTGTTTTTAAATGTACCGCGCTGCAAGGCACGCATTGATTTCCTGTCTGTGTCTGAGGAACCAACTCGAGACTAGACTGAACTTGGTATTCCCCCCTAGTATAGAACATTGGACAACCAAGAAGACTTTGCTTTTAAAAAATCCCGTCCTCTTTTAAGAGGCAATTGCCTAACAAGCTTGTGTTTTAAATTAGAGAAATAAAACATATTTTTACATGAACACTCATGTTGTCCTTCTCTTTTAATGAGATATTATATACACTGGTTTTTATTTATAGGCTATTTAATGCCTTCATGGGAAACATCCACCCTTCATATGTACCATGCTCGACTACTCCTCCTAAATTGCCCCGAGCTAACTCCAGTTTAGGAATAACTGCCTTTTCATGTAGTGCCCCTAATTCATGGAATGCTCTGCAGAGCAACTTAAAAATGACTGCTCTTCCTACTCTTGGTTTATTTGAATCTATGATTTCTGAATTTTACACATCTGACTGTAACTGTTTTAGCTGAATTCATTGTTCATTTAATATTTTATTTTTGCTCTTGTTTTGTATTTTGTATAGGCCTACTTTATTTAAATTAATATATTTTATCCAATTTTATTTCTGTTCTCTGTTTATGTTATCTCTGTGATTGTCTTTATCTCGTCACTGTAAATGAATAAATATATTTATATATAGCCTAATCATATAGGCCTATTGTTAACGTATTAAAATAGCTGACTTTACTGCCCCTATCTGTTTCTGCTTCCCTTTTCGGGGGATGTTCCTCGTTTTGATCTCGGACGTCTGGTTACTTATATCATATCAGAATCTTCTATGACTGTTAAGCCCACTATGAATATTAAAACACGTCGAAACTTGTGCCCTGTATCTTAGCTACATGTATGATCTTTGCAGCAAAGAAAACCGCGTGAAAATCAGTTTGGTATTTAATGAGATATGATTAATTACATGCGCTGACAGTTCATTCCACCTGCCAAACAGACTACACTGAGTGGAACGTGTGACCGGTTCAAGATGGCGGCCGCATTTCTCGTCAGCGCCAATAGGCAGTAGCGGCCAACGCGGCGTCTATCCTTTATAATGTCTATGCGGTGTGAGTACCAGATATGCTCGGCTGCCAGATAAGCTCGGGTTGCACAATGATGACGAACTTCCAGTAAATTATATTCAAATAAACTTAAAAAAAAACAGTTTTCTCTACCTTTTCCTGAAGCGAAAATGTATTTACTGTATCAAAACCAACATTAAGCTTACAAGTTTGGCATTCGCCTTTTATTAAATAAAACAGAAAAAAAAGTTTCATGTTCGGGCTGTATTGAACGCTCTCGCGAGATCTCTTGTAACGCCGCATGATCTTGGGGACAATAATGACATTTTCCACAATCCCTTTGCTATTACGAACGATAGCTTATCTATTTTTTCCGAAAACTACACGTACTTTCTTTCTACATGTATCTTTATTGTAATGTTTACATTGTGAATGATAATATTATAATAGATAGCAGTTTGCAATAGATTCGTAAGAAAGAAGTGGATCTCGCGTAGTACAGGAAGTGCGTCATCATTATGCAACCCGAACATATCTGGCAGCCGAACATATCTGGTACTCACACCGGCATAGACCCAACATCATCCACCAGCTGACTATTGCTGCTCTCATCTCATCCTCTCAGAAAGGTTTATAAAATCCTTGTATCCCTTCGACAAAATACCTTCTCCATATGTTATATGTTATGTTATATTATGTTATAATATGTTGCCCATGTTTTGCACCAGTGAGCTTGTTTCGTAAACATGCACATGAATTGCACATAATTATGCACACTGTTAGGATTTTTGCACCTTTGGTTTCAGTAGTGCCCATCTAAGCTGGTTCACCTGATTAATACCCAACTGAGAGGAAATGTACTGTTATAACACTACCTACTTGTTACTCTTGTGATTAATAAGTAGGTAGTCACCTTCAAATCTATTTTTCAAAGCATCTCACTCAATTGTGATATACAGCATCAACTCATCGCAAATTGTTACAAAATATGAAGAGGCAGAGTTAAAGCAGAAAGGTAGCTTTGTGTTCAAAACAATAAAGAAATAAAAGATACATGTGCAAAAACAACTTCAACCTACTTATCTACATGGCCACAGAAAATCAAATGTTCACATAGCGCATTAAACCCTCTCGGACATCCCTGCCCTCCTCTTCTGCACCCTGTGCAAGTGGCGCCAGAGGCGCTGCTGCCACAGCTGCTTCTGCCGGTATGTCCCATTCAGTCTGATAGTTCTCTGCATGACTTTCACAAAGATTGTGGAGGGCACAAGTCACCACCATTGCCTTTTCCAGTTCGATGCTGCTGTCATTCCTTTTCATAAGGCAACGCCACCTCCCCTTAAGTCTTCCAAAGGCATTCTCTACCACCATACGTGCCCTGCAGACTTTCTTGTTGTACAGCTGTTGTTCTGTAGTAAGCCGGCCATTGTCAGGGAATGGTTTGAGGAGCCATTTCTGTAAAGGATAGGCAGTCTCCCAGAAAGTAATGACCAGCATTCACCCCTGCAATGTTCCTGGTGCAGGCTGGAAAAAGTCTTCCACGCTCAACTAATTCCCAAAGTGTGGAGACTCTTAAAACACGAGCGTCATGATAACTCCCAGCCATTCCTACATACGCGCTCCAAAACAGTCCTTTTCCATCCACAACTCCTTGAAGGATGATGGAATGCCAGCCTTTTCGGTTGAAATAGTCACAGTGGTACTCCTGTGGGGCTATAATAGGTATGTGACACCCATCAATGGAACCAACACACTGTGGAAGGCCCCACCTCTGCTCAATGTAGGCTGCCATGTCTTTAAGTTTCTCCTGGTCAGGAAAACATATCTGGTCTGGAACCAACACCTTGCAGGCAGCATCACAGAACTCTTGCACACATCGACAAACTGTTGTTGTGCTCACACCGAAAAGATGACCTATGCTCCTGTATTCGATGTTGGTGGCCAGCTTCCACAGTGCGATGGCAACTCTTTTTTTCAGGGAAACACACAGTCGATAGTTTGTGTCCTGCTTCTGTAGCGCTGGACGCATCATGTTGCAAAGGTACAGGAATGTTCCTTCTGACATCCTGAAGTTCTGCACCCACTGTGAGGTGTGTGAATCCTGGAACGATCACATCCCACCATTCGCTGGTTCTGCTGAAAGCCCAAACTGTTGGCCTGCGGCGTCGACTGTGCAACAGCTGAATTATCTGAAAGACAAACATGAACATAATTGAATACACAAATCGATTGATGGTGTTGCAAAGGTGGAATAAAACTATAAGTACATGTAAAAAAGTGGGGAGAGCGATTCTAGAGAATGTATGTTGACAAATTCAAATTGAGGCAGTTGTGCTCTACTTTTCTATCCATGTTACTTTATAATTGTACTCCACAACAATTCAGTTGGCCATACTCTACTCTTAACTTCTTTATTCATCGGATTACGGAAGTTACTTCGACAAATACAATTTTTCTACATGAAAAATATGAAGAGTTTATAAAATATGGTATCACTTCTGGTTTAAGTGTAACGTTTGAAATGCGGGTTAGGCTTTTTTACAGACTTTAAAGGCTGACCAACACAACGATATGTTTGCTAACAATAGCACGTTTGATGAAGTACATTGTTACATGCGACAATAACAGTAACTTTTTCTTACCAGTAAATGCCGTCGCCTTTGTCTGGCCTTTAAGCGGTCCATTTTGGCTGCATTCTGAAGGATTATCTCCGAAACTTTCTTGTTTGTTTCGTCTTCCCTTGTCCTTGCAGCCTGCAATCTTTCAGCAAACAAAGCTTGTGTTCTTCTGTTGATGAACAGCCATAGCGAAAGAAAAAACATCACAAACTGCTGGGCGTCCTCCATTGTAGCTCTTTGTTAAAATGTGGCGCAATCTTAGCTTTCATTCATTTAAATAACAGGCTACACTGTGTCGCGTTGTTATGATGTCGCGGTGTTTACGTAGCTTCCATCCGGTTTAAACCCCGCCCTACCAGTAAGGGCAGGGTCTGCGGTGGAAACAACACCTCATCTCGCGTAAGCGGCCGGCCGCTCTGAGCCGCTCCGATCCGACCCGCTCTACTCGGTGGAAACGAGGCATAATTCCCCATTGACGGAACGTTACACCGGTCGGTTTTTGAATCTCATCCCCATATTCCCTATTGAAGGCTTCTTAAAGATCTCCTATTATACTACTTTTCAGGTCTTCCCCTTCAGACCCGCATTTTTTTTTACTGATTCAGACTACTCTTCAACATAAAAACAGAGTGGATATATATATTTTTTTCGAACTCATGTTTTTATATATTTTTTTTCATGTCCATTCCAATGGACGCCAGGATATTTGCACGTAAAATGCCATAAAAACATTAAAAATAAAAGGCATAAATGTCCTCAGGTATGGCCTAAACATCTGGAACTGGATGTTTTTGAGTCTGTGTAAGTTTCTGAACATGCACATGTACTTGATAGGTGTATCGCAGCGAGGGTAGGCAACAGCAGTGAGGTCATCACCAGGAAAGCCCAGTGCCTACTAGAAGAGAGGGAAATGCTATGACGCAATCTGAACATGCACATGAAGACAATATATGTAGGATTGTAGATAAGATGACATAAAAAAATAAATCAGTTTTGCCTTCAGTAAACGATCATGGAACTTCCAACACATAACCATACTTTTTATAGTAGGCTAATTAACCTTTAACAAGGTTATTCGCCCGACTCCTGATGTCCATTGCAATGGACATCGGACTTTGAAAAAATCTTACAAATTAATTACGTGACATATGTTCAAAATAACTTCAAATATTATCACTTGTAATAGTTGAAATTATACTGAGAGCACATTTGTTTGGATAGCATGAACATAAATGTAGATTTTAAATTGAAAATGGGCAGTTACTCTTCCCTCGACTCAGCCATGCTTGTCTTGTCAGATGTCTGTCACTCTCTCAGAGCATGCTCAAAGTCATTACATGATTTTGATTGGATAATCAGGATCCAATCAGTAACCAGCAGTGCTGACATCATCCAATTACAGAGTATTTATTGGTTTAGAGAAATAAATATGTCATGTCCATTCCAATGGACGCAGGGTCTGAAGGGGTTCATTTCTGGTTAAAAACTGCTATAGAGCAACCTGACACGAATCACATCACAAAAAACCATGTAGATTTTCGGGACACTCTTCCTCTCACCCTAGCGCGCACAGCAGTAACTCTCTACACTCGGCTTTGTGCGTCTCCGCACTCCCCACTTCTCCTCCCACAATCTACCTTAAAAGGTATATGCTAAATAGCTTCGGAATATGGTGACGCTTATAATAAGCCTGGCACATTTGACTCACATGAGGAAAGAATGGAGACCTCAAAGAAAGTGTCCGCCAAGAAGGCAAGATTTTCTGAAAATGAAATGGAGATGCTTGTAATGGAGGTTGCCCACCGGAAACAGACTCTGTTTGGGGGCCTCAGCAGTGGCATATCAAAAAAAAAAAGCAATTTGAATGGCAGATGGTGGCTCAGTCCGTTAACCGTGTCAGCTCGACTCCGAGGACAGTCGATGAATAAAAAAAAAATGGTCCGACCTAAAGATTGAGGCTAAAAAAAAAAACTGTAGCCGAACATCGACGGAGCACAGTTGGGGGGGGGGGGGGGGGGGGGGTAGGGGGACAGCTGCTAAGCCCTCACCCCTGCAAACCAGAATAGCAGAAATAATAGGAGATACCGTCCTGTCGGGAGTTGTGGAAAAGGCAGAGGGGGGACAGCGAAGCAGCAACCACAGTCGCCAGCGCAGAAACCGGTAAATATACATTTAAATTACAATTACAATATTTAATGAAAAACTAGACAAGCATTAAGTTTTGCTTCTTTCATTTTATTTAGTAGCAATTGCAAGTGCAGTGGATGGAGGGCAGACCACGGAGGAAGCGCCAGGCCCCAGTGGTGTTGCGCAAAGGTCAGCCACAGTGCTGCTTCCCAGTGCGCAAGGGTCGGTCCCGGAGTCCACGCAGCCAGGCCCCAGCAGAGTCCCCTACGACGCACGTGGCAGTGGACGTGTCCTCACAGACGCTGTACTCCAGTCTCAAAGAGAGATTATAACATCCATTAATCAGTTGACCAAAGTAATGGGCAATGTGAGGGATGTGCTCTCAGAAATATGCACTGTATTAAAAAGACATGTTTAAAAAGTACCTCATTTGTCTGAATTTGTCATTCATAAACGGTGCATTAATCGTTGTCGTATATCAATTGCCCGTGCAACGGCTGGACGGTGCGCATACGCTTTCGCATGTTGATCCTTCAGGACCATGTCGGGTGGTGCAGGGACACCATTGCGCAGTGCCATGTTGTGTAGCACAACGCACGCCCTGACAATCCGGCAGACCTGTGAAAACAAATTAAATCTTCTAAGGTGTTTTACAAAATGAAAATGTTTAATGGCTAGTTGAAAAAGTGAAAAGTTCACATCACAACGCTAAATTAGCTATAGACATGACGGCGAATTAGTCTCAAATATGAGCTCGCTCACCTTTTCTGATTTGTACAGGAGAATGCCACCAGATTTATCCAGGCATCTCCATCTAGATTTCAGCAGTCCGATGGAGCGCTCGACCACAGCTCGGGCTTTGCTGTGTGCGTCATTGAAACGCTGCTGGGCTGCGTCCTGCACGTTGCCAAAGGGGGTCAGGAGCCATGTGGCCAAAGGGTACCCACTATCACCTGCATTTTGAGAATGTATAATATAATCTCATTGAAAATAGATGGTGTTCCTTAATTTAAGATTACCGAAAATAATGAACTCACCAAGCAGCCAGCCATCAGGCACAGCGCCAGCTTGGAGCCGTCTTCCCACTATACTTTGCCTCAAAATAAAGGAGTCATGGGTTGAGCCAGGCCACTGAGCCACGACATTTGTTATTTCCATATCGGCACTGCAAATTATTTGCACATTAATGGAATGGTAATGCTTACGATTGACATACACAAACTCATTCTCACTTGGTGCCTTTATTGCAACATGAGTGCAGTCAATGGCTCCGATTACATTAGGGAAACCGGTCATTGCTGCAAATTGCATTTTTATGTTGGCCTGCTCAACCACTGTAAAAGGAAACATAACATAATGAGGACTCATGCCAATAATAGCATCCCACACGGCTGGCATTATTGCACTTAGTGTGGGCTGGGATATCCCCGACCTGTCGGCCAGTTCCCGCTGGAAGGTCCCAGTCGCCAGGAAGCCCAGAGTGGTCAGAACCTGCACCTGAATGGGGATGGACCGGTTCCGTCTAGTCGGACGTTCCAGTGCTGGGCCAAGTGTGGCACACAGCTCCAGCAGTGTGGCTCGTGGTAGACGAAAACGGCTTAAGAGCCATGCGTCTTCATGGGCAAAGAAATCAAGGTGGTCTCGGAACCTTCGCTCACGTCTCAGTCTTCTGTTCGCCAAATCATCCAGTAATGCCAATGCTGCCATTTCGTAGCATAATTATTCCTATACCATTAACTCTATTTATAGCCCGTGCGTCACCGTAATTGGCACACAGACAAGCTGACTACAATATCGGCAAGGTTGATTGGCAAGGTTATTTTTATTTTTTTCTAAAGCAGTTTAGCCCACAGCCTATTTTTACATATGAAATATTTATATTACAGAATAACATAAAAATAATATCTATGGTCCTATACAAGATGTAAGTATAGTATATCAAATATGTTAAATGTTAACAAAAAGATTTGAATGTTATTATTTCCAAAATGTCTGACATAATTATATGTAACAAAATATATACTTTGAATTCAAAATTGGCCTTCACTTTTTACAAAAACTACTTTTTTCACACCTTCTGAAACATATTTGCTCTCGCGCTGGACATGCGGACACTCACGGACACACCTCCCGACCTAGCGCTGTAAAATTAAATAAGAAATATAATCAAAACACATTTAGGCCTACTTGATATGTTATTCAACCTACATCAACTGCATGCCAACCACAATGATTATAATAAAGTATATCAGCAACTAAAGGTAAACCTCCTTTTTGAATTTTTTTTGGCCCAATTTTTTTATGTTTTGGGCCTTGTGGTTTGTTTGTTTTTTTTTTTTGGCCTTGCTTTTTTTTTTTTTGTTTTCCCTTTGGGTCCCTGGTTCCCCCCCGACCCCCAAACCCTTCGTGTGCTTCTCCCCTTGTTCAAAAGTTTGCGTGGGAATCCCCCCCTTCCCCCCAAAAAACTCTTTTTTTATAACCCCCCCTTTCCCCCCCCCCACTTTCCCCCCACTTTTTCTCTCTTACCCATATGTTTTTGTGAAGGAAAAATTTTTAAAAATGGGCCCCTGGACTTCTTCTATTTACTAACTAAAATAAAAAATCATCACCTCTTTTTATTAAATTAACTTTTTCATTCTTTTTTTTTTTTTTAAATAATTTGAATTTTGAAAATGTTCTGGAGAAAGGAGAGACCGTGTTCAGCTCCATGGTGCTGTGGAGAACACAGGCTGCGCTGCGGTGGCACGGACGTTGCAGTTATTTGCAGTTGCTGTTTGACACAACGCTCAGTTTATTGCACTTGCATCAAAATATTTAATTTAGTTAAAATTTATTTTATCCGTTTTGTACACGTATATAACATTTTAAAATAGGGGCTGCTCGCCAGCCTAAAGGCTACAGACCAAGCCCCAACCTCAGTGATTTTTACCAGCATCCAATAAGGAAGTGCCACTGGGGGTGGTACCAAGACTGAGCAATTTTTCTTTGACTCACTTGTTACATAGACCGTTTTCAAAGTCTTATTAAACCTATTTACAGCCTGGTCCACAAAACCATTTTAGTCTGTATGTTTAGGTCATATCTCCATGACAACACTGAGGGGGGTGAATTTCTTTGGACCACACTAGTTTTTATTCTTTTGGAGGTTAAAATGTATTGGCGCGATCTCTTGAGTGACAGCTCTCCGCCCGTTGTCCCTCACTTTGCCTCGGAGGTATACATCAGCTCTCTCCCTCCCCCGGCATGAGTAAAAATCTCACAAAAAGGCGAGGCGCACAAACCAGGATTATTGGATGCCGTGTGAATAACTGAGGTCAGCCCGGATGCTACATCCATATTATTTACTATCTATGCTACAGACACTAAAAAGAAAAGAAAAATCCTCATCCGCCCTTCCCTAGTAGCTACAGAACATATACTGTGCTGTGTAATTATTATATTATTAGCCGCACCGTTATAAAGCATAAGCCGCAGGGTCGAAAAATGGGAAAAAGGCGCGCCTTATAGTCCGAAAATTACGGTATATTTTATTCCTTGTCTCCCTTCTTTACAGGATCAGTCAAATGGATGGCTCTTCTTAAAAATGTGGTCACATTTCCAATTTCTTCTATGGTTTTCTAGAAACAAGGGGTGGCACAACTTCCCCACTGGCACAACTCACCCCACTCTCCCCTATTTACTGTCACCTTGTCAATACAGTTTTTTGATTTTTGAATCCTTAAGATCCTGGGGCCGGTTGCACCAACTGGTCTTAATTAAGCCTGGTCGTAACTGCTAAGTAGGTCTTAGTTAAGACCAGGCTTTAGAATGGACCTAACCAACGGGACTTATGCCTGGTCTTAACTACGCCCTGTTTTAGCAATGCGCGGCCATGTGAATGTTCCATGGAATGCGCACATCACCGCGTTGCTAGGATACTTCGTGCCGAAAACGCTATTATTTTAGCCTACTTGCCATCTGAAATGATGGAGGAAAACAAGAAGAGAAAAGGGAACTTCACCCGATCTTGAAATAAGAAAATTAATTGAATTATACAGCGACCACAAGGAGACACTAACGGCCAAGCAGTCCAATGTGGTAACAAACAAACAAAAAAACAGGAGACATGGCGCTTAATAGTGGAGAGTGTGAACGGCTCCTCGGACACAGATGCCGATATAAAAAAATAATGGAAAGACCTCCTGTCCCGGGCCAAGAAGGACATCTCCACAAAAAACCACCCTACGAGCGGTGGTCCTCCCCCGAAAACGTCACCTTATAGTGACATTATTGTCACTAATTTTGGGGAGGATTTACCTGCCTTCATCGGGTTGGACGGGGTGGACAGCGGCAGTCCTCAAACGATGGAGCCGTTGGATGAAGGTGTGTAGCATAGCACATATTTATTGAGGATGATTTGTTAGTTGGATGAGCAGATGGATAAACTAGGGCTAGCCTTATTGGCCAGAATTTAATAGATTCACATGTTGTTTCAGACTTGGCAAGTGTCACAAGTTCCCCGTCACCACCACCACCAGCAGCAGCAGCAGCACCATTGGCACCAGCAGCGGCAAACCCCAGTCCGATGTCCTCCCCAGCCCTGGCAGCGAAGCGGAGGAGACATGAAGATTTGCAACAAGTCCTCATGGAGAAAGAAATCATCCGTTTTGAAAAAGAAACATTTAAATTAGAGACAGAAACAAAAAATTAGAATTGGAACAAACTAAATTAAGGCTGCAAATACTGTTGTTTGAATAAAGCCCATTCAGTTCTAGAGAAGCAGTCCCGTAGCCGTATCAAGGCCTCCTCAGGCCACGATGTGATGGTCTAAGTACAGGGCTTTGTTGTTTTCCTATGCTGGGAGGAGGAGCAGTGGGAGGTGATCTGAAAGTCCCAGGTGTGGAGGAGGGACTTTCAGATCATCTCTCACTGAGGTGAGGGGTGATCTACACATTATGCAAAAAATAGTAAATGTTGAGAATAAAGTTGAAACACAATTTTGTGAATAAGGACGATATTTTCAGAATTAAATGACAGTTCAAGACTGCGTTAAGTTAGAAAGATGTTGAAAAGCTATGAGCTTTCAGGATAAATAACTGATACGAATTAATAACAAAACGATGCATTTTTGCTATAGTCATAAGGCAGGTAATGCTCTACAACCTAATTTTTCAGAAGGCAGGCAATGCTGTACAACCTAATTTTTACTGAAACCATATGCCTAAGGTATAGACTAATAACATACCCTCTCTGGGCCGGTTTCACAGCCATGGCCTAGATTAAGCCAGGAGTAGGCCTTAATGTGGACTAGTTAAACTGGGATGTTTAAGTCACGTTCATGGATATGGCTTAAGTTTGTTTTAGTTAATCTGAGACTATGAAGTCCTGGAGTAAGGTAAATAAGCTTGATTGTTAACACCTGCCCATGAGCACATGCTGCTGGTCCAACGGTGATCATAAAAACCCGTAGTGGAACAGAAACACCATTGCTTGTGAGAAAAAACAATGGCAGAGGCAAAAAAAAAAAATCCCGTCAATAAACTTTAATGAATTTGAAAAAAATCTCTTAAAAGAATAGTTTGAAACCATCCGGTTATTGAATCTAAAAGCCATACTGCTGGGACTGAGCAAATAAATAGTTGGGCCGCAATTTGCAACAAATTTAATTAATGAAAATGTTACTAAGAGAACAATACACCAACTTCAGGTTATCTTCATTATTATCGGTATTTCACATATTTCTCATTTATAATTTTGACATTATATTTAATGATATCTGCACTGATAGACTCTGTTGAAAGGTTGTGGCAAGCTCTTCTTTAAAGGTCACATATTATGCTAAATGCACTTTTTAAATGTGTTCTAACATATCCATGGGTCCACGGTGTGCCTAGAGACTGCCAAAATATTAAAAAAAAATAAAATGTGTAGACCCCCCCCCCCAATATACTCCAGTCAGAATTCTCCTCGTTTCTGACCTCAAAAACTGGAAAGCCAGAAGCTTCCACTGTGCAGCCCACACCCCTATTTCTTATTGGTCCACGGCCCTGACAGACAGAGGGCGAGGCGTATCTGGCTTCGCTTCCGGACAGGGGGCGGGGGGAGCTCAAAGATTGTATAATTACGAGGGGAGCTGCAGCTCTTTTTAAAAAATAGGCCATTGTGAGATTAGCTGAACATCAGCATCGTACAATAAATTATCTGAAAGTTTTTTTCAGCAAACAATTAAAGAAAAACGTATTAGGGACCACTAAGACCATATAATATGGTGTATAATAGAACCGAAAAGTGTATAATATGGGACAGGGTTCGACATAACGTATAGCCCGATGGCCCGGGGCCAGTAAAATCATATGCAGGGCAAGTTGATTGGCCAGTCACTGTCCCGCGTGACTGGCCAATCACAGTTCAGAGCTGCCTACCGTCCGCCTGCGAGTCGACAAATTAATCGACTTGCTTTGCCCCCTTTCTTTCTTCCCACAGCAGAGGTTGAGGTGCAGAAAATGAGTTCTGCGCTTTTCCTTTATCTGCCGCCGTAATGTTGCAGTATTTGCATCCAAGCCCCAATGGTAATACAAATGAGAGGCGTTATTTAACCGCTGTGAATGCGTCTCCGGTGATTGTGTCGGTTGTAGACAGAAACCAACGGAGGGACTCCGCTCACTGGACAGTTCCTATAGTCGCGCAGTTTGGCACTGTGTTTTCAGGCTCGAGACATTCAATCAGATCGCGGAAGTCTTTCCCATTGAAATCGCTAACGGGGAGAATATCCCCGGTTATTATTTTAGCCACAAACCACAGTTCATCTGCGCGGCGGCTCACTCGCTGGCGAGATCACACGGTGAAACGCTGCTGTGATCGGACGAAGGCATTGTGTGTTTCTAAGGTGATTCAACGTCATAGTTTTAGACGAGCGTTTAACTTATGCTGCATATTTTGCACTGCATTGTTTTTTTATCAATAGTTTGAAAAAATGGTCCCACACCGGACTCTTATGTGAAGCTGACACTTCATGGAGAAGTGACACTCCTGCAGCGCGCCAACGACCAGACGTGAACTCACATACACGGTGAAATCTCCCATTAAAAAAAAACGGCATAACCCACTGATTTTCGGATTTCTATTCTATTTTTAAAGTCAACTTGAGCGCAAGTGGAAAACCGGTCATTCGGTCGACACATTCACATCCCTAATGCATATAGAGAAAGTAATAAAAACAGCCTACACCACAAAGACTGATCAGACCTTCATCTTATTATTTTTTTTATGTTTGAACATGACTTCTGCAGGTGAACTATTCATTGAACCGTCCAAATTCAAGAATAAAAACAATCATCAAACAACTGGACTTTAAAATACTGGCCGACCCCTTCAACATACTTTCAGTTGTAGGCTTCAAATTCAATATTTTGCCTGGTTTTATATTATGTGTATGAGCAATATCAACATTTCATATAATTAACTAAAAGAAAAATAACCAAATCTAAAGGGAATATCTATAATGTTACAGTATAGATATTCCCTTTAGATCTGGTTATCTTTCTTTATTTTTCTAATACAGGTATTATAATTATTGACACTAAATTATGAAGAAAAAAAAAGTGTGTGCAGGGCCAGTGAAAATATACAAGGGGCCAGTAAAACTCGGATCCACTGGCCCGGCGGGCCAGTAGGAAAAGTTATGTTGAACCCTGTGGGAGCTTTAAGGCGAGATTCGGGTTTTTCCACAAAGGACAAAAAAGATGACGTTGCATGAAACTTAGTCCGAGAATTACATGAACAGAAAATGCAATATCTGATGGAAGTATGACATGAAAATGAAAATTCTACAGGTGGAATTGAACATTATTTAACCTTTATTTTACCAGGCAAAATTGCTTGAGGTCAAATGACCTCTTTTCCGAGCAAGGCCTGGCAGAAAATGGCAGCAATTAGAATGAATGAAGTATAAGACAAACATAAGAAGAAAGCACAGACATGAGAAAACAGAGACATATACATTCCAGAAAAATAACAATTTTGAGTTAATGACAAAAGTTTTAAAAATCATTCTTAGTGATGAGTTCCTGCAATTTGAGTGTTTTTTTAAAAGTGTTCCAGGCGGTGGGAGCAGAGTACATGAAAGCCCTCTTCCCAAACTCAGTACAGGTTCTGGGGACAGGGGTGGAAAGAAAGTCCAGAGAGCGTAAACTGTATGACATGAAGTTGGAAGAGAGAGCTATGATTCAAACAAGATACAGTACTGAGACAATTGTGATTACTAATCACAGTGAAGATATAAGTAGAAAATAAAAGGTGTTCATGTTGTGTTTTGTCATTTTGTTATTCATGTGTGTCAGTATTTTAAATCACAACCAGATTTGAAAACAGAATTGTTTTAGACACTCGTTGGCCCTCATTTATCAACCTTGTGTAGACCAGAAATGTGGGTGTACGTGTACGCACATTTCCACGCAAACCTCGGCATTTATCAATATGGACGTGAGCGCCCACGTCAGCTCTCAGCTCGTGTACGCAAGTTTGTAAACAGCATGGACTCGCAGTGCAGGTTGTGCCGGGTAGCCGATTACTTTGTTGTACAATTATTAGAAGATTATACAAATGCAGTGTTTGCTCAGACCGAAATAAAGATATTAATCACTTAAAAATGTGCAGCTTATGGTGTGCAACTGAGTAGGAGCACTGATTCAATAGTGCACACACCGGCCACTTAGGAGCGCTGCATGGGACTGCGTAAGGGCAGTTGTCTCTGTCTGGAGCAGCTGGGGGGACACTGAGGCACGGGGGCTGCATTCATTCAAAATGTTAGCCACAGTATTAAATATGTAGTAAGCCTACACTGCTCTTTATGATAAAAAATACACGGCACAACATTCAGCTTAACATTTTATTTATTTGCCACACGTTTTAGATGTTAGTTCCTCTTTTAATATGTCATTGATCGCTCAAACGAGCGATTTATTTCCACCGTTAACCGACACGTTTTTCCGATCTGCTGGTGGAGCAGGACAGTGGGCGCTCTCACAGCTGATCGTTGCCGGGTCGTCTTGTGCAGCTGACCGCCGGGCTGACCGCTAGTGCCGTCAGTAAAACGCAAAATGTGTTATTTTTAGTTTTTACAACCCTTTTGAGTAGTGCTATCTAAAAGGGCCAATACATTCTAATCATTCAAATCTCTGCAGACCTGTATTTATTTTATGGGGACCATTACCGGACAGTTGGTGCGTCTGTTTCTCCTCTACCACTTATATTATGCCCGCACCCTCAGTTGGTTGCATTTCAGAACAGCAACAAGCTTTTTTTAGTGGCGATTTTTGAGTCAGACCACTTTTTCTTCATCTATGTAAAGAAACGCCGACATATAATTGTATATGCTGTTTTATAGTAGCCTACTGATGTAAACCTAAAATGCAAAATCCTCAGCTGGAGATCGTTTGTTGTCAACACCAACGTTGACCGCAGCAGTTATTACCTTCCTAACTGCCGTTCTTTGATGCCGCTTGTAATGCTCCGAAATGAAACTCTTTTTTTTTTCTACTTCCGCTGTTATTCTGTCAATTTCTACTTCAGAGAAGTTCCTCTTCTGTGCTGTAATGCGCATATCCATGTCGTAAAACCTCTGGGCGAGGCTTCCAAACGGAGAAAATATAGGGGCGTGATACGATCGTTTTCAGCCGCCGCATTTATCAATAATGGCCTGGCGTACGCTGAGATTGGCGAGATACGACTGTTTGATAAATCCCACGCGATACCTGGCGTAGGGAGGTATTTGCGCCAGAATCTGCACCAGTTTCCACGCAAGTTTGATCAATCAGGGCCATTGTAATGTGCTGAATATATCTTCAATTTAAATGCATCCATCTAATAAACTCAAGCAAAGTTGTTATTTTCAGTGCATTTTCCATATTGAAAGCGGTCTCAAAATGTAAGTTCATCAAATAAATGTTTTGGATAAGACCTATCCACATGTACTCTTCTGGCTGGCCTCTGCAGTGGGAGTTGGTCTTCATTTAGATATTCAAAATAGTCCATGCTCTCTCACAAACACCACTAAACTGAAGTTAAACCTGCCTCCTTGGAGGATTAATTTAAGATCAAATTTAGACCTAGAGTAGCTCTAGTTGACAGTCTTGCCAGTGGCTTTGTTTAATCCATAATAGCTTTAATCTAGGACTGTTTTAAATTGAGTCTGTGCAAGTGGCTTTGAATTAATCCAGCTCAACAGGCATTTTAGTCTCGGACTAGGCTAGTCTGTGAAACCCAGCAAACTAAAGCTGTGGTAACTTCACCTTTATACAGCGTAGTACCCAACTCCAAGCGGGCTGACAAATCGGCGTGATCGTTCAGTGACCCTAATGTCATGTGAACTGTACAATAAAGTGCGTAATAAAATCCAAAATAGTTCCTTTCATCACTTTTACAAACTAACAAATTTGCATTTTGCTTGTGGTAATGTTAAAGAATACTTTGACTAACAAAGGTAGCCTACTTTCAGTGGTCAAATAAATTCACAACCATAAGCACCAGAAGGCGGTGCATCCTCAGTTAAATGAACACCCACATACGAGTAGCCCTGCTGTAATGTAAAAAAGCTAGTCTTTTGCAAAGCCAGACCAAACTACAGCAAGTATTATGGTCTGGAACCACTCTATTTAGAGCCGTCTATATGGGGGGAAACTGGGATGGCCTGTTTTTATTTCTTTAAACCAACCACAATCGCCTCGGGCAGGGCTAAGACCGGGAAGCAGCAGCAGTGTCTGTGCAAAATAGTGCCGGGGGAATTGTTTTTCTGGAAAGTCTGCACTTTCAGAGGCCGTCAGAGAAATGGCTAAATCCCAACCGCAAACCAAAAAAAAACTATTAAAAACAAAAGGAATAAACATAGTTAGTTGCTTTCTCACCAGGATGTCAAGACACCATACACTTTAACCCTCCTGGAGCTCACGGGATAATGTCCGGTAAATCACCAAAGAAAAGGAACGGCGGCTTTTAATCTAGATGGTTATAATTTATAAAGTCCACTGCTCAATCCAAAACCCCTCGCTTCATTTTCCAGAGTTTATGAGGGTATTCTTATTTTTTTGTCTTTCAAACGTTTTTTTATTAAATGTTAATAACAACGGAATTGTAGCACAGTAAGTAGAAATTTTTTTCCCCTTTTTCTCCCGAACATACCCCACCCACATCCCACCCTCACACCCAACCACCCACATCCCACCCTCACACCCAACAACACAAAACACACACCACAAGAAACAAAAACAAACAATCACAACACAAAGAAATAAAATTAAATCAAATAAAAGAGGGGACGGGGTAGCTACTCTTCTAATTATTGTTGGTTTTTTAAAATAATTTAGGAAGGGGCACCAAATTCTGTCAAATTTATTCTCGGATCCCTGGGTAGTGTAACGTATTTTCTCTAAATTCATACATGCCATAATGTCTCTAATCCAATGTGAGTGGGAAGGAGGAGCAGGATCTTTCCACTTGAGTAAAATAACCCTACGAGCAAGTAATGAAGTAAAGGCCAGTACCTTCAGCTTCACTTTAGGCAAGCCCGGATTTGGAGCAATGCCAAAAATTGCAGTGAAAGGGTTCGGCTCAATTTGATGCTGATTTACTTCAGAAATTGTTTGACAAACTGATGTCCAGAACTCAGTCAAGGTGGGACACAACCAGTACATGTGAAAGAGTGATGCTGGTGCGCTCTTACAGCTATCACAGGTCGGGTCTACATCGGGGAACATACGAGCTAATTTAGTTTTAGATATGTGGATACGATGTACAACTTTAAATTGCACAAGAGCGTGTCGGGCGCACATGGAGGTAGAGTGTATCCGATCCAGGACTGAATCCCACATGTGATCTGTGAAGGCAGAGCCTAGGTCCTGCTCCCACAGGGTTCTTATAGCTGCTAAAGAGGGGCTATGCAACTTTGAAATAAGGTTGAAAAACACAGAAATTGAGCCTTTTAATGTGGGGTTTACAGAAAGAAACAAATCGACATGATTGGCTGGCGGTTTATAAGGGAATTGGGGAATTAACTTCTGCGTAAAATGCCTGATTTGCAGAAATCGGAAAAAATTTGTCTTTTCGATACCAAAATGTTTTGTCAATTGGGAAAAACTAGCAAATGGATCATTAATAAATAAATCACTGATGCATTTTAAGCCTTTTTTATGCCAGATCTTGAATGCACCATCCACCTTCGAGGGAATAAATAAATGATTAGCTGCAATTGGGCTGAAAAGCGAAAAATTCTGCATTCCAAAATTCTTCCTAAATTGGGTCCAGATTCGAAGGGAGTGCTTAATCACGGGATTACTGTTGGGAATAGCCGAAGAGAGTGGAAGTGCGGCGCTTAAGAGGGCAGATAGAGACAATGGGCTAACAGCGCTGGACTCCATTGTTACCCATACTGGGGCTGAGTCGTCAAGGTGAAACTGCACCCAATACACTAAAGAACGGATATTAGCAGCCCAGTAATAGTATTGGAAATTAGGGAGGGCCATTCCGCCTGTTTGTTTTGGTCTTTGAAGAAATGCTTTCCTTAACCGAGGGTGTTTACCATTCCAAATATAATGTATCATTAAAGAGTCAAGGGCCTGAAAAAAGGATTTGGGGAGAAAGATGGGGAGACATTGGAATAGATATAGGAACTTTGGGAGTAATGTCATTTTAATTGAATTTATTCTACCTATGAGAGAGAAAGCCAGAGGAGACCACTTTGATAATATTTGCTTCGCCTGATCCAATAATTTGAGGAAGTTCGATTTAAATATGTTTTCAAAATTTCCGGTAAAACATACTCCAAAGTAACTCAGATGGTCTGTCACCACTTTGAGTGGGAGGGCTGTGTAATCAAGTTTAAGAGCTTCTTTATTAATCGGAAAGAGTTCGCTCTTACTCAAGTTAAGTTTATAGCCAGAAAACTTACTAAAGACCTCCAACACAGAAAGTGCCTCCGGTAAAGAGGTGGCTGGCTTGGCGACAAACAAAAGTAAGTCATCAGCGTATAATGATACCTTATGTTCAATTCCTCCTCTCCATATCCCCTGAATCTCTTTGTTACCTCTGATGGCAATCACAAGTGGTACGATTGCAATAGCAGAAAGGAGTGGGCTCATAGCAGAAAGGAGTGGGCTCAAAGCCCTGCCGGGTCCCATGGTGCAGATCAAAACTACTTGAGTAACGGCTGTTTGTTAATACTGAGGCAGAAGGGCATGCATATAATAATTTAACCCAAGAAGTGAAAACAGGACCCAAACCGAATTTCTCAAGGGTGAAAAACAAATAATTCCATTCTACTCTATCAAATGCTTTTTCAGCATCCATAGAAGCGAGGCATTCTGATTCAATATTTCTGGGGGAATATAAAATGTTCATTAGCCGGCGGATATTATAAAATGATTGGCGTCCCTTTATAAACCCAGTTTGGTCGGGGAAATGATAGAGGGGAGAACATCCTCCAATCTGTGGGCGAGAATTTTAGCAAGTATCTTCCCATCCGTATTTAATAGTGAAATTGGTCGGTATGATGCACAATCTAGGGGATCTTTATCCTTTTTTAACAACAGGGAAATACAGGCCTGGTAGAACGAAGGCGGGAGTTTATCTGAGTCAAATGAATCTGAGAATACTGAACATAAAAAAGGCGATAATTCGGCTGAACATTTCTTAAAAAAGTCAGATGGAAGTCCGTCTGGACCAGCAGATTTGCCTGATTGCATAGATGTTATTGCTGCGATAATTTCCCTCTGAGTAATAGGTGCCTCAAGGCTATGTCTCAGGTCTTGAGAAAGGAAAGGCATGTTTAGGTTACTGAAAAAGATTTCCATCACCGCTGCGTCTACTGTACAATCAGAACTATACAAATTTGAATAGAATGTTTTGAACTTTTCGTTTATCAATTTCTGATGTGATGTTGTACACCCACTGTCTGTCCGTATTCCAGGGATGAGTTGCTTCGCTCTAAATCCGTGCAGTTGATTGGCCAGGAGTTTGCCAATCTTGTCACCATGCTCGTAAAAAGTACTTCTGCTCCTAAGCAACTGGTCAGCAAACTGACGAGAGGAAAGAAGGTTGAATTCTGTCAGAAGTTTTAAACGTTCTTTGTAAAGTTCAGATGAAGGTGTATTAGCATATTGTCTGTCTATGTTCAGAATCTGATCAGCTATTTCAGTTTGTTTCTGTTTTGTACACTTATTTTTGTATGCTGCAAATTATATAATTTCACCTCTCAAATAGGCTTTCAGGGCTTCCCAAATTGTTGCATTGGAAACATCTGGTGTTTTATTTATACTCAAAAAAGTTTTAATATGTGTAGAGATGTGTGAAAGAAAACTCTCATCTGTGAGCAACAATGGATCCAGTCTCCACTGTCTTCATGTATACTCAACGTCAGAGAAAGCCAGTTGAAGGAGGAGAGGAGCATGATCTGAGATCACAATACTTTCATGACTGCATGACTTTAGGTCTGACATCAATGAATTATCAACACAAAAATAATCAATTCGGGTGTAAGTGTGGTGGACATGTGAAAAGAATGAATATTCTCTTCCTGTGGGGTATAAAAACCTGTATGGATCAGAGAGGCTATAATCAGCAAGGAATGATTTGATATAACCTGCAGATCTGCTAAGAGTGGCAAGTTTGGGGGTAGAGCGATCTAAGACTGGATCTAGATAACAATTAAAAACCCCACCAAGAATAAGAGAATGGGAATTGAGATCGGGGAGTTGAGAAAAAATCTCTTAAAGAATTCTAAATCATCGACGTTAGGCGCATAGACGTTGGCCAAGATGACTGACTTATTGTAAAGTTTGCCTGGAACAATAATAAAACGTCCATTTTTGTCTGATATAATGTTTGAGGACTCAAAAGGAATATTACCATCAATAAGGATAGCTGTTCCCCTGGCCTTAGCCCTGAAATTAGAATGAAAAAATTGTCCACGCCAGCATTTACTTAGTCGCCCATGGTCAGGGTCATGTAAGTGGGTTTCTTGAAGGAAAACTATTCTAGCCCTGAGCAGTTTTAGGTGGGTTAAGACCTTACCCCTTTTCACTTGGTGATTTAGCCCCTTGACATTCCAACTAATTCAATTAAGATTGCCCTTCATCTAGCTCAGTTATAGTAAGAGTAAAAAGAGTTGCTCCGATAACAAAAAGAGTAGCAAAATACAGAGGAAAAAAAAACACAGCAGGTGATAACTCATCAGCTAAACCCCCAGTTGACACCACCCCATCCCACCCAGAACCCACCCCATATATTGCCAGAGGTGGAAAGAGTACAAAAATATTCTACTCAAGTAAAAGTATGATTACTTGGATGAAATTGTACTTAAGTAAAAGTAAAAGTACTGGTCTAAAAATCTACTGAAGTAAAAGTAAAAAAGTAGCTGATTTAAAATGTACTTAAAGTACAAGTTACTAGTTACTTCTTAACGGGGGAGGGGGCGGGGGTCTCTTCTGTGTAGGGCATTATATATATAGACAAACTAGTTTTGTTTAATTAATGCAACACTTTTAAAAATTAAAGTGCACAAATTAAACAAATCATGTTACCACACATGTATGGATGTATACTGTGTCATTATACTTTAGATAAGCAAATATGGAGCAAATAGTCTGTTAATGTGGGAATTTAACCGGTCTACAGACCTAAACAGACTGCAGCTGCAGTTCTAATAATGTAATTGTGTATAATTGATCTAAACCATGGACATTGCAAGGTTAGGATGCTCGATTTTGACAAATCATAATCATGATTGACATTGTGTAATCACAATTATTATAGACAATTATTCATTGATTTAAGAACTGCAAAATGCACTAATTTAACATTTGAAACGGGGTGCGCACCCTCAAGTAACTCTGGTAAGCCCACAATACGAACGTTCTGTCTCCTGCTTCTCCCTTCCAAATCCGATAGTTTAGCTTTCAACAGCTTGTTATCTTCCTGCAGTGAGGAGCACGTAGCCTCAAGTTGCTCCAAGCGTCCGCAAACAGTTTCTGCATTCTCCTCGAGATCGGTTATACGTTTCCCCTGGCTTGAGACCACGGCCTGGATGCTGTCCAGCTTAGCGTCCATGCTGGCGAAAAGATGATTTAAACTCGGCGGCTACCGCTGCCCTATGCTGTTCAAGCAGATCCGAAATGGCAGCCACTGAGCTAGCACCAACGTCCATGCTAACCACGCTGTCCGAGGACATATTTGACTCTGCCGAATCTCTTTTTGCGTTTTTCTTGCTTCTAGGTATTTCTCCAAAACAGTATCAGTGCTACCGGCAACACAAGCACAAAAAAATCGACGAGAATAGGGTTTAATCAGTTAGGTCTGAAATATTTTGTGGAAGCTATAGAGCGATCGTGCCTACCCCATGCTCTGTAACCCGGAAGTCCCCTTATGAGGGTATTTCTGCCCGGGGGAAGTTGTACAATGAAGTGGCTAGGCTAAGCTAATAGGCTGCACCGCCGCTATTAGTATCCTCAGCGTATCTCCACACTTTATTTCTGTCTAAAGTTACGTGACTCACACCCTCTATGTGAGTGAGTGAGAGAGAGAGAGAGAGAGAGACTGCCCTGACAGTCAGACACACACACACAGGTTGGTTGTGAACAAATTGTTTCCGAGTTTGAGGGGGAGCTCAATACGGGAAAGCCAGCAACAGGAAGAGGGAGAGTTCCGTTGGTAGCCGACGTAAGGGCTGATACAAGCTGGCGAAACAAGTCAAGCCAGACTATGGAAAAGTAAATCCCTTCCATGCTGGGCTGACATGCCAAGCCAACCCATGCCGAGCCGGCACATGTCTATGGAGAAATGCCACAAGAGTTCCCTGATGGTTGGGCAACAACCATTAGTAATTGCCTGCCTCATGACTATAGCAAAGATGCATCGTTTGTTTTGTTATTAGTTTTTATTTGTTGGTTCCTGGAAGCTCATAGCTGTCAAATTGTATTCTCAAAATTTCGACTTTATTCACAAAATTGTGTTTCAACTTTACTCTCAACATTTAGTTTTTTTGTGCAAGTGCATAATGCAAAAAACAACAACAATCATTGCACTAGGGTGGCAACTAACAAATATTTTTCTATCAAATAACCTGCTTATTAATGTTTTTATTACTGTTTTCAAGCCTTGTCATTGTAGTTTGCAATATAATGAAATTAGGAGCGCTGCTCTTGCATGGTGATTACAATCAATATACACTGCCCAGCCAAAAAAAAGTCACTACCTAGATTGTATGAAGCAAATAGGCAAGAGCCCTCCAGTGGTCAAAAACTCCAATAATTAATAAGTTTCAGTTGGCAACAAGTAATGTAACCCTAACTGATGCTGCAAATAGCTTTTTATTTCTTAAAGGTCTCCTATTATGCTACTTTTCTGGTCTTAATTTCTTGTTAAAACTGCTATAGAGCAACCTAAAACGAATCACATCACAAAAAAACTATGTAGATTTTCGGGAAACGCTTCCTCTCATCTGGGCAATTCAGCAGTCTCTGTCCACACTCGGCTTTGTGCTTCTCCGCCCCCGCCCCCCTCCCTCCCTCCTGCAAACCCCACTCCGTTGTGATTGGTTACCTTCCTTCCGGAACACTTTCAGCAGCGCGCGGGCAGATTTGAGAGCAGGAAGGTGGGGGCATGGCCGGAGCGCGACACCATGTTGCAGCATTGCCATACATGGAAAAATCCGGGAACGTGACGACACGATGGCAGGTAATTTGAACCGATTTGAACAAGTGAATTCTCGACCGGCTGCCCTAGTGTTTAGCGCTCTGCACAGCCACCCCAGACGGTCAGCAGGGAATTATTCTAAATGCATGTACATAATTATTTGATACGCTAGTATGGTTAAACATGACTATAAATCATTACAACAACGTTTATAGGTCATAAAAAGTCAAAAAAGTATAATAGGTCCTCTTTAAACAAATATTGCTTTTTTCTATAATTTTGTGTGGATTTAAAAAAAAAAAATATGGGGGTTAAAATGCACCCCTGGCCCTAAAGTTATTCTGTACTCATAAACCTGAATTACTGCAATTATAAATGATCAAAAGAATGCAGAAGTTTTCTCAAAATCTTACTGTCAAGCTGTGTGACAATGATTCACAAACATTTTCATGTTGCTTCTGACAGTTTAATTTTAGTTTTTTTTTTCAACAATGTATTTACAATAATAATAATAACAGAAATCGTAACCCACAAACAAAATGTACCATCTAAAAAAAAGATCATGGTCATCTTTAAAAGTGATCATTCAAGAATTAAATATAGTTCCACATGATTCACACCAACAGAACAATCCTGAGCTTATGACGGTAAGAACATTTTGCATCGAAACTTGGTGTAAATCGGGCTTTTACTCAAGTATTGACAGAGCCATGAATCATCCCTGTTTAACAGATAAAGGATTTCAGTATTTTATTTAAAAAAAATGTCAGCTCCTTATCTCGAATGCATGCTACAGGTTGACAAAATCCTAACAAGGAAACTTACAATATAATAGTGTAAAATTATATAGTCTTCATTTAAAATAAACAAAAAAGGAATAATTTGGACCAGAACATTTTTCATCAGAAGCATAAACACATCTTTCTATAAGGTTAGAGATTAACTATAAAGTAATACATTTTTCTGTCCATATGGAATTAAGTTACAAAAGTCCCTTAAACTATGCCTATACTTTTATGAGCAAACATAAGTTGGACGTGCAATACCTTGTTGAAGTCAGAGGTCAGTGGAGGATGGGCTTACTGGTTTGAGATGATAGAAAGGCAAAAGTAACTCAAATAACCACTCGTTACAAACAGGGAGTGTTGGGAGTAACACGTTACAGGAAGTAATGCATTACTGTAATGCATTACGTTTTGCTGTAACGCGGTAATGTAAGGCATTACAGCAAAAAAAATGGTAATATGTAACTCGGTAGAAATCTCAGTAACACGCGTTACAATGCATTTTAAACCCGAAATTGACTGGTTTGTTGTTTTTATACAAATTGGCCAACACCGCGAGATTAGAGAAAAAAACCCGCGCTAATGTTACTGAGCGAGAGGAGAAGACAACTCGATTTGCTGCTACAATTGATTCCAAAGATTCGCTAGCCTACTGGCTTCCGTCTCACTGCCCAAGTTATTGAAAACGTTTGTGGTGTTTGGAGTCTCTGGCCCGGCAAAAGCACGTATCACTCTACAGTTGCATTGCTCAGCGAGGCCGCGGGTGCTGCCGCGAGCCCTCCCCGTCTCAAAGCACTAAGAGCGGTCAGTCTCGGAGCAGCCCCTCGGAGCGAGTCCCAGCCTGCGCCAGGGCAGAGAGGAGACACACCTCCGCGTCCAGGCTGCAAATGAAGTCAGCTGTTGTTAAGGAGTGCGAAATCGGAGATAGTGTGCCACGAAGCTATTTATGCTGAAGCGGTATTGCTGGATTTAGGAGTTATTTTGAGATATGGCAAGCAAAAAGTTGACGAATAGGGAGTTAGTGTTCACTCTTTCTACGACGGTGCGTCTATGGGCAGCTTGGTGCAGCCATATATATATATATATATATATATATATATATATATATATATATATATATATATATATATATATTAATATAATAATAATAATAATAATAATAATAATAATAATAATAATAGTAATGAAGAATAGAAGAAAAAAAGGAAATTAAAATGGTGGTGGGTAAAAAAAAAAAAAATCATAAGCACTACTGTTTATATGAGTTTTGTGGTGTAGTTCTAGTTCTAGTTTTACAACTGTTTGGCTTACAACAAAGTGGACATCATTACAAATGGATGGAGGGGGCGAATCTGATTAAATAAGTTCAACTCTCTTTCAAAATATCAGGTATTTCATGGAAATTACATAATACAACATGACTAGCCACCATATGTGACGTCATAATATGCTAATTATATGGGAAAAGTTACTCCCCAGATAAACTTTAGGTCATTCTCAATATTTTCTCAATTACACTTTGTCTCTATCTCAAACCACTTCCAATCCAAGAGCCTTCTGAAATTTAAGTGTCAAAATCCCGTGCCTTTTATAGCCTACTATAGTCTCACGCGTTCTCTCTCCAGCGCAAAAACGCACGTCCCTGCTGTTTCAGAGCGCTACAACCTGTTCCACCCGAGAAAAAAAGAAAAGAAACAGGTGGACACAGACCCTTAAGCTGAATGATCGCTCTAGTAACGGGCATTCCCGCACCACGGGCGCCAGAATATTACACCCCACATATAGGACGGTAACTTTTTACAACTTTTTTTATTTGTAGGGAAACCCCCAGTCTTATATTAAAAACATCAACGCTGCATGTAACACTTTTACATTGGTGAAGTTTGTATTTATCAATGTAGCGAGTTGCGAGACAAGTGCAGACTGAGCTTTTTTTCAGCACCCCCTGTTGAGAATATGTTCCCGCGGCTACGTGCGTGTCTGTTTTATGTTGGCGAACCTGAGTATATAGCCTATATTTTAGAGAAGTTTCACATCAGGCCAGCCTACTATGTAGCCTGATGATGCGCCGAGTCCTTTTATTTATTTATTTTTGCGTTGCACCCGGCCGAGAGTCCGCCCGACAGCATGTTATTCAAATAGGCTGCTGCATCCAAATCATCCTGCAATCACCAATTTGATACCAGAAAGGTTGCCAGCGTGTCTGTTTCTCCCCAGCGCATAGCAGGAGATATATATTTAGTACTATTGTTATTATAAAATGTCACGCAAGAGAGAAGATAAACAAACATAATGGGCAGTTATCATTAAGATTAGATGGCAAGATGATAAGGCAGATTCTTTGGAACAACTAAAAAAGGCAAAAGTTGATGATGATGTGAACAACTTGTTCCAGAACGCAAGACTTTGAGGCTCAATTTACTTTTTCAATCTACAGTGGTAGGCTCTAGCTCTATTGATATTAATATAGGCTAAATAGATACCTAAAGATACAGTATTTCCTATTATAAAATGTATTGCACCATGAGCCATAACTGTGACCATTATATTATATAGCCTACTTTTGTTAGCCCCAAGCTACAAGCTCCAGTCATTATGCCATACCATTTCACCTCCTGCTGTGTAATGAGCTGCATTGACCTGACTATGTGTACATTCAAAAACCCCGTAGCCTGGGCCGTGGTGGTGGACTAGCTGTTATTCACAGATCCAATATTCAGGGCAAAGAATTTCCAGTTAGTTCCACTTCCTTTGAGTGTCTCCATTTTGCACTGGCAGGCACTGCACAGCTCCAGGCTCTCCTCATTTACCGGCCCCCTAAAGCCTCCACCCACTTCCTGTCTGAGCTATCTGGGCTGCTTGCCACCATCTGCCCTATGTATCCATCACCATTCTATTAGGTGACTTTAACATCCATTGATTCAGCCCAGCTGCTCCATTTGCCTCTGATTTCATGTCACTTCCTGAACTGTTTCAGTATTACACAGCATGTGATTGGTCCAACTCATACCAAAGGGCACACCCTCGACCTTGTGTGCTCCACTGGAATCACCCCCGGCCACCTCCAGTGTGAAGACCTGGCAATATCAGACCATCTTGCCATCTCTTTTTCTGTCTCTATGCCCACACCCCGTCTCCCCAGCAAACGTACCATCACATTCCGGAAAACAAAACAGGTGCACACATCTGTGCTGTCTACCACCCTAGCGACCCACCTGGCCACACCCCCTCCTAACACCTCTGTGGACGGGCTGGTGGAACTCTACAACACAGCTCTCTCCCTCAGTCTGGACTCTGTTGCCCCTCTCATAACCCGGCAGGTCTCCCTCTCTCGCCCCGCCCCCTGGTTTGCTCCCGAGCTTCGCCTCATGAAGGCAGCTGGCCGCCGGCCAGCGTAAAACATGGCCTCACTGTACACCATGATGCTTACCATGTCAGGAATGAGGCCCTCTCTAAGGCAAAGATACTCTACTACTCCAAGCTTATCAATAACCAACAAAACCACCCCAAAAAACTTTTCACAACCATCAAGTGTCTCCTGCGCCCCCCCGACGCTCCCCAACCCTCTGACGCATTGGACCTGTGCTCCCGGTTCCTGGAGTTCTTCCACAACAAAGTGGAGACCATTCATAACCTCCTCCTCCAACACTCTCCGCCACTCTCTCACACTGCCCTTCATCTTGGTGCCGACACCCTGCAGTGCGGTCTCTCCGCTTTTGCAACACTGGATGCTGGCCAGGTGCACGACTTAGTGTCTAGAGCTAAGTCCTCCTCCTGCAAGCTGGACCCCATGCCCACCTCCCTGGTGAAAACCTGCCTACCTGTTATCTGCCCCTTCATTACTGACATCATCAACTGCTCGCTGGGTTCTGGTGTGGTGCCCGCAGGCTTCAAAACTGCAGCAGTCATCCCCACCCTGAAAAAGCCCGGTCTGGACCCTGACGACCCCAACAACTATCGCCCGATCTCCAACCTTCCTTTCCTAAGTAAAATCCTGGAAAGAGCAGTGGCTTCCCAGCTCCAACACCACATGGCCCACCATGAGCTCTTTGAACCCCTTCAGTCTGGCTTCAGAATTCACCATAGCACCGAGACTGCCCTCATTAAAATCACAAACGACCTCCTCACTGCCGCCGACAATGGCCTCATCTCCATTCTCATCCTCCTCGATCTCTCAGCAGCCTTTGACACAGTATCCCACTCCATCCTCCTCACCCATCTTGCTGAGCTCATTGGGCTCAGTGGCTCAGCCCTCTCCTGGTTTCAGTCCTACCTCTCCAACTGCCAACAATATGTCACCTTAAACAATGCCACCTCCACCATGGCACCAGTCAACCATGGTGTTCCCCAGGGATCTGTGCTCGGCCCTCTACTATTCACCATTTACATGCTCCCCCTTGGTCAAATCATTCGTCATCACGGTCTCAGTTTTCACTGCTATGCTGATGATACCCAACTATACATCAGCACCAAACCCTCAACTCAGCTTCCACCGGCTCCACTCATCAACTGTCTGCAAGAACTTAAAACCTGGATGACCTCTAACCTACTCAAACTGAACAGCAATAAAACTGAGCTCATGGTCGTGGCCCCCAAGTCACTGCTCAGGAAGGTTGGGGATCTTCTTCTGGAAGTGGATGGCTGCTCTATCACCCCATCCTCCGTAGTCCGCAACCTGGGTGTCCTCCTTGACCCCACCCTGTCATTTCAGTCCCATATCAAAAATGTCACTAAATCTGCTTTCTACCACCTGAGAAACATTGCAAGACTCCGACCCTCACTCTCAGACTCAGTCGCTGAAACCCTCATCCACTGCTTCATCTCCACCCGTCTGGACTACTGTAATGCCATCCTCACAGGTCTCCCCTCCAAAACCCTGGACCGATTGCAATATGTCCAGAACTCAGCTGCCAGGGTTTTAACTGGCACTAAGCCCTGGCAGCACATCACCCTGATGCAGCTCCATCCTCCTACTCACCTACAAGTCCCTGCATGCTCTGGCCCCCCGTTACCTCTCTGACCTCCTCCATCCTTACACCCCCCTGCGGTCCCTCATGTCCTCTGCTAAGGACCAGCTGGCAACCCCCCAGCACCAGACTCAAGACCTTTGGGGACAGGGCCTTTTGTGCGTCTGCCCCCACTCTGTGGAATCTGCTCCCCCTCCATATCCGCTGTGCCACTTCAGTGGAGTCCTTCAAGAAGCTCCTGAAGGCACACCTCTTCTCAGAGGCCTATGACCTCTAACCCGCCCCCACCCCCCTGTGTACACAATCACTGTACTTCCCCCCTTTTTTGTGAAGCGACCTTGGGTACCTTGAAAGGCGCTATATAAATTCAAATTATTATTAAATTATTATTATTGAAAACAAGAAGATCTATTAACACCAAATCCATATTTCCTGTTATTTTGGTGAAAGTAATGCAAAAGTAATGTAAAAGTAGTGTAATGCCTTACAATTCAAAGACACTAATATTGTAATGTAACTAACTACTTTGAAAGAACAAGTAATAAATACTGCATTCCGCTTTTGAAATAACTTGGCCAACACTGGTTAAAGGGTGAGGGTATTTTACGGTATATTCACAGGTGTGTGTTTATAATACGGGAGAAAGGTAGTGAGGGTATAGTCACAGGTGTGTGTGTAAGATGTAAAGGTGGGAACACACCAAACGCGTTGGGTGCGGTGGCGGCGTTGAAAAATCTTATTTTTGCATAGGGAACCATTGGTTTAGGCGCGATAATGCGTTGGCCGCGGTAAAGCGGCGCTTTGGGCGCGGTAGCCGCATTACCAAAGCGTCACCACACCATCGCGCAAGTTAAAAAAATTTAACCTTTAATGCTCCATCGCGTGACGTTTAGCCGCATTGGCCAATCAACTTTCACAACGAGTACAGCGAAGCACCGGTGTTTATGCCTATATCTACGCCAGCCACGGTCCCGTCACAGCCAGGTAGGGTAATGTAGGCTACTTGTCTTTATTTTCTACTGCCCTGCGCACAATGCTGCTGTAAATGTGTTTGGTATGGTGCTGTTTGTGTTCATTTCCGAGTGACGTGAATCTGTAATGCTGTTTTAAGGCTATTTGTTCCGTTCAGTTGCTGTTTATTTGTCTTTTGGCACAATTGTTGGCCGTGTTGTTGTTGTTTTTGTGCGGACATGAACGCTGTTGTGTCGGGTTGGGTCTGATCGCAGCCATGGTTGATTAGGGGAATAAATATATCGGGGGGGAGACTAGCTGCTTAGTGCGTTGAACCATTTTTTGACACAAAATGACCAAGCGCCAGATCAGGTGCGTTGGGCGCTTTGGTCACCGCACCCAACGGGTTTGGTGTGTTCGCACCTTAAGGTGAGCCTAGCAAAGGTGACACAAGGGAAAGCGAGGATGGATCCCAACCGAGTGCGTGAGCTCATGGCTGTGCTACTCCATGGCAATTATCCGGATAGCTTGACCGCTAAGCAGCGGTTCGTCATTAAGAGGAAAGCGGAGTCCTTCAGGATAAAGGGTAAGGGTGCATGTCATTTGGCCTTAGGAAAAGGAGATATAACATACGATTAATCGTAATAATATAACATTACAATTCTAGATGGAGAGTTGCACTATCTCTGCGGGCGCAAATAAAACCCAACCAGAGCACCTGGCGAAGGTGGTTTGCTCTGCAGAGGAGGCAAATGCACTGTTTGTGGAGTTCCACTGCAGCGCTATTGGTGGACACTGTGGGAGGGAGAAAACCCACAGTGCCATCTTCAGCCGCTTTTACTGGCCAGGCATGGAGGACGATATTAGGAAGTGGTTTTACAATGGTTGTAGAGTTCAAAGGTTTGATGTAAATATATTACTTAAAATGTAGAACTCTTGTCTGTAAATACAACTAGGCCTACTAACTTGTGCAATTATGTGGATAACTCTTTCTGATACTATACTCAAAAGACTTAGTTTTCAACATTATCTTTCCGTTTAGATTTTGCAGTGTCCAGAGTGCCAATCGAAGAGGGCCAGTATAAAAGAAAAAAAGGAGTATCAGCCAATTGAAGTAAAGGAAACAATGGCACACATTGTCAGCTTTCAACACATCATCAATTATATTTATCTAATGCTCATTTTTTATCTTCCCACAGGTCACAGAGCCACTTGAACTGGTTGGGATGGACCTAGTAGGTAAACTCACTCAAACCGAAGGTGGTAACCAATACATTTGTGTAATGGTTGATTATTTCACCAAATGGGCAGAGGCTTACCCACTAAAGAGCAAAACAGCAGATGAGGACACCAATTGTATTCTTGATTTCTTTTACAAATTTGGTGCACCTAAAGAACAACAGACCAAGGTTCCGAGTTTGAACAAGGTAAGTAATGCTGCATTATGAATCCTAATATACAAGTACTACTGTGCTGACACTTTGTTCTAATTTCAAGGTCAACTATGGTTTGTGCGAGAGGCTGGGCATTAAAGGAGCCTGTGCTCGCCCTACCACCCCCAGACCAATGGCCTTGTTGAAAAACTCAATGGCACCATACAAAGGTATAGGACTATACTAATTTTTAAATGCATGCCAACATTTTGGTGCTAAAACTGTAGAGGTGAAGATTCCACATACAATCTAAACAAGAAATTCAGAACTATGTTATTTATGGTATCGGACAAATAACGATCTCTCCTGCATTCTCATTTCTTTTCTATTCATTTTCCAGATCCCTCAACAAACTGGTGGCCAAGAAACCCAAAACATGGGACAAAGTCCTCCAGGCCACCATGTATGGCCTGTGGACCAAAAAGCAATTAACCACAAATTGCAGTCTGTACTTTTTGATGTTTGGGAGGGAGGCAAGGTATCCCTCAGATGTGCCACAGGAGTACGAGGTAGCATTATCTAATGTTCTCATACATTTTATTCTTAAACTGTTTTAATTTGGCTCATATGGTACCAATTCTATGTTCGATCTTAATGTGATTTATGACAGGTCAGCGAATCCAAGGTCTCCAACCTCGTCCTAAACGATGACCTTCCTGACTCATTAAAACAGCAGGAGAAAACGTATGATGACGTTAAAGCAAATGTGGCCAAAAGACAGAAAAGGGTGAGGGAGAGGAAGGAGGAGAGGGGCCAGGAGGATAATTTCCAGGTTGGCGAAATGGTGCTGCGCCAAAACAAACGGCAGGAGGCGAGGAAAGGGGGAAATATGGAGGCGGACATGCTGGGGCCCTACATAATTTCCCACCTGGAGGGAAAAAGTGCTGACCTTGTGTCCGAGAAGGGGGAGACCAAGATGAAGGTCAACATTGACCATCTTACTCGCTATTTCCAGCCAGAGGAGAGGATCCCTGCAAAACTTCAAAAAATGCAGAATCCTTCTCCTTTGGCTGAGCCACTAGCTAAAGAAGAAACCTGTAAGTTATTTGACAGTAGTATACCCTAAATTATGCATTATGAAAACATTACTGAAAACTATCATTGTTTCCTTTACAGTAATACGAAGCATATTGGCTGGGAGGGGTAAGCAGCGATTGTGGGCCAAATTTGGGCCCTATAAGGTTTACGCTGAGAATTTATTGGACTTCGCCCCAGGAAAACTATTGGAGAGCGAAGTACTTTACATCAATTATTTCATGTATATTTAATGTTCCAATATTTTTTTGCCTTTACATTGTCTGAGAAATGGTGGATCACGAGTTCCTCTTTACGTTATAGGTGGTGAATGCAGCTTACAGGTGTTGGAAGGGAAACCTCAACATACATTATCGACTCATACGCCATGACCCGTCTCTGGCAGGGGAAGACGAACCGCTCAACAAGAGGAAGTGGCTTTCTAAACCATCGTTTTCTATCTGTGTGGGGTCAATCTGAATTTAGTTTTTAGATCAACCTGTCGGACCGGGCTGACAACCCAGGTTGACAGGGCTGCTATAATTATCATCATCATCATCATCTTCAACTGCCATCCGAAAATCGGGTGCGCGGAGGCAGCAGCAGGCAGGGAACCCCAAACTTCTCTTTCCCGGGCCACCTCAACCAGCTCTGACTGGGGGATCCCGAGGCGTTCCCAGGCCAGCGTGCAAATATGTCCACCTAGTCCTGGGTCTTCCCCGAGGCCTCCTTCCAGCTGGACTCCTGGAACACCTCCCTAGGGAGAGCGCCCTGGGGGCATCCTTACCAGATGCCCGAACCACCTCAACTGGCTCCTTTCAACGCAAATTGGCGGCTCTGCCCGAGTTCCTCACGAATGACTGGCTTCTCACCCTATCTCCTAAGGGAGACGCCAGCCACCCTCCTGAGAAAGCCCATTTCGGCCGCTTGTACCCCGGGATCTCGTTCTTTCGGTCATTACCCAGCCTTCATGACCATAGGTGAGGGTAAAGACAAAGATCGCCCGGTAGATCGAAAAGCTTTGCCCTTACGACTCAGCTCTCTTTTCGTCACAACAGTGTGGTCGCGAGTGCCAAACCGCCCCTGCTGCTCCGATTCTACGGCCAATCTCACGCTCCATTGTTCCCTCACTCGCAAACGAGACCCCGAGGTACTTGAACTCCTTCACTTGGGGTAAGGACTCATTCCCTACCTGTAGTAGACAATCCATCAGTTTCCTGCTGAGCACCATGGCCTCAGATTTAGAGGTGCTGATCCTCATCCCAACCGCTTCACACTCGGCTGCGAACCGATCCAATGAGAGCTGAAGGTCACAGGCCAATGATGCCATCAGAACCACATCATCCGCAAACAGCAGAGATGAGATCCTCAGCCCACCAAACTGCAACCCCTTCCCACCACGACTACGCCTTGATATCCTGTCCATGAATATCACAAACAGGAGTGGTGATAAGCTGCGCAACCCCTGGCGAGCCAACCCCCACCGGAAAACGGGTCCGCTTACTACCGAGAACCCGTACACAGCTCTCGCTTTGAGCGTACAGGGTGGATGGCCCTGAGAAGGGACCCCTCCACCCCATACTCCGCAGAGAGGAAGGCTACGCGGTCGAGTAGAATTTTCAGCATTCGAGAATTTATGTCATCACCTCCTATCGCTGTAGTCAGAGCGAGTCAGAGCCGTAGTCCGTCTGTTTACAACGGCAGAATGGGTTTTTTGACGTTGTGAGCGCTACACCAACTGCAGCAAGTAGCCGGTCTAAGTGTTGCTAGGTGATAGTGGAGCCCGTTGGAATCTTTCCCTGGCGCCGTAGCCGTCCCTAAAACACCGCTGCTTAAAGTCCCTAATATCTCCCGTGGGAACCCGGTCACCAGCCTTCTCCAGATCCACAAAACACATGAAGACCGGATGAGCATACTCCAAAGCCCTGCAGGATCCTTGCTAGAGTGAAGAGCTGGTTCTTTGTTCCACGGCCAAGACGGAATCCCCATTGTTCTCCTCAATCTCGACTGAACACACCTTTCCAGCACCTTGGAGTAGACTTTTCCGGGAGGCTGAGAAGTGTGATAGGCCTACCCCTAATTTATTTGGCACACACTCTCTGATCCCACTTTTTGAACAGGGGAACCACCACCCCAGTCTGCCACTCCTTGGGCACTGAACCTGACTTCACGCAATGTTAAGGCGTGTCATCAAGACAGCCCCTCCACACCCATTGCTTTCAGCATTTCTGGACAGGTCTCATCCAAACCCCGGGGCTTTGCCACTGTGGAGTTGTTTGACTACCTCAGTGACTTCCACCAGGGAAATTGACGGTGATCCCCATCAGCCCTCCAGCTCCAACATAGAGGCGTGTTAGTCAGATTCAGGACTTCCTCAAAGTGCACCTTCCATAGCCCTTTTACCTCCTCAGTTGAGTTCAACAGCGTCCCCATGCTTACTGTACACAAGATTCCCCGCTCCCTCTCCTGAGGTGCCGGACGGTCTTCCAGAAACACTTTGGTGCCGACCGAAAGTCTTCCATGGTTTCTCCGAACTTCTCCACACGGGTGCTTTGCCTCTGTCACGGCAGAGGCTGCAGCCCTTGGGCCTGTCGATACCTTGCAACTGCCTTCAGGAGTCCCCCGAGATAACATATCCCGGAAGCACTTCTTCTTCAGTCGGACGGGCTTCCCTGACCACCGAGGTCCACCACGGCGTCTCGAGGGTTACCGCCCTTGAGGCACCTAAGACCTGAGACCACAGCTGCCTGCCGCAGCTTCAGCAATGGAAGTTTTGAACACGACCACTCGGGTTCACGCCCCCAACCTCCACAGGGATGCTAGAAAAGCTCTGCCGGAGGTGCAAATTAAAGATCTCTTTGAACAGGGGCCTCCGCCAGACGTTCCCAGTCTACCCGCACTACCCGTTTGGGCTTACCAGGTCTGTCCAGAGTCTTCCCTCACCCTTTGACCCAACTCACAACCAGAAGGTGATCAGTTGATAGCTCCTCCGCCTCCCTCTCTTCACCCGAGTGCCTCAAACATGCGTCTCAGATCAGATGATACGATCACGAGTCGATCATCGACTCTTCGGCCTAGGGTGCTCTTGGTACCATGTACACTTATGAGCATCCTTATGTTCGAACATGGTGTTCAAGTAGACAAACCATGACCAGCACAGAAGTCTAACAACAAACGACCACTTGGGTTTGTGAGATCGGGGAGGCCGTTCCTCCCAATCACGCCTCTCCAGGTGTCTCCATCATTATCTAACTATGCGCGTTAAAGTCTCCCAGCAGAACTATGGAGTCCCCTACCGGAGCCCCATGCAGGACCCCGTTCAGGGTCTCCAAGGTAGCCGAACTGCTGTTCGTGCATACGCACAGACAACAGTCAGAGTCTTTCCCCCATAGCCCGGAGGCGTAGGACGCGACCTCGGGTCCACATCGGGGTAAACTCCAACGTAGTAGCCCCAGCCGGGGCTCGCGGAGTATCCCCACACCGGCCCGGCGGTCTCACACGTTGGGCAACTCCACAGAAGAATAGAGTCCAACCCTGTCCAGAGTAGTCCAAGACTGTGCCATGGAGGTAAGCCCCACCAGATCTAATTGGTAGCGCTCCACCTCCCCGCACCAGTTCCGGCTCCTTCCCCACAGCGAGGTGACGCTCCACGTCCCCAAAGCCAGCCTCTGCTCCCGGATCTGGTCCGTCGTGGTCCCCGCCCCTTCACTGCCACCCTTAAGGAAGCGCACCGACCCCAGCGGTTCGTCTACGAGTGGGTGGGCCCATCAGTTTTAGAGGGAGTTGATGCCACGTAGCTCCTTCGGGTTGTGCCCGGCCGGGCCCCGTGGCAGACCCCTGCCACCAGACACTCGCAGGGGGCCCCCTTCTGGGCCTGGCTCCAGACGGGGCCCCGGGCTACCTCTGGGCGGGGGCACACTTCCTCTAGCTTCTTGCTCTTCCATGAGGTCTTTGTGAACCATTCTTAGTCGGGCCCTCACCTGAGACCACTTTGCCTTGGGAGACCCTACCAGGAGCACTAGGCCTGGACAACACAGCTCTCGGGCGGTAGTGGGCGGAGTGGGTAGGGAGTTCGCCCTGGTGTGCAGGGCCTGAGTGCCGATCCCCGGCCCCCCGCGCCACATGTCAATGTGTCCCTGGGCAAGACACTGAACCCCGACCGCTCCCGATAGTTGGCTTAGTTAGCTTAGCACCCTAGGGGTGCTAAGCCTAACCCTGGCGTGGTGGTAGTTGCTGCTGCTATCGGTGTATGAATGTGTGTGACTGGGTGAATGTGTACAAAAAAACCAATGTAAAGCGCTTTGGGTCTGTGATAAATGGAGATATAGCGCTATACAAGTCCATTTACTCTCAGGTTCACAGGGGCACACAAACCTCTCCACCACGGTAAGGTGATGGTTCCCGGAGAGGTACCTCACCATCATTTCTCTTTCTGTGACATCACAGAAAGGAGACATGTAGGGTTAGACAGTGAGACCATAAAACACTCTTTCTGCCTTTTCTCAGGCTAGGATGATCCGATTTCAATTTTTTTTGCACATTTATACTTCATAGATCTCCGAGTTCAATACACCTTCATATTCCAACCGGTGAAGTAGGCCTTTAACCAAAAAGAAGTCCACTACCCTGTGGACCAGGAGGGTGTGGCAAGGCTGCGGCTAGAGCTGGCCATGTCTATACTGAGAGATTCAGGTATACAGTACTGTAACAGGTCAATTTAATTGTGTCCGTATTAACATGTTACTTTATTAATGTCTTTCTAATTTTAACAGATGACCTCACCCAGTTGTGCCGGACTTGTGGGTAGGAGAGCTCGGGGGCAGAGGTCGATGACTGGGTAAGAGGTTTTGGGAATTTAAGTACAGACCAACATTCAGCTGGAGGACTGGGAGAAACCTTTGTTACCTCAAGATCACTGGGTGAGCACTTAAGCACACAGCTATTGCAAATGTATAGTTTAATTCACTAACTTGCATGTCTTTGCACCTTTTTTGGAGGACACTGGAGCAGCTGAAGTATGGGTAGACTGACTACCGACAGAAAAGGGACTACAGCTAAGATTTGAGTCCAGAATCTGACACACGGCTACTGATTTTCATTTAATTGACTGTACATCCTACTCTGAATAAAATATGTGAAGGTCACAGAATGGTTTACAGTAACCTAAAGATTTTTCTTCCTCTTTCAGATTGAGTGCTCGCAATGCAACATGTGGCTTCACATGGTATGTGTTAGAAGCCCTTCAGCAGAAGGAAATTATATCTGCACATCCTGCTGAAAAATGTCTGCTGGAAGTTGACCGGTGCATTGCCTACACATGAAAGGAAAGGACAACTTGTACAAAATCCAAATGGCTGATAGGAAAATGTTTCACCCCCGATCTTGAAAGGATTACCTACTTCATTCAGGACAAACCTAACAAGCTAAATTCAATGTACATTGTCTTTTCTTATGTGATTTATTTTTGATTTGTTAACTGGGTAATAGGGGCAAAAATGTCAGTCTGTAGATGTGCAAAGCTGGGAGAGACCTACCCCAATTACCAGCTGTAATTAAAGAAATATGTGGTTCTACAAAGTATTTCCCGGGGGGGCTGAATACTTTTCTCTCCATTTTTTCAACTTCACAATTATATCAAATAAAATAACAAACTAAATGAGTGTGTGGTTGTAATATAAGAAGAAACTTAAATCTCAATTGAAATTGTTGATTCTACAGAAGAATATCATGTGACTGATATCTTATCAATATTATCAATACAATATTTTCAATGTATAAGCAGCATTTTGCTATTGTAGCCTTCGTAGTTAGTCAGGTGGGAAATAAAACTGCAATTCACTTATTTCACATACGGTAGGCCTACATTTGATTTATTTTTATATAGGGGAGAACGGGTAATCTGAGCCACGTTTTACATTTGCTCCCCTCTAAGGAAGCTAAAATGATTTATCACTCAAATTTATACGTTTCCCATTAATTCAGGATGTTTCCTAGAAATGGGCATTAGCAGAATTTTTAAAAGACAAAAGGCAGTGAAAATATGATTGTTTAAAAAAAGAAGTGTCATGTGGCTCAGTTTACCCCAGCTGTGAGGTAAACTGATCCACTTACTTTTTCCACTCTGAAACTACCATAACAACACATATTGTCACAGTAAGAATCCTGAAAGCTAGCCACACATTCCAGAACTAATGTTGGACTAGTAAAAGAATGATGGGGTTTGGTCAATTAAGCAAAGCAAATTTTCTTAACACTTGAAAGTAACTCTGAACAAAATCAAATACAACATATTATAATTCAAAAGGTTTTAATAAGATTCAAATGAAATATAGAACCAGTTAGATTAGAACACAGTCTGGGGGTCAGAACACAGGACCCTTAGAGCCAGCTAGTGTCTGGAGGGTCAAAGCATAGGAAAATCAGAACCAGCGAGGACAGCCTGGGACTCAGAACACAGGAGAAGACCCAACTGGATTATAACACCAGCCTGTCATACTCTACAACTAGGCCTACTCTACATTCCAGCCCTGAAGGTTACAGGGAAAGATGAGAAGGTGCTCTTTCCGTGTGGTTGCCCCAGGTCGTCTTCCTGGTGTATTTCCTTTGGCATGATGGCTTTTCTACATTGTGTATGACATTAAAATAAAACATATGTTATGTAATATTACATTAAAATATGTTTAAGACTAAACTTAAAGGCCTACTTCACTGGTTTGAATATGAAGGTTTATTGAATTCTGAGATCCTATGTAGGGGAAGGTGGGGTGATTTGTGCAACTTTTTACTCAAAGTGATTTTAAAGTGAGGCCTTGACAGTTATGTCTCCAACTCAAATATGTACATATATTTCAGGATGTTGTGCATCCCTGGCAATAAAAACTTTGGATCTGGAATAAACTGTTTAAGAAATATAGCTTTCGGAAAAAAGTTGTCTTGACGCACAAATCACCCCACTACGTGGGGTGATTTGTGCGTCATTGTGTCACAATGACAAAGTCACCATCATCATCTTTCTGGCCATCTGAACTCTCATCAGTGGTGTCGTTAAGTGGAATTAAGATGTCACTCTCTTCTGAGCTACTGTAGACAATCACTTTCTTTTGGTGACCAGCGTATACAGCCATGCCACTGGCACAACTCTCAGAAATGTACTTTGCACTAGTTGCTCCGTGCTTGTGGAACCAACTGCCACCTGACAAATGTGATTCCCCCTACATTTCTGCCTTTAAATCAAGGCTCAAAACCCATATGTACACCCTGGTGTTTCCTCCCCATTAACTATCTTACCTCTGCACTACTATCTGTGTTTATGTGGATGTATGGGCTTTACGTCTTTTATTTTGGTTATTGTTATTGTACCTTCATTGTTTACCTACTGAATGCACTATGTACAGCACTTTGGACAGTGCAAACTGTCATAAATGTGCTTTTATAAATACATTTTACTTACTTACTTACTTATAACTCACCCAGGCCCTGCGCACAAATCACCCCATCCCCAGAATTTTGGATAATAGGCATGATGCAGCAATTTAGGGTTGACATTGTGCTAACTATATAGACTCAAAGTGTAGCATACCAAAGCACTAAAACATGTGTCAAATGTTTTCAAACGTGTCTATAATTGTTCAGACACAATAATCAAAAAACCTTGATCATGGAAATTTTACTTTGAAAGGCAAAACACAGTTTTTTGAGCTTAAATGTGCTTATATCTTATTCCTTGTGTCTCCCTTCTTTACAGGATGAGTCAAATGGATGGCTCTTCTTAAATATGTGGTCACATTTCCAATTTCTTCCACGGTTTTCTAGAAACAAGGGGTTTTGCAACTTCCAAAATGCACAAATCACCCCACCTTCCCCTACTATAAATGTGCAATTTTTTTTTTAAATCGGTTCATTCTAGCCTGAGAAAAGGCAGAAAGAGTGTTTTTTTTTAACCCTATATGCACATTTATACTACATAGGATCTCAGAATTCAATACACCTTCATATTCAAACCGGTGAAGTAGGCCTTTAACTTGTGCCTCATGGTGGGGGAAAGTGAGACAGTGGCTCACTTTCCACCACAGCATTTGGCTCACTTTCCCCCACCACCACAATTTGAGAAAAAAACTACCTCTCTTAGCATTTCAGGCTAATCTTCAGTTATCAGCATCACATGGTTTCATATGTTGGTAGTTCATCAACACGTATGATAGAAGTTTTTCTACGTGAATACATTTGCTTTGGCACAACAGTTGATTAAGTTGACAGCAAGAACATTTACTTTTACATGCAAAATACCTATTTTGGTGAACAAAAACATGCTTTCCACAGCACCATGAGGTCCTCTCTTTCAGGGCCATGGGGAAATGAGAGGGGCTTGAAAACATATATCTCACATGACCACAAATGTTTTCCGTTGCCTAGATACAGGGGGTGGCTCACATTACCCGATGCCTCAGATTCCCCCGTTTCTCCCCTATAGTGATGAGAAAAGACTAGCACTAATTTTTGCCACAAACTTCGTAGCGTACCGACTAAGGTATTGACACAAAGTGTATGTACGCTGACAAGAGAAAGAAATGGGGTCGCTGGTTCGACTCTGACAGACAGACTATTTATCTTTTTTGGTTGGGGGCAAATGTAATGATCCAGATCAGGGCAACTGGTGACAGTAGGCTCGATGCCCGCAAACGTGAAATGATTAGGCCTACCTACAATATGTTCATGTTGTCCATATGAATCCGATCTAGGCTACTTAATATTAAGACTTCCATAGCCTACAGTTTGTTAGTGGAACAGTGTGAGGTAAGATTTGTGTCACACGTGCGTAACAGCAGGAAGTTTGGAGTCAGTTGTTGGCTTTGGGGCAACGTGTGGCGATCAGATTAATTTGTGGCAACACAGCGGCAAATAGCCTACCACCGATCGTGTTTAATATGCATCACCTGTAGGCCTGTTTCCCACTCATCACTATGATATTCTACATTACGAGGAACCGTCCAGATTATAAATGATTCTGTTTTTAAATCGGAGGACAGTAGCCTATACATTTAGAAAACTAACGCATGGGATAGGCTACTTTTCTTGTCATTATAATTTCGTACTGAATACATCTTATTATTCATGTTGTCTGCTTTGGTTATGTGATTGAAATAAGCTTATCATGATGTTTTAAAAATAAACCGACAAATGAATGCGACATAGAGACGAAATATTCCTGGTTTATTTGTTGGATTATCTGGTGACAGGTTTGTATAGGCTATGGCGCGTGTAGGTGACTGTGTCGATGCCTTGTGAAAATAACGCAAACCTAAATAAATTGATAGGCTGTGTGTGGTTGAATACAAGATGTTCTCGTCAGTTTGAAAAAGTTGGACATATATCGCTATTATATGGAACTACTTGAGAAGGGTCGGGGATTATTCTTCCATTCAGCGTTTTTAGTGAAATGTACAGTTTGGGGTAAAATAGCCTATTAGTGTCAAAAGTTAAGCGAAAAGTTGGCTGTGTTAGCTGTGGCTAAGTGTGATAGAACCAGTTTAATTTGTGATTACACTTGGGCAAATACCATTGTATTTCAGGCGTTTTTCTATCATCACTACAATGTGTTATTCACTACTTGGAACCACCGTCATTGCTTAGAACCAATGTAGATTTTAGCCTACATGGTCAAATTCGAGTATGAAGATTGAATGATAGTAGGCTATTGTTACTTGCTGTAGTTTGGTCTGGCTTTGAGAGAATAGGTAAATGTAGAAAACAAATGATCAGGGGCGTGCAGTCTTTCTTAAACGGATGCTATTTAACACTGTGGGTTTTAATCATAGGGTTTAAGGGGTTTGGAGAGCGATAGTTGAAGCAAGATATGGTGACACTTAGTTTGGCTTAAGACGCGATGGAGTGTTGATATGATTTTTTCTGTTTGCTTACTGACAGTAGTGCGCTTTGAGGTGCGTATTTTTGTTTGCGGTTGGTTTGAGGAGTAGCCTATATTTGTAATGACAGTGACAGTGTGGTTCATATATCTGTTATTTTGCTTTGTTGTAGGCCTATTTATTAGTCTGAGTGAACAGGTGAGCGTAAACAGTGGTGCTTGTAGGAAATTATGTACATGAGATACTGAGGGTGGGCCAGGTAGAGGTAGGTGCAGAGAGAGGTAAGGGAAAGCATAAGACAGAAGTCTAATATTTGAGTTTAATTCCTGACGTTTTGCTGGACACTGTGGAATGGATCTAGGGTTCTTGTGTTTCTGAGTGCAGTCTGTGGAAGTTCTACCACACTGGGTGTACTGTTCTTTTACTGACACTATTTCTGCACTGCTTGTGTTCAATAAAATCTCGTTTCAATGATCATTGTTGTTGTCTTTTCTTTTGTGATGCTCGCCTCTAGGACACAGAGCTTGTATTGCATATTTGAACTTTGATTTGAGACACTGTATGTGAAAAGCGTAAATAATAGATCATCATAAAACGTTGCCAGTTGATTACTTAGATTAAAAAAATATATTTTATGTATTCCAATTTTAACAGAAATGTTTAAATGAATATGCAACTTTGCTATAGGCCTTTATAAATGCATTTTCTAGGCTACATGTATTTCCAGAATAAATGTATCATAAATCAGTGATAAGAATTTGAGGTGTACAAGTGAATGTTGTAGAAAAAGAAAAATAACTAATGTTGAGATAATGTCCGTCAAAGATGGGAGAAATATACAGACGCAAACAGAAAAGGATTAGTCAAAGAAACACCTTGTAGCCTACATTTTTCGACCATTTATTTGTACTACACTATTCTGCAATTTGCTCATATTTGACATGCATTGTACTTTTATACTTCAATATTTGCCTATGTAAATATGGCAATACTATGTAACTTCGTCCGACTTTGTGGCACACCGTGTAAATTTTGTCCCAGCAAGTTTTTAATGAATGGGTAGATGAGCAGGGGCGGATCTACCGGGGTGGCATGGAGTGGCAACTGCCACCCTAAAAAAGCCTTGCCACCCCAGCTGCCACCCCAGTTGGCAGCGCCAAATTAAACATTTATTTTTGGCTGTTAAGAGACATTTACGAGCGCGAGTTTCAAATGTCCGACTGCAAGTGAATGTAGCCAGGTAATATTGCCCCACCCCGATCCCCGCGACCCACTCCCGAGACTCCTAACCGTTCCTAACGGCACTGATTTTGAATACATGGAAGGCGTGCAGAGACGGATCCAAACCTCTCTAGACTAACGAAGCAAGCAGCACAGGAGAGACTACACTCTCCAGGTATTACTGATCAATTGTCTATCTCTGAAAAAATGACAATAATGAGAAAAGAGCAGGGCTAATGGAGTTGTAGTTTTCCCTATAAAGTTAATATGCTGCTGTGTGGTGACAATGACTAGAGGTTAATAATAACATTAGGAACTCGTGAATGCCTCGGAAAAACTACAATAACGTTCACATCAGCGAAGATTGTGCACTACTGTAGGCTACTGATCCAAATTCCACAACTCATTACTTGTGTTACAGTTTAGTAGGCTACCATATTTATTCATTTATAGTTGGTTGCTCCACCTTAAGTCAGCCCAGGCAGGACAGGATAGTTAAGTTTCAGTTTCGTTTTTCATCTCAGTGTTGGACAGCTGTTCGCTCAGCTGAAGGGCTCGAGCCTCATGGAGCAGACAGCGCGAGTCAGTCTAAAAAGTCAGCGAGGATCACGCTCACAAATCAAAAAGCTAAATTATAAAATAAAGCTATCTCTTCCTCCCTCTGTCCACTGCACACTTAGTCACTAGTAGCTTAAAGGAAATACATGAGAATTAAAACCTCATTTTGCACTTTATTATTTTTGAAGATTTGAAGATTGCATGCAAGTAAAATACCACCAGCCACTACATTCTCAATGATAGACGTGAATAATCACTTCTTCTTTTTTTCTAAACCAATTTGTTTTTAACAATAGAGGAGAATAAATATTTGAAAGCAATACATAATGCATGATATTACTGCATTATATTCTATTCTATTGTTGTCACTGGGAACCTAAATTTTGTAAATTACTTTACATAAACTTGATGCAAACAAATTCACCAGAATGCAAGAAATGAAGTGATGAATGCTCAAAAAATTTCTGGGGGGGCACCCCCAGACCCCCCATTTAAAAGGTGTCCTAAACCAAGGTTTAATCATAACCTATACCCTTGAAATTCATTAATTATTTTGTTTAATTTTATCTATAGGCCTTTGTATAAGGATATACTTCCTAATTTTTATCACACTATTTTAAATTAAAGTCTTTGGTTGTGCTTATCAATTGCTCCTAATAACCAGTAGGCCTATTTCTGTGTTGGACATTACTGAACCTCTTCCCATTTACAGTGTGTTTAACAGGTCGCTGTTTGTGACCAAACATAGGAAAATGCCACACAATATTTTGATGAATGATTTTATCTGTATTGTATGTAAATTACTAGAATATTTGAATAACTTGATATTTGCACTCAAGTTAGACTGATGATTGAGATCTGATGGGAGTATCTCATATTAACACAGAGAAATACCAAAGACTCACTGTTAACTAAGTACTTATTGCAGCCCTATTTGCATAGCTTTTGAGCCCCATGCTGGTGTATTAGTGCAGGTGTTTGTTGTGAGGCAGGTAATGTAGTAATTATTCAGTAATAATAATCTTTAAAATTGTCTTGACACCTTTTATGTTTAAATGTAAGGCTTCACGCGTGCTACAATACATTAAGTATTATATTATTTGGTCAACATATCTAAATGTGGGGGCTTTCCCAAGTACATATTTATTTATATGGCTTTAATTAAATCGGCATACTGTATATACATCCGCCATAGGTTGCCACCCCTTAAAATCTCCTGCCACCCTCTTGCCACCCCATGAATATTTTTCTAGATCCGCCCCTGTAGATGAGATTGCTGGTTCGACTCCGACACAAATTAGTTTTCTTCCCCCCGCAGAAGACAAAAAATTGTTTATGTACTTTGGGACCAAACGGTTTATAGCATCATGTTTTAAAATAAACCGATAAATGAATGCAAAGAGAGACGATGTTTTGAATAGGTTTATTTCCGGGTTTTTAGACAAGGGGTCCTAAATAGACACGCCTACAAAACATCTGCAAATGCCACCAGCTACCCTGATCACCAGTTGATCTGACACACCGGTACAGTCCCGCAACCTGGCGGTCAAGTGGTGCATTACAAACAATATAAACAAGAAAGAGGGTCAATGGCTCTTGCACCATGTACACAACAGAATTTTTTTCGTGTACACGGTTAACCGTGACGTCATTGTCAACCGGGTAACTTTAATCTTTAGGTTATCTTTCATCACTCTTTTGTGGCTGTGACTCGAGCTCGAGCACGGCAACTCCCCGTGTGTGTGTGTTTGCGCCGATACACACACGCCGAGGACAGAGAGGTTGCGTTCCGAATCGCACACTCTTTCTTTTTTATATTCTACATACTACATCCGACGATAAAAAGAATCTAGTTATGATGCAGTAGGCATACTATTGGGACATACTTTTCTCTCTTATTTTATCATAACATTGCGCCTTGATCTTGCCTCTTGCTTTAATATCCGTCGCATCCCCGTTTGTTTTCATATGGAGGCTTCGTCGATGTTACGTCACTTCACGTGCGCACTGGATTGTGGGTCAGAATCGCCCAAATAGGATGCAGTTTTCAACACTAATAATCTTGGCCGCATGAAGTAGAACATCCGGGTAATTCTAACCATCCTAAATCTGGCCACAAGAATCGGGACATCCTAAATCTTTTTTCTACATACTATATAGTAGAAAGTATGCGATTCGGAACGCAACCACAGACTCGGCAGACTAGTTTTTATCCTCCCCCAATTAGTTTGTTAGTGATGTAAAATCAATGAATGCATGTTTCCAGAACATATTCAAAAACTTTGAAAAAAAGAACATTTAAAATTTGAAGAAAGACAAATTGTGAGAGAGCAAACATGACTGTGTGGTGGCCAGGAATTGGACAAGATATTACTAAAATGGTCAAAACAGTTCTGCCTGAGAAACAAACCTACTCAGAGGAAAGAGCCATTGATGACCACACCGCTGCCACACGGACCGTGACAGAAAATAGCAGCATAGGCTCAGAGCTATGCTCCTCCACTAGACCAATAAGCCTCCTTAATGTAGACAATAAAATACTAGAATCAGTTGTTTGTGAACCCTTCTGGGGCCGGTTTCCCGAAGCCTTCTTAACGCTACGTCATTCGCAGAGGTGGAAAGAGTACAAAAATATTCTACTCAAGTAAAAGTATGATTACTTGGATGAAATTTTAGTTAAGTAAAAGTAAAAGTACTAGTCTAAAAATCTACTGAAGTAAAAGTGAAAAAGTAGCTGATTTAAAATGTACTTAAAGTACAAGTTACTAGTTACTTTTTAACAGCGGGAGGGGGCAGGGGTCTATTCTGTGTAGGGCATTATATATATATAGTCAAGGGGATATAAATCTCAAACTAGCTTTGTTTAAATGCAACACTTTTACAAATTAAAGTGCACAAATTAAACAAATCATGTCACCACACATGTATGGATGTATACTGTGTCATTATACTTTAAATAAGCAAATATGGAGCAAATTGTCTGTTAATGTGGAATGGGAATGTAACCGGTCTACAGACCTAAACAGACAGCAGCTGCAGTTCTTATAATGTAATTGTGTATAATTGATCTAAACCGTGGAATTTGCTAGGTTAGGCTGCTCGATTTTGACAAAAATCATAATCATGATTATTTTGATTGACATTGTGTAATCACAATTATTAGACAATTATTCATTGATTTAAGAACTGCAACATGCACTTATTTAACATTTGAAACCATGACTTTTGACTTTAAACATATCCTAATTGAACTGAAAACAAGGAAAATGCAAATAGCCTAAGTAAAACATATTTTTTCTAATTAAATAAAATAAGTGTCAAAATCAAAATAAACCGTTGCAAATGTTGTTGATAGGGCACTTTTGCTAGCAAGAATGTGAGGGCATATTTTAATGTATATCTCATGGAGCTGGCTGGATAAGCAAGTTGCATTGTAGGCTACAGTGTTCTTAATTGATGACTGTTGTGGTGGCAAGAGTCAAGGAGCTTTAAACTTCCTGTTCTTTATTCCTTTATTGCTTGGTCATAGACCACTTGGATTCGACTTTAAGTGAGTAAACTAATTAGTCGTGATGTTTTGAGGTGCAGCTAGGTCGCATATGCCTTTTTTCTCTCTCTCTCACGGTCGCGCATGTCATCTGACTCGCATGTCCGCGCACAACATATCTTGCACATTGTTTTAGTCTATTACTTTTACCGTTCTTCTTGAGCAATAATTGACGTTCTGCCGTTTTCTGGAAGTTTTTCAAAGCTCCCGGCAACACGCACCGTCTCCATCCTACTCTGCACTGTTAAGGTGAAAGCTAGGTGAGGGAGGGGCCGATCGCAAGGCTGGATGAAAGGTTTGCTGCATTTAAAAGATCATGTCTTCACGTGCGGTACAATGACAGTTTAACAAGGATTATTTTGTTTTAATGATAGAGGGAAGCAATGTTTGTTGTTATCATTTAGTCGCATTGATCCTGTCGATCATTGTCTGTGTTAGTTTCCGGTATTGTGCCGTAAAAATAAAAGCCCCCCGTGATATTTCTTTTATTTTCTCTCCTTTCCCTATCTATTTTTTTTACTCAGTAACGCAGGTGATATAAAATGTAGCGAAGTACAATACTTCAAAATAAACATACTCAAAGTAAAAGTAAAAGTATAGGTTTTAAAAATCACTTAAAAAATTAAAAGTGCACGAAAAAACTACTCAATTACAGGAACGCGAGTAAATGTAATTCGCTACTTTACACCCCTGGTCATTCGTAACCCCTACTTAGAGTTCCTACTTAACATTTCGCCTGTTTCCTGAAACGTTCTTTGCTACGAATCTCTTTCGTACGTCATACGTTGGTAAGGTTGGTCTGGAGCGCCCTCAGAGCCTTCTTAGCTCTACCGTAGTGATGTTTCAGCTCTCACTTGTGTCATTTAACTAATAAATCTGACTGTATTTCATATCAAACGGACACAGCGATGACTGTATTTAATAACAAACTGCTAAAAACGATACAACTGTTGTCTATATAGTGTGTATCACGTATATTTATTTATTTAAAGTAGGCTATTTGATATTTTAGCAGAACACCATTCAATCTGATTCACAAAGTGTTCAAACTATATGAACCAATACTTCTTAGTCATCTAACTGACTTGCATTAACTGAATGGATGCGATGTCCGTCAATATGAAAATACTTTATATGTGATTGCCTGCAGTCGGATCTTTTTTATCAGTTTGATATTTAATACAGTCATCGCTGTGTCCCTTTGATAAGAAATACAGTCAGATTTATAAGTTTAATGACACAAGTGAAAGTCCCTGCGATCGCTGTGGCATCGCCAGAGATACAGACCCCCACATTCCCTTCCGTTAAAGCACCATGCGTAAAACGGACACGAGTGACATCCCTGTTGCGCATGGAACTGCCACACATTTATTGAAGAAAATAATTGCTGGAAACAATTGTTATCTTAATCTCCTCCGCTATTTCTATATTTTCTGTATCTTTTTTAAAATCAGTATAGGCTATGGTAGTATGTTCGACCATGGTTAACACTAGAACCTCCGCACTTTGTTCCACACGGCTCGTCCGGCTCAGCTGACAAGCAGCCGGGCAGAGTGCGTCTGATCCTCCGCCTCAAAACATGTAAACGTGTGAAAAAAATTATTAATAATCAATTAAAGCTTACCTTAAAATAAGTGTGCCATCTTAATGTTTATCGTATGTAGGATTGTAGCTCATTTGAACGCTGTTTTGGCTGTCTGTTTTTATTGATAGTCTATTGGCAATATTATATTTACTTTCAGTTTCCTTACTGACCCACCACGAAACTTGATTAGTGTTCTTAAAGATACTTAGATAATAAAGCAAGAGGTCCAAAACACCGATGATGATTAAACAAACTAATGTATGACTTTATATTACACTAGAAATGCACGGGTAGATTTGATTATGCAGCATATAAAGAGAACGCTGGCGCTTCTAGTGTTAAATAAATGTTTCGGCCTAGAAGGATTTTTTAACAATCTTTTATTCGCGAAGACTGCAATACGTTTTATAATATAGCCTAGTGTTGTCATGCAGCTGCGCATGAAATGAGCAGGAAATGGTAAATCGAACTCTGAGCAACCGATTTCAGCAGTGTACGAACGACGTAAGGAGTGTTTCTCTAAGAGACCATTCGGGAACCACCGCTACAGAGGTAAACAACTTTGATAAGTCATAACGTAGGAGTCTTCGTAGCTCGCTAAGAGAGGACGTTATCGGGACACCGGCCCCTGTCCTGTGAACCTGCTGGGTAAAAGCTCTAAAGAACTGCCAAATATTGCTAAAAACAACCATTTGATAACAAATGTATTGCTGTCTTGGAGAAAGCTTTCTAAAATATTCCATAACACTCATCCTCTTCGCTTTATAACAACATTGACAGATAACCCTGAGCTTTCCCCACTGGGAAGTGGATCAGATTTCACACTTTGGCAAAAAAGCGGGTGTTGTCAGGGTATTTGACCTTTTTGAGAATGGGAAATTTAAGACATTTGAAGCACTGAAATCTCAATATCATATTCAAAATAAAGACTTCTATAAATATTTACAGGTCAGACACTTTCTGTATAAGATAAACAATTTGCTGGAAACCCCACACAATTTTAATCCGTTAGATTTTTTCTGAACTTGCATGCTTAAGAACATCATTGTGTAATTTGCTTAACTGTGTAATAGAAGATGATGCGTGGGATGAGATCTTGCGATTGCCTTCCAAAATTTAAATTTTTAACAGATATAAAGAGTCACAATATAATATTCTAGTCTATAGAAAGGCATTGCGAAAGCACAGGAGCCAAAGTCCTACTACGTGCAAACTGAGCAGGGCACGGTCGCCCACAGGAACAGGAGACATATCCAGGAGGTGCCACAGTCATCAGTGCCAGTTACAGCACAAGGGACTAGTGAGCTAAACCATGACTCTTCTTGTGGCACGGGTTCCACTCCGATGTCTCTTGTTGCCCCTGTCACTCCAGCTACAGTGGTACCCACCAGCTTGCTGTTTTCTCCAAGGAGTACCTTGGCTGGGAGAGAAGTTTGAACTCCTGTCAGGTTCAAGGACTATGTTTCAAAGTAGACATGTCTATCTTCTTTGATGTAAATGTGCAGCATGTTGACATTTTTATTTTCAGGTTAATGCAACACCCTCTAAAAAAGGGGGGGAGGAAAGTGGGGTGTGAGAGACAATAACGTTTATAAGAAATATGGAAAATAGTACAGTTGTAAAGCAATATACATGATGTAATTGTGTTTAAACATTGCAACAATTTCCAATTGTTATTTTGTCATACTCAACCTTTGTTAAGAAGCTGCATCATAATATTTGTTTATTAAGCCTGTTGGGCAAACTTACTAAGAGGGGAGATGTGATGCAAGTTGATGTTAGCCACTAGAGGGCGTTACAGGCTCTTGTAGGGAGTTCAAAGGTTATTGACCTATGTCTTAAAGGTGCTTGTCACTACACGATCTGAGGAGCCTGCACGATATGAGGACCGCATGCACAGAACGGCCGCCATCTTGGAAATCCCGCAATCGCCTAGGCAGAGCGCCCTCACCCCCTCCCCCTCCTAAAGTTCCCCGTGAGCACAAACACACACACACAAAGTCCGTGGATCAGCGGCCCCTTAACTGAATTTAATTCCAACATGTAATCAGTAGCATGATTAATTGTTCTATCTTCATAACAAACAAAATTTCATGAAAACCGGTTCAGAATTGAGCGAGTTACAGTCTGTTTTTAGTGCAGTCTGTGGCTCTCTAAAACACTTTGAGCTAAGCGGGTTGTCAACGATGGTGGCCATTTTGCGCATGCGCACCTCATATCGTGCAGGCTCCTCAGATCGTGTAGTGACAGTGCTGTAAGCTGAATGGTTCTTTTAGCTAACTTCCTGTCAGTTACTGCAGTTAGCAGTACCCTCGCTTGTCCCTACATCACCACATTAATGCACTGCGGTCTTCAAGCATAAAAACCATCAAAACAGACATTTGGAAGGATTTTTACCTGCTCCGCCATTGTAGGCGCATACACATTCACCCATCTGTTGCTCTGGCATGCACCGGCAGTGAGACCATGGAGTGTATATAGTATGGTAAATGGTAAATGGACTTGTATAGCGCTATATCTCCGTTTATCACAGACTCAAAGCGCTTTACATTGTTTTTTGTACACATTCACCTAGTCACACACACACATTCATACACCGATAGTAGCATCTACCACACAGGGTAGGCTTAGCACTAGGGTGCTATGCTAACTAAGCTAACTATCGGGAGCAATTCGGGGTTCAGTGTCTTGCCCAGGGACACTTCGACATGTGGCGGGGAGACGGGGGATCGAACCTCCGACCCTGCACACCAGAGGCGAACTTCCTACCCACTTCGCCACTGGCGCCCCATATATAGTATATATAGTATAGCATATATATATATAGTATATATGAGTGAGACGCGTGTCGGTTTGTAGCGTTCTCTCTTCTGATTGGATACAAATTTCGGGATACAACAATACGTTTATTTGCCGATTACATGCAAAGCAGCTGACTGAGAGATCGGCTTTATGAAACGTGCACATCATGTAAGTGATCACTGTATGAATAAAGAGCGATTTTACACTTATATTAACATAAATAAACCGCTTACTTCACCTTTAAAGAGACACATGTTGTTGAGCTCAGTATGCAATGTCCGTGTATGACTTCGAGCTGGAATATTAAACAGTTAACTCTACAGCATGAGTCCTGGAGTTTATCATAACCACTAAGTAAGGATTCATGACACCTACTAATATTCTTCGGAGACGTGTGTCATAGTCCCCCAAGGTTTCATGAGAAATCTGGTGTCAATACAGTGAAATTTGAGGAAGTTGTGGTTAAAACCCTGTTTTTCAGTTTATATTCCCAGGCAGATTTATAAAATTTGAGTCAGTTATAAAATATATCCAGTGAATCTGAAGTGTTGTGTAGTGTATTTCATAATGACACATTCTAAGATTACTGATAATCAGGAGATTGCTTAATTATATGCAGAATTAACGAAGGAAAACCAGAAGAAGAACCCTCTCTCTGTGTGTGTGTGTGTGTGTGTGTGTGTGTGTGTGTGCGTGTGTGTGTGTGTGTGTGTGTGAAGTTGAGGCCGGAATGCTGGCTGTTTAGGTTATGGGTCTGCAGGGGAAAACAGCCGTTAAATCACGTTCAGCTAGTGTATGTTTTAGAAGGATTTAAGAGCCAGAACGGTTCATGTAGCGGTCAAGGGCTCTAGACGTACAAGGTATGTATCTTTTTACGAGCCTGAACTAGAGATGCATCTGAGTCTACTCAAACAAACTCAGGAAAACGTGTAGAACTAATGCTAATTTATAGGACAACTGTCCACCCGTGATGCTGCAAAAGCACATGGGCAGACATCTTGGCGACATGCCTTGCAGGCCAGAGGATGATGCTGTAAGAAAGTAGGCGGTGTCCCAGATGGTTCAAATTCACCAATCAGACTGATTAAGGACAGATCTTAGCGAGGGAAACGGACCAATCAGGCATCACATTTGGGGTTAAAAAGAAGCACACACGGACAGAGAGGAGGTTGGAATAATGGAATTGGCGAACCGGGCATGGCCAGCCTGGTCTGACACAGGCGCTTGGTTATTTTATCCTAATAAAATACTTTATCCACCTCAACTTACCCTGTCTCAGCAGATTCATTCTATTTCTCAAACTAACACCTTTTATGATGTACCCCTCAGAAATATACTACAGTTGCTTGAAAGAAGAGATGAAAAACCAATTTAGCTCACATCTTGTATTGATGACTCATTATTAGGGCTGTCAAAATTAACGCGTTAACACAAGGTGATTAATTTCTGGAATTAACAGAGTTAATTTTTTTAATGCATGCGCAGAATGATCCGCCCCTTACATCCCACCGGCTCTGTACTACAGTCATCTAACATTGTAGCTGACCCAGGATCAGTAGCTGCGCGCAGCCAAAGATAGCAGCACGTTAGCCCGTGCCGTGTTTTAAAGTTTTAAACTGCTAACGGTCACGTCTGTGTCGGGGGCATAGATAGTATAAAATCCCGACATCAACTGCCCCGGGTGGCAGTTGATGTCGGGAGCAAAAGGATGAGAAACATTGTCCGCTCTGTTCAGAGCCCGCGAGGACACAAACGTCTGCAGTTTTTCAGAGGTATGTGTGATCAGACATCAACATAACGTCGGCTTCCAGGTACACATGAACAGTCCCCTAGGACGTGGTCGCGTCTACAAACGCAAGCACGCACATGCACACGCACACACACACAGGCCTGCACACCGCGGACTGTAATCAAGTTGTATTTAAGAATGCACAACCTATAGGTTCACCAAATAAATGGCATTCTATAGCCTATCCTATATTTGCCCAAAGACATAGTAAAGAGACAGACCAATTGAAGTATGGTTTGGTTTGAATTTATTTTCAATATTAAAACCATAATTTGGATTTTCAATTAATAAACATAGCCTACTAATTTTAAATGTGCATATCCACCTTCTGTCATTTATCTTTCCGTTCATACGACAATATACAGTGAAAATTTTAATTTTTCGGGCATATTTCGAATGGTAAAATTAATCGTGATTAATCCACAGAATCCTGTGATTAATCTGATTAAAATTTTTAATCGTTTGACAGCCCTACTCATTATATAATCATTTTCAACATCTTACTTATACGTAATAGTTTCATAAAAAGGGTCATTCTTGTTTAATGTATAAATTAACTTGACTTAAACCAAAAAGTTACTAAATGTTACTAATAATAAGATGAGCATGACAATAATTCTGTTATTTTCTATAATTTCGACAGGTTCTTATACAATTTGCAAGATGGCGGTGGCAAAACCCTAGCATTGCTCCGCCCGCATACCTACTTCCGCTCAATTTTAATTTCACTTCAGTAGTCTGTCTGGGGCTGAAGTGTATTCATGGGTTCCTTCTCCAGCCAGACTTTTGGCTGAACAGAGCGAGTGGCTGAAAATGATGACGTCGAAGTCGCGCTCCAGTTTCAGTTGAATGCTGCGTTCCTTTATACTCGGAACTCGGAAATTTCCGACCTGTCTGTGTTCCAGTGCATCTGCTCGGGAAAGTATGGTTATGGACGCCTACAACCTTTCTCATCCAAATAACTAAACGTAAGGCTCTAGCTTGTTACCGTTGCCAGGTACCGGTCGATACATAGACTGCAATATGTACTGAAGTCGGAAATTTCCGAGTTCCCTGTACAACTGGAACGCACCGTCAGAAGCTGGCTCACGACCAAACGTTATGCGATTGGTTGGCTAATCCAGAGTGGCAGTGGGCAGATTAATACGATTTCGACTTGAAAAGGTCTAATCTAAATGAAAAGCTAGTATCAAAAGGTTTATTAGTTATGTCCTATCAAACCCATATTAACCAACTTGTAGCACAATGCTTAAATTGTCTATTATTCCTTCATAAAGACGACTCTCCGTTCACCACAGTTCCTACAAGAGACGCGAACCCCGTCCTCTTTGTTTAATAGCGCTGGATTTACCCTCTTTACCACCTGAGTTTTACATTTATCGAAAGTATAATATTCAATATATACCACTGTGTTGAAAAGTGTCTATTTTATCAGAGCCACCTCATCCTAGGATGAGGCCGACCTCCTCTAAACTATTAACCCTTTCTAATATTGCTTCTCAAAATACTTCTCTATGTTTTAGAATAAAGATTTCAATTCGCAAGTTATTGTTTGTAAGTTGTACGTAACTTAGTCTGTAAACCACCCTTCTAATAGAATAGAACAGATATACTATTTTCAGAATATAAACATCTAGTTTAATCTGGGAAGGTATTTATAACCTATTCTTTTATTTTTAAAGATTAGGTGTATCAACATATTCTCTCCTTACAGAGAGGTTAATTGTATGAGGTTGTGTGTGTTTTAAATCAGTAATGTGCCGTTGTGTGGAATCAAAGTACTTACCTCCCCAGGGACGAAACCATCTCTTTGAAGAAAAAACCCTATACCTAAAGTCCTTCTGTTCCAGTTATAAACTAATTCACAACTGAGGCTTTACAACATTTAAGGGATTTTATTTACAAAATACAAGAGAGTATAGGTAGAATACATAAAATGGACAAGAAAGGAAAAGAAAAGAGATTGTATGCCTATAACTCATTCAAATAGAGTTATTTTGACTTGGTTCTCGTTTCTAAATTTGTTGTAGCTCGTGAAACAATACCCCAACACTTGCATGAGTGCCGGTAAGTATTATCTTAAGCGCTACGAAAACTTTGTGTCGTACAAGAGGTTAGACAGATACCTTTGCCGCGCCTATTAAAGAAAGGCATATCCCATTGGCTAAGGGTTCCACAGAAGTATCTGTCTATTTTCCTGCAACTCAGTACGTTTTCCTATTTATAAAAATTCTTGATCAAGTCATTATTAGTGTCAAGAGGTTCAAAGATGTGTTTTTAAAAGACTTTGCCTCTAAGTACTTCGAAGTCCAAAATCTTTCAGAGTATTTTGGACTCACAAAGTCTTTCTAAGTTTTTCTTCTGCCTCCATGGTGGGAGACAGAGAGAGCTGGAACAGAGTAGTGTCTGCAAAAAACGGCCCCAAAAAGCCCTGTCCTGCTCAAAACTTGCTGTTATATAGTGACTTGAAAAACCAATGAGACTTGTGAGAGGGAGGAGTGAAAAAGACACAGCTGCACGGGGGAGCCCCGGTAGCCCCCTCCCTCTACTCTTTCCTACTGTATGGCCATATAAGGTCCTTCCCCCTACTCACTTCCTATGGCCCTATGGTCCTCCCCTTTCTATTCTGTTTCATTAAACATTTCCTACTTTTACTTATTGACAAAAAGAGATACAAATGTCACAATATATGCACAAGTAATAAGTTGCATCAAGGTCACCTCACTCCACACCCTCTCATGTCACTTATTACTTGTAAATAATCAACCATCATCCAGATATCAAATACCCTCATCATAAAATGAATAAATAAAAAAATAATAAAAAAAAAATCATATTTTTTTTTTTTTTCCAAACAGATCTATAAAAATAACAATAAATCACAGGCACCCAGAAAAAGGAAAAGCATAAACGTAATAATATAGTAATTATAACATTCATAACGGTAAAATCCAATTCAGAGAGCATTAAACACAACACCAGATCAAAAAGTAAAAATAAGTAAGTGACGGATTACCAAAAACCTATTCAAATAAAAAACAAAAGGTAATATAAGCAACCTCAAAGTGTATACACAATACTAAAAGACTCCCCTCAGTTACATAGGCCAATACAACCATGACACAACCGTACAGATGAAGAAACATTTAGCAAAACACATTAGAGTACACCAGTAAGAAAACCATGACATCCTGACACCATTCAGAGTAAAGAGTTCATCAGACAGTACAATCAAAAGTTCATAAGTTTGCAATGTCCAAAAAATGTAAAAACAGTCCCACGACGATCTTAACTTTAAAAAGAGTATCCTCAGGCCTTTTGAGCCCCTTCTTCAATCACAGAGTATGTAGATTAGTCAGTATTTGAGTGTCTGCTCAATATGCACGATGGCAACCCCTGTCCCCAGGTTTACACACTTTGATATCTTTTCCAAGCTTAGCATAAAGGACATCTTCCCAACAGTCCCCAGAACGTCTGATCTTAGAATAGAACACCTGCCCCTGGCCCACATCATAGAAGACTTGTCGCGCCCAGTTGAGAGCGCAGGAAGACAGGCAGATGCAGAAAGGCCCACTGCATGACAAGAATGACGCCACAGCAGGATAGTTGATGGGCCCCAACCGACTGTTAGGAGTGACATGGACCTCAGCACTCAGCAAGGGAATGATTATTCCCCTCCAGGAGACATGGTGTATTGCACCCAGATGGAACAGGAGATGGTCAGGTTGGAGGTGTCACAGCCTGGGCCGTAACTATCAAGTCACGCCTATGTGTTAGAGGTCTAGCAGGCCCAGAAGCCTCCCAACTTCTTCTACAGACTAAAAGTCTACAAACGGTTGTGATATAATAGGTTACTCAATGTAAGAGGAAAATGCAATTCACCAATTTAAGGCTGCTGATAAAGTTGTATTTAGGACTTTTAGAAAGGATCCTATTGATTCGTATTGGAATATAGAGAGCCTAATGCTTAGTGAAGAGGCACTACAGCCATCTGTGATAAGGAGAGTGAGAATGTCTCACCATCGAAAACTAAAAGAAAAGTAGCAAATCAAACTTAAGTAATCCATCAATAAAATAAAGATAAAAATAAAGATAGAAACTGGTGTTATGCTCGTATGCTATATTCATAGGGTACTCACATAATATCAGATAGCAAAACTAAAATCTTTCTATAATAGAAAAGAATACGTGAACAAATCACTCACAATTTCAGTAGTAACAAAAATGAACAGTGAAACTAATATCACTGGTATAATCCTTTTATCATTTATTTCTTCATCTAATTCAAAATTTCAAACTATAAATAAAAACATCTAGGTAAAAGGCACTTAGACAAGCCCTCAGATTTTATTTCAAAGGCTGAGATTTGCAATAGATTTCAGGTTTCTGGGTATCTGTTCCAGACATGCAATGAAATAAAAACTAAAAGCTGATACTCCATACTCCTGTTTTTAGCCACTAAGGTAAAACAAACATAATAACTTATTCTCCCAAAGGCACACATCTTTAATTAAGGCGAATCACCCCATGTGAATAGGGATTTTTCCCTGTCTTTTAAACCAAAGATTCCAGATGTTGGATGAAGCCAGATTTAGAACTTTATTTTATGTTTACCACATATTAGTCTTTAAAGATTTTACTTCACAGATTTCAGACACAATTTCCTTGTATTTAATAAATCAAAAAATACTATGTAAGCCTACGTTTTAGAAATGCACCTTTGGCATGTTTTCAGGAAGAAAATGTATCATATATCAGACTAACAATATATAAACAAATGCTTATGTAAAACTTTCAAAATAGGGCAATGAATGACACTGGGAAGTCTAGTAGACGCCAGTGGTTTAGAAGCCGAGACATTTTATTCAGACTCGGAGTATTGAAAAAAAAACTTGATCAGTGAAAACGGCCGTCAAAATAAATAAAATAAAAATAAAAAACGTGAATTTTACTGGTAATCACCGAATTTATCTACAATAATTTATTGAATTAGGACCTATACCCCTCAACACCGCTGCTTAACATATAAACTATGCTATGGCATAACAAACATTTTCATCCACACACTAATTAAAACGTGATACATTCATTACAAGCCACTGTGGCTGTAGCCGCAGCACTCTCCCCTCTGTCTCCCTCCCCCTCTCATGCGCATTAACAGACTGTGTCTCTCCGCCTTGATCGGAATCTTTTACACGCCTTTAACACTTCTCCCCTTCAAAATGCAATCATCTAATGTCCGTATCCACATAAATCATTCTTTATTTTGTGTTAGTTTGGAATATTTTCGGTGTTTTTTACCATTTTATTTTGTGATTTTCAAACTACCCGCGGCAAGCAGGTCCCGTGATGCCTTCTGGCGAATCAAATCATACGCGCACCAGTCAAACAGGTTGCGCTCACTGCACCAAATCACTCCTCACACTTTCACTATTTGTTACTAATCAAAAGCAAATGTCCATATTTTGATCCTATAAGATTATACTTGAGATACAGAGCTTTCTAATAGTACCATGGTTATTAAGAGTCAGACAATGGTCGCGCTGCTGTATGTTACGTTAAAATGCTCACTTTTGGCAAAACCTTGAAGCAAAACTCAGACGCAAGGAAAAAAAAACATTAAATTAAGCTGAAGCCATATTATTTTGGATTTCAGTTTTCACACTCAGCTGGAAAAACAAAAAAATAGCTGAGAGGAAAAACCTTCTACGATAGAAAAGACTGTGATTAAATAAACAGACTAAGATAAAAAGAAAGAATACACTAGACTATACTAAAGTAAAGGCAACTTGTAAAAAGTTAAAGTTTTAAACTCAAAGAGCACACGCACCAGCTGTGTCTTCAAAGATCAGCTCAGAGTGTGTAGGAAGGAAGGAAGACGCCATAAATATGGCCACTACTTTTTAGGGCTACTATATGGTCTGTATTTCCCCTAAGGTGTGAATTCCCAGGCACAGTCGGTGGGAACCTGCAAAGGTTTTTCTACCCACGGTTTACTTCTCTTCACACTCTGAGATCAAATGTACAAATGTATTAAACATCTAAATAAAATAAAGATAATAAATCGGTCCCCAGGGCAGACAATATTCCACACGGCATTGTGTAATGTATATTGAGCTAAAAAGAGTTCAACACTGAATCAAGGAAGAATGAAATAAGGTGTCTCCACTTTATTTAATTTCTGAAAGGAGTATTCTCAGTCGTATCTTTAACTCATCAACCAAACACAGTGTTGAATCTCTTAACTCTTGTGTTGTATGTGCATTTTGGAAATGAGAACAAATTTCTCTTTTAAAATGAACCACATCTTATGTGTCCAGTAAGTTCTACAAAGTTTGTGCACCAGAGTAACTTATCGAGGCCATTTCGATGGTCACTCTGGTGTGTGCATTTTCTTACTCTTGATGTAAAATCAAAGTTCTCTAGCCATAGGCTATTTAGGCCTTTCTATTCCTATTTCTCGGTTACCAATAGACTATCCTGTCTGACTGCTTTAACAATCATTTTTAGAACATCTACTTCTCTCATTAAAAACCCAAACCATAAAACCTTAAACCTATATTAAATAGATTACTTCACCTTTGTAGGCTAAATGACAAAGATTGTTTGTGAATATTTTGCGAGTAGTTCTACTGCGCTAATTTCAAACTGTTTCTATACTGACTCACTGTTAAAGCTTCAGAGCCGTCTCTGCTCTCTGCTCTCTGAAAAAAAACATTTTCTTTCTCTACGAATGTTTAATGAAAATAAATGCCTGAAAGACTCCCACTAACGGTCATGAGGTTTTTAGTGTGAGCGCAGCAAGTAGTAGTGTAAATGGAAAGCTTTGTCTATTTTTACCATTTTTAAATCCACTAAAACAGAAGACATGCCTATCTAGTGCGCTTCATGTGAAAAACTATATTCCTGTTTTTATCTGCTTCAAAATAAAAGCCTACTTACGTTTGCTATTAATCATGCTTTTTAATGTGAAGGCGCAAAGGAAATGCCCCGTTTGCACGCAGTCGCTAACTTTTCGGTGGTAACATAGAGCGCACTATTTAAAGTGAGAGCCGTGCCTGTCCCGTTTACAAAATTTAAGAGTTTGTTTAAGTGTTAAAAACCCATCGATCACACATTTATCACCATCTAAATCAGCGGATGGACTCAATAACTTACTCATATAAGTTGATTTTGAGCTCTCAAAGCTTTCTTACTGTAATCTAGAATTGTTTTTTTTTTTTTCTGACAATTTGGAAAACCTTGGTGAAATGGTTGTCACCTCTGCTCTCCCGTTTATGACTCCCGGGGTGCAGACTCCATTTTGATTTCCCTGGGTGCTAACTGCATGTCTCTCAAAATGGAGGAGAAGGAGAAAAGGAAGAATTACCCTCTCAAAAGTCCCTATTTAGAAAATAAATTAGGCTACTACCACAATGGTTTTCATCGGGCATTGGTACAAATAGTTTAACATGTAAATCTATGTGTACCATTAAAATAGTCAGAAACTTTAAAATCTACTATTGTTTCGTGTAAGAAAAAAATGTATTTTTAAAGCCTTGTAATAGCACAAGATTTAACATAAGAAATCTATGCCTATTCTTAAAAAGGTTTCTCTCTCCTCTTGTGGAAGCCGTATAGCCCCTCTCTCTCTGTTTGCCTCTTCAGACAGAGTTAAACCGCATTCATCCTTAAAGAGGACCTATGATGCTTTTTGACTTTTATGACCTATAAACGTTGTTATGATGATTCATAGTCATGCTTAACCATACTAAATTATCAAATAATGACTTACATGCATTTCGACATATTCCCTGCTGACCGTCTGGGGTGTCTGTGCAGAGCACTAAACACTATTCTAGCCAGTCGAGAAGTCACGTCTTCAAAGCGGTCTACCCTTTCATAATTTGTGATGTCGCATAAAACTTTGTGATGTCTCCACGCGGATTTTTCCATGTATGGTAATGCTGTCACTTCCCTGTTTGCGTCTGCCTCGCGCCCTTATAGGTCCATGCTCGCGCTTCCCGCCACTGAAAGTGTTCCGGAAGGAAGGTAACCAATCACAACGGAGTGGGGTTTGCAGGAGGGGGGGAGGGGAGCGGAGATGGCCGAAGCACACACACTCAAGTGTTGACAGGATGTGCTGGATCGCCAAAATAAGAGAAAGAGCTTCCCGAAAATCTACATAGTTTTTTGTGATGTGATTCGTGTCAGGTTGCTCTATAGCAGTGTAAAACAAGAAATTAAGACCAGAAAAGTAGCATAATAGGTCCTCTTTAATTGTAAAGTAAGCTACAATCTAGCCACTAAAAAACAAATGACGGGTGAGTAAAAGTGAAACACCTTTACTATATATGGTGGTAACAAGCCTTTTAATTCCTTTCTTGGATCCCTGAGTCGTACACTAATTTGATCAGATTAACTGGACTTTCACCTGTTCTGGACATCGCCTTTTTCGATTCCAGTGAGAAAGGGGAGGTATTATATACTTATCTTTTTAAATATATCCTACCGCCTGGCTTCGATTATTACAAACTAATAACCACAAGTACTTGTAACACCTAAACGTAGTACGCAGAAACAATTGAACTATCTACTAAATCCCTTTCTGTCTACTTTGAGTTTTATCTCAATCAGAAAGCGCTTTTTTACTGAACCTAGCCTATAACATCTTTGCTAAACAGTTTTAATCTCCCCATTTTAAACAGACGATTCCTACTTTACATAAGAAAGCCGGCCGAGTTTTTAGAGGAAAACCAAATAGCCTCCTGTCCAGTGTATTAGTTACTAGATTTAAGTAAAGCAGAAAAAACAAAAAACTTAATCTCCAATTGTGCTGGTTCGTGCGTTATATTTTTATTAAAGGAAATTTAACGCAAATTGGAGACACGTCGTATTTTTATTCCTTCTGGCAGACATTAATTATTTCCTCGGCTTGTTTTCAGGTCCTTGTATTTTAAGCTCGGAAGAAAGTTATTTCTCTATCCCTTGTATATATATATACACACAGTTATATGAAACTAACTATCTTACCAAGCCCCACGGTTCTGGGCGCCATAATACGATTTCGACTTGAAAAGGTCTAATCTAAATGAAAAGCTAGTATCAAAAGGTTTATTAGTTATGTCCTATCAAACCCATATTAACCAACTTGTAGCACAATGCTTAAATTGTCTATTATTCCTTCATAAAGACGACTCTCCGTTCACCACAGTTCCTACAAGAGACGCGAACCCCGTCCTCTTTGTTTAATAGCGCTGGATTTACCCTCTTTACCACCTGAGTTTTACATTCATCGAAAGTATAATATTCAATATATACCACTGTGTTGAAAAGTGTCTATTTTATCAGAGCCACCTCATCCTAGGATGAGGCCGACCTCCTCTAAACTATTAACCCTTTCTAATATTGCTTCTCAAAATACTTCTCTATGTTTTAGAATAAAGATTTCAATTCGCAAGTTATTGTTTGTAAGCTGTACGTAACTTAGTCTGTAAACCACCCTTCTAATAGAATAGAACAGATATACTATTTTCAGAATATAAACATCTAGTTTAATCTGGGAAGGTATTTATAACCTATTCTTTTATTTTTAAAGATTAGGTGTATCAACATATTCTCTCCTTACAGAGAGGTTAATTGTATGAGGTTGTGTGTGTTTTAAATCAGTAATGTGCCGTTGTGTGGAATCAAAGTACTTACCTCCCCAGGGACGAAACCATCTCTTTGAAGAAAAAACCCTATACCTAAAGTCCTTCTGTTCCAGTTATAAACTAATTCACAACTGAGGCTTTACAACATTTAAGGGATTTTATTTACAAAATACAAGAGAGTATAGGTAGAATACATAAAATGGACAAGAAAGGAAAAGAAAAGAGATTGTATGCCTATAACTCATTCAAATAGAGTTATTTTGACTTGGTTCTCGTTTCTAAATTTGTTGTAGCTCGTGAAACAATACCCCAACACTTGCATGAGTGCCGGTAAGTATTATCTTAAGCGCTACGAAAACTTTGTGTCGTACAAGAGGTTAGACAGATACCTTTGCCGCGCCTATTAAAGAAAGGCATATCCCATTGGCTAAGGGTTCCACAGAAGTATCTGTCTATTTTCCTGCAACTCAGTCCGTTTTCCTATTTATAAAAATTCTTGATCAAGTCATTATTAGTGTCAAGAGGTTCAAAGGTGTGTTTTTAAAAGACTTTGCCTCTAAGTACTTCGAAGTCCAAAATCTTTCAGAGTATGTTGGACTCACAAAGTCTTTCTAAGTTTTTCTTCTGCCTCCATGGTGGGAGACAGAGAGAGCTGGAACAGAGTAGTGTCTGCAAAAAACGGCCCCAAAAAGCCCTGTCCTGCTCAAAACTTGCTGTTATATAGTGACTTGAAAAACCAATGAGACTTGTGAGAGGGAGGAGTGAAAAAGACACAGCTGCACCTCCCCTTTCTATTCTGTTTCATTAAACATTTCCTACTTTTACTTATTGACAAAAAGAGATACAAATGTCACAATATATGCACAAGTAATAAGTTGCATCAAGGTCACCTCACTCCACAAGATCCAATAGTTTTAAACTTCAACAGACACCCGCCTCCAAGTGAGTGAACGTTTGCCTATTACAGCAGTTCCAGACCTTGGCTGTGTTCGGAAAGCCATACTAACGTCCTACTCATAGTCATTTGAGTATGTGACGGTTTGGTATGCGAGTTTGGGTATGCGAGAAATTCCCAGATGAGTACTAACTTCCGGGAAGATTTTGGGTATGAATCGATTGTATACTTTTCCTACTCAACCGCCCCACAATGCACTGGGTCAATTCTACCCGCCCAGGAAAATGAAATATTTTCGAGCAAGTTGCTAGGCAACAACATTGCTTGGGGTCCGCGATCTGACAACTGTACGTGCAGTCATTCATAAACTCTTACAATAGATAAGAGATGATGATCAATACCTGAAATGAGAGTTAGTAAGTGAAATGAGTGATGTGAGTCTGATAGTGGAGAGAGATCAGAACAGATCGCTGTTCCACACACCGCGGCTCGTCCAGCTCAACTCACAGACAGCTGAGTGTAGGGCTGGGCAATATGACGATATCATATCGTGGACGATATGAAAGTGTCTACCGGGAGAGATTTGGCCATACCGTTTATACCGTGGAGAACAAAAGTTCATGTGGCGGGAGTTTAGATAGAGCGGGAGGCAGCTGTCCCTACAGTTACACTGCAGTTACACCGCCGCGCCACACGGGGCTCTGCAGTAGAGTTCTGGGCTGCAATACAGCTTCTCTACCCTCAACAGAAGAAGCCTCATCTGTTAATCTAGCTTTTTAGCTCCGGTGCGCCATACAGTTAACAAACCAACTCTGTGTCACGGTGGAAGAGCAGCTGGTATTAATGGTCAAAAATGTCATCGGGAAAAGGAAACCAGCTGCTGTGTGCGGCGCTTCAGCGTGCTGTTGCCGTGACGCAGAGTTGGCTTGTTTTAAGCCGCCAACTACATGGGTTAGCTCTCGTGAGCTAGCTGGCTAATAATGACATCTTTAGCCTACTCAGGGCTTCACCCCCGTGCTGTTATTGTTGGAGACAGCCAGCAAGGCTGGTTTTATGTAACTTTAAAACATGTCAAACTTGAAAATATTATTTGTGTTGAAGCTGGAGTGAAAGTATTACCAGACATTTGCTCATTAGTTAATGTTGACAGCTTTTTTAAATGAAGATGAGCAAATACTGCAGGAAAATTCCAGTCTTTCATTATTTTGATATAGGCTACTATCAATTGGAAATTGTAGGCTCTTTGGTTGATGCTGTCATTTTTATTTTGCACTGACTGACTAAAGCCAGACTGATGTGGTATTTTGCACCAGTTTCTCTTTTGTATGGAAATTGAAGTTCCAAGCAAAAGATGAAAATAATCTAATGTGATCAAAGTTCAGTATGGTTATTGTAATCCATTTAATTTAAAGGAAAAATACTATATCGTGATATATATCCATATCGTGACATAAAATTACCTATATCGTGATATAAGATTTGGTCCATATCGCCCAGCCCTAGCTGAGTGCTGTCTGATGAGCCGGACACAGAGCGTCGGAGGGATCCTCCGCCTCAAAACATAATTATAAAAAAAGAAGTCTAACACAGATGATGAACACAGGACTGTACAAATCTAGTTCAATATCTAACCTGTAGAGGGTGGTTATACGCTAAACAGCGTCTAAACTGCCTGAATCTTATAAGAAGAAATTATTCATTGCTTCAGTATACTTCAACTGAAAACGTTTTGACGCACCCCGCATACACAATCGATCTTTGAGTAGACAGTATGCAGTACAGTGGCGACTGGTAATTAGGGGGACGGGGCGAAGCCCCACCTACTCTCACAAGAAAAAAAAGAAAAAAATATATATAGGGGAGAACAGGGGAATCTGAGGCATCGGGTAATGTGAGCCACACCCTGTATCTAGGCAACAGAAAACATTTGTGGTCATGTGAGATATATGTTTTCAAGCCCCTCTCATTTCCCCATGGCCCTGAAAGAGAGGACCTCATGGTGCTGTGGTAAGCATGTTTTTTTCACAAAATAGGTATTTTGCAACTGTTGTGCCAAAGCAAATGTATTCACGTGGAAAAACTTCTATCATACGTGTTGATGAACTACCAACATATAAAAACCATGTGATGATATTAGCTAAAGATTAGCCTGAAATGCTAAGAGAGGTAGTTTTTTCTCAAATTGTGGTGGTGAGGGAAAGTGAGCCAAATGCTGTGGGGGAAACTGAGGCACTGTCTCACTTTCCCCCACCATGAGGCACAAGTTAAGTTTAGTCTTAAACATATTTTAATGTAATATTACATAACATATGTTTTATTTTAATGTCATACACATTGTAGACAAGCCATCATGCCAAGGAAATACACCAGGAAGACGACCTGGGGCAACCACATGAAAGAGCACCTTCTCATCTTTCCCTGTAACCTTCAGGGCTGGAATGTAGAGTAGGCATAGTTGTAGAGTATGACAGGCTGATGTTATAATCCAGTTGGGTCTTCTCCTGTGTTCTGAGTCCCAGGCTGTTCTCGCTGGTTCTGATTTTCCTATGCTTTGACCTCCAGACACTAGCTGGCTCTAAGGGTCCTGTGTTCTGACCCCCAGACTGTGTTCTAATCTAACTGGTTCTATCTTTCATTTGAATCTTATTAAAACCTTTTGAATTATAATATGTTGTATTTGATTTTGTTCAGAGTTACTTTCAAGTGTTTAGAACATTTGCTTTGCTTAATTGACCAAACCCCATCATTCTTTTACTAGTCCGACATTAGTTCTGGAATGTGTGGCTAGCTTTCAGGATTCTAACTATTCTATCATATTTTTTTTTTTTTATATATATATATATATATATATATATATATATATATATATATATATATATATATACATTTAGGGGAGAACGGGGTAATCTGAGCCACTTTTTACATTTGCCCCCTCTAAGCAAGCTAAAATGATTTATCACTCAATTGTACACATTTCCCATTAATTCAGGATGTTTCCTAGAAATGGGCATTAGCAGATTTCTTTCAAGACAAAGGGCAGTGAAAATATGATTGTTTAAAAAAAAGTTGTCATGTGGCTCACTTTACCCCAGCTGTGGGGTAAACTGAAACAGACCAGAAAAATCAAGGGGGTAAACTGATCAAATGACCTTTTTCCACTCTGAAACTACCATAACAACACATATTATAACAGTTAGAATCCTGAAAGCTAGCCACACATTCCAGAACTACTGTCAGACTAGTAAAAGAATGATGGGTGTAGAGGCCAAGCCCAAGCTTTAGGCCCCGAGCTGCTTTGCCGCGGATATATTTCTTGACGCACCTTTGTCCTTGTTGATGAATGAAAATCCGAGTCTTTCTTGCAGTTTAAAACATTTGTTTCGTTTATTTTCACTTTATTTAGCTACAAACTCTAAAACCAACATACAAACATAGACCCTGACGTAACGTGGCTTGTGTGTGGTCAAAAACTGTTTCTATGTCCGGGTAGCAACTGTGGAACCAGAGATTGGTTCCTATTTTATACATGAGTGCTAATTGGCTCTTACAATGGGGTTTGGTCAATTAAGCAAAGAAAATTTTCCAAACACTTGAAAGTAACTCTGAACAAAATCAAATACAACATATTATAATTCAAAAGGTTTTAATAAGATTCAAATGAAAGATAGAACCAGTTAGATTAGAACACAGTCTGGGGATCAGAACACAGGACCCTTAGAGCCAGCTTGTGTCTGGGGGTCAAAGCATAGGAAAATCAGAACCAGCGAGAACAGCCTGGGGCTCAGAACACAGGAGAAGACCCCACTGGATTATAACATCAGCCTGTCATACTCTACAACTAGGCTTACTCTACATTCCAGCCCTGAAGGTTACAGGGAAAGATGAGAAGGTGCTCTTTCCGTGTGGTTGCCCCAGGTCGTCTTCCTGGTGTATTTCCTTGGCATGATGGCTTTTCTACAATGTGTATGACATAAAAATAAAACATATGTTATGTAATATTACATTAAAATATGTTTAAGACTAAACTTAACTTGTGCCTCATGGTGGGGGAAAGTGAGAGAGTGGCTCACTTTCCCCTACCACCACAATTTGAGAAAAAACTACCTTTATTCACATTTCAGGCTAATCTTTGGCTAATATCATCACATGGTTTTTATATGTTGGTAGTTCATCAACACGTATGATAGAAGTTTTTCTACGTGAATACTTTTGCTTTGGCAAAGCAGTTGATTAAGTTGACAGCAAGAAAATTTACTTTTACACGCAAAATACCTATTTTGGTGAAAAAAACATGCTTACCACAGCACCATGAGGTCCTCTCTTTCAGGGCCATGGGGAAATGAGAGGGGCTTAAAAACATATATCTCACATGACCAAAAATGTTTTCCGTTGCCTAGATACAGGGGGTGGCACACATTACCCGATGCCTCAGATTCCCCCGTTCTCCACTATATACACTCAACAAAAATATAAACGCATCACTTTTGTTTTTGCTCCCATTTCTCATGAGATGGACTTAAAGATCTAAAATTCATTCCAGATACACAATATTACCATTTCTCTCAAACATTGTTCACAAATCTGTCTAAATGTGTAATAGTGAGCACTTCTGCTTTGCTGAGATAATCCATCCCACCTCACAGGTGTGCCACATCAAGATGCTGATCTGACATCATGATTAGTGCACAGGTGTGCCTTAGACTGTCCACAATAAAAGGCCTCTCTGAAATGTGCATTTTTTTGCTTTATTGGGGGTCTGGGGACTCAGAACCAGTCAGTATCTGGTGTGACCACCATTTGCCTCATGCAGTGCAACACATCTTCTTCGCATAGAGTTTATCAGATTGTCAATTGTGGTCTGTGGAATGTTGGTCCACTCCTCTTCAATGGCTGTGCGAAGTTGCTGGATATTAGTAAGAAGTGGTGCACGCTGTCGTATACGCCGGTCAAGCACATCCCAAACATGCTCAATGGGTGACATGTCCGGTGAGTATGCTGGCCATGCAAGAACTGGGACATTTTCAGCTTCCAAGAATTGTGTACAGATCCTTGCAACATGGGGCCGTGCATTATCTTGCTGAAACGTGAGGTGATGTTCATGGATGTATGGCACAACAATGGGCCTCAGGATCTCATCACAGTATCTCTGTGCATTCAAAATGCCATCAATAAAATGCACCTGTGTTCTTCGTCCATAACAGATGTCTGCCCATACCATAACCCCACCACCACCATGGGCCACTCGATCCACAACATTGACATCAGCAAAGCGCTCACCCACACGACGCCACACACACTGTCTGCCATCTGCCCTGAACAATGTAAACCGAGATTCATCCGTGAAGAGAACACCTTTCCAACGTGCCAGACGCCATCGAATGTGAGCATTTGCCCACTCAAGTCTGTTAGGGTGACGAGCTGGAGTCAGGTCAAGACCCGGACGGACGAGTGAACGTCTCTCAGGCTACCGTGTGGATTTCGCTGTGTGGAGAGACTTTACTGATAAAAGGTGAGTTATCTACATTTTAAAGTAATACTTCGGTGAATTAAACAATGGACGATGTACGAATGTGCAGTGATACTGTCTGTCGGCGATGTCAGACTTTGTCCCGTTTACGTGAACGAGATAATAGTTGCTCGGTGGAGATGTAGGGCTCATAGTAAACAAAACCGCGACTTTTAGCCACAGAAAGTTTCTCTTAACACTCTAACTAACCTTCGTGACGTTTACTGGGGTTAATACATGTTTAAATGTGCTGGTAAAAGTTAGATACGCTGGGTGTTTCTTTACACAAACTGTCAAACATAACGGAAGATAGCAGAGACTAGACGGTGAATGAATGAAAGTATACTTCATTTGTACCGTGCACTGTCGTCCTGTTTACATTTTAGTTTGTGTCAACTGCTTCCAGTCGCCGTTTTATAACGTTATCAGACGGTGAACAAAGCTTAGAACGCAGGTCTTCACTTTCTCCCCATTTTGAATGGCTACATCATTCATTTTTAGCCTAAATAGCAAACAACTCTGTCAGGGGTAATCATACTGTTACATGTTACATGTTATGTAGCCTACAATGCAGGCCTACCTGTCATGCATGCTTTATTTTACTACACCATTTACGTTTTTATAATATGTATAGGCAATGTTGAGAGGTAAAATAAATCAAGATATTTTGCTGTAAATTAACTCCAAATTTAAGATGACAATCTCAACACAAGTTTAAAAAAAAACTACAATAGCATTACTGATATCTGAGATGCCCAAAAGGTTAAGAAAATGTACACATAGGCCTACAGTAGGTATTACTTAAGTCATGGGGGAGAAAGAAAGGCAGGCATGTAATTAAGATCTAGGGACATATAGTGATATTATGCAGACAGTAAAAGTGCCTGGGCGGAGATTTAAACCTTCCTCATTTATTTTTATATGCATGCATAATAATGCCTGTAACATATTAAAAAGCTGAATCGTTTTCTTCATTACAGGAAAATAGCAAAAACATTTTTTCAGTATTGCCATTATATAAATGACTGATAAGATAAAGCATATTCAGATTAAATCTAACCCATTCACTGATGTCTAATTGTTCTTCCCTCCCTCTGCACACTCTCTGCCAGCTGTGAAGACCCTTGTCTCTCTTCCTCATGAGCTGATGTTTCTATTGCTGGAAACAGAAGCTCTAATGTCCACACAGACGGACATCACAGCTCCAGGTGTGTGATATTTAACCTGTATTCACATTTAAAAAATATTGATGTACTGTCTTTATAATGATAAAGCTTTATTGCAGACACAGGTCCATATAACACATCACACAGTAAGGAAATACATAAAAATTGCATATTGACCTTTAGGATAAACAGGCTATTGCACCAATGCCGTCTAAACCTTATAGCAGCTTTTCAGAGGGGACACGTAAAACATATTATGCTACCTTGAGCCTCTGCATACTCTTTTTTTCACAGTTAGACCACAACTGAGCAGTATAACAGTGTGATGTAGATTCTAAACAAAGAGCACTTCACAGAGTCAGAGCACATAGAAGAAACTTCCTTATAAGCATGTTGGCTTGAGAATAAACTGTGTAAAGTGTCAATTAATATTTTTTCTCTATGTTCCAGTTAAAAATAATGAAATGTTTAATATTCTATACAGAACGTCTGTTCTACTGAGCCGTCTGCAGCAACCACTGAACCTCTGCTGTCACCATAAGCAAAGAGAGCTCAAAGTAAGTATTTACATGTTTCTGATTTGGTTGCCAAATACATGATATGAAGTCATACAAAATCTTAAACATTTGCTGTGTCTTGATTCCTGTCCGACTAGGTCTGCCACCTTCTGTCCCGGCTGTCCCCCTCATCCACTTCCTTCCTGTGGCTGTGATGTCAGACCGTGCTGCTCACAACAGTAGAGAATACCTGGCTCTCTGGATGGCTCCATCCCTGTGTGCAACCTCATGAAGATGTCCTGCTTTCCAAATTCCATGCATTTTATTTATTTTTTCTATTGTACATACTGCAGCTGACCATAAAGAGTACATAGTGTTCATGCAGTATGCTACAATTGGGAAGTACTTATACTTCTATATGTAATTATAACATCATGTCTTGGACTTGACTCTGTTGCTTGTATATCCCTCGAATTGCTGTCGGTTTTCACTGGGAGGCTCAGTCCATGTGATGTGACTTCCGCTGTGTAGAGGATGTAGGTCAGAAGAACCTCCATAAAGCTGCTGGTTTGCACACTGAAACTTACTACAGGATGTAGTAGGACATCATGTATTGGGACAAGCTAAATCTTTACACAGAAGATCTTATATTTGAAAATTGTCTTTTTTAATGTAATGAATCATTACTCCTGTGCAGCTACTTTAATTCAACCTGATGTGGATTCTTTATTTTATAGCCCCTTAATAATGTATCAGTGAGTATTTCATATAATGTGTCGAAGGATTCGATGCAGTTAATTAAAAGTATTTTTATTGTGTGACTATTTGTTTGTTGAAATCTAGCTGTCATTGTTGTGAAGATTTTTTAATAAACAACTTATTTGATCCATTTATGTCTGTGTCAAGTAAATAATGTCTATTGATCATTAAATATATTGGGTTTGAAAAATTAGTTGCATTTTAAACATGTTACACATAGAATCAAAGGTTTTTAATATTACTGTTTAATAGCCTTGATGTAATTCTGCATTTAAATGGCCAGTGTATTTTTGGTTTATTGTTTTATGTCCACACAATGAATTTAAGTTATTTATTCTGAAGTTCTAAACTTCATCTTTTGTCTGAACTGGGATTTGAACCTGGAAACTTTGAGTGATTTGGCCGTAAGTCAGCAGGGGATAGTGCTGTAATTTCATTGGCTGTTAGGCTGTGCCAACTATCCACGTCTTGCCAAGATGTGAACAACTAATTTTGTGTTTATAAAATCGCCAGAATGCGAGAAACAGTGTCTTTGAAGCTCAAATTTTTCCTGGGGGGGGGGGGGACCCCCAGACCCCCCTCTTTGGTGTGAGCCCCACCTGTTTTTTACACCTAGAAACGCCACTGACATAGATGGTGAGCATGTAGGATGTAGGACGCTAGTATGGGTTTCCGAACACAGCCCTTCTGTACAAATGAAATGAAGTACGATGGTCTAGTTGGACCAGGCTAGCAAAACCCTTTACCAAAGTATATCTAATAATGGCATATGGTCAGAGACAGTCAGGCATTTTTTCTCATTACCCATTTTCAAAATGTAAGAATTACATCTGGCCTACTCCAAATATATTTCCCACACCAATAATCCGATCCAATAGCAGGTAAGATTAGTCTGGCATGCTATAAAAAAAACATCAATTTACATCGCCTATAAGCAGAACATTGCGCCATGATGGCTGAAAGTGACTCGCCTGATATGAAAATGGTATATCCTGTGTCCGGTTCCTGAGTTTGAGTATTCAATATGGATTTTGTCATATATGGGTCATACTTGAAATGTCTAGGCAAAACTATCTCTGGATTTTGGGGTATTTTGCACAGTGCTAGCAGAGGTAGACAACAAAATAAATGACATTAAATAAAAATCGAACTGAAGGAAACCAAGGTTGCGTTCCGAATCGCATACTTTCTACTATATAGTATGTAGAAAAAAGATTTAGGATGTCCCGATTCTTGTGGCCAGATTTAGGATGGTTAGAAGTACCCGGATGTCCTACTTCATGCGGCCAAGATTGTTAGTGTTGAAAACTGCATCCTATTTGGGCAATTCTGACCCACAATCCTGTGCGCACGTGAAGTGACGTCACATCGACGAAGCCTCCATATGAAAACAAACAGGGATGCGACGGATATAAAAACAAGAGGCAAGATCAAGGCGCAATGTTATGATGAAATAAGAGAGTAAAGTAAGTCCCAATAGTATGCCTACTGCATCCTAACTAGATTATTTTTATCGTCGGATGTAGTATGTAGAATAGAAAAAAGAAAGAGTATGCAATTCAGAAAACGCAACCCAAGAGTTTGTGTGAAACTTCAAGGGTGCACTGTGGATTAGTTTATGGATAATAAAGTAAAAATATATATATATTATTATTAATTCAGCATTTAGAGCTGAACATGTAGGCTTATTTTCGAGTTTTGGATCAACAAAGGCTTATCAGTCCAACACAATTGAGAGGAAATGGCGTGTATCCGCCATTGCTGCTCTCTGATTCCCCCTCCCCTCCCCCCTCCTCTCCCCCCCACACACACACACACACACACACACACAGGCAATGAATGACGTAGGGCGAATGCTGCGAAAAACCCTACCAGGCTTTCAGGTGTTTATGGATGTATATTAAAACCGAATTTATTTCCACTTTTGCAACATTTGTTTTAATGTTTTTTTTGTTGCAAGAAAATCCTTTGAGGTACTAGTTTGGTATTTGTTTAGCAGCAACACATATTCATCCGCTTCTACATGAATGACAAAACCCACAGCAGTACCCGGATGGACTGTCATGGCCGCCGTCGCTGTGGTTCCACAGAGAGGAGAGAAGGAAGACAAATGTTTTTGCTGTATGTTCCTACCTCAACCTGCTTTATATAATGTTGGACGTTGACGGGACGCCGCCAGAACATCCGTCAAATTTATAGTAAGAAATTAACAATTTCCTGAAACTTTGAAAATCTTCGCGTGGGTGGGGGCTTTATTTTGGTTTAGATAGCCTCACTGGTTAAACTCATAGACTGTAGGTTAAACTCCATAGACACTGACAATATCGCGAAGTGTCTCACGTATTCATCACGTTTAGAGATAGCTTAACATTGCCTAGTTGCAATAAATTATCCAAGTGTACAGTCTGGAATCAGTTTTTTTACCGTTTGTCTATAGCCTTTAATTATTCCACTAGTGCCCCACGTTTCCCAAACTTAAGGAACTACACTAAGTCGCTCAGAAATCTAATTAAAATGTGTCACATTGTAATGATTAGGCTCAGAATATTTTTTTTTAACAGTTTGTAGTTTCCCCATAGTGGTACTGAGGCTGAGTGGAAGTGCAGTTAAAACGATGCAACTTCATATTGGTCTATCACGTCTCTAATTCGGGTCAGACAAGCCTACCTATCAGCAGTCCAGGTGTTCAATAAAGTAGCCTAGGCCTACGCCTTTGTTACAATATTGTTTGTTACAGGCCTATGCAATTTTAATAATAATAGCCAAAACTAAGTAGGGCTTTGCAAATCTCTTGTACAGCCTAGTTGATTAATTTGAATAGTAGCCTATAGCCTAATTCTCATTGTGTTTTCAAAGTAAAATGTAGCCTATGATATGAGTCATGCGTTTTTGATTAAAAAGTTGCCAAAAATTGCATTTTGTATGACTGAATTAACTGGTGCAGATAACGAGTAAAATCATGGCAGCCATTTTTTCCCCCAACATGGCTTCCTCAGAACCAGGGTTGCCAGCTGACCGAGACTTTTGGAGTAGTAAGCTTATGCTTATCTCCTTCTGATCTTAAATCAATAAACTACTTAAAGTGTAAATGTTAAATCAATGTGGTATACATGTTATTAATTCTGTGGGTTTTGACAGCAGATATTAGGGTGCACTCAATTAGTGCTGCACAATTTGGAGAAATTGTGCGATTGCGATTATACTGGCCAATATTGCAATTTAGGTTAGGGTTATGTGATTGCGATACAATTAATAAATTGTATTATGATACTACTTGCTTGGTTTTAAAGGAAAATGAGAGATTATTGATAGTTTTGAAACCTGTATATCTCAATTTAAAACATACACATATTAAGAATCATTGAAAATATAAAAAATAAAGCTTGTACAAGTAGCGTAAACTGTTTTCATAATAAAAATTATAGTTTAAAAAATGTAATAGGGAAGACAGAAGCAGTGTGTAAACCTACTGAAACTGACTTTTCTCTGTGCTGTCTCGTGTTGAAGGACTGGGCGTGTTGCCACCTGACGTAGCGACTATAACTTTCCACTTCTAGCTGTTCAACGTCGGCGTACCCGAATCCTAAATATACCAATATATCAGACAATTTTTTTGCCACAGTTCAGCGTCGTCTTGGCCATAATAGGTCCATTGTAATGCTGCTGCTTGTGTGTGTGTGTGTGTGTGTGTGTGTGTGTGTGTGTGTGTGTGTGTGTTACCCAGTTGACGTGAACTACGCTCGTAAGTAGCGGCCTCAGTGCAATACAAGCGAAAGTAAGAAGCCCAAACTGCATAACGCGTGTTCAACCTGCATAAATGTGGACATGTGTAAAGAGAGGCGACGACAATGACGTCACGGTTAACCGTGTACATGAAAAAATCTACTAGCAAGCGTGATTTTTGCTTGTGCATGGACATAACGGCACAAAAGACAGACATTTGTGGTAAATAAATGCGTGCATGTGGCTCCAAGCGTTCCTCTCTTCTGATCAGACCATCAGCTGCTCTGTGTGTGTGTGTGTGTGTGTGTTTGTGTGTCTGCGCAACGGAGGAGGTGGGGCGGGTAAACAAGCAGGTGCAAGCAGATGCTGAACTGGTGGCAAAAATAAATGCAGCACTGCTCTATGGGGATATTAAGGATTCACTCAGGTACACAGACGTTGAATTGCTGAAACTTGAAAAGTTAAAGTCATTACATCACCATGGCAACACAACCAATCTGTATGAACACCTGAGACAGCGCAGAGAAAAGCATGATGAATGCATGAGTGATGGCCCAGTTTCAGTAAGTTTACAGAAGTGCCACACTGGCACTGTATTTTACCTTTGGAGAAATGCATTTATCCGGGTAGTTGGGATCCTTGAACAGTCTTAAAAGTCATCAAATTTTGGTTTTCATATTCAAGGTCTTAAAAAGCTAGAAATGTTTGAGGGGAGGCATTCAGTGTTTCCCCTACCATTATACAGGCCTGGCGGGGCCGCCAGGCCAACGGGACCCCCCGCCAGGCCAACAGCAGCCTGATTTTTTTTTTTTAAATAAAATATACATATATATTTTTTATTAAATTTTTCATTGATTTTGTAATAATCATTTGCGAGCGTCTGCGCGGCACTGTCGGTCTACCCCTCGTGTGCGCCTGTCTTTACAACCTCTCGTTTGATCATCCCATCAGCTGATCTGTGTGTCTGCGTGTGTGTGTGTATGTGTTCTGCGCGCAGCGCGATGTGTGTGTGTGTGCATTCGGTGTGCTCTTTTTGACACGGAAGCCAATGAGCAGGAGCATGACTAGCAAGCAAACGTTGAACTAGTGGCGAAAATAAAACCAGCGCCTGCTCTATGGAGATATTAAGGACTCAGTAACAGAGACGTTGAACAGGAAAAAGTGCTGAGCAAAACTTAGAGAGTTAAAATCGCTACGTCGCCGTGGCAACACAACCAATCTGTATCAACAGCAGAGACAGTGCAGAAAAAACGGCATGCACTCGTTTCAGTAAGTTTACAGTCTGAGTGCCACACTGCTACTGCCTTTGGCATTCTTCTCAGAAAAGCATTCATTTATTTTCAGGGGACATGTTAACTGTTAAGTTATCTTGAAAAAAGCAGGCCATAGTAGGCCTACAAGCTTTATTTTTTTGTATTTTCAATGCTAGGCCTAGCCTACTTTATTTTTATGTTTTTAAATTGAGAAATAGGCTAGATGAAATATAATGGTCGGAATAGGGAATTTGCCTTATGTAGCACACATGTTGATAGGCTAATCATGATGTGTAGCCTATGTTAAAGGGACTCTTACCGATCCTGCAATTGAGAATTACAGCACTATCATACCATCCCGCCTCCCTCCAATGCCCCCACACCCTCATTCCATGCTTGTATCAGTGGTTTCACTTCAGAGTTGTCGGCCAGAATACCACTTATGGCCAAAGGCGTCAGACTATAAGCATGAGATTAGGAGAGGAGGAGTAGGGTTTTATCCGCTCTTTATTTTCCTTCTTTCACAGGCACAGTCGCATATAGTTCGCGGGAAAAGAACAAAGGTTTAAACTCCGCTCGTGAGGAGACATTACAACAGCTGTTGCGACCCGCGAATCGCATGCAAACTATATTATAACAGCGATCGGGACTGCATGTACATACTCACACATCTGCCCGATGGAGAAGAGAACGGAAACTAAACAGGCTCTCTGTCAGACTGACGTCACGGCCCTAACTGACTGCTATCCACAAGAAGAAATAACAACACTGTAACTTATGAACGTTGGGGCCTTTTCTGCAATGGTCGCTACTCGCTACTGTCTGCCGTGGAATCAAAACAAACCCTCTAGTTGAGAAGGCGCAATACAGAAGCAGACCGCAAACAGACAGGTCTGTCGGCCAATCTGATGAATTGAATTTTATATATATTTTTCATAATATTATGAGATTGAAATCATTGTTTATTTTTACTCCTGGTGGGTCTGTCTTATATTTTAGAGCGTAATTACCTTATTTATACCATTTTAACCTAATCCAAAAAAAGTGTAAAAATGCAACAAAGGTAAGAGTCGCTTTAATTAATTTATTTTCAACGAGGCTATTTGCATTAAAAAATAAATAAAGAACATTTTTCAATAGACTAGCTTCAAGGTTAGGTGATTCAGATTATTCCAGAAATGAGTACTAGACAGGACCTGTCTATATTAGATCTTAGCGTTTATTGTTTTTAATTGAAATCCACATGTTTTTCTTCAATAGTTTACATGGCTTGTGTCCAAATTATTACAGAAAATAGTTTTAGGCAGGACATATGACAGTTGTTTACAGAGCACATAATTTAACAGATTTCACCTCTCAAAGTGCACCAGATTGATGCATTTAACTTTAAAACAATAAAGGTTTCTTCTGCAGGGGGATGCCCCCAGACTCCCCTAGAAGGTCCATTCTCACCCAGCAGGATCTAAAAATCCTGTGTGAAACACCACATGTACAAACATACTGAATGTATGTAAAATTTCTATGTTTTATTTTATTTCCTTCAATGATAATCCAGCAAGTTCGACACCTACGCTAGAGGCAACACGGCTGTGAGTGGCTGTGATCTGCATTTAAACGCAGAAGAATAATGTGTGTCCCCTTCTTCCGAATTTGAAGTCGGCCGCGGGAAAGCAAAAAAGGAGAGAACGACGCAGTGAAATGCATGCCCAGCTATTATAAATTCAGTGAGAGGTGGAGGGAGTACGACAAATATCGTGGCTGGCTTTATTCACATTGTCTTCATTCAGACTTCTAAACATTTTAATTTTCTGTAATTAGACAGCAGTTGTTAGCTCAAGTGCATTGAAAATTTGTTATTCAAACTTAATAAAACTCTTTATGGAGTATGCTGTAGTGTAGTTTGTCGATTTCTTTTGCCGGTATTGGTATTCATTTTTCTTCTTAAGGCCAGGACACACCGGTCCAACTACCGACCGTCGCCCGAAAATGGAGTCTGCCGATTCACACCGAGTCGACTACTGACTTTCCGTACACTCTGTGCTTGCGCGGGACGTAATGTCTCCATAACAGCAGGTGGCGCTAATCTGTATTGTGGCCCAAAAAAATACGGAAGCCGGAAATGATGGGACTAGACCAGGGGTGTCAAACATACGGCCCGTGAGATGATTTGATCAGGCCCGCGACCTGTAGAGCATAAATTTCTTAGTATGTCAAAAAAAAAAAAGTAAGTCTCTAGCCCATTCCTGTGAGGAGTTATGAATTTTTAAAGAAATAGCCGAAATGCTCACTCCTGCCGCTAGGGGGCAGCCTAAATAAAAAAGCACATTTTAGCAACGTGGGAAATGGTAAATGGCAATCCTGCTTCACCGCTATTAATGTTTCCTCCAGTGCTTTATGGCAAAGTAAAAACCAAAAAAAAAAAAAAAAAACTATTTTTAGTACATTTTATTTTATTACTTTTTAATAAAAATAAAACTATTTTTATTTTTAGTGCTGAACAATTAATGTGCTAGGAAGCGCGGTGTGCCTGCGGCTCTGTGTGCGCAAAACGAGCAGGAGCATGCTAGTGTAGGCCTACAAGATTTATTTCCTAATTTTCAATGCTGCTTTATTTTTATGTTTTAAATTGGGAAAAACAAATTCCAAAACAACCAATAACCTCTGTATTTAAAAATAAATCAAAACAGTAGAAGTTGCACTTTTATTTAATTGTATTTTGTACAGTCTGCATGTTTGCACCAAATGTGTCCCTGTACATATAGCAAACCAAATTGGACAACTGTAAGGTCAGTGCCTGTTGTATTTGTGTATTCAAATAAACAGTTGTTGGCATCTTTGAGCAAAATACCTCCAAAATTTTTGGTGCGGCGCTCAGCACCACACCTCCTATTCCCATGGCCAGCAGCAACCTTTACTAAGACATTTCCTGGGGGCTACAGAGATCCCTTGTGATCCGTGATAATGTAGGTTACAAATGTAGGCTGAGTGATAAAGCATATTACTGAAAAACAAAGTTAGGGATTTGGAGTTATTTTGCCATTATTTTACTGGTCCGGCCCACTTGAGATCAGAGAGGCTGTATGTGGCCCTCGAACCACAATGAGTTTGACACCCATGGACTAGACCATAAACATATAAATACGTATTTATATCTAGGGACTATAAAGAGCACCATTTTTAGCAGATAGTGTCGAGCATGGCTTCGAGCAGTCAAGAAGGGTTGATGCATGTGAGTTAGGGCTGGGCGATATGGACCAAATCTTATATCACAATATAGGTCATTTTATATCACGATATGGATATATATCATGATATAGTATTTTTCCTTAAAATTCAATGGATTACAATAACCGTACTGAACTTTAATCACATTAGATTATTTTCATCTTTTCCATACAAAAGAGAAACTGGTGCAAAATACCACACCAGTCTGGCTTTAGTCAGTCAGTGCAAAATAAAAATGACAGCATCAACCAAAGAGCCTACATTTTCCAATTGATAGTAGCCTATATCAAAATAATGAAAGATTTGAATTTTTCTGCAGTATTTGCTAATCTTCATTTAAAAAAGCTGTCAAAATTAACTAATGAGGAAATGTCTGGTAATACTTTAACTCCAGCTTCAACACAAATAATATTTTCAAGTTTGACATGTTTTAAAGTTACATAAAACCAGCCTTGCTGGCTGTATCCAACAATAACAGCACAGGGGTGAAGCCCAGAGTGGGCTAAAGATGTCATTATTAGCCAGCTAGCTCACGAGAGCTAACCCATGTAGTTTACGGCTTAAAACCATTAAAACAAGCCAACTCTGCGTCACGGCAACAGCACGCTGAAGCAGCAAGCAAGTTTCCTTTGCCCGATGACATGTTTGACCGTAAAAACCAGCTGCTCTGCCACCGTGACACGGAGTTGGTTTGTTAACTGTAGTCATGGCGCACCGGAGTTAGACAGCTAGAGCATGGACCTATAAAGAAATGGACAGTGGCCTGAAAACCGTTGGAACGTGAAGCCATTCATTCCTATGAAAGCTGCTCATTGGCGCAGGGCGACCATTCAGGAAGTGACTTTGGTGACGACACACCCCTAAAGCATGACACCAGGGTGGGAAATAAACTTTTTTGCCCACCTGCCACAGTGGCGGGTGGATGCCAAATTTTACCAGTCACTTTTATTTTTCACCTGCCACCTTTTTCCAGAAATCAAATTTATAAAAGAAAATGCATTAGTATATTTTGAATTGCTCTAATAGGCCTACATTCTTTTTCATTATTAAAATTGGAGATTGGCAAATGGAAATATAAGTAAACGTACCTTGCCTTAAAGTGTAACTGAACCCTTTTACTTGTTTTTTGAGATATAAGATGAATTAAATCACTATGTTGTGAAGGAACACATATATGCTGGTGTTAATATTGAAAAAAATTGCAATATGTTAAATATCGGCAATGTAAGAAATGTTTTGTATTGTAAATTATTTTAGAACTTTACTAAGATTTGAAAAATGTTTTTCCGTCGGGTTCGATAAATGACGTACTGCTGTACTTTTGGTGCAGCAGTACGTCACCGCAAAGCCGGTCACGCTCTTTACAGGTCTATAGCTGGTCCATGAGCTACTACTGTTATACAGTCCCTCCAAGGATGTTATTTCGGGGGTTAACACCCTTAACTTCTACCGGCAGTGTGTCTGCATTATCTCGCTTGTGCACACACACACACACCCGCCCGGACTCGTTCGTTGCTTATCTTGATTGACACACGCTACCGCTCGCTCTCCTCGCTCACACACACACACACACACACACACACTGCCGCTAGCTCACTTGCGCTACTCTGTATCCTAACTCTACGATAGAGACACCCGCCAACAATTTAGAATAAGAAAAGTCCTCCACCTCAGACGACCCATCTGTGTGGCATATGAGCTCACTGTGTAGCGACCGTGCCGTTAGACTTTGTGTCACTCCATTTTTCAATGAAGTCATGTCATTCAGAGTGACAGCTAGCAGCTAGCCCGCCTCCCTCCTGAATGTCGGCCGGCTGATGTCGGAATGTTTAAAAACAAAGGTTCTCAAACGGAATTTTAGAATCCATGGTCTGAAAGCATTTTTCAAAATCGTGCAGTAGCTCAAACAGGGGGTTCAGTTACCCTTTAATGGTGAACAAAACAGACTGACAGTGCCTCTTGTGTGACCGACTATCTAAAACAAAAGACTGTCTCTAATCAAAATAGAAGTAAACTAGATAAAACATTTGATCAGACAGTTAAACTTTCTACATGTTTAATGAACAAAACAAAAAAAACATTACAAAACATCTGTAGTGTGAAATAGTTTTAACTCGAACCAGGAACTCGTACGTGCGTCCTTTTGGCGACACACACGGTGTGTGTTTAATTGTGTGTCTATCTTTTTTCCTATCTATAATCTATATCTATAATCGACTTTGATCCGTTGTTATCGTTAGCTTCATGGATGTATTAAGAAGGTTAGCTTCGATGCTCGCGGCAAATGATTTCCCATGATGCTCTGGGAGAGTCTTGGACCAATCAAAGGTTTGGTTGGTTACGTCATACACCTGTACACCAATGGGCGGCTGCCACGTTTGTGTGACGAAAACTAATGCTCCGAGGCAAAGCCCAAAGCCCGGGAGAGCTTCTATGTTTCTGTACACAGCGCTTGAAACCGTGAACACGTTGTAGTATATTTTGAAAAAAATCCAGTGGCGGGTAGACATGGCAAAGTCACCCGCCAATTTGAAAAAATACCCGCCATCGGCGGGTGGCGGGTGCTAATTTCCCACCCTGCATGACACGCATGGTACGTTTCACTGACGTTACTCATTCTCCAGCAGTGTAACGTTATAATATGTCCGTGCATTAAGCTAAGCGGGACGAGCACAGTTGCATTGTTTATCGACCATGGTTACTAATCCCTGATGATTCTCTATCTGTAATATTTAAATTACACCCCGTCATCGTAAAGTAATATAGTGATAAACAAAGATTCCTTCCGCCATCGGAGGCCGGGCCGGCCGAAGCAACGGCTAAAACTGAAAATAAAACGGCTATAAAACGCTTTCAGTGACGTTTTGAAAAGCGAAAACTTCCATCCTATTAGTACATGGTCTAAAGAAAAGTATGAGCCTTTGATTGATATCCAGAAAAATTTAGCGGAGATACATTCTTGTTTGACAAAATTGTATTGGGAATGAATGGGGCTGGGCTCCATAGATCTCCATTTTGTTTTACGGACCCGTCCCAGACAGTCTAATGCGTGTAATACCAGGCGTGGCCACCTGTCCATGCTGGCTGCTCGGAGAAGGCAGCGTCCTGGGGGCCTGAGCTAGAGCAACAGATGAGGCTTCTTTGCCGATTGAACATGTTGAATTGGCTGAAAAGAAGCCCGACGACATCTAAGATGGCCGACCTCACCGAACACACCAAACAGATTTGTGTCCCCGCCCCCTCCAGACTCTCTGACCATGTCCGATGGCCGATTATCGGGCCGGTGTGTCCTGGCCTTTAGAAGTCTTAAAAATCCTTACATTTGAATGTATTTATAAGTGGGAAAATCACTATATTTATTATTTCAACTATTAAGTTATTTTGAAAACAGCATGCTAGTGTAGGCCTACAAGATTTATTTTCTGAATTTTCAATGCTGCTTTATTTTTATCTTTCAAATTGGGAAATAGCCTACATATTCCAAAACGACCAATAACCTCTGTATTAAAAGAAATTAAGCAAGTAGGCTAATAATAACCATTAATGTGTTATTAAGCAAGTAGGCTAATAATAACCATTAATGTGTTATAGGCTATCGCATCACACTAGGCCTATTGTCCGCAATAATAGTGTGCTTTAGCGAAAAGAGTCTCAAAGTCTCCAATAACACCAGAAAAAGTGGCTAGATTTGTAGCTAGTTTGAAGAATCAATAGAGGGGTCTGAAAAGTCGCTAAAGATGGCGACAAAATCGCTAAGTTGGCAACTCTGGGTGGATCAGTCCCTACATTACTTTTTCTTCCTGCTTCAAAATAAAAATCTGCTCAAATTTTACTTTTTTTTTAATTTTACAAATTTTAATTTAATGCTTTAAAGTGAAGCTGCAGCTGCAGGAAATCTTCGGTTTGTATTGGAATTAACTTATAGTTGCTCTGAGTCACTTTGAGTTTTTATTCATTCTTATAGTTCCAGGGTGAGGGACCCATGACAAAGGCATCAAGAAAAACTATATAAAAATACCATTCTATTCATTGATGGTTTCGTTTGCTTTTAGATGTCATAAATGATCATCAGAGGAAAAATTTGACTGTTTCAGAAATATTTAAAAGTTCCTCGTCGCACCTTTAACCCATTGATATCGGCTGCTGCGCTACGCAACGTTGTATCTCCTGCCGGCTGCTGCGTAGCACAGCATTGTTGCTTTATCTAATTTTCATGGCGCACACAGCATAGAATGCACTGTCATTGGTTCAAATACACATGAGTTGGGGTTTGTTGATTTTTTTAAAACCAAATGTTGTGTGGTTTGCCGAAAATCATGTCAATCAAAAAAAAATTATAAATGTAAAAAAATAAGCCGGCTGTGTCGGCGATAGTGTATTACAGAACAATTTATGGCGTTTGGAGCGAAGAATCTCGGTCTATTATAGGCTACTGACGAAAATCACACAACACATTGCATCTATTTATTAACAATATTTATGAATTTATGCTATATTTTGCTGCTCCAACTCAAATTCAGCCCAGGCAGGCGATAGTTAAGTTTCAGTTTCGTTTTCATCTCCGTGTTATACAGCTGTTTGGACCCGCTGCAGTCTGCGTTCCAGTTGTACTTGGAAGTCGGATTTATGGTGCCAGTGATAACTGAACTAAATTATAATAAAGAGCTATCTCTTCCTCCCTCTATCTTTCTCTCTCCACTGCACACTCAGTCACTACTATCCATGCTTAAGGAAGCAGGATTATAACCTCATTTAGCACATTATTTTTAAATATTTTATAAAAAAAAAAATTCCCCCGTCTAATTTTGACGATTTTTTATAAAATGTGTTGGTTTGTAAGTGCTAAGGGAGCATGTTTAAATAAAACCTGTGAACCTTACCTTTTTAAATTAATTTTAGTTCATGTTTCTATGTGCTACAGAGGCTTAGATATTAAAGTTTTGGTATACGTATCCTAGATTGCCATACTCGTCAATGGGTTAACTGAATTTTTTTAAATTGTATATACAATTTAAAAAAATAAGCCAGTTGGCGCTGGTTTACCTCTTCTTAAATTTTTACTTCTGAAATCGCTCATATTTTTTTAAAATAAATAGCTAAACTTCCTATATTATATTCATTGTATGAAAGAAGAAATACTATGCCTCATTTGTTTGGATTGGGAAATGTTTTAGAGACTAATTTAGTAAAATAACAAGAAAGATAACATGAAGCTTAAACTGATATTTATGCTGCTGTCTTACAGGCACTGTGGCAAGCTCCTCTTCAAGCATGGCATGCATATGTTTTTCCTAAAGGATTACAGGTACAGAAAAAATTTCACTATTCATTCTGATCTGAACGGCACCCAGGATTTACCGGGAGGGATCCCTTTGTCACCCGGGAGGTGACGAAGGGATCCCTTTTTTCCATTTTTTTTTTCTTCTTTTGGGTGGGATATTTTTCATTAATAGTGGCCTTTTCAGACGGGAGGCGATTGATGTGTCTGGTAATACATTTCCAATGACATGTGAGTGGAGAGAGGGAGGCACCGCCGTTCTACAGATGGAGTGACAAGCGGCTAAACCGTCACGTCTGTGCTACACACACACACACACACACACACACACACACACACACACACAGAGAGAGAGAGGCAGCCTGGCACAGCTGAATAGTGTTTGACTTTTCTCTCCTGCATGAGATGGTGATATTCACCATGCTTCTGTATTAAAGTCAAGATGGTACGAACATAAAATAGCCTGTTTTTGCTGCTTTCTCTTGTAGCCTACATGAATAGAAATCTAATGAGATGAAACAGCTGTTCTAAAGTTAAACCTAGACCTAATCCACAAAGTAGACATTTAAACTAGGGCTGTCAAAATTATCGCGTTAACGCAGGGTGATTAATTTCTGGAATTAACGCGTTCATTTTTTTATCGCAATTAACGCATGTGCAGAATGATCCGCCCCGTGTAATCAAGTTGTATTCAAGAATGCACAATCTATAGATTCACAAAATAAATGCCATTATAAAACCTATATTTGCCCAAAGACATAGTAAAGAGACAGACCAATAAAATTATGGTGTGGTAGGTATATCTTTTAGTTTGATTTGCATGTAGTTTCAGTATTAAAACCATCATTTGAATTTTTTATTAATAAAAATACTAATTTTAAATGTACATATCAACCTTCTGTCCTTTATCTTTCCGTTCGTACAACAATATACAAAGAAAATTCGAATTTCTCGGGCATATTTCGAATGGTAAAATTTATCGTGATTAATCCACAGAATCCTGTGATTAATCTGATTAAAATTGTTAATCGTTTGACAGCCCTAATTTAAATCAAACCAAACTGAATAACTAATCCACTTATAAACTACACAAAATTGAACAATATGAGTAGATATTTAACAGCAGCGATACACGGTTGTAAACAAAAGTTGTTTCCATGGTTACCGCACGGAGCCTCCCATCTCTATCGGTCCATGCGAGTGCACAGAAAGAACGTCTCCTCCCATATGAAAAGGCCTTTAGATGACTTTTCTTTGAATGCCATTAGTTCTTCTAGAGCAGGGGTGGGCAATTAATTTCCCCAAAGGGCCACATCAGAATCAGGGACTCTTGTGGAGGGCCGGACCAAAAGGCTAAACTCAATTCTGGTCAATATCAGTCGTATCTCTTTATAAAAAGAAGTAAAGTGTATGGTTTTGATAAGCTGCAGTAAATGTTATTGCAAACAAAAAGTGAAAATGCCACTTAATCAACATTTACAATAGCAATTGCGAACAAAACGTCCAAGCAGCAGGGAAACCTTGGCCATACTTCCTATAGAGACCTGTAATTCAGAAACCAAAGTGAGGGGTTTGGGGGCTCACCCCCAGAACATTTGGAGCTAAAAAGCCATTTTTTCCTCCATTATGGTGACTTTAAAATAATTAAAATAACAATAAATTAAAACTGCGAGCAGTGATGACCGGGCCCTCGCACTCTCGTGCTGGATGTCATACTGGCCGGCCGCGCGAGAAAATTTGGTGCAAGTGTAACACAGCCTGAGTTATGATCAATTAAAGGGTTCATGACGTCCGTTTTTTATGTTTTTGGCAAATGAGGCGCCGGTGCTGCAAGACGGTAGTTTCAGATAAAACGAGCTTTCGGGTATATCATCTTCCATGTCGGAGGACATACCCTATCATATTTTTTTTTGCACAAAAAGTTGTTATGTGTGCACTTTACTCTGCAATCCTGCAGAGTAAAGTGCTAAATATGTTCCTGCTAGGAGTTGTGAATTTTTGAACATGGTGATGATTTTCGAGACAGAAATTCACATATTTCAAATTAAAAGACTTCCTCTTGATTTTAGGGCAGGGCTTCAAGAGGCTTTTTTGGTGGGGCCTGCAAAAATACATCTGGGGTTTAAATTTGGTGCAGCTAGGTATAACACAGCCTGAGTTATGATGAATTGAAGTTTCATGATGTCCGTTTTTGGTGATGTGTACGTCAACTTTGACCCCCAATAGCTCCCTGGTACTATTGTAAATTTGAAATCTTTCCGCAATTTAACATCGGGCAAGCGTCTTGAGTACTTGAGCAGTGGTTTGACGTCCCTGCCATAAAAACTCTAGGAGCCTTTCGTCGAAATGCGAGATTATGGTTTTGGCGGTTTTAGGCACTAAATCCAAAATGGCCGACTTCCTGTTGAGTTTGGCACAGGACATAAAATTGCGTTTATGTGCGCCTTGGGCCATTACATGTTGTCCTAAAATTTCAGGCTTATAGCCCAATTTTTGAGCATACATTTCTTGAAAAACTGTTGGCCACTGCGGCCGCCGTTTTTTTGGGAAACCAACAATAAGTTGCAATTTTTTGCAGGTCTGACCTGTCCGCAAAGTTTTTCAAGTTTTGCACCAGGGGAAGGGTGTGAAAAGTGCCGTCAACCCCAAAGAATAACGCCAGTGTTTCCCCCACGTTCACACAGCAGCGGCGCGCCACCACTGCTATATTTTCTCCGCCGCTGCTATTAAAATCCTCCTCCTCCTCATTATTCTACTTTTTTTCTTTCTTTTTTTTTTGGTACGTAGCTCATTTTAGAAACGGGGCAATGCCTAACATAAACGCTGTCCATGCGTCGGAGGTGAATGTAACTTACTCGGCGGAAAACAGAAACTAACGGAGGGGAGCTGCTCACTGTAGAGTCCCTTTAGTCGCGCTGTCAGTTTTCCATCAGGGCTCTGTGTATCCGGGCTCGAGACATACAAACAGATCGCGGAACATTCACTAACGAAACAGTTAGTGGCTTAGCGAAGAATGTGGACTACTGTAGGCTACTGGTGCAAATTCCACAACTCATTACTTGTGTTACAGTTTAGTATAATATGTATTAATTTATAGTTGGCTGCTCCACCAGTCCAGGCAGGACAGGATAGTTAAGTTTCAGTTTCGTTTTTCATCTCCGTGTCGGACAGCTGTTCGCTCAGCTGATGGGCTCGAGCCTCACGGAGCAGACAGCGGGAGTCAATCTAAAATCAGCGATGATCACTCTCACAAATCAAAAAGCTAAATTATAAAATAAAGCTATCTCTTCTTCCCTCTATCTGTCTGTATAGGGCCTATATTTCTCTCTCCACTGCACACACACTGAACCTCTCCTCACTAGTTTTAAGGAAACAGAAGGAGGATTATACGCTCATTTTGCACTTTATTATTTTTAAATATTAGAAGATTGCAGGCAAGTAAAATACCACCAGCCACTACATTCTCAATGATAGAGACGAATAATTACCTTTTTTTCTTACAGTTTAAATCAAATATTTGAACAATACAGGAGAATAAATATTTGAAAGCAATACAGAATGCATGATATTACTGCATTGTATTGTATTCTATTTTTGTCACCTTTACATATATTTGGTGCATACAAATTCACCAGAATGCAGGAAATGAAGTGTTGAATGCTCTAAAATGTATGGGGGGGACACCCCCAGACCCCCACATTAAAATGTGTCCCAAACCCAGGTTTAATCACAACCTACACCCTTGAAATTCATGAATAGTTTTGTTTTATTTGTATCTATAGGCCTTTGTATAAGGATACTTTGTAATTTTCATCACATTATTTTAAATTAAAGTCTGAGGTCCTGCTTATCAATTGCCCATAATAACCAGTAGGCCTACTTCTGTGTTTGACATTACTGAACCTCTTCCCATTTATAGCACCCAATGTCCCTGTCTCGTTCCATGTCCCCAAAAAATCAAATAAATGAAAACCCCCCCTGATTTACCGAGTCGTCTAGAGGGGTCGGGTGTTTGACCTGCACCCTTGAAATTCATGAATAGTTTTGTTTTATTTGTATCTATAGGCCTTTGTATAAGGATACTTTGTAATTTTTATCACATTATTTTAAATTAAAGTCTTAGGTCCTGCTTATCAATTGCCCATAATAACCAGTAGGCCTACTTCTGTGTTGGACATTACTGAACCTCTTCCCATTTATAGCACCCAATGTCCCTGTCTCGTTCCATGTCCCTAAAAAATCAAATAAATGAAAACCCCCCCTGATTTACCGAGTCGTCTAGAGGGGTCGGGTGTTTGTCACCTTTTTCACCTCTTATGAGTTTGCAGGTCTGGTTTAAGCATTAAGCAAGAACTGTAAATACATTGTGCAAATAATTTTCTGCGTTGTGGCATTTTGTGTTTAAATATTCATTTCTATACAAAAATGTCAAAGTAAAGTAAAGACACAAAAGGCAAAGTTGCAACACCAATAATCCCATCTACCTGAATAGTAATTAGTGCATATTCTCCTCTCAAAGTGCACTAGATCAATGCATTCAAATGTAAAGGGTACAAAAAAAAATTTGGCCGGGGGGCATGTCCCCGGACCCCCCTACGACGTTCGGGGACCACGCCACCGCTGCTGAAAAAAATCCTGCGGGAAACGCTGAACGCGTAATAATAATCAGACCGATTACAATAGGGCTTCGCACCACTTGGTGCTCGGGCCCTAATAAAAATAAGTATCCTAAACTGCAACACAATTTGTTCATTATTATCTATTACTTGTATTGTCCTCAGTACAGGATAAAACAATCCACTGAGCAGATCCTGCCCCACACCCCCCCATTACATTTTGATTATTAGGGCCCAAGCACCGACCGGTGCAAAGCCCTATTGAAATGCAAAGGATTTTTATTATCACCGAGTGGTGCGAAACCCTATTGCTATCGGTATGATTTCTATTACGCGTTTTCTTAGGGTTTTCACGGCACTTTTCACACCCTTCAATGTTTTGTGTACCCATCAGACCTGCAAAAATTGCAACTTATCGTTGGTTTCGAGACCGGGCCAAAAAAACGGCGCCCCCTGTGGCCACAAACAGTTTTTCAGGAAATGCATACTCATTAAACTGGGCTAGAAGCCTGAAATTTTAGGACAACGTGTATTGGCCCAAGGCGCACATAAATGCAATTATATGTCCTGGGCCAAAATCAACAGGAAGTCGGCCATTTTGGATTCAGTGCCCAAAATCGCCATATTACATAATTTCGCATATCGACGAACTCGTCCTAGAGTTTTTACGCCAGGGACGTCAAACCACTTCTCAAGTACTCAAGACGCTTGCCCAATGTTAAATTCTGGAAAGATTTAAAATTTTGCATAGTACCAGGGAGTTAAAGGGGGTCAAACTTGACGTACACATCACAAAAAACGAACCTCATGAAACTTTAATTCATCATAACTCAGGCTGTGTTATACCTAGCTGCACCAAATTTAAACCCAAATGTATCTTCGCAGGCCCCACAAAAAAGCCTCTTGAAGCCCCACCCCAAAATCAACAGGAAGTCTTTTAATTTGAAATATGTGAATTTCTGACTCTCAAATCATCACAATGTTCAAAAATTGACAACTCCTAGCAGGAACATATTTAGCAAAAACGAAAACTCTAGGGACACTCATAAGACATGGAAGATACACCAAAAAAAGTTTTGTTTGATGCCGAATAACTATGACGAAATACCGGCCGATATTAGCCAAAATTTACTCGTGTCATAATTCCACATTACTCGGCAGGATTGCAGAGTAAAGTGCACACTTAACAACTTTTTGTGCAAAAAAATATATGATAGGGTATGTCCTCCGACATGGAAGATGATATACCCGAAAGCTCGTTTCATCCGGAACTACCGTCTTGCAGCACATTTTCATTTGCCAAAAAACATCAAAAACGGACGTCATGAACCCTTTGATTGATCATAACTCAGGCTGTTATACTTAGAACCACACAATTTCATACAGCAATGTACAATCCCAGTCAGGGTTCGACATAACGCATGGCCCGTAGGCCCGGAGCCAGTAAAATCGTATGCAGGGCAAGTTGATTGGCCAGGGCGGGCCAGTGACTTGCCAATCAGTGACTGGCCAATCACCAGATTCGAATTTAAAGGGTACAAAAAACTTTCGGCCGGGGGGGCATGCCCCCGGACCCCCCGACAGGGTTCGGGGTACCACACCACCGCTTCTGAAAAAAATCCTGCTGGAAACACTGAATTTATTTTACTTTTGTAACACTATGATAATGTTCATTTATAGTAAGTCATTAGATGATTAACTAATCTTTTACAAAACAGCAATATACATTTGTCGGTGATTAGTAAGTGCTATTTTAACGTATCAAAAATGTGTAAGTCATCTTTTAGTAATTTATCAAATGCCCATTGACAAATCATTAGTAAATTATTTAGTAATCGGTTGATATATTATGGATAACTTGAAAGTCATTTAAAGGTATGATAGGCCTATTTCACAAATCTCTGGTAAGAACTATAGTATCACTTTCTATATACACAAATGTTATTCTTAACAAATCATTTGTCAATCAGTATAAGTTGATTTGGCTGTATCCAATTTGATACCTTTAAATCTTCCTCATATTATACCCAGGTACGTGTTATTACCGTAGTGTAATTCAGCAGCAGCTGTAGCCTTTTTGTTTTAGTATCTCACCTAACACTACTTTTTGCAAGATCACATTTAACTATTCAGGGTTTTTCCTGAATAAAGAAATGTTCGGCGCCCCCCAAAGAGGATTTACCCACCGCCAAAGGAAAATCACCAGCGCCAAAATGATAAAATTTGAGAATAAATATAGCCATTTAAAACCTCTCCAAATTCAGCCCAATTTAAATCTTCCTTCTTGAGGGGCTGGGCAATAACTTTAATTTCGATTACTAGTACAGCTTCTCTCAATCTTAAAAACAAAATAATCGCAATTAAACCATAATTTTTCCGCACGCAGTCTTTCAAATGCAGCGAACTGTTTCAGCCGTGCGCTCCGCTCGGCCCCCCCTCCCCTCACCTGGTAGTTTAGCTTTCGGCTAGTCCAGAGTAGGAGGGAAATGTTGCGCATTGCCGGGTGTTATGAAAAACTTCTGAGGACGGCAGTAAGTCAGCCTTTGGACGAGAATAAAGCTAAACCTAAGTGTGTTGTCTGAAAACACTTCAGACTCACAACAGACTCAAATAATGTGCAAGATATGTCACACGCGAGTCTCGTGAGAGAGAAAAAAGGCATATGCGACCATGTCTGCACCTCAAAACATCTCGACCGATTTGTTTATTCGCTTTAAGTCAAATCATAGTGGTCTATGACCAAGCAATAAATGATTTGAAAACACAGGAGTTTAAAGCTCCTTGACTCCTGCCACCACAACAGTCAACACTGTACAATATCCAGCCAGCTCCTTGGGACATAAATAAATGATGCACTCACATTCCTGCTAGCAAAATACTTGCCCTATCAACACCATTTGCAACAGGTTATTTTTATTTTGACATATTTATTTTATTAACTTATTAAAAATATGTTTCACTTATTCAGCCTATTTCTATTTTCCTTGTTTTCAGGTCAATTAGGCCTATGTTTAAAGTCCAAAGTCATGGTGTCAACCTTGTTAAAAGTTAATTAAATGCATGATGTTCTTAAATAAATCTGTCTTTAATAATCGTGAATACACAATGTCAATTGCAATTTCCATAGTTTTGTTCAATTGGAAACAATTACATTATTAAATAGGTAGTCATTATTTGTATTTTGACTTCATATCTACAGGTTCTTTATTGTGATTATCAGTCAGTGAGCTCCATGGTAACACAGTGATTGACAGAATGACTGAAATGATCTTTATCTGGACAGAAACTGTCCTCTCCCAACCCCAGACCCTCTTAAAATACAACGTTTTGCCTTTACTTTTGCACATAATTGCGACCCCAAAAAAGTCGGTCCGTGTACTGACCCCCAAAGGCCCATTTTGAGCCAGGAAAAACCCTGCTATTCACAATGAGCTATCTTCGCCAAGTTTTTTTCTCTCTTCTAAAACCCTGCTATTCACGATGAGCTATCTTCGCCAAGTTTTTTTCTCTCTTCTATTTATCCCTAAAGCTGTCAGTTGTCAGCTGTCATCAACAGATTCTCCATTTGACATATTATGGGTACATCACTTACAGTACTTATGTCGTCTGTCAGCTTCGTAACCCAAACTGCAGTTGGGAGCGCGCTGGTCTCTCTACGCAAGTGTTCTTGTTTGGCTCATAGCTGCAGGGCTTCCTGATACATTTTGCAGAGGAATGAAGTAGCGCGACATTGCGGCCGTGTTAATGGCTTTACTTTAATTCAGCTATACCCTTAAACTGGGTACATGAGGCCCTTTAAGGCCAACTAACAACAAAAACACCTGTAGCATGGGCTGCACAACGATAGCACTATTACTGACTACTACATTTTATTTAATTATTTCTTTCTTTTTGTCACTGCACACAGCTCTGTATGTGGGAGCTTGCAATTGCTCTGTGCTGAACTTCTCTTTTCTCCTCTCTCGCAAAAATTAATCAATATATCAATCAGCCCTACGGCCTGATTTGCGGCATCTGAGGAACTCAGCGTGACTTTATAATTTTGAATGTTGCATGAATGTTGTGTAGAGTATTTTAAACTTAATACTTTAATTAATTAAAGGTGCTGTAAGCAGAATGTTTTTTTTAGCTAACTTCCTGTCAGTTACTGCATTTAGCAGTCCCCTTGCTCGTCCCTAAGTCACATCATCATCATCATCATCATCAATCTTTATTTAAACAGGCAAAAATTGCTAAGAAACAATGTCTTATTTAAGCAATGGTTTGGTAGGAGGTGAATGACCTCCTGGGGGGAGAGGAAGAGAACAAGACAACACTGTACTATAGCCAGTAAAATCACACATAGACAACAATAACATATTCAACATAGCAACAGAAGTTAGACAAACAGCAGTAACATACAGCATAGCAATAGATAAATGTACTAGATCACGGTGAGCTTAGACTGAAGCAGCTACAGGTGTGCTTTATACATTTTGTTAGGGCCTGTTTGAAGAGTCTAACAGAGGTAAAGGATTGTAACTTTAGGGATTTTTGAAGTTGGTTCCAGCTGTCCGCAAACTGGAAGGAGGAACGGCCCAGGGAGGAGTATGCCCTAGGAGCATTTAACAGAATGAGGGGGGCAGAACGGGTGTTATGTGTAGGGTGGGGGTGCAGGTGAAGAAGCTGAGTTAGATAGGGAGGAGTGAGACCTAGAAGAGTTTTAAAAACCAGCATCAGCCAGTGGATGTTGCACCTGATGTCCAGGGGTGGCCAGTTTACCAAGGTGTAGAGGTCACAGTGATGGGTCCTGTACGGGACGTTAGTTGCAAAACAAATGGCCGAGTGATAGAGGACGTTAAGCCGCTCAAGTGCTCCTTTACGGGCGGACCTGTAGATGACATCGCTGTAATCGAATAGTGGAAGGACAGTCAGCTGAACCAGGGAGTGTTTGACAGAGGCAGTGAATCGCGGTTGCGATAGAGGAAGCTGAGTCTGGCTTTTACTTTCGACTGCAGAAAGGACAGATGTTCAGTGAAGGAGAGGATGCTGTCAATCCAGACTCCCAGGTATTTGTAGGAGGACACTAGTTTAAGTTTTTGGCTTGTAGCAGTCAGAATGGTACCATCTTGGAGTGGGGGGCTTACGACCAAACCACATGACCTTGGTTTTAATGGGGTTTATGGCCAGTCCGAGGGCAGAAAAGCCAGCCTGTATGGAGTGGAAGCTCTGCTGAAGTGTTCACAGTGCAATGTCAGGTAAGGGGCCAGTGGCATAAAGAACTGTCGTCGGCATAAAGATGGATAGATGAATTGCCAGCTGATTTGATTATGTCATTTATGTAAATTGAGAAAAGAACTGGGGCTAATATGGAGCCCTGTGGGACGCCGTTTAAAATAGCCAGGGGTTGCGACGAGATGCAGTCAGATTTCACATATTGGGAGCGTCCAGAGAGGTAGCTGTTAAACCAGGCTAGTGAGGTAGTGGAAACACCGATGGAGTTTAAGCGTTTCAAAAGCTGTTCATGAACTACAGTGTCAAAGGCCTTGGCCAGGTCAATGAAGACGGCCACACAGAATTGCTTGGAGTCCAGAGCACTGACAATGTCATTAATTACTTTGAGAGTCGCAGTTTCGCAGCCATGACCTGTGCGGAACCCAGATTGAAAGTCAGACAGTATGTTGTTGGTGTTAAGGAAGCGTACCAGCTGTTTGCAGATCAGCCTCTCCAGTACTTTCGCTATGCAAGGTAAGATGGAAATAGTGGCGATAGCAGTTAGGGTCAGCTTGATCTCCCCCTTTAAATAAGGGGTGTACTGAGGCCGTCTTCCAGGCAGATGGAAGTTCAGCTGAGTGTATGGACAGGTTGCAAAGGAGGGTGATGGGTTCTGCAATAATAGGGGCTGCAGCTTTAAGGAGAAAGGGGTCTAACCCGTCAGGCCCAGGGTTTTTTTTGGGGTCAAGCTTGCACAGAATTTCAAGTACGTCACTGTGAGTGACGTCCTGCAGGGAGAAGCTGTGGGCGGGGACTCGGTCAGGAGTACTTAGGTGGTGGGAGGTTAAGGGGGGGGGGGGGGGGGGTTGGTCATGAGGTGATAGGGAGGCCGGTGGATTGGCAATTAGAGCAAAATGCTGGTTAAAGAGCTCAACCATACGCTTATTATCCGAGACAATGTTTCCATCCCAGAGGAGGGAGGATGGTAATTGAGATGATGGTAATTGAGATGGTGTAGCTTTACCCTCCATTACTTTAACTGTCTTCCAGAACTTTCGTGGATTAGTGCCACAGAGTTTAAACTGATCATGAAAGTATTCAGACTTGGCTTTACGGATGGCTTGAGTGCATTTGTTTCTGATTCTTCTAAAAGATAACCAGTCGTCAGAGGATTTTGATTTGCGAGCCTTACGCCAGGTGGAGTTTTTCAGACGCAGCTTCTCGACTAGATCATGATTAAACCATGGACTGCATCTGTTCTTTAGCCTCATCTTTTTAATGGGAGCGTTTTTGTTAATGATCTCATTAAAAGAGTCGTAAAAGAAGGACCATGCACTGTTTATATCATCATCAATAAGTGTAGCTCTATCTGGGTTTTTGGGGTCATATCGGGTGGGGGTGGTAATGATCTGACAGAGGTTTAGAGAGTCCCATTGACTAAGGACTTGAGCGGGGGGTTGGAGCATGTCCCAATTAAGATCCCCCATCAGGACAAATTCAGCTTTGGTCTAAGGGGCCAGGAGGGAGCTGAGAGTGGACAAAGTACAGGAAGGGGCCGAGGGGGGACGATAGCAACCAGCAACTGTTATTGTGGAGTTCATGGTCAGCTTAACGTTGAGAATAAGTAGGTCAAAATGTTTAGGGACGGACTTCCCGATGACAATGGAGGATTGAAGATGATCTTTAACAAAAATAGCAACACCACCACCTTTAGAGGACCTGTCTTGTCTAAATACATTATAGCCAGTGATATCAATAGCAGAGTCAGGGACAGAGTTTTTTAGCCAAGATTCGGTGACAACAAATATATCCGAATTTGAGCTGTGTGTCCAAACTTTTAACTGGTCAATGGGTAGTAAGCTTCTGGAATTTATATGAAGAAGACCCAGAGCTTTACGTGAACAGAAGTCAGTGAAACTCAGGTCTTTCGAACAGGAGTTTACATCAGAGCATGGATCAGTGACAGGCATAGGATTAATAGTAAATACAGGACTAGGGTGAACATGAATATTACCAGACAGAATTAAAAGCAGAATAATCAGAGCCCGACAAAAGGTTGACAGAGAGCCATAGTGGATCTTTTTTGATTGCACATTATTGACAGAAGGCAGCAAAGTCATTCTTTCGAGCAGTCTCATTACATGACATGCAATAAGAGGTAAGATAAAATACCTGGTTTCATTAGAAGGAAGACCAAGTAGTCTGGTTAGCAAGAAATTGGAGTCTTTTTCGAGTGCATAGTCTCTTGCTGTTACTGGGGTGGGTAATGTCATATGTAATGGATTGCAGGATTTGTGCTTGTATGAACAGTGGGAGGGTGAGATTATGATGAAAAGCACAACAATAGAGTATAACAGGTGTGCTTCGGCCATGGCAGGGACAAAGGGGAAGAGGTGTGTGTTTCAGCAAGCGTCAAAGTTAAATCCTAAAACATGCAGCAATCAGACCAGGAAAATGGATTTCCTGTTAGCAGCGTAAGCCAGCAGAGGTGAATAGCAGCCAGGCAGTAGAGCTAGCAGGCCGACAGGCAGCAGAGTTAAATAAGCAGGAAGGAAGCATTAGCAGGATGGCAAACGGCAGCAAAAGGCAGCCCAGCGGCGATGCTAGCAGGTTAGCTGTAGCAGCATTAGCAGACCAGCAACTGTGTTAGCAGGATAGCAGCAAGGCATTGGCAGCCTGGCAAGCAGCAGTGAAGGCAGCTCAGCAGCGGTGTTAGCAGGTTAACATACTAACTCACCCCTGGATCCTCCATCCCCTGGAGGTAATGAAGGTTGAATAGGAGTACCCGATTCAGCGGCCAGGCAGGTGGATGGAAGCTAAACAGCAGCCAGTTGGATGGAAGCTAACAGCAGGCCCAGGCCTGATTAGCCCAGCTTAGAGCAGAAGTAGCATCCTTAGACTCATAAAAAGACTCTTAAAAGTAAATTTTCTAAAAGCTTGTGAAGAGATATCAATAAAAGTAGAAAACTGAAACTTTTTCAAGGATAAAAAAGCAGTCGATTCGAGAGGCACCTATTTGCAGACACATGGGGAAACGGAGCTCCACCGGAAATACGAAATTTCTTCTTCGTTTTTTTTTACTGGCGGCGATCACCCAGCGTTTCTTCTTCTTTTTGTTTTACTGCCGGCGTTCACCTAGCGGTGAATAATAACAAGACACAGTTTCCACCGGTTATGGTGCTAGTAGACAGTAAAAGACAGTAAAATTCATGGTTTTCGACCAATGAAATGACGTTCGGGGAGGGACAACGCCTTTGACCAATGAACGAATGATATCTTTCTTTAATAGCTTTATAAAGTAATTGTCAACATACAATTATATGAACACCCTTCCATTTTACAGATGGGGCAAAATATCATGTATATATTTAAAGCGTTGGTTGTTGGAAAAAGTTGAACTTTTATCTTAGAAGTCCTGGAAACAAATGCTTGTCTTTTCCTCTTAAACGAAGCTGTAAAAGGCCTTTACGTAGTGTCAGTTGGAGCCTTGTTGCAGCAGTGCAGGCTAATGCTAACTGTGTTCGGATTAATAAACCTATTGTATTGTATGTAGCCTATTTCATTCTGCGGCTGCACGCGATCGTTACTGTTCACTTGCGTGATCACAAAGTCACAGACGAGCCTCGTTAAATAGCCTAATATGAATAGAAATTATATAATTAAAACTGATCACTTGACGACAATGGGTCTGGTAAAATCAATCAGGATCTACAAAGAAAACTGTCACTCCCCATTTTTTAAAATGTGTTGTTTATTTTAATGTGGTGGCACTTTTTGTGTTTTATTTATAAGAGTTTATATTTGTATGTGATTGACCTACTTGTGATAATTGTGAATTAAAGAGACGGATTTCGGAAGATATACACAAAGCGTCGTTGCTTCATTCATCTTCTACCTCAACATCTACTTTTTACCACCGTCCTGGCCACTTGGGACCCTTAACAAATTGACTTATTTTACTGTCTACTAGCACCATAACCGGTGGAAACTGTGTCTTGTTATTATTCACCGCTAGGTGAACGCCGGCAGTAAAACAAAAAGAAGAAGAAACGCTGGTTGATCGCCGCCAGTAAAAAAAAACGAAGAAGAAATTTCGTATTTCCGGTGGAGCTCCATTTCTTCATGGGTCTGCAAATAGGTACTCTTGGTCGATTCCATTAAAAACAACTTATTCCAGAGAGAAGTGTGCAGCATGTGTTGTCATGTCACCACATTAATGCACTGCGGTCTTCAAGCAGCGAGTTATCTAGCATCATCTCGGATCCATAAGTGTGATAAAACATGATAAAAACCATCAAAACAAACATTGTGAAGGGTTTTTACCTGCTCCTCCATTGTAGGCGCATAAACATTCACCCATCTGTCGCTCTGGCGTGCACCGGCAGTGAGACCATGAGTGAGACGGGTGTCGGTTTGTAGCGTTCTCTCTTGTGATTGGATATTAATTTCGGGATCCCCGAAAAGTTTATTTGCCGATTATATGCAGAGCAGCTGACTGAGAGATCGGCTTTATGAAACGCGCACATTATGTTCACACTATATGAATAAAGAGCGATATAACACTTATATTAACATAAACAAATCGCTTACTTCACCTTTAACCCAGTGTCTCTTAAAGAGTAAAACAATTTAACATTTGACTCTTGAAACAAAGCCTTAAAGAAAGTGTCAAACACAAAGATCATGAAGTCCATTCAAGACTACTCCCTTCATTACGTGCACAGATCACTGAGCAAAGGCTCTGCCTTTCTCTTAATATATTATGCTTACTCCTAAGATTTACAAATCGAAGTTTGGAGTTGGAAATATGTTCAACTTTCTGGATACTCCACCACTCAGGTTCTAATAAGGAATTTATGCAAATACGTGAAATAGAACTTTTAATATCGTGTCATGGTATGAGAGTATTTTAATTTCCAGGTGGCCCGCCTCTACTATTAAATACTGCAGTGAACCATGTGCAGTTAGGGTGATCGCTAATGGCTTGTATTTATTCGGAACAGGGTTTATCTTTATCATGCAAAATTTGATATGTGCACCGCATTGCATACATTATACATTGTATTATTTTTGTTCTCTACAGCAATGACAAATTCATTTTGTGTGTGACTGTAATGATCCTTTTGCCTATATTTCTAAAAGAAAATGTGTTATTTTCTCTTACAGATATCTGCAGGTTTAGAACTATGGAAGAAGACCTTACAATACCTCATGACTCTGCCAAAAACTGCAACAGATCAGTAACAGAGGATGAAAAAGTGAAGGTAAAAGACTTTGTGTATAAGCATTTAAGAGCAGTGACGGATGGGTCGCCTCTCAATAATGCAGAAGAATCTTCCATTAAGGAACATGGGATTTCAACCAAGAAAGATAAACAGACTTTCAAGAAAGCACATTGTAAAATTCAGCAGGGGGCTGTGTTCTCTGGAAAAATTCTTAGTTTTGAATGCTCTGTGTGTAAAGCGGACTCCACATATAGCCCCAATGATCTCCTTAAACATTTTCGAGCAGCTCATCAGGGAACTCTTCCTACCTACCCTTGTGACCTTTGCGGTTTTGTCACAAATGAGTTCCCTGCTCTTCAACGCCATCGGATTGAGCACAGGAATACTCTTGTGACATGTGAGCTCTGCAACAATGATGTTCAGTACTCTCTGCTTTTGCTTACCAGACACTATATCATGTGTCACAGTCTAAATGGACAGTTTAACTGTGACTGGTGTGAGTTTACAACTGTGGATGCAGGTACATTTGTCCAGCACATCCATCATCATAATGAGAGTCCTTGGAAATGTTCTAAATGCAGACATATCAGCTTGAACGAAGAGGATCACAACAAGCATATGAAAGCTCACTCAGGTACTTTTCCCTTTACTTGTCAAATCTGTGGATATGGTGAGGCAAGAAGTGAGGACCTGAACAAACACACAGCAGCTGTCCACAAAGAGGAGGCTGAGAGAAGGAATGTATTGAAGACAGTAGAAGACAGTGGTACTCTAGCAAATCTGTCGACAAACTTAAAACATTCGCCAAAAAAGAGTGCTGAGACTCTGGAGGCTAAAAGGATATTAAAACTAAACTCCCTTTCTGGGAGTTTATTTAACCAAAATGGCAGGCTAATCCATCCAGATATATCCTTAGAGGAGACTCCCAACTTCCAGGATGGGACTGTAGCAAAAAAGGACAACAAAAATGGGAGCAAAGGCTATCATAACACAGAGCAGTCAATGCCCGAAATGTTACATGAATGTGACAACTTTGTTAGTTCTGACGCAAGTCACTCCAATCCCAATGGACTGACGGTTCTAATGGTGAAGAACAAAATCTCACTTCCTCCCAACTGTACAACCAAAGTAATGGGCTTCAAAATGGTTGATGGCAAAAAACATTTAGTTCTCAAAGTAATACCAACACCTAAGCAGGACTCATCAATGCTGAACCAGTCTTCATATGAAGATGTAGGCTTGTCAGCACCAAATCCTGTGTTGGATAAAAGTACAGTTACTATGGAGCATGAGGAATGCTCTCATAGTAAGAGCTCAACATCACATTGCTTTGCTGTTTCACCAAGAAGTGGATCTTGCATACAAATGAATCAGGATGAAATCATGGCAGTAAAAGTAAAGATTGAGGATGAAGAAACATCTGTTTGCGACCTTGATTCAACTCCAAATAGAGATGTGGTTGGGGATCAAACTCATCCTATACTCAATAAGTCTTTGACTTGTGCAGACATTACAAATGAGTTTGATCATATGGGTGAACAAATTAACCCAACTCAAACAACCTGCTCAGACAGAAGTACTTTTGTAAATAAGATAGTCTCAAAAAACCATTTTGAAAACTGTGAGGCTGCAGATGAGTTATCAATGACTGATACACTACCAGACAGACTTATTGACGAACACAATTGGAACACTTCATTTAACCATATACAAAATGATGTCCAATCTTCTCAGAGTTGTCCAAAAAACGCTAACAATATTGAGGTCAGGACTGAGTTTAGACATAACAATGACAAACAAAATTGTAAAAACCTTTTGAAAAATCCAGTACTATCAGAGTCAGACCCCATAACATTCGGTAACAGCAGGGAAAGTGCCATTGGCTCAGAAAACTGTTTGCAAAATTCACCAAACCATGAAGTATTTACTTTTCACAATTATTCCAAGGAAACATTCAGCACTTCACCTACCCTAACTCAAAACCTTGATGATATGTCCAAACTTTCAGGAGACAAAATAAGTATTCGCGAATCACAGTTTAGCTCGACATTGGCAGACACTCCAGAACCATTCACAAAAAGTGACATTAGAGAAGACTCAACTCGTGAAAATAATCAGGAAGACATTAAGAAAATGTCAGACAGTAACATTGAAGTTGATGATTGCATTGTTGATGATCCTCTCACTGAGGATGAAAATCCTGAGTCAGTGTTCCAGGACTTTAATATTATCAAAATTGAGGAGGACAGCATTCCTGTATCCAAAGAACAGACAGAAACAAAGAGTAATTCAAGTTCCCTGGGCAGTTTTGTGGAGGAATATTCAGATGCAATAATTACACAACAACTTAAAAAGGAAAGAGTCAGATCTTCTAGTGCAAGCAATTATTCTTTAAAACAAACCAAATCAACTCGACTTGTTCAATTACCAGAGGGTAAGCAGCCAGTACTATCAAAGACTACTGAGAATCGGTTTTCCATGCCAGTGCAGGTGAAGGCCGCTCCAGGTTTCAAACTGATAACCAATTCTGCAAATCCTCAGATCAATGTATCTTACATGAATCCAGGATTAGAAGGATCAAACAATTCTATTGGCCTAACCCATACTCCAAACAGCAGGTTAGGTGTATCAAAGGCAGGAGCTGCTGAAAAGAGGACAACACTTATCTCTGCTGTTCAAGAAGGTGATAGCACCACCTCAAATCACTACTTTATCAACAGCCCAGGTTTTAAAGGTCCTGTACTTCTTTCAAGCACACCACATAGTAACCCTAAAGACAAAACAGCAAAGACACAGCCAACTTGCTTCTTAGTACAGAGATCTGTTCCATTTGTTCAGTCCCCAAGTACAACTAGCCTTAGATTGGCAAGTACACAACTTCCACTAAACTCACACCCTATTCTTGCCATGCCACCAGACAAACCCAGCAATCTGCAAACTGGTCACCAGGCTTTCTTGCTCCGATATATTTCTCCACCCAAATCAGGCAGACTATTGAGCAACCAGGATGTAAATAATGGGATTCACTGTAGCCCAACTGGTGAAAGTAATGGTAACAAAGTAATATTTAAAATTGTCACTCCTACTGGTTGTCGTCTTAAGAGTGGCGCTCCCGCCTCAAGCAGTCAACCCTTGTTTCTGGCCACCAGACCTCAGACCCAGTGTTTTCTGGTGTCATCAAACAAAACCAATGCTAATACCTGCAATGGAGTAAAAAAATTGATTACACTACAAAAAAATGCACAGAAAGATATCGAGGAATCTTCTATTTCATCATCTCAGATAAATGGAAAGGTACCATCCTGTGAGGCAGAGAAACCTATTTTAGCTCCAAGGCCAATTCGGCCTCCAAGCCAAAGGAAAAGGCGCAGGAAACCATTATATGACGAGGTTCCAGCAGTGGTGCATAAAGCCAGAAGACTTTCAAATAAAGTGCTGATTGAGAAAGACACTACTGTATTATGGAATCCTGTAGCTAAAGAGGTTGAAAGGACACTGAGACTTGCCCCATTCAGTGCTCAACAGCAAGTCAAATGCCCCCGAAGATGCCAACCTGTAGTGGTGCTCAATCATCCAGATGCTGACATTCCTGAAGTGACCAATATCATGAAAGTAGTTAAAAGGTACAAAGGTGCTGTTACTAAGGTCTCCTTGTCTCAGAAAACAATCCAAGCACTCTCTGAGGTTTTTTTCAGGAAGAATTCTTCCAACAAAGCTGTGCTGTCTCACAGCGACGATCCAAGACCTCGTCCAGTTAGGAATTCTGTCAGAGAGCGATTCCTTCTGAAAATGAAGTTAAGAAAAAAAAGCAGAAAAAAGTATGAAGTAGTGGATACTTTATCAGGTTATGAACAAGGTCCAGTGGTGTTTGACTGCTGGTTTTGTGGGCGGCTCTTCAACAGCCAAGAAGATTGGATTGGCCATGGCCAACGGCACCTCATGGAGGCAACTAGAGACTGGAATAAACTGTTTTAAAGTTTCATCACCAATCACCTTTTTAAATGGGTTGATATTATGCCCTAATAAGGTGGAACTAATGATTCAAGTTGTATATTTTGAATGACCTTCCACTATACGTCTGTTCAATTTCTGTTCATCTAAATACATAATTAATAAGTGACTCATAGTTTTATCTTTCACAAATGCATATTCTGATTATGTACAAATTATGTATGTTTTCTAGCAAGATTTATGTTGTGCACACAGGTCGGACTGAACTGTGAACATTGGTACACTGTAAATAGGAGTTGTTGTAAGAGCAGTATGTCAGTGACAGTTGTATGCAAAATTGGATTAAATTACTCAGGTGATTTCTTATTAATCTGTTTTTCTTATGTTTGCTCATAAAAGTATAGGCATAGTTTAAGGGACTTTTGTAACTTAATTCCATATGGACAGAAAAATGTATTACTTTATAGTTAATCTCTAACCTTATAGAAAGATGTGTTTATGCTTCTGATGAAAAATGTTCTGGTCCAAATTATTCCTTTTTTGTTTATTTTAAATGAAGACTATATAATTTTACACTATTATATTGTAAGTTTCCTTGTTAGGATTTTGTCAACCTGTAGCATGCATTCGAGATAAGGAGCTGACATTTTTTTTAAATAAAATACTGAAATCCTTTATCTGTTAAACAGGGATGATTCATGGCTCTGTCAATACTTGAGTAAAAGCCCGATTTACACCAAGTTTCGATGCAAAATGTTCTTACCGTCATAAGCTCAGGATTGTTCTGTTGGTGTGAATCATGTGGAACTATATTTAATTCTTGAATGATCACTTTTAAAGATGACCATGATCTTTTTTTTAGATGGTACATTTTGTTTGTGGGTTACGATTTCTGTTATTATTATTATTGTAAATACATTGTTGAAAAAAAAAACTAAAATTAAACTGTCAGAAGCAACATGAAAATGTTTGTGAATCATTGTCACACAGCTTGACAGTAAGATTTTGAGAAAACTTCTGCATTCTTTTGATCATTTATAATTGCAGTAATTCAGGTTTATGAGTACAGAATAACTTTAGGGCCAGGGGTGCATTTTAACCCCCATATTTTTTTTTTAAAATCCACAAAATTATAGAAAAAAAAGCAATATTTGTTTAAAGAGGACCTATTATACTTTTTTGACTTTTATGACCTATAAACGTTGTTGTAATGATTTATAGTCATGTTTAACCATACTAGCGTATCAAATAATTATGTACATGCATTTAGAATAATTCCCTGCTGACCGTCTGGGGTGGCTGTGCAGAGCGCTAAACACTAGGGCAGCCGGTCGAGAATTCACTTGTTCAAATCGGTTCAAATTACCTGCCATCGTGTCGTCACGTTCCCGGATTTTTCCATGTATGGCAATGCTGCAACATGGTGTCGCGCTCCGGCCATGCCCCCACCTTCCTGCTCTCAAATCTGCCCGCGCGCTGCTGAAAGTGTTCCGGAAGGAAGGTAACCAATCACAACGGAGTGGGGTTTGCAGGAGGGAGGGAGGGGGGCGGGGGCGGAGAAGCACAAAGCCGAGTGTGGACAGAGACTGCTGAATTGCCCAGATGAGAGGAAGCGTTTCCCGAAAATCTACATAGTTTTTTTGTGATGTGATTCGTTTTAGGTTGCTCTATAGCAGTTTTAACAAGAAATTAAGACCAGAAAAGTAGCATAATAGGAGACCTTTAAGAAATAAAAAGCTATTTGCAGCATCAGTTAGGGTTACATTACTTATTGCCAACTGAAACTTATTAATTATTGGAGTTTTTGACCACTGGAGGGCTCTTGCCTATTTGCTTCATACAATCTAGGTAGTGACTTTTTTTTGGCTGGGCAGTGTATATTGATTGTAATCACCATGCAAGAGCAGCGCTCCTAATTTCATTATATTGCAAACTACAATGACAAAGGCTTGAAAACAGTAATAAAAACATTAATAAGCAGGTTATTTGATAGAAAAATATTTGTTAGTTGCCACCCTAGTGCAATGATTGTTGTTGTTTTTTGCATTATGCACTTGCACAAAAAAACTAAATGTTGAGAGTAAAGTTGAAACACAATTTTGTGAATTAAGTCGAAATTTTGAGAATACAATTTGACAGCTATGAGCTTCCAGGAACCAACAAATAAAAACTAATAACAAAACAAACGATGCATCTTTGCTATAGTCATGAGGCAGGCAATTACTAATGGTTGTTGCCCAACCATCAGGGAACTCTTGTGGCATTTCTCCATAGACATGTGCCGGCTCGGCATGGGTTGGCTTGGCATGTCAGCCCAGCATGGAAGGGATTTACTTTTCCATAGTCTGGCTTGACTTGTTTCGCCAGCTTGTATCAGCCCTTACGTCGGCTACCAACGGAACTCTCCCTCTTCCTGTTGCTGGCTTTCCCGTATTGAGCTCCCCCTCAAACTCGGAAACAATTTGTTCACAACCAACCTGTGTGTGTGTGTCTGACTGTCAGGGCAGTCTCTCTCTCTCTCTCTCTCTCACTCACTCACATAGAGGGTGTGAGTCACGTAACTTTAGACAGAAATAAAGTGTGGAGATACGCTGAGGATACTAATAGCGGCGGTGCAGCCTATTAGCTTAGCCTAGCCACTTCATTGTACAACTTCCCCCGGGCAGAAATACCCTCATAAGGGGACTTCCGGGTTACAGAGCATGGGGTAGGCACGATCGCTCTATAGCTTCCACAAAATATTTCAGACCTAACTGATTAAACCCTATTCTCGTCGATTTTTTTGTGCTTGTGTTGCCGGTAGCACTGATACTGTTTTGGAGAAATACCTAGAAGCAAGAAAAACGCAAAAAGAGATTCGGCAGAGTCAAATATGTCCTCGGACAGCGTGGTTAGCATGGACGTTGGTGCTAGCTCAGTGGCTGCCATTTCGGATCTGCTTGAACAGCATAGGGCAGCGGTAGCCGCCGAGTTTAAATCATCTTTCGCCAGCATGGACGCTAAGCTGGACAGCATCCAGGCCGTGGTCTCAAGCCAGGGGAAACGTATAACCGATCTCGAGGAGAATGCAGAAACTGTTTGCGGACGCTTGGAGCAACTTGAGGCTACGTGCTCCTCACTGTAGGAAGATAACAAGCTGTTGAAAGCTAAACTATCGGATTTGGAAGGGAGAAGCAGGAGACAGAACGTTCGTATTGTGGGCTTACCAGAGTTACTTGAGGGTGCGCACCCCGCCGCCTTTTTCTCCGAGCTCCTCGTCGAGGTGTCTGGTGGTCAAGTTCTCCCTGCTCCCCCGGAGCTGGACAGGGCTCACCGCACTCTGGCACCCAAACCGGGCCCGCATGAGAGGCCGCGATCCGTCGTTATCCGCTTTCACCGATACCAGAATAAAGACCTGATCATGAAAGAGGCACGTAAACAGGGCGAGCTGGAGTACCACGGCCACAAGCTCCGGTTCTACGAGGACTACAGCGCGGAGGTCGTGAAGCAGTGGGCTGAATCCAAGCGCGTCATGGCTGAGCTTTATCAGCGCGGTCTCCGTCCTTCTCTTCTTCATCCTGCGAGGCTTCGTATTACTCTCCAGAGCGGCGAGAGAAAGTGGCTGCGGTCTGTCTCTGAAGCATCCAACTACATATCTACACTGGGTGTGAGTCCGTAGTAAATACGATTGCCTGCTGTGAGTATACAATGTGGACAAATGCTCTTTTCATATCCCCAGCCAAACTCTCAGACTGATGGTACTATACGCATTTTTTCTCCCTTTTTTTTTTTAAATGAGTAAATTAGCTGGCGTATGTCATCGTGTCCGCGCGAGTCAGATGACATACGCGACCGTGAGAGAGAGAGAGAGAGAGAAAAGGCATATGCGACCCAGCTGCACCTCAAAACATCACGACCAATTAGTTTACTCACTTTAAGTTGAATCCTAGTGGTCTATGACCAAGCAATAAAGGAATATAAACACAGGAAGTTTAAAGCTCCTTGACTCTTGTCACCACAACAGTCATCCATTAAGTACACTGTAGCCTACAATGTAATTTGCTTATCCTGCCAGCTCCATGAGATATAAATAAAATATGCCCTCACATTCCTGCTAGCAAAAGACGTGCCCTATCAACAACATTTGCAACGGTTTATTTTGATTTTGACACTTACTTAATTTAATTATTAAAAATATGTTTTTCTTAGGCTATTTGTATTTTCCTTGTTTTCAGTTCAACTAGGATAGGCTATGTTTAAAGTCATGGTTTCAAATGTTAAATTAGTGCATTTTGCAGTTCTTAAATCAATGAATAATTGTCTATAATAATTGTGATTACACAATGTCAATCATGATTATGATTTGTCAAAATCGAGCATCCTAACCTTGCAATGTCCATGGTTTAGATCAATTATACACAATTACATTATTAGAACTGCAGCTGCAGTCTGTTTAGGTCTGTAGACCGGTTAAATTCCCACATTAACAGACTATTTGCTCCATATTTGCTTATCTAAAGTATAATGACACAGTATACATCCATACATGTGTGGTAACATGATTTGTTTAATTTGTGCACTTTAATTTTTAAAAGTGTTGCATTAATTAAACAAAACTAGTTTGTCTATATATATAATGCCCTACACAGAAGAGACCCCCGCCCCCTCCCGCGTTAAGAAGTAACTAGTAACTTGTACTTTAAGTACATTTTAAATCAGCTACTTTTTTACTTTTACTTCAGTAGATTTTTAGACCAGTACTTTTACTTTTACTTAAGTACAATTTCATCCAAGTAATCATACTTTTACTTGAGTAGAATATTTTTGTACTCTTTCCACCTCTGGCAATATATGGGGTGGGTTCTGGGTGGGATGGGGTGGTGTCAACTGGGGGTTTAGTTGATGAGTTATCACCTGCTGTGTTTTTTTTTCCTCTGTATTTTGCTACTCTTTTTGTTATCGGAGCAACTCTTTTTACTCTTACTATAACTGAGCTAGATGAAGGGCAATCTTAATTGAATTAGTTGGAATGTCAAGGGGCTAAATCACCAAGTGAAAAGGGGTAAGGTCTTAACCCACCTAAAACTGCTCAGGGCTAGAATAGTTTTCCTTCAAGAAACCCACTTACATGACCCTGACCATGGGCGACTAAGTAAATGCTGGCGTGGACAATTTTTTCATTCTAATTTCAGGGCTAAGGCCAGGGGAACAGCTATCCTTATTGATGGTAATATTCCTTTTGAGTCCTCAAACATTATATCAGACAAAAATGGACGTTTTATTATTGTTCCAGGCAAACTTTACAATAAGTCAGTCATCTTGGCCAACGTCTATGCGCCTAACGTCGATGATTTAGAATTCTTTAAGAGATTTTTTCTCAACTCCCCGATCTCAATTCCCATTCTCTTATTCTTGGTGGGGTTTTTAATTGTTATCTAGATCCAGTCTTAGATCGCTCTACCCCCAAACTTGCCACTCTTAGCAGATCTGCAGGTTATATCAAATCATTCCTTGCTGATTATAGCCTCTCTGATCCATACAGGTTTTTATACCCCACAGGAAGAGAATATTCATTCTTTTCACATGTCCACCACACTTACACCCGAATTGATTATTTTTGTGTTGATAATTCATTGATGTCAGACCTAAAGTCATGCAGTCATGAAAGTATTGTGATCTCAGATCATGCTCCTCTCCTCCTTCAACTGGCTTTCTCTGACGTTGAGTATACATGAAGACAGTGGAGACTGGATCCATTGTTGCTCACAGATGAGAGTTTTCTTTCACACATCTCTACACATATTAAAACTTTTTTGAGTATAAATAAAACACCAGATGTTTCCAATGCAACAATTTGGGAAGCCCTGAAAGCCTATTTGAGAGGTGAAATTATATAATTTGCAGCATACAAAAATAAGTGTACAAAACAGAAACAAACTGAAATAGCTGATCAGATTCTGAACATAGACAGACAATATGCTAATACACCTTCATCTGAACTTTACAAAGAACGTTTAAAACTTCTGACAGAATTCAACCTTCTTTCCTCTCGTCAGTTTGCTGACCAGTTGCTTAGGAGCAGAAGTACTTTTTACGAGCATGGTGACAAGATTGGCAAACTCCTGGCCTATCAACTGCACGGATTTAGAGCGAAGCAACTCATCCCTGGAATACGGACAGACAGTGGGTGTACAACATCACATCAGAAATTGATAAACGAAAAGTTCAAAACATTCTATTCAAATTTGTATAGTTCTGATTGTACAGTAGACGCAGCGGTGATGGAAATCTTTTTCAGTAACCTAAACATGCCTTTCCTTTCTCAAGACCTGAGACATAGCCTTGAGGCACCTATTACTCAGAGGGAAATTATCGCAGCAATAACATCTATGCAATCAGGCAAATCTGCTGGTCCAGACGGACTTCCATCTGACTTTTTTAAGAAATGTTCAGCCGAATTATCGCCTTTTTTATGTTCAGTATTCTCAGATTCATTTGACTCAGATAAACTCCCGCCTTCGTTCTACCAGGCCTGTATTTCCCTGTTGTTAAAAAAGGATAAAGATCCCCTAGATTGTGCATCATACCGACCAATTTCACTATTAAATACGGATGGGAAGATACTTGCTAAAATTCTCGCCCACAGATTGGAGGATGTTCTCCCCTCTATCATTTCCCGACCAAACTGGGTTTATAAAGGGACGCCAATCATTTTATAATATCCGCCGGCTAATGAACATTTTATATTCCCCCAGAAATATTGAATCAGAATGCCTCGCCTCTATGGATGCTGAAAAAGCATTTGATAGAGTAGAATGGAATTATTTGTTTTTCACCCTTGAGAAATTCGGTTTGGGTCCTGTTTTCACTTCTTGGGTTAAATTATTATATGCATGCCCTTCTGCCTCAGTATTAACAAACAGCCGTTACTCAAGTAGTTTTGATCTGCACCATGGGACCCGGCAGGGCTTTGAGCCCACTCCTTTCTGCTATGAGCCCACTCCTTTCTGCTATTGCAATCGTACCACTTGTGATTGCCATCAGAGGTAACAAAGAGATTCAGGGGATATGGAGAGGAGGAATTGAACATAAGGTATCATTATACGCTGATGACTTACTTTTGTTTGTCGCCAAGCCAGCCACCTCTTTACCGGAGGCACTTTCTGTGTTGGAGGTCTTTAGTAAGTTTTCTGGCTATAAACTTAACTTGAGTAAGAGCGAACTCTTTCCGATTAATAAAGAAGCTCTTAAACTTGATTACACAGCCCTCCCACTCAAAGTGGTGACAGACCATCTGAGTTACTTTGGAGTATGTTTTACCAGAAATTTTGAAAACATATTTAAATCGAACTTCCTCAAATTATTGGATCAGGCGAAGCAAATATTATCAAAGTGGTCTCCTCTGGCTTTCTCTCTCATAGGTAGAATAAATTCAATTAAAATGACATTACTCCCAAAGTTCCTATATCTATTCCAATGTCTCCCCATCTTTCTCCCCAAATCCTTTTTTCAGGCCCTTGACTCTTTAATGATACATTATATTTGGAATGGTAAACACCCTCGGTTAAGGAAAGCATTTCTTCAAAGACCAAAACAAACAGGCGGAATGGCCCTCCCTAATTTCCAATACTATTACTGGGCTGCTAATATCCGTTCTTTAGTGTATTGGGTGCAGTTTCACCTTGACGACTCAGCCCCAGTATGGGTAACAATGGAGTCCAGCGCTGTTAGCCCATTGTCTCTATCTGCCCTCTTAAGCGCCGCACTTCCACTCTCTTCGGCTATTCCCAACAGTAATCCCGTGATTAAGCACTCCCTTCGAATCTGGACCCAATTTAGGAAGAATTTTGGAATGCAGAATTTTTCGCTTTTCAGCCCAATTGCAGCTAATCATTTATTTATTCCCTCGAAGGTGGATGGTGCATTCAAGATCTGGCATAAAAAAGGCTTAAAATGCATCAGTGATTTATTTATTAATGATCCATTTGCTAGTTTTTCCCAATTGACAAAACATTTTGGTATCGAAAAGACAAATTTTTTCCGATTTCTGCAAATCAGCCATTTTACGCAGAAGTTAATTCCCCAATTCCCTTATAAACCGCCAGCCAATCATGTCGATTTGTTTCTTTCTGTAAACCCCACATTAAAAGGCTCAATTTCTGTGTTTTTCAACCTTATTTCAAAGTTGCATAGCCCCTCTTTAGCAGCTATAAGAACCCTGTGGGAGCAGGACCTAGGCTCTGCCTTCACAGATCACATGTGGGATTCAGTCCTGGATCGGATACACTCTACCTCCATGTGCGCCCGACACGCTCTTGTGCAATTTAAAGTTGTACATCGTATCCACATATCTAAAACTAAATTAGCTCGTATGTTCCCCGATGTAGACCCGACCTGTGATAGCTGTAAGAGCGCACCAGCATCACTCTTTCACATGTACTGGTTGTGTCCCACCTTGACTGAGTTCTGGACATCAGTTTGTCAAACAATTTCTGAAGTAAATCAGCATCAAATTGAGCCGAACCCTTTCACTGCAATTTTTGGCATTGCTCCAAATCCGGGCTTGCCTAAAGTGAAGCTGAAGGTACTGGCCTTTACTTCATTACTTGCTCGTAGGGTTATTTTACTCAAGTGGAAAGATCCTGCTCCTCCTTCCCACTCACATTGGATTAGAGACATTATGGCATGTATGAATTTAGAGAAAATACGTTACACTACCCAGGGATCCGAGAATAAATTTGACAGAATTTGGTGCCCCTTCCTAAATTATTTTAAAAAACCAACAATAATTAGAAGAGTAGCTACCCCGTCCCCTCTTTTATTTGATTTAATTTTATTTCTTTGTGTTGTGATTGTTTGTTTTTGTTTCTTGTGGTGTGTGTTTTGTGTTGTTGGGTGTGAGGGTGGGATGTGGGTGGTTGGGTGTGAGGGTGGGATGTGGGTGGGGTATGTTCGGGAGAAAAAGGGGAAAAAATTTCTACTTACTGTGCTACAATTCCGTTGTTATTAACATTTAATAAAAAAACGTTTGAAAGACAAAAAAAATAAGAATACCCTCATAAACTCTGGAAAATGAAGCGAGGGGTTTTGGATTGAGCAGTGGACTTTATAAATTATAACCATCTAGATTAAGAGCCGCCGTTCCTTTTCTTTGGTGATTTACCGGACATTATCCCGTGAGCTCCAGGAGGGTTAAAGTGTATGGTGTCTTGACATCCTGGTGAGAAAGCAACTAACTATGTTTATTCCTTTTGTTTTTAATAGTTTTTTTTTGGTTTGCGGTTGGGATTTAGCCATTTCTCTGACGGCCTCTGAAAGTGCAGACTTTCCAGAAAAACAATTCCCCCGGCACTATTTTGCACAGACACTGCTGCTGCTTCCCGGTCTTAGCCCTGCCCGAGGCGATTGTGGTTGGTTTAAAGAAATAAAAACAGGCCATCCCAGTTTCCCCCCATATAGACGGCTCTAAATAGAGTGGATCCAGACCATAATACTTGCTGTAGTTTGGTCTGGCTTTGCAAAAGACTAGCTTTTTTACATTACAGCAGGGCTACTCGTATGTGGGTGTTCATTTAACTGAGGATGCACCGCCTTCTGGTGCTTATGGTTGTGAATTTATTTGACCACTGAAAGTAGGCTACCTTTGTTAGTCAAAGTATTCTTTAACATTACCACAAGCAAAATGCAAATTTGTTAGTTTGTAAAAGTGATGAAAGGAACTATTTTGGATTTTATTACGCACTTTATTGTACAGTTCACATGACATTAGGGTCACTGAACGATCACGCCGATTTGTCAGCCCGCTTGGAGTTGGGTACTACGCTGTATAAAGGTGAAGTTACCACAGCTTTAGTTTGCTGGGTTTCACAGACTAGCCTAGTCCGAGACTAAAATGCCTGTTGAGCTGGATTAATTCAAAGCCACTTGCACAGACTCAATTTAAAACAGTCCTAGATTAAAGCTATTATGGATTAAACAAAGCCACTGGCAAGACTGTCAACTAGAGCTACTCTAGGTCTAAATTTGATCTTAAATTAATCCTCCAAGGAGGCAGGTTTAACTTCAGTTTAGTGGTGTTTGTGAGAGAGCATGGACTATTTTGAATATCTAAATGAAGACCAACTCCCACTGCAGAGGCCAGCCAGAAGAGTACATGTGGATAGGTCTTATCCAAAACATTTATTTGATGAACTTACATTTTGAGACCGCTTTCAATATGGAAAATGCACTGAAAATAACAACTTTGCTTGAGTTTATTAGATGGATTCATTTAAATTGAAGATATATTCAGCACATTACAATGGCCCTGATTGATCAAACTTGCGTGGAAACTGGTGCAGATTCTGGCGCAAATACCTCCCTACGCCAGGTATCGCGTGGGATTTATCAAACAGTCGTATCTCGCCAATCTCAGCGTACGCCAGGCCATTATTGATAAATGCGGCGGCTGAAAACGATCGTATCACGCCCCTATATTTTCTCAGTTTGGAAGCCTCGCCCAGAGGTTTTACGACATGGATATGCGCATTACAGCACAGAAGAGGAACTTCTCTGAAGTAGAAATTGACAGAATAACAGCGGAAGTAGAAAAAAAAAGAGTTTCATTTCGGAGCATTACAAGCGGCATCAAAGAACGGCAGTTAGGAAGGTAATAACTGCTGCGGTCAACGTTGGTGTTGACAACAAACGATCTCCAGCTGAGGATTTTGCATTTTAGGTTTACATCAGTAGGCTACTATAAAACAGCATATACAATTATATGTCGGCGTTTCTTTACATAGATGAAGAAAAAGTGGTCTGACTCAAAAATCGCCACTAAAAAAAGCTTGTTGCTGTTCTGAAATGCAACCAACTGAGGGTGCGGGCATAATATAAGTGGTAGAGGAGAAACAGACGCACCAACTGTCCGGTAATGGTCCCCATAAAATAAATACAGGTCTGCAGAGATTTGAATGATTAGAATGTATTGGCCCTTTTAGATAGCACTACTCAAAAGGGTTGTAAAAACTAAAAATAACACATTTTGCGTTTTACTGACGGCACTAGCGGTCAGCCCGGCGGTCAGCTGCACAAGACGACCCGGCAACGATCAGCTGTGAGAGCGCCCACTGTCCTGCTCCACCAGCAGATCGGAAAAACGTGTCGGTTAACGGTGGAAATAAATCGCTCGTTTGAGCGATCAATGACATATTAAAAGAGGAACTAACATCTAAAACGTGTGGCAAATAAATAAAATGTTAAGCTGAATGTTGTGCCGTGTATTTTTTATCATAAAGAGCAGTGTAGGCTTACTACATATTTAATACTGTGGCTAACATTTTGAATGAATGCAGCCCCCGTGCCTCAGTGTCCCCCCAGCTGCTCCAGACAGAGACAACTGCCCTTACGCAGTCCCATGCAGCGCTCCTAAGTGGCCGGTGTGTGCACTATTGAATCAGTGCTCCTACTCAGTTGCACACCATAAGCTGCACATTTTTAAGTGATTAATATCTTTATTTCGGTCTGAGCAAACACTGCATTTGTATAATCTTCTAATAATTGTACAACAAAGTAATCGGCTACCCGGCACAACCTGCACTGCGAGTCCATGCTGTTTACAAACTTGCGTACACGAGCTGAGAGCTGACGTGGGCGCTCACGTCCATATTGATAAATGCCGAGGTTTGCGTGGAAATGTGCGTACACGTACACCCACATTTCTGGTCTACACAAGGTTGATAAATGAGGGCCAACGAGTGTCTAAAACAATTCTGTTTTCAAATCTGGTTGTGATTTAAAATACTGACACACATGAATAACAAAATGACAAAACACAACATGAACACCTTTTATTTTCTACTTATATCTTCACTGTGATTAGTAATCACAATTGTCTCAGTACTGTATCTTGTTTGAATCATAGCTCTCTCTTCCAACTTCATGTCATACAGTTTACGCTCTCTGGACTTTCTTTCCACCCCTGTCCCCAGAACCTGTACTGAGTTTGGGAAGAGGGCTTTCATGTACTCTGCTCCCACCGCCTGGAACACTTTTAAAAAAACACTCAAATTGCAGGAACTCATCACTAAGAATGATTTTTAAAACTTTTGTCATTAACTCAAAATTGTTATTTTTCTGGAATGTATATGTCTCTGTTTTCTCATGTCTGTGCTTTCTTCTTATGTTTGTCTTATACTTCATTCATTCTAATTGCTGCCATTTTCTGCCAGGCCTTGCTCGGAAAAGAGGTCATTTGACCTCAAGCAATTTTGCCTGGTAAAATAAAGGTTAAATAATGTTCAATTCCACCTGTAGAATTTTCATTTTCATGTCATACTTCCATCAGATATTGCATTTTCTGTTCATGTAATTCTCGGACTAAGTTTCATGCAACGTCATCTTTTTTGTCCTTTGTGGAAAAACCCGAATCTCGCCTTAAAGCTCCCACAGGGTTCAACATAACTTTTCCTACTGGCCCGCCGGGCCAGTGGATCCAGTTTTACTGGCCCCTTGTATATTTTCACTGGCCCTGCACACACTTTTTTTTTCTTCATAATTTAGTGTCAATAATTATAATACCTGTATTAGAAAAATAAAGAAAGATAACCAGATCTAAAGGGAATATCTATACTGTAACATTATAGATATTCCCTTTAGATTTGGTTATTTTTCTTTTAGTTAATTATATGAAATGTTGATATTGCTCATACACATAATATAAAACCAGGCAAAATATGGAATTTGAAGCCTACAACTGAAAGTATGTTGAAGGGGTCGGCCAGTATTTTAAAGTCCAGTTGTTTGATGATTGTTTTTATTCTTGAATTTGGACGGTTCAATGAATAGTTCACCTGCAGAAGTCATGTTCAAACATAAAAAAAATAATAAGATGAAGGTCTGATCAGTCTTTGTGGTGTAGGCTGTTTTTATTACTTTCTCTATATGCATTAGGGATGTGAATGTGTCGACCGAATGACCGGTTTTCCACTTGCGCTCAAGTTGACTTTAAAAATAGAATAGAAATCCGAAAATCAGTGGGTTATGCCGTTTTTTTTTAATGGGAGATTTCACCGTGTATGTGACTTCACGTCTGGTCGTTAGCGCGCTGCAGGAGTGTCACTTCTCCATGAAGTGTCAGCTTCACATAAGAGTCCGGTGTGGGACCATTTTTTCAAACTATTGATAAAAAAACAATGCAGTGCAAAATATGCAGCATAAGTTAAACGCTCGTCTAAAACTATGACGTTGAATCACCTTAGAAACACACAATGCCTTCGTCCGATCACAGCAGCGTTTCACCGTGTGATCTCGCCAGCGAGTGAGCCGCCGCGCAGATGAACTGTGGTTTGTGGCTAAAATAATAACCGGGGATATTCTCCCCGTTAGCGATTTCAATGGGAAAGACTTCCGCGATCTGATTGAATGTCTCGAGCCTGAAAACACAGTGCCAAACTGCGCGACTATAGGAACTGTCCAGTGAGCGGAGTCCCTCCGTTGGTTTCTGTCTACAACCGACACAATCACCGGAGACGCATTCACAGCGGTTAAATAACGCCTCTCATTTGTATTACCATTGGGGCTTGGATGCAAATACTGCAACATTACGGCGGCAGATAAAGGAAAAGCGCAGAACTCATTTTCTGCACCTCAACCTCTGCTGTGGGAAGAAAGAAAGGGGGCAAAGCAAGTCGATTAATTTGTCGACTCGCAGGCGGACGGTAGGCAGCTCTGAACTGTGATTGGCCAGTCACGCGGGACAGTGACTGGCCAATCAACTTGCCCTGCATATGATTTTACTGGCCCCGGGCCATCGGGCTATACGTTATGTCGAACCCTGTCCCATATTATACACTTTTCGGTTCTATTATACACCATATTATATGGTCTTAGTGGTCCCTAATACGTTTTTCTTTAATTGTTTGCTGAAAAAAACTTTCAGATAATTTATTGTACGATGCTGATGTTCAGCTAATCTCACAATGGCCTATTTTTTAAAAAGAGCTGCAGCTCCCCTCGTAATTATACAATCTTTGAGCTCCCCCCGCCCCCTGTCCGGAAGCGAAGCCAGATACGCCTCGCCCTCTGTCTGTCAGGGCCGTGGACCAATAAGAAATAGGGGTGTGGGCTGTACAGTGGAAGCTTCTGGCTTTCCAGTTTTTGAGGTCAGAAACGAGGAGAATTCTGACTGGAGTATATTGGGGGGGGGGGGTCTACACATTTTTTTTTTTTTTAATATTTTGGCAGTCTCTAGGCACACCGTGGACCCATGGATATGTTAGAACACATTTAAAAAGTGCATTTAGCATAATATGTGACCTTTAAAGAAGAGCTTGCCACAACCTTTCAACAGAGTCTATCAGTGCAGATATCATTAAATATAATGTCAAAATTATAAATGAGAAATATGTGAAATACCGATAATAATGAAGATAACCTGAAGTTGGTGTATTGTTCTCTTAGTAACATTTTCATTAATTAAATTTGTTGCAAATTGCGGCCCAACTATTTATTTGCTCAGTCCCAGCAGTATGGCTTTTAGATTCAATAACCGGATGGTTTCAAACTATTCTTTTAAGAGATTTTTTTCAAATTCATTAAAGTTTATTGACGGGATTTTTTTTTTTTTGCCTCTGCCATTGTTTTTTCTCACAAGCAATGGTGTTTCTGTTCCACTACGGGTTTTTATGATCACCGTTGGACCAGCAGCATGTGCTCATGGGCAGGTGTTAACAATCAAGCTTATTTACCTTACTCCAGGACTTCATAGTCTCAGATTAACTAAAACAAACTTAAGCCATATCCATGAACGTGACTTTAACATCCCAGTTTAACTAGTCCACATTAAGGCCTACTCCTGGCTTAATCTAGGCCATGGCTGTGAAACCGGCCCAGAGAGGGTATGTTCTTAGTCTATACCTTAGGCATATGGTTTCAGTAAAAATTAGGTTGTACAGCATTGCCTGCCTTCTGAAAAATTAGGTTGTAGAGCATTACCTGCCTTATGACTATAGCAAAAATGCATCGTTTTGTTATTAATTCGTATCAGTTATTTATCCTGAAAGCTCATAGCTTTTCAACATCTTTCTAACTTAACGCAGTCTTGAACTGTCATTTAATTCTCAAAATATCGTCCTTATTCACAAAATTGTGTTTCAACTTTATTCTCAACATTTACTATTTTTTGCATAATGTGTAGATCACCCCTCACCTCAGTGAGAGATGATCTGAAAGTCCCTCCTCCACACCTGGGACTTTCAGATCACCTCCCACTGCTCCTCCTCCCAGCATAGGAAAACAACAAAGCCCTGTACTTAGACCATCACATCGTGGCCTGAGGAGGCCTTGATACGGCTACGGGACTGCTTCTCTAGAACTGAATGGGCTTTATTCAAACAACAGTATTTGCAGCCTTAATTTAGTTTGTTCCAATTCTAATTTTTTGTTTCTGTCTCTAATTTAAATGTTTCTTTTTCAAAACGGATGATTTCTTTCTCCATGAGGACTTGTTGCAAATCTTCATGTCTCCTCCGCTTCGCTGCCAGGGCTGGGGAGGACATCGGACTGGGGTTTGCCGCTGCTGGTGCCAATGGTGCTGCTGCTGCTGCTGGTGGTGGTGGTGACGGGGAACTTGTGACACTTGCCAAGTCTGAAACAACATGTGAATCTATTAAATTCTGGCCAATAAGGCTAGCCCTAGTTTATCCATCTGCTCATCCAACTAACAAATCATCCTCAATAAATATGTGCTATGCTACACACCTTCATCCAACGGCTCCATCGTTTGAGGACTGCCGCTGTCCACCCCGTCCAACCCGATGAAGGCAGGTAAATCCTCCCCAAAATTAGTGACAATAATGTCACTATAAGGTGACGTTTTCGGGGGAGGACCACCGCTCGTAGGGTGGTTTTTTGTGGAGATGTCCTTCTTGGCCCGGGACAGGAGGTCTTTCCATTATTTTTTTATATCGGCATCTGTGTCCGAGGAGCCGTTCACACTCTCCACTATTAAGCGCCATGTCTCCTGTTTTTTTGTTTGTTTGTTACCACATTGGACTGCTTGGCCGTTAGTGTCTCCTTGTGGTCGCTGTATAATTCAATTAATTTTCTTATTTCAAGATCGGTGAAGTTCCCTTTTCTCTTCTTGTTTTCCTCCATCATTTCAGATGGCAAGTAGGCTAAAATAATAGCGTTTTCGGCACGAAGTATCCTAGCAACGCGGTGATGTGCGCATTCCATGGAACATTCACATGGCCGCGCATTGCTAAAACAGGGCGTAGTTAAGACCAGGCATAAGTCCCGTTGGTTAGGTCCATTCTAAAGCCTGGTCTTAACTAAGACCTACTTAGCAGTTACGACCAGGCTTAATTAAGACCAGTTGGTGCAACCGGCCCCAGGATCTTAAGGATTCAAAAATCAAAAAACTGTATTGACAAGGTGACAGTAAATAGGGGAGAGTGGGGTGAGTTGTGCCAGTGGGGAAGTTGTGCCACCCCTTGTTTCTAGAAAACCATAGAAGAAATTGGAAATGTGACCACATTTTTAAGAAGAGCCATCCATTTGACTGATCCTGTAAAGAAGGGAGACAAGGAATAAAATATACCGTAATTTTCGGACTATAAGGCGCGCCTTTTTCCCATTTTTCGACCCTGCGGCTTATGCTTTATAACGGTGCGGCTAATAATATAATAATTACACAGCACAGTATATGTTCTGTAGCTACTAGGGAAGGGCGGATGAGGATTTTTCTTTTCTTTTTAGTGTCTGTAGCATAGATAGTAAATAATATGGATGTAGCATCCGGGCTGACCTCAGTTATTCACACGGCATCCAATAATCCTGGTTTGTGCGCCTCGCCTTTTTGTGAGATTTTTACTCATGCCGGGGGGAGGGAGAGAGCTGATGTATACCTCCGAGGCAAAGTGAGGGACAACGGGCGGAGAGCTGTCACTCAAGAGATCGCGCCAATACATTTTAACCTCCAAAAGAATAAAAACTAGTGTGGTCCAAAAAAATTCACCCCCCTCAGTGTTGTCATGGAGATATGACCTAAACATACAGACTAAAATGGTTTTGTGGACCAGGCTGTAAATAGGTTTAATAAGACTTTGAAAACGGTCTATGTAACAAGTGAGTCAAAGAAAAATTGCTCAGTCTTGGTACCACCCCCAGTGGCACTTCCTTATTGGATGCTGGTAAAAATCACTGAGGTTGGGGCTTGGTCTGTAGCCTTTAGGCTGGCGAGCAGCCCCTATTTTAAAATGTTATATACGTGTACAAAACGGATAAAATAAATTTTAACTAAATTAAATATTTTGATGCAAGTGCAATAAACTGAGCGTTGTGTCAAACAGCAACTGCAAATAACTGCAACGTCCGTGCCACCGCAGCGCAGCCTGTGTTCTCCACAGCACCATGGAGCTGAACACGGTCTCTCCTTTCTCCAGAACATTTTCAGGAATATAACTGTCCAATTATTTCAAAGCATGAAAAAGCATGATAAAGTTACGTTTATAAAAAGGGGAGATGACACTTGTTACTCTCAGTTAGTAATGAGTAGACTCCAGGGGCCTCATTTATAAAGCTTTCTACGCACAAAAACCTTGCGTAGACAGGCAGAATGTGCGGTCAAATGTGCGGTGGCAAAACGGTGGTATTTATAAAAGAATTCTTTGTGGAGAAGTGTGCGTATTCCCACGCAAACTTTTGACCATGCGTAGAGCTCACGCAAGGTTTTGCTGACTCGGGGGGAATCAGCGACACTCAATGGCAACACTATGAAATAAAGCTCAGTCATCAGAAAAAATCAAACATATGACCTAGGCCTATACTATAAAAAACTTGGCACAAATACATTTCACAATGGAGCTTACCTTTAGTTGCTGATATACTTTATTATAATCATTGTGGTTGGCATGCAGTTGATGTAGGTTGAATAACATATCAAGTAGGCCTAAATGTGTTTTGATTATATTTCTTATTTAATTTTACAGCGCTAGGTCGGGAGGTGTGTCCGTGAGTGTCCGCATGTCCAGCGCGAGAGCAAATATGTTTCAGAAGGTGTGAAAAAAGTAGTTTTTGTAAAAAGTGAAGGCCAATTTTGAATTCAAAGTATATATTTTGTTACATATAATTATGTCAGACATTTTGGAAATAATAACATTCAAATCTTTTTGTTAACATTTAACATATTTGATATACTATACTTACATCTTGTATAGGACCATAGATATTATTTTTATGTTATTCTGTAATATAAATATTTCATATGTAAAAATGGGCTGTGGGCTAAACTGCTTTAGAAAAAAATAAAAATAACCTTGCCAATCACGATATTGTAGTCAGCTTGTCTGTGTGCCAATTACGGTGACGCACGGGCTATAAATAGAGTTAATGGTATAGGAATAATTATGCTACGAAATGGCAGCATTGGCATTACTGGATGATTTGGCGAACAGAAGACTGAGACGTGAGCGAAGGTTCCGAGACCACCTTGATTTCTTTGCCCATGAAGACGCATGGCTCTTAAGCCGTTTTCGTCTACCACGAGCCACACTGCTGGAGCTGTGTGCCACACTTGGCCCAGCACTGGAACGTCCGACTAGACGGAACCGGTCCATCCCCATTCAGGTGCAGGTTCTGACCACTCTGGGCTTCCTGGCGACTGGGACCTTCCAGCGGGAACTGGCCGACAGGTCGGGGATATCCCAGCCCACACTAAGTGCAATAATGCCAGCCGTGTGGGATGCTATTATTGGCATGAGTCCTCATTATGTTATGTTTCCTTTTACAGTGGTTGAGCAGGCCAACATAAAAATGCAATTTGCAGCAATGACCGGTTTCCCTAATGTAATCGGAGCCATTGACTGCACTCATGTTGCAATAAAGGCACCAAGTGAGAATGAGTTTGTGTATGTCAATCGTAAGCATTACCATTCCATTAATGTGCAAATAATTTGCAGTGCCGATATGGAAATAACAAATGTCGTGGCTCAGTGGCCTGGCTCAACCCATGACTCCTTTATTTTGAGGCAAAGTATAGTGGGAAGACGGCTCCAAGCTGGCGCTGTGCCTGATGGCTGGCTACTTGGTGAGTTCATTATTTTCGGTAATCTTAAATTAAGGAACACCATCTATTTTCAATGAGATTATATTATACATTCTCAAAATGCAGGTGATAGTGGGTACCCTTTGGCCACATGGCTCCTGACCCCCTTTGGCAACGTGCAGGACGCAGCCCAGCAGCGTTTCAATGACGCACACAGCAAAGCCCGAGCTGTGGTCGAGCGCTCCATCGGACTGCTGAAATCTAGATGGAGATGCCTGGATAAATCTGGTGGCATTCTCCTGTACAAATCAGAAAAGGTGAGCGAGCTCATATTTGAGACTAATTCGCCGTCATGTCTATAGCTAATTTAGCGTTGTGATGTGAACTTTTCACTTTTTCAACTAGCCATTAAACATTTTCATTTTGTAAAACACCTTAGAAGATTTAATTTGTTTTCACAGGTCTGCCGGATTGTCAGGGCGTGCGTTGTGCTACACAACATGGCACTGCGCAATGGTGTCCCTGCACCACCCGACATGGTCCTGAAGGATCAACATGCGAGCGTATGCGCACCGTCCAGCCGTTGCACGGGCAATTGATATACGACAACGATTAATGCACCGTTTATGAATGACAAATTCAGACAAATGAGGTACTTTTTAAACATGTCTTTTTAATACAGTGCATATTTCTGAGAGCACATCCCTCACATTGCCCATTACTTTGGTCAACTGATTAATGGATGTTATAATCTCTCTTTGAGACTGGAGTACAGCGTCTGTGAGGACACGTCCACTGCCACGTGCGTCGTAGGGGACTCTGCTGGGGCCTGGCTGCGTGGACTCCGGGACCGACCCTTGCGCACTGGGAAGCAGCACTGTGGCTGACCTTTGCGCAACACCACTGGGGCCTGGCGCTTCCTCCGTGGTCTGCCCTCCATCCACTGCACTTGCAATTGCTACTAAATAAAATGAAAGAAGCAAAACTTAATGCTTGTCTAGTTTTTCATTAAATATTGTAATTGTAATTTAAATGTATATTTACCGGTTTCTGCGCTGGCGACTGTGGTTGCTGCTTCGCTGTCCCCCCTCTGCCTTTTCCACAACTCCCGACAGGACGGTATCTCCTATTATTTCTGCTATTCTGGTTTGCAGGGGTGAGGGCTTAGCAGCTGTCCCCCCTACCCCCCCCCCCCAACTTGTGCTCCGTCGATGTTCGGCTACAGTTTTTTTTTTTTAGCCTCAACCTTTAGGTCGGACCATTTTTTTTATTCATCGACTGTCCTCGGAGTCGAGCTGACACGGTTAACGGACTGAGCCACCATCTGCCATTCAAATTGCTTTTTTTTTTTGATATGCCACTGCTGAGGCCCCCAAACAGAGTCTGTTTCCGGTGGGCAACCTCCATTACAAGCATCTCCATTTCATTTTCAGAAAATCTTGCCTTCTTGGCGGACACTTTCTTTGAGGTCTCCATTCTTTCCTCATGTGAGTCAAATGTGCCAGGCTTATTATAAGCGTCACCATATTCCGAAGCTATTTAGCATATACCTTTTAAGGTAGATTGTGGGAGGAGAAGTGGGGAGTGCGGAGACGCACAAAGCCGAGTGTAGAGAGTTACTGCTGTGCGCGCTAGGGTGAGAGGAAGAGTGTCCCGAAAATCTACATGGTTTTTTGTGATGTGATTCGTGTCAGGTTGCTCTATAGCAGTTTTTAACCAGAAATGAACCCCTTCAGACCCTGCGTCCATTGGAATGGACATGACATATTTATTTCTCTAAACCAATAAATACTCTGTAATTGGATGATGTCAGCACTGCTGGTTACTGATTGGATCCTGATTATCCAATCAAAATCATGTAATGACTTTGAGCATGCTCTGAGAGAGTGACAGACATCTGACAAGACAAGCATGGCTGAGTCGAGGGAAGAGTAACTGCCCATTTTCAATTTAAAATCTACATTTATGTTCATGCTATCCAAACAAATGTGCTCTCAGTATAATTTCAACTATTACAAGTGATAATATTTGAAGTTATTTTGAACATATGTCACGTAATTAATTTGTAAGATTTTTTCAAAGTCCGATGTCCATTGCAATGGACATCAGGAGTCGGCGAATAACCTTGTTAAAGGTTAATTAGCCTACTATAAAAAGTATGGTTATGTGTTGGAAGTTCCATGATCGTTTACTGAAGGCAAAACTGATTTATTTTTTTATGTCATCTTATCTACAATCCTACATATATTGTCTTCATGTGCATGTTCAGATTGCGTCATAGCATTTCCCTCTCTTCTAGTAGGCACTGGGCTTTCCTGGTGATGACCTCACTGCTGTTGCCTACCCTCGCTGCGATACACCTATCAAGTACATGTGCATGTTCAGAAACTTACACAGACTCAAAAACATCCAGTTCCAGATGTTTAGGCCATACCTGAGGACATTTATGCCTTTTATTTTTAATGTTTTTATGGCATTTTACGTGCAAATATCCTGGCGTCCATTGGAATGGACATGAAAAAAAATATATAAAAACATGAGTTCGAAAAAAATATATATATCCACTCTGTTTTTATGTTGAAGAGTAGTCTGAATCAGTAAAAAAAAATGCGGGTCTGAAGGGGAAGACCTGAAAAGTAGTATAATAGGAGATCTTTAAGAAGCCTTCAATAGGGAATATGGGGATGAGATTCAAAAACCGACCGGTGTAACGTTCCGTCAATGGGGAATTATGCCTCGTTTCCACCGAGTAGAGCGGGTCGGATCGGAGCGGCTCAGAGCGGCCGGCCGCTTACGCGAGATGAGGTGTTGTTTCCACCGCAGACCCTGCCCTTACTGGTAGGGGCGGGGTTTAAACCGGATGGAAGCTACGTAAACACCGCGACATCATAACAACGCGACACAGTGTAGCCTGTTATTTAAATGAATGAAAGCTAAGATTGCGCCACATTTTAACAAAGAGCTACAATGGAGGACGCCCAGCAGTTTGTGATGTTTTTTCTTTCGCTATGGCTGTTCATCAACAGAAGAACACAAGCTTTGTTTGCTGAAAGATTGCAGGCTGCAAGGACAAGGGAAGACGAAACAAACAAGAAAGTTTCGGAGATAATCCTTCAGAATGCAGCCAAAATGGACCGCTTAAAGGCCAGACAAAGGCGACGGCATTTACTGGTAAGAAAAAGTTACTGTTATTGTCGCATGTAACAATGTACTTCATCAAACGTGCTATTGTTAGCAAACATATCGTTGTGTTGGTCAGCCTTTAAAGTCTGTAAAAAGCCTAACCCGCATTTCAAACGTTACACTTAAACCAGAAGTGATACCATATTTTATAAACTCTTCATATTTTTCATGTAGAAAAATTGTATTTGTCGAAGTAACTTCCGTAATCCGATGAATAAAGAAGTTAAGAGTAGAGTATGGCCAACTGAATTGTTGTGGAGTACAATTATAAAGTAACATGGATAGAAAAGTAGAGCACAACTGCCTCAATTTGAATTTGTCAACATACATTCTCTAGAATCGCTCTCCCCACTTTTTTACATGTACTTATAGTTTTATTCCACCTTTGCAACACCATCAATCGATTTGTGTATTCAATTATGTTCATGTTTGTCTTTCAGATAATTCAGCTGTTGCACAGTCGACGCCGCAGGCCAACAGTTTGGGCTTTCAGCAGAACCAGCGAATGGTGGGATGTGATCGTTCCAGGATTCACACACCTCACAGTGGGTGCAGAACTTCAGGATGTCAGAAGGAACATTCCTGTACCTTTGCAACATGATGCGTCCAGCGCTACAGAAGCAGGACACAAACTATCGACTGTGTGTTTTCCCTGAAAAAAAGAGTTGCCATCGCACTGTGGAAGCTGGCCACCAACATCGAATACAGGAGCATAGGTCATCTTTTCGGTGTGAGCACAACAACAGTTTGTCGATGTGTGCAAGAGTTCTGTGATGCTGCCTGCAAGGTGTTGGTTCCAGACCAGATATGTTTTCCTGACCAGGAGAAACTTAAAGACATGGCAGCCTACATTGAGCAGAGGTGGGGCCTTCCACAGTGTGTTGGTTCCATTGATGGGTGTCACATACCTATTATAGCCCCACAGGAGTACCACTGTGACTATTTCAACCGAAAAGGCTGGCATTCCATCATCCTTCAAGGAGTTGTGGATGGAAAAGGACTGTTTTGGAGCGCGTATGTAGGAATGGCTGGGAGTTATCATGACGCTCGTGTTTTAAGAGTCTCCACACTTTGGGAATTAGTTGAGCGTGGAAGACTTTTTCCAGCCTGCACCAGGAACATTGCAGGGGTGAATGCTGGTCATCACTTTCTGGGAGACTGCCTATCCTTTACAGAAATGGCTCCTCAAACCATTCCCTGACAATGGCCGGCTTACTACAGAACAACAGCTGTACAACAAGAAAGTCTGCAGGGCACGTATGGTGGTAGAGAATGCCTTTGGAAGACTTAAGGGGAGGTGGCGTTGCCTTATGAAAAGGAATGACAGCAGCATCGAACTGGAAAAGGCAATGGTGGTGACTTGTGCCCTCCACAATCTTTGTGAAAGTCATGCAGAGAACTATCAGACTGAATGGGACATACCGGCAGAAGCAGCTGTGGCAGCAGCGCCTCTGGCGCCACTTGCACAGGGTGCAGAAGAGGAGGGCAGGATGTCCGAGAGGGTTTAATGCGCTATGTGAACATTTGATTTTCTGTGGCCATGTAGATAAGTAGGTTGAAGTTGTTTTTGCACATGTATCTTTTATTTCTTTATTGTTTTGAACACAAAGCTACCTTTCTGCTTTAACTCTGCCTCTTCATATTTTGTAACAATTTGCGATGAGTTGATGCTGTATATCACAATTGAGTGAGATGCTTTGAAAAATAGATTTGAAGGTGACTACCTACTTATTAATCACAAGAGTAACAAGTAGGTAGTGTTATAACAGTACATTTCCTCTCAGTTGGGTATTAATCAGGTGAACCAGCTTAGATGGGCACTACTGAAACCAAAGGTGCAAAAATCCTAACAGTGTGCATAATTATGTGCAATTCATGTGCATGTTTACGAAACAAGCTCACTGGTGCAAAACATGGGCAACATATTATAACATAATATAACATAACATATAACATATGGAGAAGGTATTTTGTCGAAGGGATACAAGGATTTTATAAACCTTTCTGAGAGGATGAGATGAGAGCAGCAATAGTCAGCTGGTGGATGATGTTGGGTCTATGCCGGTGTGAGTACCAGATATGTTCGGCTGCCAGATATGTTCGGGTTGCATAATGATGACGCACTTCCTGTACTACGCGAGATCCACTTCTTTCTTACGAATCTATTGCAAACTGCTATCTATTATAATATTATCATTCACAATGTAAACATTACAATAAAGATACATGTAGGAAAGAAGTGCACGTGTAGTTTTCGGAAAAAATAGATAAGCTATCGTTCGTAATAGCAAAGGGATTGTGGAAAATGTCATTATCCCTGGATCACCAAGACAAGCGTTACAAGAGACCTCGCGAGAGCGCTCACAGCCCGAATACGAAACTTTTTTTTCTGTTTTATGGTTAGTGCAAGGCGAATGCCAACCTTGTAAGCTTAGCTAGTTTTGATACAGTAAATACATTTTCGCCTCAGGAAAAAGGTAGAGAAAACTGTTTTTTAAGTTTATTTGAATATAATTTACTTGAAGCCCGCCAACATTGAGCAACCCGAGCTTACTGAAGCATCCGAGCATATCTGGTACTCACACCGCATAGCATTATAAAGGATAGACGCCACGTTGGGTCGAGCACTCGCCATTGGCGCTGACGAGAGATGCGGCCGCCATCTGGAACCGGTCTTGACGCTCCACTCAGTGTAGTCTGTTTGCAAGGTGGAATGAACCATGTCAAGCGTGATGTAATGCATCATATCTCATTAAATACCAAACTGATTTTCACGCTGTTTTCTTTGTTGCAAAGATCATGCAGTAGCTAAGTACAGGGCACTAAGTTTCGACTTGTTTTAATATTTATAGTGGGCTTAACAGTCGTAGTAATATTCCTGATATGGATATAAGTAACCAGACGCCCGAGATCAAAACGAGGAACATCCCCCGGAAAAGGGAAGCAGAAACAGATAGGGGCAGTAAAATCAGCTTATTTTAATACGTTAACAATAGGCCTAGTATGATTAGGCTATATATAAATATATTTATTCATTTACGGCAGTGACAGAGATAAAGACAATCACAGAGATAACATAAACAGAGAACAGTAATAGAATTGGATAAAATATATTAATTTAAATAAAGTAGGCCTATACAAAATACAAAACAAGACAAAAATAAAATATTAAATGAAACAATGAATTCAGCTAAAACAGTGGCAGTCAGATGTGTAAAATTCAGAAATCATAGACTCAAATAAACCAAGAGTAGGAAGAGCAGTCATTTTAAAGTTGCTCAGCAGAGCATTCCATGAATTAGGGGCACTACATGGTGTTATAAGGAGTTATTCCTCAACTGGAGTTAGCCGGGGGCAATTTAGGAGGAGTAGCTAGAGCATGGTACATATGATGGGTGGATGTTTCTCCCATGAATGCACTAAATAGCCTATAAATAAAAACCATGTATATAATATCTCATTAAAAGAGAAGGAAAACATGAGGCTCTAAGTGTAAAAATATGTTTTAGTTTCTCTAACTTAAAACACAAGCTTGTTAGGCAATTGCCCTTAGAGTGAAGAGGACGGGATTTAAAGCAAAGTCTTCTTTAAGGTCCAATGCTTCTGGGTACTAGGGGGAATACTAAGTTCAGTCTAGTCTCGAGTTGGTTCCTCAGACACAGACAGGAAATCAATGCGTGCTCTTGCAGCGCTGTACATTTAAAAACACATTCAATACAAAACCAGAGCAATCAAAAGTATTAAATTAAGGGAAAATCAAACAACAACAGCAAACAATAATACTCAAATGCATAAAATAAAGTTAACCATCCTTACAATCGCATTTTACTCCGAAGAGAAATTCAAGCGAGGCGAGTTTGGCAAAATGGTGCAGCCTTAATTTGTGAAAGACAGACACAACCAATGACAACAAGTCGGAATGGTGGTTGTCGATGCCAAACTGTCTCCCTCAATATGTTCCCCAAGCAGAAACACATCCTCCGTTTGACCTCCTCCCGGACGAAGTGTGACTCGGACGCCTGGTTATCTCAGAATTTTATGACTGTTAAGCCCACTATGAATATTAAAACACGTCGAAACTTGTGCCCTGTATCTTAGCTACATGTATGATCTTTGCAGCAAAGAAAACCGCGTGGAAATCAGTTTGGTATTTAATGAGATATGATTAATTACATGCGCTGACAGTTCATTCCACCGCCAAACAGACTACACTGAGTGGACCGTGCGACCGGTCCAAGATGGCGCCCGCATTTCTCGGGCTCAACGGCCAATGGGGCGTCTACCCTTTATAATGTCTATGCTCACACCGGACGAGTGAACGTTGCTCGGCTTCCGTGGGGTGGATTTCGCTGTGTGGAGATACTGTTGCTGATAAAAGGTGAGTTATCTACATTTAAAGTAATACCTTCGGTGAATTAAACAATGGACAATGTACGAATGTGCAGTGATACTTTCTGTCGGCGATGTCAGACTGTCTCCGTTTAGCGTGAACGAGATAATAGTCGCTCGGTGGAGATGTAGGGCTCATAGTAAACAAAACCACGACTTTCCTAGCCACAGAAAGTTTCTCTTAACACACTGACCAACCTTCGTGACGTTTACCGGGGTTACTACATGTTAAAATGTGCTGGTAAAAGTTAGATTAAGCGCCAGTTTCTTTATGTCAAACTGTCAAATATAACGGAAGGATGAGTAGACAGACGAGGAGTGAATGTGAATCGTGAAAGTATACTTCATTTGTACCGTGTACTGTCGTCCTGTTTACATTTTAGTTTGTGTGTCAACTGCTTCCAGTCGCCGTGTCATAACGTTATCAGACGATAAATAAAGCTAGAATCGTAGGATGTCTTCACTTTCTCCCATTTTGAATGGCCACATCATTCATTTACCTAGCCTAAAATAGGTAAACATCCTTGTTGTGGGGTAATCAGTACTTGTTTTTATGTTATGTAGCCTAAATGCAGGTCCTAACTGTCATGCATGGTATTATTTACTACACCTGATTTACGTTTTTGTAATATGTATAGGCAATTAGAGAGGTAAATTAAACGAAGAGGTTTTTTGCTGTAAATTAACTCCAACTTTAAGATGCAATCTCAACATAAGTTGAAAAAAACTACAACAGCATTACTGATACTCTGAGATGCCCAAAGGTTAAGAAAAGGTACACATAGGCCTACAGTAGGGTATTACTTAAGCCCATGGGGAGAAAGAAAGGCAGGCATGTAATTAAAGATCTGGGCAGATATAGTGAGTAATAGGCAGATTGTAAAAAGTGCCTGGGATGATTTTTAAACCTTCCTCATTTATTTATATATGCATACATAATAATGCCTGTAACATATTAAAGCTGAATCGTTTTCTTCGTTAGAGTAGGAAAATAGTGAAAAGAGTATGAGTAGTTTCAGTATTATTATTATGTAAATGACTGATAAAATAAAGCACATTCAGATTAAATCTAACCCTTTCACTGATATATTAATTGTTCTTCCCTCCCTCGGGACACTCTTTACCAGTGTGGAAACCCCTGTCTCTCTTCCTCACAAGCTGATGTTTCTAAAGCTGTGAAATTGAAGCTCTAATGTCCACACAGACGGTCATCACAGCTCCAGGTGTGTGATATTTAACCTGTATCTCACATTTAAAAAAAATTGACGTACTGTCTTTAGAATGATAAAGCTTTATTGCAGACACAGGTCCATATAACACATCATACAGTAAGGAAATACATAAAAATTGTATATTGACCTTTAGCATGTTTAGGTTATTGCACCAATGCAGCCTAAACCTAGTAGCAGCTTTTCAGAGGGGACACGTAAAATATATTATGCTACCTTTGAGCCCTCCCTGCGATACTTTTTTTTCACAGTTAGACCACAACTGAGTAGTATAACAGTGTGATGTAGATTCTAAACAAAGAGCACTTCACAGAGTCAGAGCACATAAGAAGAAACTTCCTTGTAAGCATGTTGGCTTGGAGAATAAAACTGTGTAAAGTGTCAATTAATATTTTTTCTGCTATGTTTACAGTTAAAAAATAATGAAATGTTTAATATCTCTATACAGAACGCCTGTTCTACTGAGCCGTCTGCAGCAACCACTGAACCCCTGCTGTCACCCTAAGCAAAGAGAGTCTCAAAGTAAGGTAGTTACATGTTTCTGATTTGGTTGCCAAAGATATGATATGAAGTCACATATGAGATCTTAAACATTTGCTGATTCCGGTCCCACTAGGTCTGCCGCCTTCTGTCCTGGTTGTCCCCCTCATCCACTTCCTTCCTGTGGCTGTGATGTCAGACCGTGCTGCTCACAACAGTAGAGAATACCTTGCTCTCTGGATGGCTCCATCCTGTGTGCAACCTCATGAAGGAGGCCCTGCTTTCCAAATCCCCATACATATTTATTTATTTTTTCTATTAAAAGTAGATACTACAGCTGACCATAAAGAGTACATAGGTGTGCATGTGAGTATGTCTACAATTGGGAAGTACTTATACTTCTCCATGTCATTATAACATCATGTCTTGGACTCTCACTCTGTTGCTTGTATATCCCCTCTTGAATTGCTGCCTGTTTTCACTGGGAGGCCTAGTCCATGTGATGTGACTTCCGGTTGGTGTAGAGGATGTAGGTCAGAAGAACCTCCATAAAGCTGCTGGTTTGCACACTGAAACTCACTACAGGATGTAGTAGGACATCATGTATTGGGAACAAGCCAAATCTTTACTCTGAAGATCTTATATTTGAAAATTGTCTTTTTTTAATGTGAATGGAATCATTACTCCTGTGCAGCTACATTTCAGCTTCAACCTGATGTGGATTCTTTATTTTATTAGCCTCTTTATAATGTATCAGTGAGTATTTCATGTAATGTGTCGTAGGATTCGATGCAAGTTAATCAAAAGTAAATTTTTATAAGGAAAGATTGTGTGACTATTTGTTTGTTGCAATCTAGCTGTCATTGTTGTGTAGTGATTTTTTTAATAAACAACTTGATTTGATCCAGTGTCTGTGTCAAGTAAATACGTCTGTTGATCATTAAATATATTGGGTTTGAAAATGAGTTGCATTTTAAACATGTTACATGGTAAAAATGGTATGGTAATGGACTCTGTATAGCGCTATATCTGCGTTTATTGCAGACTAAAGCCTTTTACATTTTTTTTTGTACTCATTCACCCAGTCCAGGGTTGCCGCGGATCTGGAAAGCTATTTTTAAAAGTCATTACATTTAAATTTAAGTTTCAATATTCAAGGTCCTTAAATGTCTTAAAAGTCTGGAAATTATTGGGTGGGCGACATTAAATTTAATCTCGGGGGCAGAATTAATGAGCTCGCCTTATTGGTTTTCATTCTAGTTTTCTAGTTTAATTGTTAGATTTCTATGTTTTTTATTTTATCGGGTGTTTTATAGCCTATACTTCAAAGATAACCGCAAGTACGACAGATACGTCTAGAGGCAGTACGGCCGTAGGAGGCTGAGGTGCACCGAGATTTAAAACGTAGAAGAAGAATGTGTGTTCCCTGCTTTGGAACCTGAAGTCGCCCGCGTAGAGCCAAAAAGGAGAGAACGTCCCAGCGAAATGCATGCCCAGCTATTATAAATTCGGTGAGAGGTGGAGGGAGGACGACTGGCTGGCTTTTTTTTCACCCGCGACCACACACTGCCGCTGCTTGTAAGTGCGCAACTACCGCCTCACTGAGGTAGGTAGTTTACCTCATGCAAATCACTTTACACGTTGATTGTGTTTTAGTAAACAATGCTTTTTGTATCTGTATTTATAAATATGCGCTCATCAGACGTTCATTAAACTCATTCGGTCGCGTTGACTTGGCGTGAGCTCATGGAGTGAACGCGGTCTCTTTCTGTCACTTTCTTTCTCTCCACACTGCTGTCCTTTCTGGCGGCTGGAGTAAAGCTATTGCCAATCCTCCATCCAATCGCAGATAGTAGGCTACGTTTTCGCTTGCTTAATCAGTGCAAGCTCGCCTTTTAACAATACTGTATCCAGAGGGTTCCAGCGACTTTTTGGAAATTGTTTAGAGTGAGGCAGAAGCTAATTTCCCATGCGTAGCGCAGGCGGTTTCAGCTGAACTGAACTCTTTGTATGTCTTTAAATCCACTCCAAGTTGGTCTCCTCTGTAGTCATAAAGTATGTTACCGAAGCTCTGGCTTTGCAGGTAGTTTTGTAAGCTCAGTTTGCTCGTGCTCTCAATAAAAAAATATTATGCTAATCAGTAAAAATTTTCGGTTGTGCCCCACATATGCTTTCCTTGATTGAAATGTAATTGGGTAAAAAATCATCAACGGAATATTTTTATCAAGGACGGCCCAGCACAAACCATGTTTTGCTCCATGTTGTCTTCAACAAGGAGTTGTCTTATTTTGTGACAGGTGTAAACATAATTGAACAATGCCAGAGCAAAGAGACACATATAAATATCTATGATTGTAAGAGTAAGAGTTCTAAAAGTGCATACTGATGTGCAAAATGTAGGGATAATAAGACCAAATCTGCAGGAGGATATATATATAACAGTTACTCAACAAATAGCTTTAATGTGCAGTGATTTTCAATCATGACCGCTTTCTTCCTTCTGGGTCCTAATTACAGCTGAAGAATCTTATAATAGAAATTAAATAGAAGTCTGAAAGCCCGTTGAGATGCTTTGACAGCATGCCAATGTGAGAGTTGGCAAACTGGCTCCGTCTCCTGGAGTACACAAGAGATAAGGTTCTATTGAATGCACCCCCACCTACAAGTCCCCATTGTTATTGTCAAGGAAGGATTATAGAAGGCAATGGCACTCTCGCAATATTTACCCACGTTGCAAATGTAGCTATTGCACTGGCCTACCAGATTTTCGCAATGCAAACCTTTGACTAGTGTTTGACACCTGCTAGGAGGAGGTGTATTGAATATATGCAAAGCACTTCACAGACGAACGCACAAAAAATATGTATCTGACCCGATTCAGAATGTTCACAGGTACGCTACTTAAAATGCTAAATTACAAATCAATTATATTAAACTATGGTATCAGTCCATTTATTCCATTTGTTTGGGGATGTCTACAGCAGTAAAGCATGAATTGGCCATTCATGATCGCATCTTTTCTATTAGACTGTGCTGCTGGGAAATGGAACACAAGGAATGGAAAGGAGCTATGGAATTCCTGGAATTACTCACGTGTCACAATCCAATTACTTTGTCTACGTTTGCAGCATATCTTCACCCCCATCTCTCTCGGTTACGATTCATTACCCGAGGTTAACACCTTATTACGTTTGACCAGACATTATATAACCTGCACCGGTATTCGTTTTTACCATCGTAATACATCAAATTGGAGAGAGAGAGAGAGAGAAAAAAAATGTACATTAATGTTAAAATGTCAACATTTGTATGTCTGATATTATACATGCTCTTCAGTTCATGAATGCTGCATTGCCCTGTTTGGCTGAACACATATTGGTTTTCCAGTGGGGAAGCAGCATTTTTATTCAGCCGCTTGGTGCGGTTTAGAAAACAAGGACTGATCCGTAATGTGCATCTTAAGCTGGTCCCTCTCCCTTAAATGAATTTGTTTAACAAGCACTTCTCTAGGGTGCGTGTGCCAAGAAGCACTGAGTTGCAGCTGTTCCACAATGCCTCTGCCACAGTCCCCATACAGCTAAATGGCTGGAGGGGAAAGTGTTCTTCAAGCTGGTTCAGGAACTTACACAGAGGTTCACCCGACAACAAAGCCAGACTACATTTAATCTCTTTTAAGATACAAAAAGTACAATACTTATTCAGCCATCGCACAAACTGAATACACAATGTCTGCAGGGAGTTGAAAGGCTTGTTGATCAAGTCATATTGATTAACTTTTTTTTCTATAATTATTTTGCATTTTTAAGGCTTTATTGACAGTGCGGCGAGACAGAGATGAAATGAGGTACATAGGCAAATGACATGCAGAAAACGAACAAGGGTCGAATTCAAAACCGCGTCGCTGCGATGAGGACTAAGCCTCTGGGGGGACACTAACCACCTCACCACTGATGTCCAATTCACTGGTGTTACAATTTGTGTGCGTAACGCATGCCTTTATGTTTGATGTTAAGTATTTTTAAAAGACCTGTGGCTTTTTGTCTCACTTGGAAAATTTGAATTTCTTTCATTCTTCCAGTTTCATGTATATGCAAATAAACCAACTAAAGTAAATTAAATATATTAAAATGACAGAAATAGAGCAAAGCCTGCAGTGAGCACCCGCTGAATTTGTACAGTATTCCCTTGTGAGGTCTCAGCTTGTTTCCTAGTTTGTTGTGTCACAATACTTACTGAATAAAATAACTGCTTTTTCACAATAATGAATATGGAATGCCTGAACCGCAAAGAAGACAGGATGTTGTGTTGTTTGTGGGAAAGTGCAGCCACATGCTGTACTGTATGTCCATATGGCTGTACTCTAATGCCACCTGAAGAGGTTTGGCGCCAGAGTCAAAACAGTAAATGACTGATACCAAGAGAGACTAGCTTCATGGCACGCTGACCATGGGTGGGAAACTGGATACTTCATTTGTCTCCAAATTTCACTTGAACCCAGTCTGCTATCATGGCTGTCAATGTCAGGAAGCCAATACCACGGCAGTTCACCTTGAGGGGTCCCTGGGACATTGGCTTCTCTGGAGCTAACAGATATGGAGTGGAGCCTAATTTCCTTTTGGCTAATTAGCTTGGCTACAATACCAGTGGCAGTCCTTATCAGCCCCCAAGCATTATGATCTCTATCTGCTTTTTATTTGTAGGTCTGCAGCACATGGTAGCTTGGCCCAGAGGTATACAGATGCAGGTTTCTATTTTTGTATGTGCTTGATAACACAGATCATGTATCATCTTAAATCATACATATGAATTTCACTGATACACATTAAGTGTAATTTGTTTATAAAGTTATAATAAAGTAAAACGCCTAAAGCTCAGTTAACTCCCTGTTTCTTTTTTTGGGCTGAATTGAAACTATCAGCAGAATTTTAATTCAAAATATGAGCTTTGCCAGTACAAACACATACTGAAACATCTGTGTTTGGGCTGACAATAGATTTTAATGACAATGTTTACAGTTGAGAAATAAGTGTCTTTTTCTTGCCAACACTTTGATGACAGTAGGAACCAATTGTATGTGTGTCAATTGAAAACAAAGCTGCAGCGGCTAAGCTTAGTTTAGCATAAAGACTGGAAGCGGAGGGGGTTTAAACAGCTGGTCTGTCATTGTGTGAGGGTAACAAAATGAGGCCTTGTCACCATGAATTTGCCAGGAAACCAGCAGAAATCAATGTGCCTGCATGGCCAAGAAGTAGTCCCACTGAGAACCGCAACTTGTCATTTTCCTTCTTTATACGGATTAAACAATTCTAATAGATACGATATGCAAATCAATAATTGGATTTTGTTCCATCAGCATAGGTGTTTCCCCCTGTTCTCAGTCTTTGTCCCAAGCTAAGCTAACCACCCACTCACTAAGCCTCACTCTTGTTTCATATGTACAGAAGCCGACAGATATGAGAGTGAAATTAGATCAAGATAAGGACATTTTCTCATAGGGGAATTATCACCTTTTTATCTCATGTCGAAGCCACATATTATGACCTCTGATTAGCTTGTTTAAGCAGAGTCGCTTTAGATGTTCTGTATTGTTTAACATCTTATTTGTCTTTCTCCTTACAGTCTCGTCTGGCATCTGTCTCGTACACTGAAACACACCCACTCAGCAAAACCACTTATTGTGTGAATTTTCTTTTGTTTTTTTCAGTGCGTAGGATATATCTGCAGCAAACCTTCCTCTAATTCATGTAATCCCAAGAGATGGCACAGGCCCAGCATGCAGCCATTCACAACTCACCAGTGCCCTCAAATGTCTGCTTAGTCCCCGAACACAGACCGTAAGGGCCCCGGGGTAATTTCACACTCTGTTAGGGTTTTGTTCAGAATTAATATGTATATAATATTTGGAGAAACGTTTGGGTTCACTTCAGAGAAAAAGACAAAGTGTACAATAAATTGTACTTTATGACCTTCTATAGCTCTGAGACCATGGAAAGACCAGTACCTGTTAAACAAAATGCAAATGTGTTAGCATATTAAGTAGAAACATTATACTGATTACGACTGTGCAGTAACAATAAAGCTTTGTTTTCGCTAATAGCACCATGCATGAGATAAGCAACCACTTTTCTCAATCTAATGAAACTAAATAAATCCTATTATTGTAATAAGTGCCAGTAACTGTGCTGCATGTTTCATGGTGGCAAGAAAAAAATGGACAAAGAGCACTTGCAGGATAGCGCCTGGCAAACAAAGACTCTCTAATGTGTCCTTAATGTATTTCTTTGAAACGTTTGGCTGCAGGACTTCACAGAGTGATACATGTACACAATAATATCAGACTGAAAGAAGCATTGGACCATATGATAGCTTCCATGACCATTTAACTGTGATAGGCACACATACTGTACCTAATGCAGGTAAACCTGCTACAGGTTTCCCCATTGTTCCAGACCACCAGACACACATATTCCATTTTCCAAACTAGATTGATTTGCTTAGACATGACCGATGGTTTTAATGTGATAATGCATCATGGGTCAGTGTACTGTTATGGTGGTGAGGAGAATGACTGTGGTCCCACTTACGTAGCTTGCAGCTAGCCTGGCAAACAACACATGATTACTGCAAAGCAAAGGATGTCAAGGCAACCTAATGCTCTGTCATTGAAACCCATCTCAATTAAGCTGAGGCTGGACAGGTGCCCGGGAGTTGACTGATTGGTTCTTCCCTTCCCCTCTCACTGTAGTGATGTTCCTATTTTCCCAATGGAGAAACTGAGGATGTTAAGGAGCTCTAAATGGCGTTTCTCTGTGTGTTGTTCAATAAAGGGAAAGACAGTTACTAACTTGTGAATGTACAATCAAGACCTCCCTATTGCTATAATTGTCCCACCCTTCTCTTACATTGCTTAACTATGTAGTTTGACTGTCAAGCTACACTTTTGCAAATGGAATTATACTGAAATAAAATCTTTATTGGTGTACGAAAGTATTTTGTTTAATCAGCTACCCATGTTCTCTACTAGAGAAATTCCCATCTACTCAGCAGTATATAAAGTAATACTTTATTAAAGCAATGGGTGATTAACATTAGCCTTACCTTCATTAGTTGCAATGTTAAAGTGGGAAACACAATAATGCATGAATAATTAAAATGCATTGCTTTTACTGTTGTGATCCAAGTAGTTATTTTTAATACCACTAACATAGTGCTGTGATCACAGACAAATAGCCTACTGCAGTAGGTGAGAGTCGAACCACAAAGTCAGTCATTTTTCTTCCAAACACATGTTAACCTATTGTTTGGTAAAAGAAGGTGCCGGTGATTGAATTCTGGTTTCATGTGAAGGTTCATTTCAGGAGGGGGTTTTAAAGATCATTCTGATTGGGCTACAGCTTAAGATGCTTAGGCAGGGAGTCCCAGAAATTGAGGGAGATATGATGATTCAGAGGAGACTGGTTTAAACTGTTCATTCTGTCACAACTCAAAATAGGGGGGAAATAAATTGTGTGAGGAGATAGCAGCATAGCAGGGACCTCTGCACTCGCAGCACTCTCCCAAACACCCCACTGGCAAGAGAAAAGCAGCTGCTGGCAAGTCTACATGTATTAGAGGAAGAAAGTGGCACTCTGCTCTCTGCTAAGACTCACGGAGGGCCTCGCACTGACAGGGAATGAGCTCCGAACTGGGAACTAGTGACAACGATCTTTATACCTTTAGGGGGAAATTGCACTGTAAGTAAATCAAATACTGTAGTTGTTTGCCAACTGCCTAGACAGAGGCACAGAGGTCTTAATGATGTTGAGTATTCACACAATAACTGGCCAGACTGTTACGAAATAATGGTCAGATGTCGGGATGTAGGGATAGCACAGGAGTCAGATGAGCTCCAGGCGGGAAAATGTTCTATTTCAGGAGTTTTTTCACTGCATTTGGCCAATGGCCAGACCTTATCTGACATCAGATAAACGGAGGACAGTTTTACACGGTGGTTAGAGAATCTTAATCACAACCTATCTTTTCTTCCTCATGATATTAAAGATACATTCCAGAAACAATAGCTATATCATTCATGCGTGTTCCTTACATAAAACAAAATATAATGTGCCAGTTTGAATAGCCGAAGTTAATAGTATAAAATTATACTATTAATAATTATATTTTGCACAAATTATAAAGGCCATACATCGGCATGTAGAATGCAAATGCTGGCAGCAATAAATAGTTTTGATATTAATCTTAACACAGGCATATTAACGATCTATATTCTCTACACTATGCTATTTACTGAAACAAAACAGGGACAGTAATTACAAGAACATTCACTACTGACATATAGTTAGAGTTTATATACTGTATACAATGATTTAATATGTAACATCAGCATCTCTGTGATGTTTGACTTGAACATAACCAGACCTAAAAGCATCAACATAGATGTATTGTACTTCAATTTGTTTAATTTGGTTGAATTATATATTTTTTTTTACATCCAGATCGCAGAATATGCCAGCCGTAAATTAGCTTCCAGTTTGTCCGAGGTTCTTTTCTCTGATCTCCAGTTTGACCATTTTTTTTCCATGGAATTTCTACATCGTTATTTGCCGGTCTGATAATGGGTTTCAAAAGTTGAATAATTGGGGAAAGGGCATTTGTAGTGTTTTACACTATATATATAGCATTACTACTCTGAGCGGAAGATAATCAACATATTGTGCAGAAACATAGAAATCCACATTGCTTTTTGCTTTTGCTATTTGCCAGCTTAGTTTTTTTAATAACCTGACTAGAGCAGTTGCCATTGAATAGAGATGAAAGCTCTGTAATGTATGGTGTATTGTCTTTGAAGTAAGGATGATTTCAACAGAAAGAGGCATAATTTCCCTTAGGTTGTCAATCACCCCCACTTTGTTTGAGGTGTTAACCAATGTTTATTGTCAAATGCATTGTTCAATAATTTAGCTGATTTCTGATTTTTTTTTTTTAACTCCAAGCTGTTGCGTGACTTCCAAAGCCAAAGCTCCCAAGCTGTACCTGCATCATCAAGCAATAACAGAAATGGAGCATGACACTGAGATAAACCAACACGAACACACTCAAAGAGCCTTGAAGTCAGACATGCACATTAAAGAGGAAAGCCTCAGATGTTGTTTGCAGTGCAGTAAAGGAATCTCAAGCGACACAGACCTGTGCACCTGTCATTTCGATCTCGTTCTTCCATTTCTGATGGTTTAATTCACAATCTCACACTTGTACCATCCACTCTGGCATGAGGTCTACTCCCACGGGACGGCAGGGTAGCCCATAACCGTAAGGCCAAGAAACGATAGTTACGTATGTAACTACGGTTCTATGAGTTCCGGATGACCGCCAGAGGCGGTGCTTACAGCACTGGATGTTCCATCGCGCACATGCGCAGGTCGAGATCTTTATACCAACAAAGTCACCTGTGTCACCTGGGTGACCCCGGGAATGTCTATATATTCCGGAAGTCACCAGAGGTTCTGTTCCAACTGATCTTTCATGTGTCTGAGAAGTCTGAGGACAGAGAATCTCTGGCGGTCATCCGGAACTCATAGAACCGTAGTTACATACGTAACTATCGTTCTATTTCGTTCCTACTGACCACCAGAGGCGGTGCTTACAGCACTGGATGACTTATACCAAAAAGGTCATGAAGAGTACTCATCAATTAAGGGCTTGCAGCCATCAACAAGACAGCTGTCATCCCACAGGATGAGGTGCAGCAACATTTACTCTGTAGAGGCGTGCAACGTACATGATGACGACCATGTAGCCGTGGCGCAAATGTCCTGCCATGAAATCCCCTTCAAGGCAGCCCATGATGTAGCCATACTCCTGGTAGAGTGGCACTCAACGGCCAAGGCATGGGGAGCCCCTGTGCTCTATATGCATTCAAGACCACATCCACAAGTCAGTGGGAGTGTCTCTGCTTGGACAGGGCAGCCCCTTCCTGCAGCCCCCATTGCAGACAGCAGAGGTATTTGTCTTACGCAAGCTGGCTGTCATTGCCACAAACTATGCCCTAAGCGCTCCGCACCGGGCACAGTGGGTCTGACATTCTTTCTGCACCCCCTGGTGAGCCCAGGGGATTGAAAGCAGCCAACTCGATCAATTGGTTTACATGGTGGGGAGACAATCGTTTGGATAGGAAGGATGGATTTGGCGAGAGCACCACTCCTGACCCCTGTGGCGCCATGCAAGCACGTCTGGCTCACTGACGAGGCATGGAGTTCACCGACCGAGTGCAGTCGCAATGGCAAGGAGGAATGCCGTCTTCATAGACAGCCGCGTCAGATCTGCCTGACTCAGCGGCCCAAATGGGGGTAGACCTAAGGCCCTCAGTACTACTTGCAAGTCCCATGATGGTGCCCTCAGGGGTCATGGTGGCTGAATGAAGCCTCTGGCCTCCCTACAGAAACTGCCTGACTAGGTAGTGGGACCCTACCGTCTGGTTATCCACCCCTGCATGTGCAGCCGATATCGCAGCCACATAGACGAACAGGGTGGAAGCAGCTCTCCTGCTGCCCAACACAGACTGCAGAAAGTGTAGTATCACTATCACGGGCGACTGTGGCTCAGGTGGCAGAGCGGGTCGGCCGATGATCAAAGGGTTGGAGGGTCGATCCCTGCCCTGCCACCTGTGTAATAGTTGTTGTGTCCTTGGGCAAGACACTTCACCCACCTTGCCTCGTGTGAATGTTGATAGCCTGCTATCGGTGTATGAATGAGTGTGTGAATGGTAACGTGTAAATGGGAACAGGTCTCCCTTGCGAAAGAGTCTTCGGACTCAATGGGATATACCTGTATAAATAAAGGTTTAAAAAAAAAATCACTGAGCAAGTCCATGGGACTTCGCCATGTGCCATGCACCACTGTCAAAACAACTTCCACCTGTTTGCATAGCGCCATGTAATGGAGAGTGCCCCTTAAGTTAAAAAGGTATGGACCCCTGACTGGTCGCAATACGTCAACAGTGGGTCCTGGCTACCAGGAGCCCCACGCACAGCTGCAGGCGCCCGAGTTCGGTGCCACATGTGTCCGCTCACCTGAGACAGAAGGTCCTGTCTCCCTGGAAGGCACCAAGGCTCTCCTTGAGGAGTTTAGTAACGCTGGGATCCATGGCCTTCCTGGCCAATGTGGAGCATTGCAATTGTTTGTAAAGCTATTTTCTGATAACGGCCGGGTTTATTCATTCTATCTGTCCCAGTTTATTTATTTAATTTTTAACTGTACTCATTTCAACTTTATATTCTTGTCCCTGATCTTGTATTATTTTAATTGATGCTGAATGTGGTGTATGAGAATTGTATGTGACTGTGTTGATTGTGCTTATTTTATCATAGTGCTGCTTTCTCTGGCCAGGTCATTCTTGGAAAAGAGATTTTAATCTCAATGAATTTTACCTGGTTAAATAAAGGATATTGATTGATTGATTGATTGATTGGAGCCACCAAACGTAGGCTGTAACTGCAATGCTGGTCCCCATCCAGTGTTGTCAGTAACAAAAGAATTGTAGGAAATGCATAAAGCAGGCTGACTGGCCAAGCATTAGCCAGAGCATCCTGCCTTAGGACTGGTCCCTTCCATCTAGGGAGAACCCAGGGGGACAGTGGGTCATCTCTTCGGAAGCAAAGAGATATGCCACTGCCCCCCATTGTCCCATCATGCCCACCACCTCCGGATGGAGTCTCCCACTCCCGGGGTGGCCCTTTTCTATCGCTGTGTTCTGGACACCTGGAACTTGGACAGCTTAGATAATGATAATTAGATAATGCTGCATACATATCAGTCGAAGGAAGAGGCTGTACTCCAGCAGTCTCCATTGCATGAAGTGCTGTAGTAGCTGCTGAACGGTAGCTACGCGCCACGGAGAAAGGCAGGCTCGCATGTCCGCCGAGTCGAGCACCAGCTGAGCTGTAATGGTGGCAGGGATGCTGCCACACACTGTTAATATACGCAGAGCCAGGGATGGCCCAAACGGAAGAACCCTGAACTGGTACACCTTGCCCAGAAATGCAAAGGGGAGGACCACCTGTGACATTGGGCAGTAGGGACTTGAAAGTAGCATCTTTCAGGGCTATGACACAACCCAGTCCGTCTGAGCGATAGACTGGAGGACCCCTGCAACACGCAGCATGGGGAAAGGAAGAATCGAGAATCGTGAGTCACTGATTCCGCCGTCTTAGTCCAGAACGGGGCGACCCCGCCCCACCTCCTGGTACCTGAACTTCGGTTAAGTAGAACCTACCGAGCATCGAGTAGCACCCCCAAGGACTCTGGGGGAGGGCGGAGGCTGTAAAAAAAGAGGGATTTTCTTGAAACTCAAGGGAGACAATCATGGGGCATACCTGAGTCTATGGCAAAAATATGGGCAAGAAATTTCTATGTGGACCGGACTTATTAAAAAAAATAGTTTTTCAATTGTTTTGCCTGTTTTCGCCATTTTCTAAGTCTTTCGGCGGGAAAATTCAAAAAAGTGTACTTCAATGGAGAGGTTGACAATTTGATTTTGCTATAACTCCCCAACCGAACATCGCACATTCAAAAACTTGACATCCACTTGTTTGGCACATTAAGCTGCATCTTTCTGTCAAACGTTGTTTTGTGAATGTCATCCATAGGGGGTGCCAAAACCATAAAAAGCAAAGAAAACGCGTTTGGGGCTATAACTTCCACACCGAACATCCCACAGTCAAACACTTTATATCCACAGATGCCCACAAGTCAGCTGCATCTTTTCAGATAGGCCACGCCCATTTGCCTATGGGATTTTTTTTCGCTACATCGCAAAAACTGTGTCTGTCACCAAAACACACTCCTCCTACAGTTTTTGCCCGATTTGGACGAAACTAAAAGCATTATGCTCTACCGACTCCCACGAGCAAAAGTAGTTTAAAGATTTTTTCTACGACCATCGGAAGACCAAACGGTAGCGCTTTAAACATTTGCACATTAGCTACCTTGTACCAAACTGCTCCTAAATCCATAACGATTCATCCTATTAACACCAAACTTCACACAAGTGTTTGTCCTATGGTTCTCAGGTTGGTTCTACTTTTTCCTTAAATTGCTCCACAAGGGGGCGCCAAAAACACACTTGAGCATCTCTCTCTGCAATCTTTTTGCCTTTTGGTCTATAACTCCCAAACCAAACATCCCACATTCAGAAACTTTACATCCCCGGATTCCGTGAAGCGAGGGGCCGGCGCCGCGGACGACGACGCCCGATCCCGAGTCGCGTGGGAGGCTTGGCCCCCGTTCACAACTGCTCGCAGTTCTAGTTTTGTTTTGTTTTTTGAATAGCTTTGGCTGTGCTTATGTTAGCCTAATATATTTTGGCCAGGGTTATTTTTTATGCAGATCATTTCTGAATTTCTACTCAGCAACTTCATAGCACCTATAATAAAGGCAGGACATTTTTTTGTTACACAGAAGACCCAAAGACCATTTTCGGCCCCCATTGACTTCCATTCGAAACGGCCTGTTTTTCAAAATGTTATCCTGCTGACAAACCAGCATAAAATATATTTTTCTATTATTTTGTGCTTTCATCCTTGACACAAGGCAACATTTGGGATTTTCACCCCAACTACTAGGTGGTGCCCTTTAGGTATATTTTGCATGGTGTTGAATGAGAGGCTATTTTCCTGATTCTCAGTCCTGCTAAATTGTTGCCCCCCCAAAGGTCAATGTCAAAAAATATTTCAACCTAAATGGTGTTAGTGTGTTGGTAGGGATACCAGTGTGTGGTTTATATGTAGATATTGAGAAATGATGGTTTGTGTGTGTGTGTGTGTGTGTGTACAGCAGAGGTGGGGGTAAGTCACTAATGTGCAAGTCACAAGCAAGTCTCAAGTCATAACCTTCAAGTCTCAAGCAAGTCCAAGTCACTGTGTTGAGAATCAAGCAAGTCACAAGTCAAGTCATTGCTCAGGTCAAGCAAGTCACAAGTCAAGTCATACAAAAATCATATGATCTAACCCAGTTTCTACATTTAAAAGACCTGCATTCCACAGTTCTCTTCTTCATACCGTCATCGACAACATCATCCTTGAACTACAATTGAATTATTCTTGGTCTGACAGAGTGGTCGTCAACTAAAATTTAAATGGGTCCAGTTGACAACATTTTCTTACAGCAAAGGTCCGAATCTCATAATGTCTGCATCCAATAGCGACCCCTTATCTATCACATCTGATCAATACCGCACATTTCCTTTTCTTTCAACCACATTTAGGCTACTTTCAATTTCCAAGTAGCTTACTTTTAACATGGAAAACAAGAAATAATAACCTATACTTACACAAAACAGATACTTAATGTCCATAATGCATTTAAAATAAAACAGGGCAATGACCTATGGCAAAAATATCATATCACCTTTTTTTATGGCAGGATCACATTTTGATTTATACCTATTCATTTGTTTATCATACTGGGGGGCGAACTGTCATAACGGGCAGTTTGCTGTGCTGTAGGTGCGGGGGCGGTGGCTGTGAGCTGTCAGATGGAGCCGGTGAACGTGGAAGGTCGAACTGCATCATATAGGCCTAGGCCTACATCATAACCGCTGTTTTGTCTCACAGAGATTCTTATATAAAGCCTACTCCGTGGATGTAGGGCGCTCGATAAGGAAGCGTGCGTTATCAAGGCAGCAGCGCTGCAGGAAACGCTCGTTACTTTCGCTTTCCTTTACAAGACTTCTCGGGGCCGTTGCAACGTGAAAAGGGAAGGGAAGAAGGCGCTACATATTTACTGTGATTGGGTTATAAGCGTGTGGGAGGCTCACGTGAATTATTCTTGGTCTAGCCCATGGACATATAGGCTAAAGAAAGGTCTAGCCGCCTCCATGACTGCTGCTCCTGTGTTGACCTGCTGACACTGTTTGTCCGCGCAGCGCGCTGCGTGCATTGCACTGTAAAATCACCGATCATGTTTCAAAATAAAACATAATTTCTAACGTAATCTAACTTTTAAAAATTCAAGTCATTTCGAGTCTTCTGTCCCAAGTCTAAGTCAAGTCTCAAGTCATGAAGACCAAGTCAAGGTCAAGTCGAGTCTTTTATCAGTGTTAGTCAAGCAAGTCTCAAGTCCTCAAATTTGCGACTCGAGTCTGACTCGAGTCAAGTCATGTGACTCGAGTCCCCCATGTCTGGTGTACAAACAGCCAAACTTTACACACCCAAACTTGTATGTAAAAAATGGCTCAATTTGAAGTCATTCAAACCTGTAATAACCTTTCTTTTTCAAACGATAGCCATGTTGACAGAGATATGTAAATGTGATGATATTAGCCATGCATCCCAAAGTTAAGACACCAAAATTACACTTTTTACCCCAATTTAGCTGAATTATCCTTTTACTCCAGCTTTTACTGATACGTCAAAATGCTCCCTAAAACAAAACAAGAAAAAAACATGAATTTTTATTAAAAAAAATATGAGCAACACATGAAAGGTTAGGATCCATACGGATACCTAAGGGTTGTGTCTGTCTGTTTGTTGTGAAATTAGTGTGTGTGCGCATGTGTTTGTTTTTGTGTGCTTCCATATATACAGTATGCAGCTAAAAGGTGCTATTTTGGGGCTTTCAGGGCTTCTCACCCAGCATGCACAAATGTTCACTGAGACTCTCCCAGAACTGTGTGTGTGTGTGTGTGCGTGTGTGTGTGTGTGTGTGTGTGTGCGTGTGTGCATAGTAAGACAAAAAAATTGTGGTAAAACTAATCCAAAAACAATAATGTTTAGTAATTTATATAGATTGTATTCATGTGGATAAGAATAAAGAAAAACTCAGAGCCTCTTTGATAATGGAAAATCCTTCCTAGATACTCTTTGAAGTGATGCGCACTCCTGCATCTTGCAGCGCTATAAAGATGCCGATGAAGTGAAAACAAAAAACAAAAGTCTGGGAAAGTTGGGTTTGTTTACACAGATGTAGGGCACACTGCTCATTTACAACATGGCCAAGCATTACCAATGTCACAGACACATTTGCAAAAATTGCCAGCGAAGTGTGTTCCTCTTCCGTTGAATGTCTTTTTCTCTCGCTCTCGCTCTCTCTCTCACACACACACGCACACACTCACTCACTCACTCACTCACTCACCCATGCTCACACACACACACACAAACACACACACAATGAATTATTAGCCTGTTCTACTGTTCGATTTGTTTGTTGTGATATAAATGTTGTTTCTCAAAAACTAAAAATGCAAGAATGTCAGTCTTTTCTATCTCGTAAACATCCACACAAAAAAAATCCACCTTGCATCTATTGTATGAAAAGGGTTCAGTTATTATAATTTTTATATAAAAAATTGTAATTTCGTAATTTTTCGTCACAAACTAGCCTGAAAGGGTTTAAGAACAATGAAAAATCTATTCATATTAAATATGTATGTCAAGAGCTCAAGTGGGGTAAATGGTTTATAAAAAAAGTTAAAAAAAAACATTATTGTATAGTGTTTTTATGGCAGTTAATTGGGAGCGGCTTCTCAAGGCCTTAAGGTCTTCTGTGTAACTATTTATTTGCATCTGAGTATGCGCAAAAACTAAACATGCATCAAAAAAAATTTGTGTAAATCATTCACATGTCCTAGACTCTAGTTATTCCACTTTTAAAAAATCCACTCTGCATCTATTATATCAGAAAAAAATACTAACTTTGACCCAAAAACAGGCGTTTTAAGAATTAAAAGCAAAAGAAATTCAACAAATATTAAATATTTATGTAAAGAGTTTAAGTGGGGTAAATGGTTTATAAAAAAAAAGTTAAAAAAAAAACATTATTGTAGGGGAGAACGGGGGAATCTGAGGCATCGGGTAATGTGAGCCACCCCCTGTATCTAGGCAACAGAAAACATTTGTGGTCATGTGAGATATGTTTTCAAGCCCCTCTCATTTCCCCATGGCCCTGAAAGAGAGGACCTCATGGTGCTGTGGTAAGCATGTTTTTTTCACCAAAATAGGTATGTTGCATGTAAAAGTACATTTTCTTGCTGTCAACTTAATCAACTGTTGTGCCAAAGCAAATGTATTCACGTAGAAACACTTCTATCATACGTGTTGATGAACTACCAACATATAAAAACCATGTGATGATATTAGCTAAAGATTAGCCTGAAATGCTAAGAGAGGTAGTTTTTTTTCTCAAATTGTGGTGGTGGGGGAAAGTCAGCCCCTGTCTCACTTTCCCCCACCATGAGGCATAAGTTAAGTTTAGTCTTAAACATATTTTAATGTAATATTACATGACATATGTTTTATTTTAATGTCATACACATTGTAGAAAAGCCATCATACCAAGGAAACACACCAGGAAGACGACCTGGGGCAACCACACGGAAAGAGCACCTTCTCATCTTTCCCTGTAACCTTCAGGGCTGGTATGTAGAGTAGGCCTAGTTGTAGAGTATGACAGGCTGATGTTATAATCCAGTTGGGTCTTCTCCTGTGTTCTGAGTCCCAGGCTGTTCTCGCTGGTTCTGATTTTCCTATGCTTTGACCCCCAGACACAAGCTGGCTCTAAGGGTCCTGTGTTCTGACCCCCAGACTGTGTTCTAATCTAACTGGTTCTATCTTTCATTTGAATCTTATTAAAACCTTTTGAATTATAATGTGTTGTATTTGATTTTGTTCAGACTTACTTTCAAGTGTTTAGAAAATTTGCTTTGCTTAATTGACCAAACCCCATCATTCTTTTACTAGTCCGACATTAGCTTTCAGGATTCTTACTGTTACAATATGTGTTGTTATGGTAGTTTCAGAGTGGAAAAAGTAAGTGGATCAGTTTACCCCACAGCTGGGGTAAAGTGAGCCACATGATAACTTGTTTTAGAACAATCATATTTTCACTGCCCTTTGTCTTGAAAAAAATTCTGCTAATGCCCATTTCTAGGAAACATCCTGAATTAATGGGAAATGTGTAAATTTGAGCTTGCTTAGATGGGAGCAAATGTAAAAAGTGGCTCAGATTACCCCGTTCTCCCCTATAAGGCTTTTATGGCAGTTAATTGGGAGAGGCTTTTTTTGGCCTTAGGGTCTCCTGTGTAACTATTTATTTGCATCTGAGCATGCGCAAAAACTAAACATGCATCAATTTGTTTTTTGTGTTAATCAATCACATGTCCTATACTCCAGTTATTCCACAGGCCCAGAGAAGTCTGCATCATATGTGGATGTTGTTGATATATGGCTTTCACTTTGCATCACCATGCAAAGTGAAAGCCATATATCAACAACAGTGCCGTCGTATGGGGGGGGGGGTAAGTTATGACGATTATAAGGGCCTACAGCCCGCAAGGGTTAGGGTTAGCATACACTTAACTATTATATATTCATACGAATGAATCCGAATCAAAACAAAGCCACAAGTCATACAATATTCTAATTTCAATAATTTCAATAAATAAATTGGCCCCTTCTTAAAAAATGTTTTGGTCCACCCGCAGAGACCCACGCGTCTCTGAAGAATCTGCCAGCTCCTTGCTGCGCTGTCTGTCTGTGTGTCTCAGCGCCGGTGCACAATTACACAAACACAAGCATGCACTCGCGGTGCATCACTCACGGAGGACGAGCGTTTCGGTAAAATACGCTAATAACGTTCGGACTAGAATTGACGTGAATTACTGGCTGGTTGTTACCAGTGTTGGGCAAGTTACTTCAAAAGCGTAATGCGGTATTTATTACTTATTACTGGCATTTCAAAGTAGTTAGTTACATTACAATATTACTGTCTTTGAATTGTAAGGCATTACACTACTTTTACATTACTTTTGCATTACTTTCACCAAAATAACATGAAATATGGATTTGGTGTTCTCAATAAATCTTCTTGTGTTCAATGCAGCTCATTACACAGCAGGAGGTGACATGGTATGGCATAATGACTGAGCTAGGCTTAAGGCTAACACAAGTAGGCCTATGCTATATAATATAATGGTCACAGTTATGGCTCATGGTGCAATACATTTTATAATAGAAATACTGTATCTTTAGGTATTTATTTAGCCTATATTAATATCAATAGAGCTAGAGCCTACTACTGTAGATTGAAAAAGTAAATTGAGCCTCAAAGATTTGTTTCTTGCGTTCTGGCGACTTAAAAGCACAAACAAGTTGTTCACATCATCATCAACTTTTGCCTTTTTTAGTTGTTCCAAAGAATCTGCCTTATCATCTTGCCATCTAATCTAAATGATAACAGCCCATTATGTTTGTTTATCGTCTCTCTTGCGTGACATTTTATAATAACAATAGTAGCCTTAATATATCTCCTTTGCTAATTCAAAGCATCCACTCATTATGTTGGGAGTCGACGTGTGTTTCAGAGGCATGAATCGACAAAGCGATCAACTCTTATTGTGACTTTTTTGCTGCAGCACTTTTAGTGCTGAGGAGAGCTTGCCAACTGCGCTGTCCTTTACGCACCATCATTGCCGCCGTTATGTTAAGATTTCATAATTTGCATCAAAGCAAACCCTTTAGGCGCCGGGTTTTATTTTTAAAAATACTAGATTTTGACACTTAAATTTCAGAAGGCTCTGGATTGAAAGTGGTTTGAGATAGAGACAAAGTGTAAATGAGACAAATATTGAGAATAGTAAATTTTCCCATCTAATTAGCATATTATGACGTCATATGGTGGCGGCCATGTTGTAGGCTATTATGTAATTTCCATGAAATACCTGATATTTTGAAAGAGAGTTGAACTTATTTAATTAGATTCACCCCTCCATCCATTTGTAATGATGTCCACTTTGTTGTAAGCCAACAGTTGTAAACTAGAACTAGAACTACACCACAAAACTCATATAAACAGTAGGCGTTTATGATTTATTTTTACCCACCACCATTTTTGTTTCCTTTTTTCTTCTATTCTGCATTAATACTATTATCATCATTATTATCATTATAATATGATAATATTAATATATATATAATGCTGCGTCGCATGGCTGCACCACTGCTGCGCATGGACGCACCGTGACCGGGGCCGTAGAAAGAGTGAACACCAACTCCCTACTCGTCAACTTTTTGCTTGCCATATCTCAAAATAACTCCTAAATCCAGCAACACCGCTTCAGCATAAATAGCTTTGTGGCACACTATCTCCGATTTCGCACCTAACAACAGCGCGATTCATTTGCAGCCTGGACGCGGAGGTGTGTCACCTCTCTGCTCTGACAGCAGGCAGGGACTCGCTCAGAGGGGCTGCTCCGAGACTGACCGCCTCCGAGTCCTCTTAGACGGGGAGGGGCTCGCGGCAGCACCCGCTGCTCGTTGAGCACAGACTGATACGTGCTTTCACGTCAGAGTCTCCAAACACCACAAAGAAAACTTGGGCAGTGAGACGGAAGCCAGTAGGCTAGCGCATCTTTGGAATCAATTGTAGCAGCAAATCGAGTTTTCTTCTCCTCTAGCAGTAACATTAGCGTGTTTTTTTTTCTCCTCTGCGAAACTCGCGGTGTTGGCCAATTTGTATAAAAACAACAAACCAGTCAATTTCGGGTTTAAAAGGCATTGTAACGCACGTTTCTGAGCTATGTACCGCATTACATATTACCATTTTTTTTGCTGTAATGCCTTACATTACTGCGTTACAGCAAAACGTAATGCATTACAGTAATGCATTACTTCCTGTAACGCGTTACTCCCAACACTGGTTGTTACTGCAAGTAAGTGAAATAAAACATAAGTTATAAAGCCCAACATTGTGATACTTTAATATGTTCTGTCGGTCCAGAGAAGCTCAGCACGCAAGCTCAGCAGTTAACTAGCTAAACAAATTAAGCTGTCTGTCTTCTAATCGTTCAGCTTAGTTTGCCACAAATCATAAAATAATGCATATAGCGCTGCTGACTGAGACTAGTGTAGCAGACCCTCCTCCCTATAGCAGTGACATAGCCTACAGACAGAGAGGAGAGGAGAAATAGGCCTACTGTCACTGAACCATGTTTTTCATTTAAAAAAAAACTTTCCTCAGTATTTTGATGTCATAAACAGACTATGATTTTATCTATTTGGACATTATTGAGTTTATTTAAAAACATTTGGGAAAAATGCCCTCAGTTGCCCATGCACTGTGTATATTCTATAGCCTATTTCACCCTCATCTGTGGAAAAAAAAGAAAGCTGGACAACAGAGTTCTTCATGTAAAGTTAAGTGGTTTCGTTAAAGAAAAGAAAATACTATAGAAAGATTACAACTTTGTGGATGTTTATTTGCATAATATTCTATTTTATATTAATATTTTTATGGTAAATACATGTTACTTTCTTCAATAGCTTCATTTCATTCATCTGACTCAGTGTCTCCAAATTATTCCAAAAATAAGTAGGCCTAGTACACAGAAAAAAGTTGTTCACACTAAATTCCTCAGATTTTGCCACATCATTTTCCTCTCAAAGTGCACCAGATTCATGCATTTCACTTTAAAAAGGTAAAAAAAAATCTACCGGGGGGGAGACATACCCCCGGACCCTTCCTAGGAGAGTCACGATCTCTGCTGACTATTATTTTTACTCAGCTGCACATTGGAGGCACTAGCGGAAAACACTGCTGCTCCCTTCACCGCATGTCTGATACCCGTTGGAGTGCCCGCATAGTGGCTGTTAAAACAGTTGCAAATCACTTACCATCACTCCTAGAAATAAGACAGCTAATAATACATAATTTACATAATAATACTCTGACTTGTTAAGTCGTTAATTGCAAAAAAATAAACAAATTGGGTGTACCAGGCACCGTCAAGAAGACTGAAAAAACAAGAAAATTGAAGGTGGATATGAATGGGGTAGTGGGGCCCACACCAATATTCAGTCAGGGGGCCCAGAATTCCTAGCAACAGCCCTGGATGAAGTCTTAACCTACATTTGTGGATGTAGCGACTAACTGTGTTTACCAACGATGGTCTCTACGGCACCGGAGGGAGAGAGGACACCATTTTCCGGTGAGACAGAGTATATCAGTGTGTTAGCCACTGAGCTAACCATGGCCAACCCCAGTCAAGGTAGTGGAGAGGCTTCTGCTATGTGCCTTGCGAAGCAACAGGGAGGAGCTTGGGTGGAGCTTAGACCTAAGTCTTCTGTTTACAAAACTATAGCAACAAATGTTACTATGTAAAATACAGGCAGAGAGAGGAGGACTGTGTAGAGAAACACACCACCACATATTCTAGTGGGGCAGAAGTGATCATTGAGAGGGATTATTGTTATGTGACTATAATCTATATTTTCATTAAAATGTTGCATAGTCTGCCTTTAGTTGGGTGTATTTTCACAAAAAAAAAAATGTTTGCCTTAACAGGGATTCAAACCCCACTCGCCCTTGTCAATGTCATTAACCACTACGTCAGAGTTTTTCTCGTTTAAATACCCCATCTCCAGCTCCTTTTTCTTTTTTTTGGACTGAAGGACCGTATCCCATTCTATATTTAGAATTAGCAGCGGGCCAATTAAAAATGGTTTGCGGGCCGCAGTTGGCCTGCGGGCCGTAGTTGGGAAACCCTTGGTCTACATTATTATTGCTGCTGGGACACTGAAATGACTAGTGGCTAACCCGTGATCCTTACTGATCAACCCCTCACAGTTCGGGACGCATTAGTCGTCAACTGGGGCGCTGTCAAATAAAGTTAAAATACATTTTCACCCTATAACAATTAGATATGTTATATCTGACTGAACAAACCTACTACAGGTGCACACTGAGGACTGCGTGTCAAATAACACATGCTGTTCATTTTAGTATGTTTGCCTTAATGAATATGCAAAACCAGGCGTTTCTTCCAGAGTGCGCAGAATATGGTAGGAGTATATAAAAAAAGGTTTATTTAGCACACACTCAGTGATTTACAAAGCCTGAAAATAATTGCAGTCATTGTGATTGCGTCTATTTTTAATACGTTTGAAAAGCAGATGTTAAACTGTTGCGCACAAATGGCTGATGAGGAGGAAACATAAAAGACAACGAATAAGGTTTTTTTCTGCTCGTGTTATGTTTGGATTGATGGATACACAAATAATCCAGACATATTGCCCATCCAGCAATGACATTCTGGAGCTTTTGGATGAGTTAAAGGCTTATTTGTAGCCATTCACAAGAAACAGTCACACAATACCTGCATAAATAAGGCATTTTCTCCCGTCTGGGTCTTTCCAGCGCAATGAGCGCACTGTCACTATTTCTGCTGGCGTCTCCCACAGCAGTTTGTCTACTGCACACGGAAAACCCTCATTTCATTCTACTTCCTCTAACAAGTTTGCACCCGTTATAATTTGCGCATTTAATCTTAGTTGATCACACGCAGAACGCCCATAAAAAGTGGATCTTATCAACCCCTTAGTGAATTCTCAATTCGGCATTTACATCTTCCAATTCTAGAAAAACTAGTCTATTGATTAAACACTACAACCCCATGAAGCCACGCTTTGCAATTTGATACAATTAAACACCAACGCAATAGTTGTAGTTTTAAAGGATGGCACACTGGGGTTTCAAAATAGGGTAACAAAAAGACATGTATAGGCCTATATCAGATATATAGTACAGCCAAAGAAGCAATGACTCTAAATCCTGATGATTTATACATGGTATAATGATATTATAGCAACAATTATACACTCAACAAAAATATAAACGCAACATTTTTGTTTTTGCTCCCATTTTTCATGAGATGGACGTAAAGATCTAAAATTCATTCCAGATACACAATATTACCATTTCTCTCAAACATTGTTCACAAATCTGTCCAAATGTGTGATAGTGAGCACTTCTGCTTTGCTGAGATAATCCATCCCACCTCACAGTTGTGCCACATCAAGATGCTGATCTGACATTATGATTAGTGCACAGGTGTGCCTTAGACTGTCCACACTAAAAGGCCACTCTGAAATGTGCATTTTTTTTGCTTTATTGGGGGTCTGGGGACTCAGAACCAGTCAGTATCTGGTTTGACCACCATTTGCCTCATGCAGTGCAACACATCTTCTTCGCATAGAGTTTATCAGATTGTCAATTGTGGCCTGTGGAATGTTGGTCCACTCCTCTTCAATGGCTGTGCGAAGTTGCTGGATATTAGTGGGAAGTGGTGCACGCTGTCGTATACGCCGGTCAAGCACATCCCAAACATGCTCAATGGGTGACATGTCAAGTGAGTATGCTGGCCATGCAAGAACTAGGACATTTTCAGCTTCCAAGAATTGTGTACAGATCCTTGCAACATGGGGCCGTGCATTATCTTGCTGAAACGTGAGGTGATGTTCATAAATGTATGGCACAACAATGGGCCTCAGGATCTCATCACGGTATCTCTGTGCATTCAAAATGCCATCAATAAAATGCACCTGTGTTCTTCGTCCATAACAGATGCCTGCCCATACCATAACCCCACCACCACCATGGGCCACTCGATCCACAACATTGACATCAGCAAAGCGCTCACCCACACAACGCCACACACGCTGTCTGCCATCTGCCCTGAACAATGTAAACCGAGATTCATCCGTGAAGAGAACACCTCTCCAACGTGCCAGACGCCATCGAATGTGAGCATTTGCCCACTCAAGTCTGCTACGGTGACGAGCTGGAGTCAGGTCAAGACCCCGATGAGGACGACGAGCATGCAGTTGAGCTTCCCTGAGACGGTTTCTGACAGTTTGTGCAGAAATTGTTTGGTTATGCAAACCAATTGTTTCAGCAGCTGTCTCAGTGGCTGGTCTCAGACGATCTTGGAGGTGAACCTGCTGGATGTGGAGGTCCTGGGCTGGTGTGGTTACACGTGGTCTGCGGTTGTGAGGCCGGTTGGATGTACTGCCATATTCTCTGAAACGCCTTTGGAGACGGCTTATGGTGGAGAAATGAACATTCAATGCACGAGCAACAGATCTGGTTGACATTCCTGCTGTCTGCATGCCAATTGCACGCTCCCTCAATGCTTGTGGCATCTGTGGCATTTTGCTGTGAGACAAAACTGCACATTTCAGGGTGGCCTTTTATTGTGGACAGTCTAAGGCACACCTGTGCACTAATCATGATGTCAGATCAGCATCTTGGAATGAATTTTAGATCTTTAAGTCCATCTCATGAAAAATGGGAGCAAAAACAAAAGTGTTGCGTTTATATTTTGTAGAAATTGGATTCTTGTTTGCAAATCAGGCCTTGGTCATAAAAAACGTTCTTGTTGAATATACAAAATAGACAAATTAGGAACCACACTCCATACTGTAGTAATGATTTATATGAAGAAAAAGTAGAGACGTTCTTGTATTTCAAATATTTAAACTGTCATTTGTCAAACCAGCCCTAAAAATGATGGATAAAATAGTATTCCGCTTTTGAAATCTGCCAAAACAAACTTTATTTCTCAGAATCGAAAGGGATATGAAAGTCCAAACGTTAACATATCTTATTGTTGAGTTATCAAGGCCTTGTCCATATTGCGTGTTAAAACTGTGAAACGCTGTTGGTGCTATATTCATATGGAGTCAAATTACTCCGTTCATCTTTCTCTTCAGTTTACTGGCGGGTTGGTTTTTGGGAAAAAAGCGTCAGAATGAGCGCTCTGTCACCTGTGTGTGTAAGATCCTTGCTCTTCGATCCGGTGCACAAAACTTTAGCATGTGACGTCTTTGTGTCACCATGGCAACCCTTGACAACAAACGTTTTACCGGGAAAAAATCCCGAAAACATCCTGAGAACTAACAGGCTGGAGATCATATGAATTCACTGTATCAAGATTATGAAATAAAGGTCATAGTTCTCGCTAGAAATCTTATAAAAACATCATCACACAACGCATCTATGCTCTCTCTAGCTCATTATTCCCACAAAAAAATGCATTTGTGTCGGACACTAAAAGCTTCAAACAGCTGCCGCTATGGGCTCGTCTCGTGACATGGGCACAATGGCCGCTATAAACGATTGCATGTTGATATGTAACGTTTTTCGGCCCAAAAAACTTTCAAATGCCTCGTGGGCATAATCGTTCACTGAAAAATGTTTTCTATGGCGACTGGGTTGGCTTTTTTTACTGCAAAATAACCAATGGCGTATTGTTACTCATCGTCTGTTTATTATTTTCATGCTGCTATAAAATCTGACTTGTCAAGTCAAATGCCAACAGAAAATATGTTTCTGAGCATTGTCATGAGTAGATTTCCATGCAGTTCTAGTAACTGAGTCTAACATGTAGGGTACCTTTGTTTTGTCGTAGGTCTCAAGTCTATTTATCAACATGTTTGATTCACAAAGCGATCTAAATGTACTTGCTATGGGCATATTCAGATTGTGTCTGACGAGACTTGATTCCCACACTTAAAGATAACAACTATCATAAACTTCTGCAAAACTGAAGGTAATCACCACTTTTACATGCACTGCAATATTCAGATATTATCGACGAGTTATTGAGGCATGTACAGTGCTGCTTGAAAGTATGTGAACCCCTTGAGCCTTTTGGAATTTTATTTATTTTAACCATTATTAATACATTTTTATCAATACCAGTATTTTTTAGAACAGATGTTTGTTTATCAATTCAACAATGTTCTTTTCCGGAAATCAATTGTTAAAACAGATAAAACTAATGATTTACCAACTTTTGTATTTGCAAAAGTTTGTGAACCCTGAGCTGCATTGCTTAAAACGGGCAGGTAAACACAATCAGGTGGGCCAAGTTGAGTGGTGAAATGGACCAATGTAATGAGAGATCTTAAGGGAACAAAATAGAGTTGTGATGTTGCACATTTGTCTGGGGACAGCTATAAATTAATTCAAAAAAGGTTTGAGCACTATTGGTCCACCGTGAGGCAAATCATCTACAAATGGAGAGCTTTAAGAGTGACTGAACAGACCCCCACATTTCCTTCCGTAAAGCACCATGCGTAAAACAGACACGAGTGACATCCCTGTTGCACATGGAACTGCCACAAGTCATTCACAAAGAAAATAATTGCTGGAAACAATCTTAATCTTAATCTCCTCCGCTGTTTCTATATTTTCTATATATTTTTTTAAATCAGTATAGGCGATGGTAGTATGTTCAACATGGTTAACACTAGATCATCGCACAGCTGGCCATTGCACAGCTGAGCTGGGCAGAGTGCGTTGGATCCTCCGCCTCAAAGCATGTAAACGTGCAAAAAAATGAATGAATAATCAATTAGATCTTACCTTAAAATAAGTGTGTCATGTTACTGTTTATTGTATTTAGTATTTTAGCTCATTTGGACACTGTTTGGGCCGTCTGTTTTTATTGATAAAGGCTATTGGCGATATTATATCTATTTTCAGTTTCAATACTGACCCACCAAGAAACGTGATTAGTGTTCTTAAAGATACTTAGATTATACAAGAGGTCCAAAACACAGATGATGATTCAACAAACTAATGTATGACTTTATATTACACTAGAAATGCACGGGTAGATTTGATTAGGCAGCATACAGATGCAGCTGAGAGGACTGTTTGTGTTTTTCATGTCAAATTCAAAATATTTAGCTCCTCAGTATTTTTCTTCTAGGATTTTACACAATCGGTTTATAACAAAACACTTGTTACCCTAAAAAAGTGTGAAGGGTAAGCTATAGTTTAGATTGTTGTTAGCGAGCTAATTAGTTGTCAAATGGTTGTTGGCCTTGATGCTAGCAAGAAATTCCAGTTGTTGGTCGTCTCATTTTTGGGGGGGTTGGTTGTCACATGTTATCCAAAGGCTGCAGCCAGAAAAGAAAACCAATAACAAAAGAAAATGTCAAGCTGTATCCTCACTGACACCCCAGAGAAGGAGAGAATAGAGCAGGAAAAGGCAGCTAGCATGCAAAAGACAAAAAGGGCAACAAAATCACAAAATGACCCAGTGCATCCCAAACTACACCAGTTGCCAAGGCTACTGCACCCCAGTGCACCCCACACCAGCTGGGGAAGAAGAAACAGAACATGTGTGTAGCCTAGTTGAGTAAGCTATTATTGTTGTTTTGTTCTTTATGTTGTTACATACAGTAGACTGGTCTTAATATGGATTTCCTGTTTGTTTATTCCTTGCTCATTTTGTGTTAAAGCGGCTACGAGTAACATTTAAATATATTTTAAACAGCCTCATGTTTCCTCTGATAATCATAAATTACCTTTAACAGCAAACCAGACCATCAGTGCAAAGAAAGACGTTTTTAAATAGTTTTTATTACTGCATTTGATCTGGTCGTAAACCCAGTCCGATTTTCGGTTCACGCGTGCATGCTCTATGGTCACATATCGGTATTGGTCACAGATTTCAGCGTGGCGCAGGAACGTGAATTGAGAAGCCTATCCCTCCAGGTGAGGGAAGGGGAGCGGGAGCCTTGTTTGAGACAGTTGTTTGTCGTCATAATGACTGATAACGGGGCTGCACCATAAAAGAAAAAAAAAGAAAATGCAATGAAGAAAAGCTAAAAGGGAGAGTGATAGTCGGGCGGGAGGGCGTTGCCAAGCAACGTATACACAATTTCACGCAGCGAAACTAGACTGCAGTGTTTACTCCTAAATGAATGAGCGGTAGCCTACTAAAACAAAGTTTACTTTGCCTCACCAGCATCATCAGATGACCATTATTCATCAGAAATAGTCATTATTTACAAAATAAACACATTACCTCATCGTGATCCATACTAACTAACTGCCATCTCTCGTTCATTCGCTTTGTGTGAGGACACGGGGACTCGTTCAGCTCCGTGAGAGGTGACAATGCATCAACTCATTGCAATCAGGTGTGTTTAGCACTTACTGGCATTAGTTGATGAGCCGAAAAGAGTCCGGTGCCCTCACACTTTCAACACACGGACACGCCACGCACCATATTGCTTCCTGATTATTTGAATCTTGCACTCCCTGCACGAGCTAGAAAACAGCTTCACGACAGCTGGCGTCGTAATAATACTACCGCTTTTGTTCAAAGGTGTCGCCAACGTGCCGACTTACTCGTAGTAGCTTTAAGATGCATAAAGTTACAGTCATATGAAAAAGTTTGGGAACCCCTCTCAGCCGGCATTATAATTGACTCTGCTTTCACAAAAAAAAATATAAAAGTGGTATGTCTTTAATTTACCAGGAACAGCTAAGTACTGGGATGTTTTCCAAACAAAGATTGGTAACACTTTATAATAACTATCCGTTGTAACTCGTTAATAGATCATTAGTAAACTCTTAATTAATGATTATTAATGATTTGTTAAGTGTTTGTTAGCAGTTTGTTAAGGATTTATAACAATGGTAGATAGTTAATATCTTAATAATTGAATCAGTTCATCTGGGACGAGGCTGAAATAGGCTATAGACTATACACAGTGCATGGGCAACTGAGGGCAGCCCCATTTTCAAATATTTTTAAATAAACTCAATACACACTGTGCATGCCATGGACTTGAACGTGACGTGATCAGTTAATCTCGGATTACCTCCCAGATGAACTGATTCAATTATTAAGCTATTAACTATCTACCATTGTTATAAATCCTTAACAAACTGCTAACAAACACTTAACAAATCATTAATAATCATTAATTAAGAGTTTACTAATGATCTATTAACGAGTTACAACAGATAGTTATTATAAAGTGTTACCCAAAGATTTTTTGAAAAGCAGTATTTGGTTGTATGAAATAAAATAAAATGTGAAAAACTGGCTGTGCAAAAATATAGGAACCCTTGTGGTTTTGTTGATTTTAATGCCTGTGACAGCATTTAAAACTGAGGACTTTAAACATAAATTGGTTAGATTATGTTGTTAAGGCTTGAACCGCATAGAAATGTCTGTTTAATCATGAGAAAATGTATTTTAGGTGCCTAAATGCAAGTTGCACTTCTCTTTGACTCTCTGCTGAAGTGAGACAGAATTGGATCATCAAAACAGCTCCCAAAAGATCTGAAAAACAAAGATTGTTCATGGTTGTCATGGTTTAGGGGAAGGCTACAAGAAGCTTTCCCAAAGGTTTCAATTGTCAATTTCAACTGTAGGGAACGTTGTCAGGAAATGGAAGGACACAGGCATAGTGGCAGTTAAACCCAGGCATGGCAGACCAAGAAAAAAACAGGAGCGGCATAGGTGGAGGATTGTGAGAATGGTTGCACACAACCCACAGATCACCTCCAAAGGCCTGCAAGAACATCTGGCTGCAGATTGTGTATCTGTACATGGTTCTACAATTCAGCGCAATTTGCACCTAAACACCTGCTTTTTATAAAGATCAAATAACTTAATTTTTGTCTCATCAGTCCAAAGCATTTTCTTCCAATATGAAGCTGGCTTGTCTAAATGAGCTTTTGCATACTCCATGCAACTGTATCTGTGGCGTGGGCGCAGAAAGGGCTTCCTTCTCATCACCCGACCATACAGATGTTTTGGTGCAAATTGCACTGAATTGTAGAACCAGGTCCAGATACACAATCTGCAGCCAGATGTTCTTGCAGGTCTTTGGAGGTGACCTTTTGGGTTATGTGCAACCATTCTCACAATCCGCCGCACTTGTACTTTTCTTGGTCTGCTAGACCTGGGTTTAACTGCAACTGTGCCTGTGTCCTTCCATTCCCTGACAACGTTCCTTACAGTAGAAATTGACAATTGAAACCTTTGGGAAAGCTTCTTGTAGCCTTCCCCTAAACCATGACAATGAATAATCTTTGTTTTTAAGATCTTTTGGGAGCTGTTTTGATGATCGCATTCTGTCTCACTTCTGCAGAGAGTCAAAGAGAAGTGCAACTTGCATTTAGGCACCTAAAATACCTTTTATCATGATTAAACAGACCTTTATATGAGGTTCAAGGCTTAACAACATAATCCAACCAATTTTGTGTTTAAAGTCCTCAGTTTTACATGCCGTTACAGGCATTAAAATCAGCAAGACCACAAGGGTTCCCATATTTTTGCACAGCCAGTTTTTCACATTTTATTTAACTTCATAAAACTAAATACTGCTTTTCAAAAAATCTTCGTTTGGAAAACATCCCAGTACTTAGCTGTTCCTGGTAAATGAAAGACTTACCACTTTTATCTTTTTTTTTGTGAAAGCAGAGTCAATTATAATGCCGGCTGAGAGGGGTTCCCAAACTTTTTCATATGACTGTATGTAGGCCTATTTTTCAACTTGACAATGAAATTAAACTTTCAAATTTAGTTCTGCTTTCTTGCCTTCTTTTTAAGATTTTTCCCATTAAGATAACATTGTGACAAACAACCCCATAATGTGTGACAACCGACCCCTTGATGGGGTTGGTTGTCACAATGTGTTAGAGTGTCTTTGATTCTTTTTTATTACAATAAGTTAGAAAAAGTGAGGGGTACACATTTCAAGCCAACACCTTAAGCTTCAATTTAATGTAGGAATGACTGTTGAAAGATGTTTAGGGGGTGAGCAATTCTCACCAGTAAAAAGTGTGCCTACTAGCCCCTGTCTCCCCTACAATAGTTGGCATATCATTCTTTTTTAATCTGTTTTAACAATCGATTTCCGTTAAAGCAAAATGTTGAATTGATAAACAAACATCTGTTATTTCATATAAGAAATACTGGTATTGATAAAAATGAATGATTAATGGTTAAACTGAATAAAATTCCAAAATGCTCAAGGGGTTCACATACTTTCAAGCAGCACTGTATGTACCTTAATCACAATAAATGTTCCCTATTTCCTAAGACTACGCAGCATTTATCGGCATTTGCCGCAGTTTGTGACGCATACTCTGATTTACTGCTGTAAAACTAGTTTAAACCATTGTGTAACCCTCATTTTTGACTGACAAAACCATGCAAGACAACGACAATGACAGTTTTTTATTTATCTTGCATGGGACACGAGTTATTGTCAGAAAAGTTTGTGCCATTGACGTCTGAAATCGTAATGAGTCGACCATTACTAGTGAAAGTCACTGGTTAATTCAGAATATGTTGATTGTCATGAAAACGGGAATATACCCGTAGTTGCTCTGCATGGAAGCATCTTATTTGGATTATTGTCTTAACCTGAGTGTGGACCTTAATCGAAATATGCTGTGCATGGTCAATGAAACCTAAGTAATTCAGTTACAGGGCTGCTGGATGGTCTGGAAAAGTAAAATTATTACAAAACTATACTGTAGAGGTGGGTGATATGACCTAAAATTTGTATCGTATTTGGCGGCGACGGTATTGTATCACAGTATTACGTTTTAGTGTCGCCTGCAGGCCTATATTGGGAGTAGTAGCCTGGCCTATCTCTTTATAAATACATTTAATTTGTTGATAATATGATCGCGTAAGTAAATGGATTGTATGATAATTTTACAACAGAAATGGGAGAGTTTTATGAATTTCTAATACTAAAGATCTTGAAATTAACAGGCTAAACAACAAAATAGCTGCTACCTGGGCCAGGTCCCTCTTGTTGATGGAGCGACTGTGGCTCAGGTGGTAGAGCAGGTTGGCCAATGATCGAAAGGTTAGCGGTTCGATTACCGCCCTGCCACTTGTGTCATGGATGATGTGTCCTTTGGCAAGACACTTTACCCACCTTGTCTCGGGTGGTAGGATGGCCTAGGTGAGGGGGCGGACCAGTGAGATCGCTGGATCGATCCCTGTTATTTGTGATGATATTGCATCTACGGTGCACACCATTTCTACCATGTGTCCTTGAGTGGGACACGTCACCCCAGCTCCCGGAATCAGTCAGCTGCGCTAAACCAATATGTGTGGGTGTTTATGACGTCATGACGGTACTGTGTAATTCTTATCATGGCATGACGTCACACCGTTGATGTCATATACCCACCCCTGTATAGTAGGGTAGGGTATATCGCCCACCCCTACTACACAGTAGTTTCATTCCTCCAAGGGCCAGTCCGTATGTTGTCCGTATCTGAGCCAAACAGGCCGTCTTCCTGCAGGCTTCTGTTTCGGCCGATGGTACCTCGCCGACTGACAGTGTTGTGCTGCCGAGGCAGAGTATTCCTTGGGAAACCTTTCTGCTCCGCCTGTTTGCAGAGATGAGCCTTTTCTTGGTCAGTTGTCTTTGACATGCTGCTGTATGTGTCAGGGTCTTTCTGATATGGCAAAGTGAAGGGATCAGGTGTTTCATAGCAGCTGATAGTAGAAGATTGATCAGCTGAGCTTTGCATGTGCCACTGGCAGTTGTGGACACAGTGAGTAGGCAGGAGGAGGCTGTGACAGGAATTAATGCTGTCGTTCATGTGGCTGTGGCAGGAATTCACTGATCCTGCTATGTTGTGGCAGGGGGCCAACTGTTTATTGAAGTGAGGGCTAAGGCAGGGAAGCTGGAAGTCCGGGTGTGGGTGGTTGGAAACCAGAGACGGGCTTTTGAGGTGTTGAACAGCATGAGGACTATCAAGGTGGGAGCTGTGTACACTCCCATCCATACTGGTGGAAGACAAGTGTGAACGGAAGTCCTGGAGGCATGGCCGTGGGCGGTTGAAAGAGCGTGACTTTGTCCTGTGACTAAGGCAGTTTTGTAGAGGCAGAGTGCGATGAGGGAGCTCCTCAGAATGTGACTGTGGTGGACGTGGTAAGGGCACTTGCTCGATGAGAGTTGGGGAAACGGGACCCATCACAGCCACGCAACATGGACCAGTTTGATTGGGTGTAGGGCTCTGCAGAGTTGACGTCATTTTGTGGAAAGAACTCTGCACAAGGCAAGGAGAGAGTAGTGGCTGCTTGCCCGAGCACTGGGAGCTCAGGTGGCTGTGTGAATGATGGAGCTCCTGGCTCTGGTTCTGTCCGTCCCCATGCCTTTCCTCTGTCTTGGACTTGGATGGGCAACAAGCCCACCAGCGGTGCCATACATCCTCTCGTTTGGCACAGTGCTGGATGAGAAGAAAAAGTCCTAGAGTGACACAAAAAGCCCCATACAAGCAGCTGAATATCATATCTAGGAAATGTCCTAGTGATACCGCCAATGCTCCTAAAGCCCAAGTAGCCAGGTACAGAAAGAGGGTGAAGGCTGTGGCCCGGAGCTGAGATTTAAATGAGTGCTCATTGGCCAAGACTGACATGCCTGTTGCAAATGGTGGACATTCCTCAGTAGATTCAGAAGCCCCTACAGTGTCAGTTTTGCAGTGATAGCTCGACTCACAAGATGATAACTGCTGCTGATCCACACTCCGAACTCTAAGCTCGTACTTCCTATCTGGGTGGCGTTTAAGCTGAATGTAAGTGCACAAGAAGTACACAGACATTACTAACACCAAGAGGCTCGCAGGAGCATAGAAACCTCCAAGGCTTGGTTCCCATGCCATCCAGCAACTGAAAAAGACACATAGACATAAACATTTTACTGAATTTATAAAACAGTCAGGGCGTTTAAATAATGTAAGATAAAATCATTTTATCGAATTACTCCTGTATGTATACAATCAAACGAACGGTAATTGCATGCGCCACAGTGGCTCGCCCAGGGCTTTGACCCTGAAGCCTAAAAGCATTCAGTGCTTACAGATGAACAACAACAAAGGAAGCATAGAAAGCTGTACGCACATAGAGCAAATAAAAAATTTAGAGAGCTGTGAAGCTATTAATTTTACAACCCAAATTCCTAAAAAGTTGGAACGCTATGTAATATGTGAATAAAACAGAATGTGTTCATTTACTAGTCCTTTTCGACATGTGTTCAATAAACAACAGTTCAAACACATCATATGTATTTGTAAACTTGATGGTTTTTGTAAATATACACAAATAGTGGAGGTCCTGGGAAAGTTTTGTATGCGTTTCATTTAGCGGAGAATATTTCAACTGTTATAGACTAATATGACCCCAGTGAACAACGTGGGATGTGTGACAAAATCTCTATCCGGGGCGAAAGTCCAGAAAATGACCACAGCAGGTTACACTAGTATCACACTATGTGGTGAATGGGACTTTTTTTCTCCTTTATAGATATCCTCATACTTTTTTACCAGATTAATCTTCATATTAAGAGAAATACTTTTTGTATTACATTTTGTCTAAAAAATTTAATAAAATATGCAAATGAGGCAACATCTCATTAAACATGCGTAGCCTATATATAAACCCTTTAGTAGAGGTGCTGGATACGATTTGTATGCACTTTATTTAGCGAAGAATATCTCAACTGTTAGACTAATATGACCCCATTGAACAACATAGGATGTGTGCCAAAATCTCTACCCGGGACCAAAGTCCTGAAAATGACCACAACAGGTTACACTAGTATCAGACTACGTGGTGAATGGGACTTTTTTTCCCTTTTATAGATATCCTCATACTGTTTTACCAGATTAATCTTCATATTATGAGAAATACTTTTTGTATTAAACTTTGTCTAAAACATTAAATAAAATATGCATATTAGCAGAGCCGGCCCAAGCCTTCAGGGGGCCCTAAGCGAAATATGATCAGGGGGCCCCTCTCCAATGTTAGCGCTGCTGAAACTCTAGATCTTTGTTAAATATCATTCACACACCCAGTGTTTTCCGCTAGTGCCTCCACTGTGCGGCTGTGCGAAAATATTAGACAGCCGAGATTCAGACCCTCCTAGGGGGGTCCGGGGGTATGCCCCCCCGGGAGATTTTTTTAACCTTTTTAAAGTGAAATGCATAAATCTGGTGCACTTTGAGAGGAAAATTAAGAGGCTAAATCTGAGAAATCTTGTGTGAACAAATAATTTGCAGACACTGGGTCAGATGAATTAGAAGCTATTGAAGAAGGACACATGGATTTTCCATAAAAATATTAATATAAAATAAAATCTTATGAAGGGTCCTCTGGTTTGGGCTTGGAGCTCTTTTTCTTTTACGGGACATATTTCTCTATAATATAGTGAATGCATTTAAATGCATTGTGAGGAACGAAGCAGAAGAACTTTGTTATCCAGCTGTATCTTTTTTTCCACAGACAAGGCTGACATAGGCTATAGACTATACACAGTGCATGGGCAACTGAGGGCAGCTCCATTTCCAATTGTTTTTAAATAAACTCAATACACACTGTGCATGGATGTGAACGTGACATGATCAGATAATTTCGGATTTCCTCCGAGATGAACTGATTACATTTTTAGGCTATTAATTATCTAGACCAAAACATTGTATTCCTTTTTTTGTATGATAACTCACATTTGCATAGTATGATGTTAATATCAAACACACAAACTAAAAAAAAATACATGTATATTTTTTTTTTTTTTTTTTTTTTAGGGGGCCCCCCAGGCAGTCGGGGGCCCTAAGCGGCCGCTTAGTTCGCTTATGCCTCGGGCCGGCTCTGCATATTAGGCAATATCTCATTATACGTAATAGGTTGACTGTTTTGCCATTTTCATTATATATCAAATCAGAATGTTTACACTCTTCTATGACCTTATCATTGTCATTGTGAACATTGTGGTCCCCTCAGAAAATCGGTAACTTCAAGGGTTTACAGGTGAAACTCATATTTCTACTATAATTCTGCAACTTCTTTTCTGCTGCCTGTCTTGGCCAGGACTCCCTGTGAGAAGAGCTACTGTAACTCAATGGGACCTTCCTGGTGAAATAAAGGTTAAATAAAAATAAATAAAATAAATAAATATTCGTTACGGTGTGGCAGACAGGCAGGCAAGTAGGACCCAAACGCAAGACGTATCAAGAAAATGTTTGTTTATTTAGCTCCAAAAGATACAACAAAAAAGGCCAACAGGCAAAAATGCAAAAAGTCAAAAGGTCCAGGAAACAAAAGTAAAGCAGGGAACAGAGGGAACACACAAGACAAGGACTCACTGACACGAAAAACCATAATGCACAGACCAGGAACACGAGTATATATACAAGACACAACGAGACACAGGTGTAACACATTAGGGGAGGGAGCAGTAATCAAACAAGAGGGAAGCTTGACAGGACATGGGGAGGAACAGAACAGACATACCAAAATAAAACAGGAAACCACCAAAACAAGACAGGGCAAAGACAGACCATGACAATATTATTAGAATATCATGGAAGGCTCTTTTTTATATATCTAATTTAATTCAAAAAGTGAAAGTTCCATACATTCTAGATATATTAGACATATAGTGATATACTTCAGGAATTTAAAAAAAAATCTAAATCTCTTTATTTTTATTTTTTTTGTATGACAGGTTGAAATTAAAAGAACAGATAAAAAACTGGTCAATTTGGATAGCACAAAATGTCTTGTTTGCAATTACAGTCCCCTCCATAAGTATCGGAACAGTGAGGCCAATTCCTTTATTTTTGCTGTAGACTGGAAACATTTGGATTTGACACCAAAATATGAATATGATCAACATTTAAGCTTTCATTTCCAGGTATTTACATCTGGATCTGATACACAACTGAGAAGATACCATATTTTGTAAAGGAACACCACATTTTTAGGTGAGCAAAAGTATTGGAACAGATTGTTGCAAATCTTTCGCTTGCAATAACTGCATCAAGTCTGTGACCCATTGACATCACAGAACTTTTGCATTCTTCTTTTGTGATGCTTTTCCAGGCCTTTACCGCAGCCTTATTCAGTTGCTGTTTGTTTTAGGGGGTTACACCCTTCGGTCTCCTCTTTAGCAGGTAAAATGCATGCTCTATAGGGTTTAAGTCTGGAGATTGACTTGGCCAGTCTAAAACTTTTCATTTCTTGCCCCTGATGAACTCCTTTGTTGTTTTTGCAGTTTTTTTGGGTCATTACCTTGCTGCATGATGAAGGATCTTCCAATCAGTTTGGGTGCATCTTTCTTTAAATTGGCAGACAGAATGTTTCTAAGTTCATTTTGCTGTTGCCATCATGTGTTACTGTGTTGTTGTCAAGATGAACCTTTACCAAAGTGATGGAAGGCTAACGTTTGGAGAAAGAAAGGATCTGCTCATGACCAGTGGCGAACTTAGCCATTTTGGGGCTCCAGGCGAACAGTCATTTGGGGGCCCTTGCATCTAATGTACCTTATATCGCGCACACTGAGATACTCCATACAAGGGATGAACAAAAGTCACTAGCTTTTTTTCATTTTGGATGAGACTACTCAGGTACGTGTCAGAGGCTTTCTTAGCTTGGATTGGTCTAAGAGGATCCCACATCACAGGGTCAAACTGAGCCATTAACTGAACCTGACCCATGACATGTCCATTGCCTAGTCCTAGATCATTAAGTGTGTCAGAGGGGCCACGCAGAGGAAGCTTTCTCTCTGACAGGAAGTTGATGATTGCCACTCACCTGGATAAAATTCTAGAGACCAATATGACTTTGCTTTCAATTAAATGTGTTGTTTTATTTTTTAAATACACAGTGAATTACAAAATAGCCTGTGTCCACTGAGTCTAGGCCTATTTGAAATAAAATCTTCAAATATTAAAAAAAAAAAAATAGGTTATAACCCTGCCTTCTTTAAGCATGGATAGTAGTGACAAAGTGTGCAGGGGAGAGAGAAATATAAACAGATAGAGGGAGGAAGAGATAGCTTTATTTTGCTTTTTTACTTAAATTGATCATTGATGGCTTTAGACTGACTCCTGCTGTCGCAAGCCTATCAGCTGTTGTTCTGAATAGCTGTTACACATGGAGGTGAAAACGAAATTGAAGCTTAACTATCGCCTGGCTGGGCTGACTTAAAGTGGAGCAGCCAAATATAGCCTAAACTAATAGGCCGAAATATTGTTACAAAAATACAGGCAATGTGTTGTGTGATTTTTGTCAGTAGCCTACAGTAGAGCGTAATGTGTAATGGAATAGTCCATGTAGTGCAGACTGAAGGGGGGTGCACGGTTGGCAGAAAGGCCGTCAAAACGCGAGTAATTAAACATCCCGATGATACTATTGTGAAGAGATTTTTTATAAAAAACAATAGATATGGGGCAAAATATAAAGAGGGCATTTTGGGGGCCCCAAAGGGGCCGGGGCTCCAGGCAATTGCCTGGTTTGCCTCAATGGACGGCCCGCCCCTGCTCATGACCCCAACAGGGTCAACGGCAAGGTTTTTTTTCACTTGCCCGACCGGGCAAGTGGGTCTGAATTCTACTTGCCCGAAGTCAATTTTTACTGGCCCCTAGGGCTGGGCGATATGACGATATCATATCGTGGACGATATGAAAGTGTCTACCGGGAGAGATTTGGCCATACCGTTTATATCGCGGAGAAAAAAAGTTCATGTGGCGGGAGGATATATGGAGTGGGAGGCAGCTGTCCCTCCGAGTCCCTATAGTTACACTGCAGTTACACCGCCGCACCACACGGAGGTTATGCAGCAGAGTTCTGGGCTGCAATACAGCTTCCCTACTCGCAACAGAAGAAGTCTCATCTGTTGCTCTAGCTGTCTAGCTCATGGTCTAGCTTCGGTGCGCCGTCACTAAAGTTAACAAACCAACTCTGTGTCACTGTGGCAGAGCAGCTTTTAACGGTCAAAAATGTCATTGGGCAAAGGAAACTTGCTTGCTGCTTCAGCGTGCTGTTGCCGTGACGCAGAGTTGGCTTGTTTTAAGCCGCAAACTACATGGGTTAGCTGTCGTGAGCTAGCTGGCTAATAATGACATCTTTAGCCTAGTCGGGGCTTCACCCCCGTGCTGTTATTGTTGGAGACAGCCAGCAAGGCTGGTTTTATGTAACTTTAAAACATGTCAAACTTGAAAATATTATTTGTGTTGAAGCTGGAGTTAAAGTATTACCAGACATTTGCTCATTAGTTAATTTTGACAGCTTTTTTAAATGAAGATGAGCAAATACTGCAGGAAAATTCAAGTCTTTCATTATTTTGATATAGGCTACTATCAATTGGAAAATGTAGGCTCTTTGGTTGATGCTGTCATTTTTATTTTGCACTGACTGACTAAAGCCAGACTGGTGTGGTATTTTGCACCAGTTTCTCTTTTCTATGGAAATTTAAGTTCCAAGCAAAAATGAAAATAATCTAATGTGATTAAAGTTCAGTACGGTTATTGTAATCCATTGAATTTTAAGGAAACATACTATATTGTGATATATATCCATATCGTGATATAAAATTACCTATATCGTGATATAACATTTGGTCCATATCGCCCAGCCCTACTGGCCCCTATATAAAAATGTTTTTATTAGTGGTGTACAAATATTTGTTATATTCGCTCTTTATTTACAATGTATAAACACATCATGGACAGTGTTATAGATGATCATACTGAAAGTGGAGGCTATTATTCAAATATTATTTGAGTTGGAACATTTGTAATTTTTTAGTTTCTAAACCGACAATAACTGCAAATGAGACGTGTTTTATGCAAAAAAAACATTGGTCACACAAATGTTTTTTTCCTTGTACCAGGAGCAATTCTTTAGAACTTTTTTTCTGTAAGACATTTTTTTAGGCCTACAACAATCTGTTTTAAAGGTTTATTATTATTACTATTATTATTAAAAATCTCAACTTTTGGCTAAGGACACAGGACAGGCTGTTTTGAACACTTTTCCAGTATAGTTTCAAGCTTCCACTGCCTCCTGGTATGAGAAATGACACCTCAGGTCCATTTATTAAGATGTACATGCAGGCTGTAGAGATGTTCCTCTGCTAACTGTTGCTGATGTTTGTGTTGACCTGCACACATTAAGCTGGTAGTAGGCTACTAGCAGCAGAGCTAACATTAGCATCCTCGCTAAACTACTAATAGATTCACTTTGGATGCATTTAAAAAACGCGGATATTTTTGCTGCTTTTCAGACGGCTGGGGTCTACTTATTTAGGCTTCTCGTTGGCTTTTGTACTTTCTGTTACACCAACGTAACGCGTGTAGTTCTCTTTCCTATCTCTCTGACTGTGTGTGTGAGAGACGCGCACCAGTTTTTTGCCGAGATTTGTGTGTGTGTATGTGTGTTTCGGCGCTGGAGCCCCGCCCCCCTTCACAAAACGGAGGAGAGATGCAACGCAGCAGACACAACTACTCGCACATAAATAAGACAAGTAACATAGGCCTAAGCGTATTTAATAATGAGCACCAGTTCTATATGGAAAAAGACCGTGGATAGCTGAATTTTATTTGGCGCTATAAAAAATAAAAATATTATTATTATAATTTTTTTTTCACGTCGGGCAATCCTTATTGTTGAGCCCTGCCCCAAGCATACAAGGTCATCTGTGAAACACGGTGGAGGCAATGTCATGGCTTGGGCTTGCATGGCTTCTTCTGGGACGGGCTCATTAATCTTCATTGATGATGTAATAATGCTATCTTCTCAGTTGTGTATCAGATCCAGATGTTAATACCTGGAAATGAAAGCTGAAATGTTGATCTATTGTCTCATATTCATATTTTGATGTCAAACCCAAATGTTTCCAGTCTACAGCAAAAATAAATGAATTGGCCTCACTGTTCCGATACTTATGGAGGGGACTGTATCTGAAAAAATCTGACCTTGGAAGACCGAATGTGTTGCTTAGTTGTTCAAATGATGCTAAAGTGTTACCCATATACAGGTTCTTGAAGCGCACAATACCCTTCTTATGCCATTCTTTAAAGACAGTATCTTGGGTTGATGGTCTGAAAAGGTGGTTTGATGCAATAGGGCTTAGCAGGGAGAAGTTATGCAATCCAAAATGTTTCCTCAATTGAACCCATATCCTTAGAGAGTGTTTAACCACCGGATTTTTTAAAGATTTAATCGAGGGGAGTGGAAGTGGGGAAGTAATGCAGGCACAGACATACAGTATTATCATCTGTATGTAATTCCATGGCTACCCAGTCAGGACAATTGGGCTGATTGTGAAAGAAAGACTAAAATGAAAGGCACCGCAGGTTGGCAGCCCAATAGTAAAAAATAAAGTTTGGTAGAGCCAGGCCGCCAGCAGCTTTGGTTTTTTGGAGGTGGGTCTTACTGAGACGAGGCCGCTTACCTCTCCATATGTAGGAGGAAAGAGTTGAGTCGAGTTGGTCAAAAAAGGACATGGGGATAAAAACTGGTAAGGCCAGAAAGAGGTACAAAAACTTTGGTAGAATGGTCATTTTAATTGAGTTTATTCGGCCAACAAGAGACATTGATAGGGGTGACCATTGTATAATTGTTTATTTGATCTGATTAAACAGATTGATAAAGTTCTCTTTGAAAAGATCCTTGTGCCTCTTTGTAACTGAAATGCCCAAGTATGAGAGCTTGTTTTTTTCTATTTTAAATGGCAGATTGTTAAGGACCGGTGCTTGTACTTCATAGTTAATGGGAAACAGTTAGCTTTTTCCAAGATTTATCTTATAGCCTGAAAATTGACTGAAATGATTGAGCAGTGACAAAGCAGACTGCAGAGATGTGTCTGGGCTCGAAACAAAAAGCAGAAGGTCATCAGCATATAGGGAGACCTTATGCTGTGTGCCGCCCCTCCAAATACTGGCTATGTCCTCACAGCTACGGAAGGCTATGGCAAGGGGTTCAATGGCTAAGTCAAAAAGCATGGGGCTCAGAGGACACCCCCTTTCGGGTTCCACGATGTAAGTCGAACGGTTTGGAAATCTGCAAATTTTTCCGAACTGAGGCTAAAAGGTGAGAATATAGTAACCTGATCCACGATATAAAGTTTGACCCGAAACCAAATTTGTCAAGAGCCGCCCATAGATAAACCCACTCAACGTGGGCAAATGCTTTTTCTGCATCAATTGACACGACACACTCAGGGATGTCCTCGGAAGCAGAGTAAATTATATCTAATAATCGACATACGTTAAAGAAAGAGTGTCTGCTCTTCACAAAACCAGTCTGGTCTTCAGATATAACCGTAGGGAGGACAGTCTCTAGTCTCCGAGCTAGAACCTTAGCTAAGATTTTAGCATCTGTGTTAAGAAGGGAAACTGGTCTGTATGAAGTGCATTCAGTTAGATCTTTATCTTTTTTGGCAATAAGAGTGATACAGGCTTCGGCAAAGGATGGAGGGAGAGAGCCTTCACTGTAGGATTCAGATAGAACGGAAGACAACTGTGGGGAAAAAAGTACAGAAAACTTTTTTTTAAACTGCAGGGAAGCCGTCAGGGCCCGGACATTTGCCTGATTGCATCGAAGAGATGGCTGCAGCTATTTCTGCCTGTGTTAGAGGTTCTTCCAATCTTTCCTTAAAATCCAATGAGAGTTTGGGAATGTTAAGACTGCTGAAAAAGTCAAGCAATACCTTCTGATCTGGTTGAGATTCGGAAGTGTAAAGCTTAGAATAAAAATCTCTGAAAGCGTCATTAATTTGCAAGTGGTCTGAAGTTATCTGGCCATCAAGCATGCAAATTTTTGAAATATTCTGTTTCGCTTTGTCACCTTTAAGTTGATTTGCGATATGTGTAATATGTGTCTTTATTTTTTAAGGTGTTCAATTGATTGAGTAGTGAGTAAGTCGTATTTGGTTTTGAGTTCCACTCGTTTTTTATAAAGAGTTGGGTTTTGAGTTTGCGCATATTGCTTGTCAATCTCTCCAATTTGATGAGCCAACTCCAAACGCTCTTTAGTGGATTGCCGCTTTATCTTGGCAGTGTAAGATATGATCTGCCCCTAAGGTAACCCTTAAGGGTGTCCCATACAATCGAGCTAGATGTTTCAGGGGATATATTAGTAGAAAGAAATGTTTTTATCTCTCCCTTGATAAACTCCACAAACTTATCATCCGAGAGCAAAGTTGAATTGAATCGCCACTGCCTGCTCTTTTGAGGGAGATCTGGATGGGACAAGGCCAGAGAAATAAGGGCATGGTCAGAAATGACAATACTCTGAAAGTCACAGGAATGAACCAGTGGTAAAAGTTGGTTATCAAGGAAGAAATAGTCAATTCTAGTATACGTGTGGTGGACATGTGGAAAAAAAAGAGAATTCCTTATCCTGTGGGTGTAAAGAGCGCCACACATCACCTACACCATAATCGGAGAGAAAGGCTTGAATAAAACAAGCTGATTTACTCACTACACTGGGGTTAGTAGAGGATCGGTCTAACAGAGGGTCTAACCAACAATTGAAGTCACCACCAAGAATAATAAGAGTATGTGTTCAGGTCTGGAAGTAATTAAAACAACCGCTCGAAAAAACCTACATCATCTACATTGGGGGCATATACATTGACAAATACTACAAGGGCGTTGTATAATTTTCTAGTCACGATTACATACATACAAACTTGTTCCGAGGTCACATTATGTGGCTCAAAGGAAATATTCTTGCTGATTAGAATTGAAACCCCTCTAGCTTTAGCCTGAAAGGAATAGTGGAACCTTTGCCCCGCCAAACCCAACAAGAGACAGTCATTGTCTGAGCAACGGATATGAGTTTCTTGCAAGAAGGCTATTTCTGTTTTGAGTTGTTTGAGATGTGAGAAAACTTTTCTTCTTTTAACAGGGTGGTTTAAACCTTTTAAACCTTTGACATTCCAGCTTACTATATTGAGGTGTCTATCCATGAATCATAAATAGAAATGTTAAGTTGTTATGTAGATACAGTGAACCTAATGGCAGACTGAATGCAAAGCAACGGGTCAGTGCAGGTTGAAAGTGACTAGTGTACAACGATGGGCTTAAATACATTGCTAAAGCGTTACTGGCAGTGACACACCCCCCCCCCTCCCCACCCAAGACAGCTGCTATTAAAAAAAATAAGCAGCAAGCTCTTCCAAACAAACATTTTACAAATTGAATCTTCCTGTCTAAAGCTTAACCATTTCCCCGGTAAACTGTACAGAAAAAATAATAATAATAATCTGAGCACATCTATAATAATGTTTTGGCTTATAGCCCCAAAGAAATATGACTATGGAGAACGAATATCAACTTTGAAATAACTGAATTGCGTAAACAGTGAACTAAAAAGTTATATGAAATGAAAAACTCACATGAGTTAACAAATCTATGAAAATATGACTGCAGCTTTAAATGTACGGCTGTAAACATTATAGAAGAGCCGAAGCTAGAATGCCACAGCTTGCATACAGAGACAGACAACATGTGGCAACAGCACACCCCCCCCACAAAACAAAATGAACACCATCTGGACATATTTTCTAATTTAAAATACACGTATATTTGAGTGTAGCCATTGTATACAGCCTGTACTTTTTTAGTAAGTAGACAAAACACCCGGATGATGGCGCACAATCAGCTGTGTAGCAAAACACAGAGTTAACTGAAAACTGCACGTCTGTCTTCTACGGCTACAATGTTACCTCTCATCCAGTGGATTAAGCGTCCTTAAACAGCGTCTTTAAGGGGGTTTGGGAGTCCCAGTCGGTAGAGTTCTGCCATGATGTCCCGGTACTCTGCACGCTGGCTCTGCACCTCGGGGCTGTAATCCTCCACAATCCGAATAGGTTTGCCACAAAACTCGAGCTGGCCTCTCCGTCGTGACTGTCTGATGAGTAGATCTTTCGTCAGGTATCGATGCAGACTGGTCGCGGTCTCTGGCCGGATGCCGGTCTAGCGTTAAGGGAGCGATGGGCTCTGTCGACTTCTGGGGGATCTGGCAACATCTCGCTCCCGAAAACCTCCCGCAGCAAATCCGAAAAAAAACTCAGTTGGGCGGCCGGTTTCGGTGGATTCAGGCAAACCGAGAACGCGTAAGTTTTGTCGCCGGCTTCGGCCTTCCAAGTCGGCCACTTTAGCTATAAGCTTCGTGTTGTCACCACGCAGAGTGGAACAAATGGTCTCGAGGTCGCTGACACGCTGACTCAGGTCATCTGAAGAAAGCTCCACTGTCAGTGTAATCTGGTCTAACTTTGCGTCGAGCTGAGCGAATGATTTTTTAAACTTGGCGGTCAGTGCATTCCGGTGATCCTCGAGTAGCGTGGTTATCATGGTGTTTATAGCCCCCAAGCTAACGTTAGCATTAGCATCCTCTTTTTCGCTCAGAGTCGGCTTTTTACCCTTAGAAGCCATTTAGAGAGACGGCTGTACTTCTCTAAAGGAGTGTTTGACAGAAACAAAAAAAATTTGCTTTGATAGTGGCCTTCAGCTCGTCTGTATTGTTGGGTCTGGTGTGTATCTTCTGCCTCTTGACAATAGCCCATAGATACTTTATGGAGTTCAGGTCAGGATAGTTGTCTGGCCATTCAAGTACAGCAATACCATGGTCAGTCAACCAGTTACTAGTGGTTTCTGGCACTGTGGACAGGTGCCAAATCTTGCTGGAAAAGGAAATTGTCATCTCCATAAAGCTTGTCAACAGCTTGAAGTGCTCTAAAATCTTCTGGTAGACGGCTGTGTTGACTCTGGACTTGATAACACAGTGGACCAACAGCAGCAGATGACATTAGAGCTGCAACGATTAATCGACGAATCGATTATTAATCGATTACTAAAATAATCGCCAACTATTTTGATAATCGATTAATCGTTTCAAGTAATTTTTTAATAAAACATTTCCAAATTCTCTGATTTCAGCTTCTCAAATGTAAATATTTTCTGGTTTCTTATATCCTATTATGACAGTAAACTGAAATATCTGTGTGTTTTGGACATAACAATACATTTGAGGACGTCAACATGGGCTTTGGAAAATTGATAAAATGTTTTCACCATTTTCTGACATTTTACGGACCAAAACACTAATCGATTAATAATCGATTAATCGAGAAAATAATCGACAGATTAATCGATTATCAAAATAATCGTTAGTTGCAGCCCTAGATGACATGATACCTCAAATCATCACTGATACAAATGAAATGTTGCGTTTCATTTATCAAGGTCCCACAGTCTAGAGGAAGAGTGGAGGGGCACAAAATCCAAGTTGCTTGCTGACCAGTGTCAAGTTACAACAGTCAGTGATGATTTGAGGCACCATGTCATCTGCTGGTGTTGGTCCACTGTGTTATCAAGTTCACAGCCATCCATCAGGAGATTTTAGTGCACTTCATGCTTGTGTCTGTTGATTAGCTTTATGAAGATGCTGATTTCCTTTTTCCAGCAAGACTTGACACCTCTCCACAGTGCCAAAACCACTAGTAACTGGTTGGCTGATTGGTATTGATGGTATTAACATCCTTAACCCCATAACTGACCATTTTCTCCTCTCATTTACATTTAAACTCACTCTCTCCATCTCAAAAAACCCCGCCCTATTTAATTTCGTAATATAAAGAATATTGACCCTGCCACTCTCACTTCAAGAATCCACTCCTACTGCCTCCCTGACATTCACAATCTATCCACTCCTGATGATCTGGTCTCTCATTACAACACTGGACTCAATAATATCCTTAATTCCCTTGCCCCATTAAAAACCAGATCTGTTTCCTTTTCTGTCTCTGCCCCTTGGTTCACTCCCAATCTCCGTTTAATGAAAGCCAAAGGTCGGCAACTTGAACATCTTCATAGGAAAACTGGTCTCAGTATTCACAAAGAGATGTACAAGAACCACATCTTGCATTATAAGGACTCCATTGCCAGCACTAAAACCCACTACTACTCCAATATGATCACTGCCAACAAAGGAAACTCTAAGTCACTCTTTTCCCTACTTAACAAAATTACTCAACCCCAGGAATCTCTCCCCCCTCACCTGTACACAACCTCCTTCTGCAACTCCATGATGTCCTTTTTCATTGATAAAATCAAAAACATTCACCAGCACCTTGGATCAACCCCTCATCTAAATATCTCAGCCGACGTTCACCCTTCCACACACTCATTCTCCTCCTTCCAGCTCTCTGCTATCTCAGAAATCACTGAACTCATTCGGAAATCCAAGCCATCCACCTGTCAACTTGACCCCCTACCCACACATCTGGTTAAGGCCTCCCTTCCCTCCCTAGTTCCTCTCATTTCTGCAATCATCTACTCCTCTCTTACTACTGGAACTGTCCCTACATCCTTCAAAACTGCTGCCATCATCCCAATTCTGAAAAAACCTGGTGCAGACCCCTCCAACTTCAACAACTTCCGTCCTATATCAAATCTGCCCTTCATCTCCAAAATCCTGGAAAAGACAGTTGCCTCCCAACTCCATTTTCACCTATCTGACAATTACCTTTACGAACAGTTCCAGTTCGGATTCTGCCCACTCCATAGCACTGAAACTGCACTTATAAAGATCACCAACAACATCCTTATGGCAGCTGATTCTGGACTACTCATCATCCTCATCCTCCTAGACCTGAGTGCAGCCTTTGATTCCATCTGTCACACCACGCTCCTCAACAGGCTATCCTCCATTGGCATCACCGACACTCCGTTTGAGTGGTTCACTTCTTATCTTACTGGCCGTACTCAATTTGTCCAACTAAAGTCTTTTAAATCCATCCCCTCCCCCGTCACCTCAGGTGTTCCCCAGGGCTCTGTCCTAGGGCCCCTACTCTTCATCATTTACCTCCTTCCCCTCGGCAATATCTTCCGCAAATTTGACATTCATTTCCACTGCTATGCTGATGACACCCAGCTCTACCTCTCCACCAAGCCGTCGTCCACTCTCCCGCCCACTTCCCTTACTGATTGCATCTCTGAAATAAAAACCTGGCTCACCTGCAACTTTCTCAAACTTAACAGCAATAAAACAGAAGTTCTCCTCATCGGCACCAAATTAACCCAGACAAAACCTGACAGCTTTTCCATAACTATCGATAACACTTCAGTCTCCCCCTCCCCTCAGGTTAAGAGTCTGGGTGTCATCCTCGACAGCACACTATCATTCCAAGCTCACATTAATAACATCACCAGGTCTACCTATTACCATCTACGCAACATCAACCGCCTCCGCCCATCCCTTACACCCCATAGCACAGCCATGCTTGTTCACACCCTGGTCACTTCCCGCATCGATTACTGTAACTCCCTCCTCTTTGGTCTCCCCCTCAAGTCCATCCGCAACTGGTCCAGAACTCTGCTGCTCGCATCATCACCAGAACCCCCTCCATTAATCACATCACTCCTGTCCTAAAGCAGCTTCACTGGCTCCCGGTCAAAACCCGCATCGATTTCAAGATTCTGCTCCTCACCTCCACAACCTCGCCCCTCCATACATCTGTGGACTTCTGCACACCAACACACCCACCCGCACTCTCCGGTCCTCCTCTTCCATTCAACTAACTGTACCACCCGCCCGCCTGGTCACCATGGGGTCCAGGGCATTCAGCCGATCTGCCCCCCACCTCTGGAACACCCTCCCATCCTCCCATTGGCCAGACAACTCTCCTGACCTGAAACAAATAGATAATATATGGAGTACTGTCAAGAGGCAGATGATACACACCAGACCCAACAATACAGACGAGCTGAAGGCCACTATCAAAGCAACATGGGCTTCCATAACACCTCAGCAGTGCCACAGGCTGATAGCATCCATGTGATGCCCGCATTGAGGCAGGAATTCATGCAAAAGGGGCCAAAACCTAGTACTGGGTACATATGCATGATTATACTTTCTAGAGGGCTGACATTTCTGTATTAAAAATAATTTTTTATTGATTTCATATAATATTCAAATAATTTTATGAGATTTTGAATTTGGGGTTTTCATAAGCTGTAAACCATAATCATCAAAATTATAACAAATAAAGGCTTGGAATATCTCACTTCGCATGCAGTCTATATAATATATTAGTTTCACAATTTAAGCTGAATTACTGAAATAAATACACTTTTGCATGATATTCTAATTTTCCGAGTTTCACCTGTATATGTACGCATATTTAATCAGATATTGGCTAATTTGCATATTTTATTAAATTTGTTAGACAAAGTGTAATACAAAAAGTATTTCTCTTAATATGAAGATTAATCTTGTAGAAATGTATGAGGATATCTATAAAGGAGAAAAAAAAAAGTCCCATTCACCACGTAGTGTGATACTAGTGTAACCTGTTGTGGTCATTTTCAGGACTATCGTCCCGGGTAGAGATTTTGGCACATATCCCATGATGTTCAATGGGGTCACATTAGTCTATAACAGTTGAGATATTCTTCGCTTCATGAAGTGCATACAAATCGTATCCAGCACCTCTACTAAACGGTCTATATATAGGCTACGCATATTTAATGAGATTGTGCCTCATTTGCATATTTTATTACATTCTTTAGACAAAATGTAATACAAAAAGTATTTCTCTTAATATGAAGATTAATCTGGCAAAAAAGTATGAGGATATCTATCAAGGAAAAAAAAAGTCCTATTCACCACATAGTGTGATACTAGTGTAACCTGTTGTGGTCATTTTCAGGACTATCGTCCCGGGTAGAGATAGCCTGGCTCCGCCCGCCTACCTACTTCCGCCCAAATTTCATTTTCCCTTCAGTAGTCAGTCTGGTGGTGGGGCGTATTAGTGAGATTTTTCCGAACAGATTTCTGAGTATCCAATCAGCGAACAGAAGAAGTGGCTGAGAACGATGAGGGTCGAAGTCGCGCTCCAGTTTCAGTTGAATGCTGCGTTCCCTTACGCTCGGAACTCGGAAACTTCTGACTTGGTAGTTCCGAGTTCCGACCTGTCTGTGTTCCAATGCATCTGCTCGGGAAAGTATGGACGCCTACAACCTTTCACATCCAAATAACTAAACGTTAGGCTCTAGCAAGTTACCGTTGCCAGGTACCGGTAGATCCATAGACTACAATATGTAGTGAAGTCGGAAATTTCCGAGTTCCCTGAACGCACCGTCAACAGCCGGCTCACGACCAAACGATATGCGATTGGTTGGATAATCCAGAGTGGCACTGCGCAGATCCAATAGTTTTAAACTTCAACAGGCACCCGCCTCCAAGTGAGTGAACGTTTGCCATTTACAGCACTTCCAGACCTTCTGTACAAATGAAATGAAGTACGATGGTCTGGTAGCGCCAGGCTAGGGTAGAGATTTTGGCACACATCCCATGTTGTTCACTGGGGTCATATTAGTCTATAACAGTTGAGATATGCTACACTAAATGAAGCGCATACAAATCTTACCCAGGACCTAGACTAAGATATACTATAAATATAAAGATATATTATGTATTATATAAAGAATATAAAATAGGGGAAGGTGGGGTGATTTGTGCATTTTGGAAGTTGCAAAACCCATTGTTTCTAGAAAACCGTGGAAGAAATTGGAAATGTGACCACATATTTAAGAAGAGCCATCCATTTGACTCATCCTGTAAAGAAGGGAGACACAAGGAATAAGATATAAGCACATTTAAGCTCAAAAAACTGTGTTTTGCCTTTCAAAGTAAAATTTCCATGATCAAGGTTTTTTGATTATTGTGTCTGAACAATTATAGACACGTTTGAAAACATTTGACACATGTTTTAGTGCTTTGGTATGCTACACTTTGAGTCTATATAATTAGCACAATGTCAACCCTAAATTGCTGCATCATGCCTATTATCCAAAATTCTGGGGATGGGGTGATTTGTGCGCAAGGGCCTGGGTGAGTTATAAGTAAGTAAGTAAGTAAAATGTATTTATAAAAGCACATTTATGACAGTTTGCACTGTCCAAAGTGCTGTACATAGTGCATTCAGTAGGTAAACAATGAAGGTAAAATAACAATAACCAAAATAAAAGACGTAAAGCCCATACATCCACATAAACACAGATAGTAGTGCAGAGGTAAGTAAGTAGTGCAGAGGTTAATGGGGAGGAAACACCAGGGTGTACATATGGGTTTTGAGCCTTGATTTAAAGGCAGAAATGTAGGGGGAATCACATTTGTCAGGTGGCAGTTGGTTCCACAAGCACGGAGCAACTAGTGCAAAGTACATTTCTGAGAGTTGTGCCAGTGGCATGGCTGTATACGCTGGTCACCAAAAGAAAGTGATTGTCTACAGTAGCTCAGAAGAGAGTGACATCTCAATTCCACTTAACGACACCACTGATGAGAGTTCAGATGGCCAGAAAGATGATGATGGTGACTTTGTCATTGTGACACAATGACGCACAAATCACCCGACAAGACAACTTTTTTTCCGAAAGCTATATTTCTTAAACAGTTCATTCCAGATCCAAAGTTTTTATTGCCAGGGATGCACAACATCCTGAAATATATGTACATATTTGAGTTGGAGACATAACTGTCAAGGCCTCACTTTAAAATCACTTTGAGTAAAAAGTTGCACAAATCACCCCACCTTCCCCTATACCTTAAAATTGCAACACGTTTCAAAAATGTTGGGACAGGGGTATGTTTAACGCTGTATTGCATTATCCTTTTAACAACATTGGTTGAGCGTTTGGGAACTGAGGACATTAATTGTTGACATTTAAGGGTGTATTAACACCTGCTGTGTTTAGTTCGGTTGAAACGAACTCAGGTGCACTTACGCCTTTGGTGCGCATCTTTCAGGCAGGTTTGAATACAGCAATCACCCTCGGGGGTGGACCAAACAAGCGCTCCGAGACCCACTTGAACAGGTGGTCTCGGTTCGCTTCAAAACTAATATCTGCAGTTCGTTTGTGGTGTGTATTCGGCCGGACTCGATCCGACCCATTGCAGGAAGCGCTGTGCCTTTGCTTTCTTTTCTTTTTGAATAAATCGCCGTCAGCTTTACATTATGGGAAAGTGTTGTTGTCGCCATTGTTAGGAAGATTAGTTGTGGTTTGACCGAGAGCCCAGAGCGAATATATTACATTTGACTGAGACGCGTTAACATGCTGAATGTGTTCAGCGATCAGATGAAGGAGAGGAGAGCGTCTCCGCACTGTGCCAACAGGTTCACGCTGCGCTTTGCATGAAGTGTGTGTTTTTATTTTTCTTCCCATGTTAACGGGACCGTCAATACTATCCCCGTGTCAGTTTGGAGCTGAGCTGCGCCAAACTGACACCCAGCTGATACACAGCAAAATCAGCTGAGTGTCAGCTTGAGCCTATTCGTCTCGCGAGCTCCACGTCCAGCAGCAAAAATACAGTACAAATTATGTTTCACATCGTAGGCTACAAGCCACACAACGTGACATTGTCATAGGGCTACATATTATAACCATATGAAACAACAATCATTTTATGTTCTTCTTTATTTGTAGGCTAGATGTAGGCCTTTTTATTATTTTTAACCCCATATTATATCAATGATATAATATGGGGTTTACTTCGTGCTTCCTGCTACTCTCCACCCCAGAATGTCTGTCCAATGAATGAATGACCTAGGATGTGGTTTTGCTTCGTAATGCTAGTTCACTTGCAAAAGGGGTAATATGAAAGTGGACCACACCAAACAAAAAGAATCTTAACTCTATTTGGTCTGGACCAAAGCAAGTGAACTAGCGGACTTTCCCAGTGTGAATACACCCTTAGAAAACAAAATTATTTCCCATTCTTGCTTGAAACACAACTTCAGATGCTCAACATTCTGGGGTACCCATTGTGCTTCATATTGCACTAAATGTTTTCAATGGGAGACAGGTATGTACTTCAGACAGACCAGGGGCCGGTTTCCCGAAGCCTTCTTACGTCATTCGTAACCCCTACGTTGAGTTCCTACTTAACAATCTCTTTCGTACGTCATACGTTGGTAAGGTTGGTCCGGAGTGCCCTTACAGCCTTCTTAGCTCTACCGTAGCTCCTGACGCTAGTCGCCGCCACAGAACAGTTACGCTTCGTTGCCACATAGCCATAGGTGTGTCACTCGTGTTCGTTTTAGTCATGGTGCTTCTAGTGTCCATCGGAAGGAAATGTGGGGGTCCGTGTCTCTGGAGATGCCGCAGCGATCGCAGGCACTCTCACTTGTGTCATTAAACTAATAAATCTGAATGTATTTCATATCAAACAGACACAGCGATGACTGTATTTAATAACAAACTGTTAAAAAAGATCAAACTTGTATCACGTATATTTAAAGTAGGCTATTTGATATTTTAGCAGAATACCATTCACTCTGATTCACAAAGTGTTCAAACTATATGAACAAGTACTTTTAAGTCATCTAACTGACTTGACAATCAGCATTAACTGAATGGATTCGATGTCCGTCAATATGAAAATACTTTAATACGTGATACACTAGCCTATACAGTTGGATCGTTTTTATCAGTTTGAACACAGTCATCGCTGTGTCCCTTTGATATGAAATACAGTCAAATGTATTAGCTTAAAGGATTACTTTACCGCTACAGAACCTGGGTTCTATCATTATAAAATGGCTAGTATAATGTAAGGAATTTGTTTTTTCTTGACTCAGTCTTCCCTTGGCCCAGCTGTCCTGATAATCCACCCCCAACCCCCACCCCACATAGATCTTACCGTGACGCGTAACGTGTCACGGTAGGATTTCTGGCTTGCGTGTGAGAAGGCGCGAAGACTACAGACCCACTAGTTCCGCACATTTTTATGCCAACCAATAAGGAATGAGGGAGGCGGGACCCCCCTCACGAGATGTAAACAGAAGGTCCGCCATGTTTCTTCCCCGCTAAGCGAGAAGCCGAAACACCGATCATGGCAGGAGATTTTCCATTAGAAAAGCCTGAAGGGGATTTTTTATGTTTACTGTAGTGAACGGACATTCGTGTCTACCTGTATACACCGGATATAGCGAGGAAGAGAGGTGATAGTTGAAAGGAGGAAGAGGAGACGCTAGCTGTAGCTACACTAGCAGCTGCTACATGCTGTGGCCGAGGAGCCCCGCCGCTATGCCTGGTGTGTTCGCGGCGTTCACTGTTCGAAACTCCACTGTAGCTTTGCTCCACATATGGAAAGAGGGACCCGGAGACATATTTCAGTATTGAGACCGGGAACTGGAGGCGCCAGCCACAGCCCGCGGGGAGAGACGGACGTCGACCACAACACAGTAAGTTTTTATTTTTACTCTTTCATCACCACCACCACACATCTTGCGTTTGCCTTTATTTTTTTCCCCCGGCACTTAATTGTGTTAGCAGATCAGAGCACTTTATTAATGGGAATTATCAGAGAAAAAGTCATGTAGCAACAGGCTGCAGCAGTGAGACACAGACTGTGTGGGGGAAACAAAAACTGCGAGCTAGTCCAGATGCAGTGCACAGACGTGTGTGACCATGTGTCCCGGGCGTAAACACGGCACAAGTGTTATATCTTATTACAGTTTTGAATCCTGTTCTAAATGTCTTATTGGCACTATGTTTGGTAACATGGGCAGCAAAACTAATGTAACGTTACCTTGCAGTTCTTTTTCATGTAAGCTAAACTTAACTTGCCTTACTAATGTTTTGCTCAATGTTTTATAGACAATATCGCCGATTCATGCCATTTCCTGGCGTGAATCCTGCAAAGAGAGAGACCCAGGACCGTGGCTATCAAGAGACAAGAGCAGCTGTGACCAGAATGACCGGAGCCAACACACTACACATTTTATTTTGATAAATAGTTGTTCATATTTTTGCGATTAAAACTTTGAATTCAAGTTGGTTGATGTGGTTTGTCTACTAACCAGAGTTCTGTTCAACTGGAGTACTATTAGAGAAATACTCATTTCTACTGGGGTAAAAGGTTGAGGACAATCTTCAGATGCTGAGCTACTGCATTCAATAACTAAGCAAATGTGTAGTGTTGATAGCTTGCCGGACTGTTTACATTGACCATATTACTCGTGGATGGTCTCGTTTCAAACATGACAATCTAAGCTTTCTAACGGTGTATGGCATGACTATATTCACCCAAGGGTCGTTGAAATAATAAGCCGATAAATGTGTGTAGTGTGACAATAGCTTGCCGGACTGTTTACATTGAAAGCTAACGAGTTAACCGCTAACACTATTATTGCTGTGAGCAATCATGTGGATGGTCTCGTTTTAATCAAAAGGTTGAGGACAAACTTCATGCTCAGCTACTGTATTCAATAAATAAGCAAAAAATGTATGCTATCAATGTAGAAATGTGAGCTTACTTCATTGTAATATATTCTATAGCTTAGTTATTTTTCTGGTTTATCTGTGTTTTTTCCTGTGATTGTGTCAGTATGCTGGACCTACCTTGCATCCTTGTGATTTTATAACATATTTTACCTCATAAATTGTAGATTAAAAACAATATGACATACAGTAATCTGTGCATCAAAATCAGTAACTATTCTTCAGCCTACAACCAACAAGTCTGTAATGGTGAACATGGGTGTAGACAGGAGTCCAAGGTAAGGTACAACAACATAAGATATTTTATTGTTTACAAAGCAAAATCTTATGACATCATGCTCAATGCTATAGAAACCAGGTAACACACAATGAGACACTTCTTAAAAGTAAAATGTCCAATATACGAACATGATAAAGATAACATATAAAGGATGAGTTACAAACAAAATATTTACAATAGGTCTAGAGGTGTGAGGACATAGTATTAGCAGAGCCTTAGATGGGATGCTGCTTAGGTAGGGGTCTGATATCCTCTCTGTGAAGCTCACTGCAGCCTCCTTGGGCACTGGTTGCAGTTGAGTGGGAGACTGTAGACATCGGATTCTGAAATCACCATAAAATATGACAGTTAGGCTACTATAAGTGAAACGTTAGCTTTGAGCACTCACTGAAAATGAGAGCGGATGAAAACTTTTTTTCTTTAGTTGCCTTACAAACTCACAAACGGTTGTTACATTAGTCTGTTTCTGAAATAGTTTAGCAAGCCCCCTCCCCCTAGACAGCAGCTATAATTGCATACTGTGTGAGCAGAAATATAGTTTAATAGGCTGAAAGTCTTACCTGTACGCGAGTGCGTTCTGCAGGATGTGGTGCATTAGAAAAGTCTATAGGACAGGGTCCCGGTCCGCATACGTCCCTCCCGTCCAGAGTGGCCTCTCCTTGCCCAGAATATTTAGTTTCAGACTCCGGTTTGAAGGCTAGGCTAGTTTTGTTGATAGCGCGCAGCATGTGGGCCTAGCAGCAGGCATGTTGAAAAAGTATCTTGAAAACTGTAGCAAACTTAGCCGAGTGCGCGTTTCCTTCCCTCCGTTTTACAGTGAAACCGGAAAATATGTATACTTTATAAAAAATTATTCATTGTGGAATCTAAATAGTGTCTGTATTTGTCGAGGTATCGCCCACAACTGTACTTGGAAGTTGTTGTTGTTTTCCAACTCTCATCAGTCAGACAGATGACGCTATGCACGAGACTACATGGGAAATGTGGGCGGGGCCTTGGAGGACTGCGAGCGCAGTGCATTGTGGTAGTAGGAGGATTTCTGACTTTAGAGGCATAGACAGCAACAGAGACCATAAAAACACTATTTTTGCCTTTTCTCAGGCTAGGATGAACCGATTTCTAAAATTTTTGCACATTTATACTACATAGGATCTCAGAGTTCAGTACACATTCATGGTTCCACCGGGGGAGTAATTCTTTAATGACACAAGTGAGAGTCCCTGCGGTTGCTGTGGTATCGCCAGAGATACAGACCCCCACATTTCCTTCCGTTAAAGCACCATGCGTAAAATGGACACGAGTGACATCCCTGTTGTGCATGGAACTACCACATTGCCAGTGCTGTGTTTCAGTTTCACCAATGGTTTAAGGTCAGTCTTAATCTCCTCCGCTGTTTCTATATTTTCTATATATTTTTTTAAAATCAGTAGAGGCTATGGTAGTATGTTCGACCATGGTAAACACTAGAACCTCCACACTGTGCTGTCAGATGAGCCGGACAGTGAGCGTCGGATCCTCCGCCTCAAAACATGTCAACGTGGGAAAAAATTAATGAATAATCAATTAGAGCTTACCTTAAAATAAGTGTGCCATGTTACTGTTTATTGTATTAAGGATGTTAGCTAATTTGGACGCTGTTTTGGCAGTCTGTTTTTTATTGATATAGCTTAGGCTATTGGTGATATTATATCTACTTTCAGTTTCATTAGGCTACTGACCCACCACGAAACGTGATTAGTGTTGTTAAAGATAAAACAAGAGGTCCAAAACACAGATGATGATTAAACAAACAAATGTATGACTTTATATTACACTAGAAATGCGCGGGTAGATTTGATTAGGCAGCATATAAAGAGAACGCTGGCGCTTCTAGTGTTAAATAAATGTTTCGGGCTAGAAAGATTTCTATCAATCTTTTATTCGCAAAGACTGCAATACGTTTTATAATATAGTGCTGTCATGCACCTGCACATGAAATGAGCAGGAAATGGAAAATCGAACTCAGAGCAATCGATTCCAGCTCTTTCTTTCTGGACAGTGCCGCCTACGAGCGACGTAAGGAGTGTTTCTCCTAAGAGACCATTCGGGAACCACGACTATAAGTAAACAACTTTGGTAAACAACTTTGGTAAGTCATAACGTAGGAGTCTTCGTAGCGCGCTAAGAGAGGACGTTGTCCAGCACTTTCTTTCTGGACAGTGCCGCCTACGAGCGAAAGTTTTCTCCTAAACGATCGGAACCACGACTATAAGTAAACAACTTTGGTAAGCCATAACGTAGGAGTCTTCGTAGCGCGCTAAGAGAGGATGTTGTCGGGAAACCGGGCCCAGGATAGTACCTGCACTCTGTTCCTACGAAGCCAAGCTGTAAAGGGACTTGAAGAATGTGGCTTGCCTTGCTTAAATAATCAGGGGTGTCACTGAAATAGACATTGTCTGAATGGCATCATGATTTTCCAAAACCTGTATGTTCTTTTCTGCATTTATTATGCTTTTACAGATGTGCAAGTTACCCATGCCATGGGCACTAACCTGCTCCCATACCATCACAAATGCTGGCTTTTTTATTAACTTTGTATTGGTAACATTCTGGATTGTCCTTTTCCTCTGGAGCCCGGAGGACAAAAAATCCATGATTTACAAAAACTATTTGAAATGTAGACTCGGCCCAGGCCCAGAGAAGTCTGCAGCATTTGTGGATGTTGTTGATGGCTTTCACTTTCTTATCTTGCATTTCTTATCTTGCATTTGTGAATGTAGCAACAATCTGTGTTTAACGACAATAGTTTTCTGAAGTTATCCTTGGCCCATGTACGAGCCCAGAACGGCCGCAGTCGCCTAGGCAACGCACGTCAGCGTCCTCACCCCTCCTCCCCCCAAAATTCCCCGTGAGCACACACACACACACAAAGTCCGTGGGTCAGCTGCCCCGTAACTGAATTTAATTCCAACACGTAATCAGTATCAAGTTTAATTGTCCAAAACACTTTGGGCCGCTTAGTGTGTGTGTCTGAGGGGAGAGCGGGGTGAGCCGAGGACGCTGACGAGCGTTGCCTAGGTGACTGTCTAGAAATCGCTGCGGTAAATAAAAGTATTAGTATTAGGCATAAATAGTATATGCTGTTGCCCATGGACATATAAAGAAATAAAATTTACATATGAAAGCCTTAGCGGGCTGTCAAAGATGGCGGCCATTTCTGATATGAGGTGCATGCGCACCTCATATCGTGCAGGCTCCTCACTTCGTGTAGCGACAGCGCCATCACTTTACAGTTAACAAACAACCTCCGTGTCACGGTGGCAGAGCAGCTGGTATTAACGGTCAAAAATCTCATCAGGCAAAGGAAACTTGCTGCTGTGTGTGGTGCGTGCTGTTGCCGTGAAGCAGAGTTGGCTTGTTTTAAGCCGCAAACTACATGGGTTAGCTCTCGTGAGCTAGCTGGCTAACAATGACATATCATCTATTCAGGGCTAAACCCCCGTGCTGTGATTGTTGGAGACAGCCAGCAAGGCTGGTTTTATGCAACTTTAAATATGTCAAACTTGAAAATATTATTTGTGTTGAAGCTGGAGTGAAAGTATTACCAGACATTTGCTCACTAGTTAATTTTGACAGCTTTTTTAAATGAAGATGAGCTAATACTGCAGGAAAATTCAAGTATTTCATTATTTTGATATAGGCTACTATCAGTTGGAAAATGTAGGCTATTTGGTTGATGCTGACATTTTTATTTTGCACTGACTGACTAAAGCCAGACTGGTGTGGTATTTTGCACCAGTTTCTCTATTGTATGGAAATTTAAGTTCCAAGCAAAAGATGAAAATAATCTAATGTGATTAAAATTCAGTATGGTTATTGTAATCCATGGAATTTAAAGGAAAAACACTATGCCGTGATATATATCCATATCGTGATATAAAATTACCTATTTTGTGGTATAAGATTTGGTCCATATCGCCCAGCCCTATGCTGAATGACCGAAAACATGATTGTTCAGAAATAATGAGTACTTACTACAAAGCATCATCCCTGCTGCCATAGTTGTCCATACCAAATGCCGCAGTTACACCAACAATAGTAAGAGGGATTCCATCACTTATAAGATAAAATCTGCAACAACAAAAAAAGTGTTTGGGTGTAGATATGTCAGAATTTGATATGTTGACTTTAGGATTTACAGTGCCCTCCGAAAGTATTGGAACCAATGCCTTTATTTTTGCTGTAGACTGGAAACATTTTGGTTTGACACCACAACATGAATAAGAAACAATATATCAACATTTCAGCTTTCATTTTCAGGTATTTACATGGATTTGATACACAACTGAGAAGATAGCATTATTTGTAAAGGAGCACCACATTTTTAGATGAGCAAAAGTATTGGAACAGATGGATTTAAAATAAATTAAAGTGAATAAGACTTCCAAAAATCCTTCGCTTGCAAAAACTGCATCAAACCTGTGACCCATTGACATCACAAAACTATCTTTTTTGATGCTTTTCCAGCATCTTTCTTTAAATTGGCAGACAGAATGTTTCTGTAGACTTCTAAGTTCATTTAGCTGCTGCCATCATTGGCCTCACTTTCCAGTCTACAGCAAAAAATAAAGGAATTGGCCTCACTGTTCCAATTCTTTTGGAGGGCACTGTAGTTCAAGAGCCAATATGGAATGGCTGTAGACTCCTATGCCTCGTTTCCACCGAGTAGAGCGGGTCGGATCGGAGCGGTTCGGTCCGGGTAGTTTGGCTTTTCATTTGCCAAAAGTTGGGTAGGGTACGGTTCAAGCGCACCTAATCGCTCTGAGCCGCTCCTAATCTCTGTACTCCTCCGTTGAGGTATTAGCCGCCTGAAAGGGTGCCGAAAAGGCGGAGCTACACACTGCCGTCATTTGATTGGTCGAAAGAATCATTTCCGCCATCTGTTGTCATCTCGGCAAGAGTGAAGAGAGTCTTGTGTTTTGGCGAAAATGTGAGCACAGCACCGTTTATTGTGTGGTGTTTTTCCTCGTCAATAAATTAATCAGTTGGTTACAATGTGTCCCACTGCTAGTCACGTAGCTGCCGCAGCCAGCACTGTTCGCTCACTGTCTCTATGAGTTGCACCGAGCCGTCTCTGTGTGTTTACGCCATAGATAGTAGTAAATACACGCTCACAACAACACCGGGGAATAAATAAAGAAGCGGCTGGTTTGACCAAGCAAAAACGAGAGACCGCTGGCTTGACCACAGTTGGTCGAAAGAATCATTTCCGCCGTGTGTAGTCACCTCGGCTAGAGTGAAGAGAGTCTTGTGTTTTGGCGAAAATGTGAGCGTGGCACTGTTTATTGTGTGGTGTTTTTCCTCATTAAATGAATCAGTTGGCTACACTGTGTCCCACTGCTATGGTCATAGCTGCCGCAGCCAGCGCTGTTCGCTCACTGTCTCTATCAGTTGCACCGAGCCGTCTCTGTGCTCACAACAACACGGGGGGAATAAATAAAGAAGCGGCTGGTTTGACCAAGCTAAAACGAGAGACCGCTGGCTTGACCACAGTTGTTCCACAGCCCGACAGTTTGACCCACATTCTGGCGGCGGGTATCGCAGTCCAGCCTAAACCCCGCCCTACCAGTAAGGGTAGGGTCGGCGGTGGAAACACCACCAAGATTCTTAAAAGTGAGCTGTCCCGCTCTGAGCTGCTCCGACCCGACCCGCTCTACTCGGTGGAAACGAGGCAATAGTTACATTTTTGTACCATTTCCTTGTAGCCTTTTAAGCTGCATTTTGTAATAATCAGAATTTTTCTTTCAACTATCAACCTAAATTTTACTTGAAAGTAAAGAGAGACGGTGAGCTTTGCTAAGAAGTTGGACAGTAAAAAAAGCTGATTCTATAAGAAGTGGTGGGTGATTCACTCCGACAACAGGACCCAACTACAACCAATAAGTGATGCAAAATGTTCAGTATCAAGGAGTCAAGTATAATGACTTTCTGCAAGTATTTAAGGGCACTCAAGGATGAGAATGAATTAGTGACTTAATGACAAAATGTGTCAGCCCTGTTGTGTACCTGCTCATAGCTTACCTTAGGATGGTTGGTTTGGTGCGAGTCTTGGCCGGCCCATTCCTGTCCTGGGTTCGAAGCGGATCTTCAGACACATCTTTACAGATGTTTCTTGCAGTAAACATCAGCCAAAGCATGGTCGACAACGAAGCATAGTGGAGAACGATGCCAACCTTACACAAATAAAGATGTAAAAAAAATATATATATTACAAAAAGTAATTTTGATACTGTCCATTTTAAAAGACCTGGAATCGGATACTTTGATTTGTCACTGCTTTTAAATATATATTGTTTTTATTAGTTAGTAATATTCAGAAACGTACAACCGAAGGTACAATCCACAAGTATTGCAAACTTAAGATTGTTTTCTTTTTTTAAACTATCTAACATTCATCAATAATGGCATTGACAGTTACCCTCCAAAACTACAAATTCATAACATCCTATAAATATGATGTTCCAATATGTTTATTATTATTTATTTTTTTAAATAGATTTGTGTGATTAATTTAGTCATTAACAGTGATAAAGTATTACATTCCTTCATTGGACTATATAATACAGTGTGTCCCTTGTGTAGTGTTAATATTTCTGTTTCTTAGCCAGTGTTCGTGGGTCTGGTGGGCCGACTGCATTTGTGGGTTTTTAATTCAACTCAATTAAACCATTTTATTATAAAATACTCAACAGATGTTCACTTCATCCCAATTACAGGCAATATGAACAGCATATATGGTTAATATTTTCCCTTTACCTTTGTTGGATCACATTTATGAATTAAAGTGCTACTTGTTTTTTTATTAAAATGTAATATAAAAAATAATCAATTATAATCAAGATATGAGTGGAAAAAATGCAACAAATTTGCTTATTAAGCATAATTTTCAAAACTTATTTTTAATTTTTTTGAACTTCAATTAGTTTACAAAACACAAGCTGATACACACTGGTCCACATGCTGGCTGCTGACAGGCTGGTCCTGTGGCTCATCTTAGTCTTTGAACTAGCTGTTGCTCAATCTCATGCTCTTCTTCAACGTCACTGTCAGAATGAATTTTCAGAAATGTGATCCTAACTGTGATCTCATTACTGCTGTTGCGAATGATGTGGTCCTGATGCCATCATCGGTCTGTGACTTTCTGCTCTCACTGAATCGGTTCAAAGCCGACTATAAAGCGGCTGGGATGAGGATCAGCATCTGAGGCCATGGTTCTCAGTAGGAAACCAATGGATTGTCTACTCCAGATAGGGAATGAGTTCTTACCCCAAGTGAAGGAGTTCATGTACCTTGGGGTTGTGGTAGATTTGAATGGTATTCACCAGAGTTGCTGAGCGTGTATATCTAAAGGTTGGGGGTTACTGGGGAAGTAACGAAAACAATCTATGTAAGGACATGTGTTTGACTTGTTGTGATGAAACGATCTGTCTATTAGTAGAAGATTAAGACACATGATACACCCCACACACAGATATAAACGAGTCCTGTAACTTTAAGGAAGAGTGCCATTGCGGCCTCAGCCTGCTGCTACTATGCTACACTGAAACCCTCTGTATGTCTGATGGAAGCTCCAGAAATAAACCTCTCTGAAACACAATGATGAAGTCCAGCCTGTTCGAGTCTTTGTCAAGCCTGGGGAAGAATTCGGCTACTACAATTGGCGTCACGATGACGGATAAAATAACGGGAACATGGACTACCTGTACCGCTTCGGGACACATCTGTTGGAATGAAATAGCAGATGGACTGTTGTTGTTGAAAGTAGGAACGTAAGGAATAGGAATAATAATAAAAGTCGCAACAAAAACAATAGGGTTCCCTGCCCAGCAGGGCTATGGAACCGCGTTGCTCTGCAAAACGCGGTCCCAGGCCCTTCTCGGGCTTGGCCCCCTAATAAAAACAAGGGTCCCTCCGCCCTAATAAGGTAGGAAAAACTATGTAGAAAAAACAGGTTTAATCCACCGTTAAGGATTGAGTTGGGTTTGCTTCACCCAAGTGAGCTAGTGGTGTGAAGGCACCCTAAGAAATTGAAATTGAACAAGCGCTATACAAATTCAGATCTGTGTGATGAAGGAATGAATGAATGCTGGAAGGATGAGTGTTGAGAAGAATGAGTGTTGAGAAATAACTGTCACCAGTGAAAGCAGCCAAAACCTAACGGTAAACATAAAATATGTTGTATACACAAAGTGGTGAATGAGGATTTTAGGTTCTGAAAAACACCTGGTTGAGTAAGAACACATAGAAATAAGTGGCAAAATGGAAAACGGAAAGAGTAAGACTCCTGAGCCGGAAGATGTCATGTATATGATGAATCGATGGCCCGGGAGCACCAAATACTGTAAAAAATGGCAGAAAGAATATGGGTTTAAGAACAAGTTGGTATTAAAGCAATGTATGGAACAGAGTGATGTGAAACATGTGATGATGCAGAATCAGAGAACAGAGAACTGTCCGAATGAATGACAGAACTCTTTATAAATCTAACAAAGTTATGAGAGCAAATAAATTGCCAGATTTTCCTATGTCCCAACAGGAGCTGCATCAGACGAGCTGTTGCTCAAGGGGGTGAAGTGCAAAGTTGGAACTGCACACTGGGAAACGCCCTGCCAAATCCTACTGACAAACTTCCAACTACAGCCAAAGTCAAAAGAACTACAAGATCCAAGTCACCTACTACAGGAAGACGTGAACATTCCTAAACAACAGCTGACGCTTCCACATGAGTCATGAACATTCCTGACAACAGCGGACACATACACATCTGACAATTTGAAGAAAAATTCTATTATCAGCTCAGAATTAACTGATTAGTGACGGACTCAAGCCACGGTTGCTGCATCTCTCTCTTTCACCTTGTAGCCCTGAGGAGAATAAACATTTGTGTTTTATGCTCCCCAGTGCGGTGGTTGCAAAGACCAGACTACAAAGGGAGGTTTTCTTGCTTAGGAGATACTTATCTCAATTCTGGCAGAAGAATTTAAAGCCCACGTACGAGACCTAGTGTGAAGAGGAATGACAGCAACGGGTAAACGAGAAGGTCATAATCATCAGAGGGAAACCAAGGCCAACGCCACAAGTTAAAGGGATTGTTACGTCTGCACTAACATATCAACATCAGCTGATTCACGCACTGACCGACAGTCAGACTGTGTGATCTCATGAAGACCCGCCCCCTAGAGAATGGAACAATCACTGAAATGAATAAAGACGGAAGATAATCAATGTCCAACACCCTTGAAACTGCTAAATGTTGTAATATGCTTAATAATGAAACACAGCAGGGAAATGTAGGATTTTTTCATTGTGTAAGCATGTGTCTAAAGTGAGCTGATACATGACGTTTAGAACTATGTACTCTGGGATCGCCATGACTGGTCAAGACACACTGCCACGACCCAGCTGGGATAAACAAACAAGTTCCCAGAGACATTAGTCAATCATTAATTGAAACGCACACACAAATCCATGCTCTGTATGCACCAGTTGATTGAATAAAAAGCCCAATGAGAGGAGAGTTGGTTCAGAGATGACAACGTGACAACCTGTTGCAACCGCTCTCCTTGTCCTTGGCAAGTAAAATGATCATTTGGTCTCCGTCTATCATTGTGTCTGTGTCTCATTTGTCTGGTTGAACTAACACCTGGGTTTCTTGTCTTACACGCAAGTTTGATAAACCCAACAAGTAGAGTCGCTACTTCTTTGAGTAGAAAGCAACCAGTTTAGGTGGTTTGGGTATCTGGTAAGAATACCCCCTGGGCGACCTCCCTGGGGAGGTGTTTCAGTCCTGTCCCAGCTTGGATCAGGCCTCGGGAAAGACCCAGGACTAGGTGGAGAGATTATATCTCCAAAGTGACCTTGGAATACCTTGGGATCCCCCAGTCAAAGCCGGTTAATGTGGCCCAGGGAAAGGGAAGTTTGGGGTCCCCTGCTCAAGCTGCTGCCCCTCAACCGGACCCTGGATAAGCAGTTTATGATGATGAGAGAGTGAGTGATTCTCAAATTCTGAAACCTCTTCCTCTACATCATCATCAAAAGCTTCTCTCTCTTCCAAAACCTACAATTTCCACACTTCTAGTAGCCCCGGTTCCAGTGGACCCGAACATCCGACGCCAAACACGAATGTTATGGCCGACTAACCTTAAATGCCACATAACTTGTTAGGGTTGATTCTTTAATGACATATATCTAGTTCTTTTGTAAAAATCCATAAAATCCACAAGGAGGCAGGATGGCTTGTACAGGGTTTATTATCCAAAGTAAAAATGTCAGGTCCAAATTTACATTAATCCGGTCCAATACCGAATAGGTAAATTGTATGTTCCCTTTTTTGTTCTTACATGTTCTTCCTATAACATGCTAAACCACGGTGGACATGATGACGACTACGACGGTCAAAAACGTATGTTGAACCATGCCAAACAAACTTCTATGATGTGATACCCACGTTGTTTATAATGTTCCTTATATGTAAAAATAGCCATACAAATTAACACACCTTAACAAATTGGAAATAAACTAAAATTGGCTCTTACAACTAAAATGTTGGTCTCATCTGACCAGAGCATCTTCCTGGCCACAAGCCATGCGGGGGACACTGCATAGTCAGATGAGACCAAACTTGTTTTTGGCCTGAATACAAAATACAATTTGTGGCAGCATCATGGTGTGGGGGTGCTTTTCTTCAGCATCAGGGAAGCTGCTCAGAGTTGATGGGAAGATTAGCAAACCTTTTTTCTCTCCCTGTGCATCTGTCTTGCAGTTATCAAGAAGTGGACAAGAAAGGATAAAGTGTTATTGTGAAAGTGTACTTCTCAAAGACCTGCTAACTTCAAACACTTTAAATAAAGCCTTGTCATTTTAAAAGCATTTTTTTTTTAATATCCTTAATTGAAGTGTAAGAAAATCCCGCTGGGATTTTAAAAGTACAGGTCCCCCGGCGCCGGCTGCAAGCCCTGCATCGGTGGCGTCAGCCCGGCTAGAAATGCATCGCTGAACCATCGCCGCGCTCTTTCCGAAGACAGGTCCCAAGTTCTCCTAGCAACGGCAGCGCCCATCTCAGCTGCGTCTACTTTGGCTCATGATAGTTTTCGCCAAACTAGAACTGAATACGGCATGAATACAGCATCAGAACAAGTTAAATCTATAACAACAGCAAAGCGAAACATTGCTATACACATCTACGACTGTCAGTTCGTGTTGACACTTTGTTGTTTCAGCGGTTTTGGATCAGTAAACACAGAAGCGCAAACCACTCTACACAACCTCGGACTGCTACGTCAGTGTTGGTCTCAGCTAGGGATGGGGATCGAAACCCGGTTCTATTAAGGACCCGGTTCCCTTTATTTAACACCCGAAAATCAATAACATTTGAGCTTATTGATAACGTTATCGAATCCAGTAGGTCCCATGACGTAATGTTAAATCTTAAGAAGAGTCATGTCATTTATGAATATAATCCCTTCAGTGTTATATCTTATCACTGGTCCGCATCATAGACTGCATATAAAAGTGTTGTAGGCCTACCTTCAACTGTCTTTGACCCTGCGTCCCGAATTGCATACTCTTTCTTTTTTCATTTCTACATACTACTATCTGACGATTAAAATAATCTAGTTAGGATGCAGTAGGCACACAATTGGGAAACACTTTTACAGGGTTTTTCCTGCATAGAGAAATTTTCGGCGCCCCCCAAAGAGGATTTACCCTGCGCCAAAGGAAAATCCCCAGCGCCAAAATGATAACATTTGAGAATGAATATAGCCATTTAAAACCTCTCTTCAGACTAATTTAAGTCACCCTTCTTGAGGGTCTGGGCAATAACTTGAATTTCAATTTCGATTACTATTGCGGCTTCCCTCAATCATGAAAACAAAATAATCGTAATTACGCTATCATTGTTCCGCACACCGGGGCATGCAGGCTTTTAAATGCAGCGAACCCTTTCAGCAGTGCGCTCCTCTCAGCCCCTAGGAGGGAGATGTTGCGCATTGCCGGGTGTTTTGAAAAACCTCGGAGGACGGCAGAAAGTCAGCCTTTGGTCGAGAATAAAGGTAAAACTAATTGTGTTGTCTGAAAACACTTCAGACTCACAACAATAATGTGCACAATATGTCACACGCGGACATACGAGTCATGAGACTTGCGCGACCGCGAGTAAGAAAGAAAAAAAGGCATATGCGACCATGTCTGCACCTTAAAACATCCTGACCAATTAGTTTACTCACTTTAAGTCGGATCATTATGCTCTATGACCAAGCAATAAATGAATAAAAAACACAGGACTTTAAAGCTCCTTGACTCTTGCCACCACAACAGTCAACACTGTACAATGCAACTTCCTATTCAGCCAGCTTCTTGTGACATAAATAAAGGATGTCCTCACATTCCTGCTTGCAAAATACGTACCCTGTCAACACCATTAGCAACGGGTTATTTTTTTATTTAGACATATTGATTTTATTCAATTATTAAAAATGTCTTTCACTTATTTAGCCTATTTCTATTTTCCTTGTTTTCAGTTCAATTAGGCCTTTGTTTAAAGTCCAAAGTCATGGTGTTAATAGAAACAACCTTGTCGTGATCAGCTGGTTTCTGTGTGTTCCCCCTCCTGTGCCTGCCACTCCCCCTGTCTGTCTCCGCTCACCTGGTCTGCATCAGCAATCAACCACCTACTTCACCTCTGGCTTCCCTGCTGTCGTCGCCAGATCGTACATTGCACTACAGTGGTAACTATACGTGACTGGCTCCAGTATATATTCTACCTCGCTCTTTGTTCTCGTCTCTTGAAGTTTTGTCCTAACGTTATTTTCCTCTGCCTGCAGTTACCCGGACCACTACCTCCAGCCTGCCTACCTGCCTCACTACACAAAGCCCTCCGTGACGCTATGGAAGCCTTTAAGAACCTCCCTAGTTGAGTCACACAGATGGGTGCGCAATTGGACTTACTGGCCCCCCACACCACAGCGCCTCCACTGCCAGCGGCACCTCCGCCTGCCTCCACTCTCCCGATACACCTGCCATGAGCTCGTGAGCCTCTCATTCCTGCGCCGGAGCGCTACGCTGGGTACATGGGTACGTGCAGAGCCTTTTTGGTCCAGTGTTCCCTAGTTTTCAGTCAGCAGCCCCTCACCTATCCCACTGAAAAGGCTAAGATCGCTTACATTATGGGGTCACTTAAGGGTAATGCACTAGCGTGGGCTTCAGCATTATGGGACAGTGATTCCCCAGTTAATGACAATTTTGACCTTTTTGTAGCTGAGATGAGGAAAGTTTTTGATCATCCAGTAGAGGGAGGGGACGTCGCCAAGCGGCTTATTTCGTTACGTCAGGGCTTCCGCAGTGTAGCTGAGTTCTCCGTCGAGTTCAGGACCTATGCAGCCAGGACGCCGGCTTCGCGTCTCAGGTGGGCATTCATTTGGAACTATTACCCTCTCCCTTAATTGCTAATGCCTTAGATGGCCGCAACCTGGCCCTTATTACTCACTGTACAAAGCCCTTGAGTTAATTGTTTCTGGTAATCACCACGAGATGCTTCAGTTTCATGTCATCCTGTCTCCCCTTACTCCCCTGGTTCTGGGTCACCCCTGGCTCAAGCGGCACAGTCCCCAATTTGACTGGTCTTCTGGCAAGGTGGTGAGTTGGAGCACGTTTGTCATTCCACCTGCTTACAATCTGCCCTGTCTCCAGCAGAGGGAAGTGTTCCCTTGCCCCAGGAACCCCCCGACCTCTCCTTGGTTCCCTCACATTATCATGACCTGGGAGAGGTGTTTAGTAAGTGTTGTGCGCTCACCCTGCCTCCTCATCGCCCCTATGACTGTGCTATTGATCTCCTCCCTGGCGCCCCTTTGCCCAGTAGTCGCCTGTATAACTTGTCCCGTCCTGAGAGGGAGGCCATGGAGAAGTATATTAAGGCTTCTCTTTCGGCTGGCCTCATGAGACCCTCCTCTTCTCCTGTTGGTGCAGGTTTCTTTTTTGTGGCCAAAAAGGACCAGTCACTTCGCCCTTGTGTTGATTTCAGGGGACTCAATAACATTACAGTTAAGAAGAAGTATGTTTTACCCCTCATAAGTTCCGCCATCGAGCCGCTGTAGGGCGCCACAGTCTTCTCCAAATTGGACCTACGCAATGCCTACCACCTGGTGTGTATCCGTAAAGGCGATGAATGGAAGACAGCCTTTAACACCCCCCTCGGCCACTTTGAGTACCTTCGGCCTCACTAATGCCCCTGCCGTGTTCCAGAACCTGGTAAACGACGTCCTCCGGGACTTTCTCAACCGCTCAGTTTTTGTCTATTTAGGCGACATCCTTATTTTTTCCCGCAACCAGGAGGAACACGTTCAGCATGTCCGGCAAGTTCTTCAGCGGCTGTTGGAGAACAAGTTATATGTGAAGGCCGAGAAGTGTGAGTTCAGTGTCACCTCTGTTTCCTTCCTGGGGTTCATCATTGAGAGCGGGCAAGTGAGGACCTGTCCCGAGAAGGTCAGTGCTGTGACAGACAGGCCCATCCCCGATTCCCGCAAGAAACTGCAGCAGTTTCTGGGGTTTGCCAATTTTTACCGGAGGTTCATCTGTGATTACAGCAGGGTTGCAGCCCCTCTCACCCGTCTCACCTCTCCTGCCCTCCCATTTGCCTGGACGCCTGAGGCGGAGGATGCCTTCTCTGGTCTTAAAAGGCTTTTCTCGTCTGCCCCCATTCTTATCCAACCAGACCCCTCCAGGCAGTTCATCGTGGAGGTCGATGCATCTGACACTGGGGTAAAGGCGGTCCTGTCCCAGCGCTCGGCCTCTGATGAGAAGATTCACCCAAGCGCCTTTTTCTCTCGCCGGCTGGTTCCTGCTGAGCGTAACTATGATGTGGATAACAGAGAACTGCTGGCTGTGAAACTGGCATTGAAGGAATGGCGGCACTGGCTTGAGGGGACAGAACAGCCGTTCGTGGTTTGGACTGACCACAAGAATTTGTCTTACATCCAGACAGCCAAGCGCTTAAATTCCCGTCAGGCCCGGTGGTCCCTGTTTTTTGGGCGGTTTAATTTCACCCTCACCTACCGTCCCGGGTCATGCAATGTCAAGCCGGACGCCCTCTCTCGTCATTTCAACACTGTGAACACACCGCCACCCCCCCCCCCCGACACTATCCTCTCTCCTTCCTGCCTCAAAGTGGCTGCTGTCATCTGGGAGATAGAGTCCCTCATCCGGGAGGCCCAAGCCATCGAACCAGACCCGAGCAACGGCCCTCCTAACCGCCTCTTTGTCCCCAGTTCGGTTCGTTCGCAAGTTCTGGTGTGGGGCCACACATCGCGCTTTGCCTGTCACCCTGGAGTGGGTCGCACCCTGTCACTCCTGAAGAGGCATTTTTGGTGGCCAGCGATGGACGCTGACACCCGGGAATTCGTTCTTGCCTGCACGGTTTGTGCTCGGGCCAAGTCCTCCCATCAACCCCCTGCTGGCCTGCTACGCCCCCTGCCTGGTCCTGGCCTGCCCTGGTCTCACATTGGCCTTGACTTTGTGACTGGTCTTCCCCCCTCTAATGGCCACACAGTCATCCTCACAGTTGTGGACAGGTTTAATAAGGCAGTGAACTTCATTGCCCTCCCGAAGCTCCCTTCTGCCACCGAAACTGTCCAGCTGCTCGTTCTGCATGTGGTGCGCCTCCACGGGATTCCCACTGACTTTGTCTCGTACCGGGGTCCCCACTTCATTTCCCAAGTGTGGAAGGCTTCCTCCCGGGCGCTGGGAGCCTCGGTCAGCCTGTCGTCGGAATACCACCCTCAGACCAATGGGCAGGTTGAGAGAGCGAATCAGGACCTGGGAACCGCACTGCGCTGCGTGGCTGCGCGCAACCCCTCGTCTTGGAGCGACCATCTTGCATGGATAGAGTATGCCCACAACTCAATGTCCTGCGCAGCGACCAGCATGTCCCCGGACATTGCCATTAGCCTGAAGGGGCTTACTACACTTAGAGCAGACAGAAGCTGCGCTCTCACCGGTAAATCCAGAGGTGGGGGTGTGTGCGTCTACACAAAAAACTGCTCCTGTAACAACGCTACCAAGATTCACTACCGGCTTCACTAATCCATACCGGACACAGCTATCGAAATAACAGGTTGTACAGCCCACCGCTACGACAGAAATAGCGACTCTGGTAAGAGCAGAGGTGCAGTTTTATGCATTTACACTGTGTGCACAATTATTAGGCAAGTGAGGATGTTGGCCATATCATAATTTTTATGCATATTTCCCAAATTCAAGCTGTATAAACCTAAGTGCTTATTGGATTTAAGCATACCAGGAATGTGTATTTGTGTAATGAGTTAAGGTGTGGCCTAAGGAGATCAACACTCTATATCAAGGTCTGCATAATTATTAGGCAGTTTCTCTTTCTCAGTCAAAATGGGCCAAAAAAGAGATTTAACGGACTCTGAAAAGTCAAAAATTGTAAAAAGTCTTTCAGAGGGATGCAGCACTCAAAATTGCTAAGATATTGGGGCGTGACCACAGAACCAAACGTTTTGTTGCAAATAGCCAACAAGGTCGCAAGAAACGTATTGAGAAAAAAAGACGCAAATTAACTGCCAAAGATTTAAGAAGAATCCAGCGTGAAGCTACCAGGAACCCATTATCCTCCAGTTCTGCCATATTCCAGAACTGCAACCTACCAGGAGTGCTCAGAAGTACAAGGTGTTCAGTGCTTAGAGACATGGCCAAGGTAAGGAAGGCTGAAACCCGACCACCACTGAACAAAACACACAAGTTGAAACGTCAAAACTGGGCAAAAAAATATCTGAAGGCAGATTTTTCAAAGGTTTTATGGACTGATAAGATGAGAGTGACTCTTGATGGACCAGATGGATGGGCCCGTAGCTGGATCAGTAACGGACACAGAGCTCCACTTCGACTCAGACGCCAGCAAGGTGGAGGTGGGATACTGGTATGGGCTGGTATAATCAAAGATGAGCTAGTTGGATCTTTTCGGGTTGAAGATGGCCTCAAAATCAACTCCCAAACCTACTGCCAGTTTCTAGAAGATACTTTCTTCAAGCAGTGGTACAGGAAAAAGTCTGCATCTTTCAAGAAGACCATGCTTTTTATGCAGGACAATGCTCCATCAAGTGCATCAAAGTACTCAATTGCATGGCTAGCCAGTAAAGGCCTTAAGGATGAAAAATAATGACATGACCCCCTTCCTCACCTGACTTAAACCCTATTGAGAACCTGTTGGCCCTGCTTAAACGGGATATTTACAGTGAAGTAAATCAGTACACCTCTCAGAACAGTGTCTGGGAGGCTGTGGTTGCTGCTGCACAAAAACTAGATTGTCAACAGATCAAGAAACTGACAGACTACATGAATGGAAGGCTTGTGACAGTAATTGAAGAGAAGGGTCAATTGGTCAATGATTTTTTTCAAAAAAAAAATTGTAAATTTTTAGTTGTTTTATTATTCTCACTTTAACAGATGAAAATAAACAAGTAAGATGGGAATTTTTTAGTTTTTTTATTTAGTTGCATAATAATTCTGCATACTAATAGTTGCCTAATAATAGCAAAACATATATATATATTCTCGTAAGAAAGACAAAACCTCACTTTTACTTACGTAAACATTCAGGTGTAGGTTCATTAACATTTTGGATTGACCGAGAGCACTGTAGTTGTTCAATAATAAAATGAATCCTCAAAAATACAACTTGCCTAATAATTGTGCACACAGTGTATGTGAACAACGATTGGTGCACCAACGTAACTACCATCGATAGCCATTGCTATCGATGGTAGTTACGTTGGAGTCTACTTGGAGTATTTGACAATCAAATGCAGGCCTAAGTATCTTACCCGGGAGTTTACTGTTGTCATGGTTATGGCTGTTTATAAAGCACCGAATGCAAATGCTAACTAAATGCTACAACGCCATTAGCCTTCAGCAAAACACTCATCCAGAGGCAGTGCATCTCATAGCAGGCGACTTTAATCATGCTGAACTCTCTCTGTTATGCTGATTCCAACATGCAAACCGCTGCTCATCAGAGGTAAGCCCACAGTGAAACAAGTGAAAGTGTGGCCTTAAGGAGGGAGCTATGTCGGGGCTGCAGGACTGCTTTGAGAGGACTAACTGGGACATGTTCAAAGAGGCTGCAACTGACAGTGAACATACAGACGTGGAGGAGTATGCTTAAACCATGTGTGCTTACATTCGGAAGTGCACAGAAGATGTCGCTGTCACAAAGACCGTCATAACCACGGCCAATGACAAACCATGGATGACCAGAGAGGTAAGAGCAGCACTATGGGAGCTTGATGTCGCCTTCAGATATGGTGACGCTGGGGCCAACCTGAATTGCACCTTCAAGGCAGCAAAGCACACACAAGGCCAGCAGATCCATGTTTTTTTCCAGGACCCGGGTAACACCAGACGTCTATGATCAAGTCCATCACAGGTTACAAGGCTGCCCCCTCCCCCTGTCAGGACAACATCAGCTTCCTCAACGAACTGAATCAGTTCTTTGGACGGTTTAAACACCATGTCACCCCGATGAGCTGGCACTCAAACATTGCTCTCTGTGGAGAAGGCTGTGACCGTCAACAAATGGCAACACGACAAAGAGAAAAAATATTCAATACCTTCACTCTGATACGGTGCAGTATCCCCAAAGTCACATCACACATCAGGCCTTGACAGTAATTTCTCCAACTAAAATGTGTACAGATATTTTAGGATGTGGTGCATACCTGGCAACAATAGCTTGGATCTGAAATAAACTGTTAAAGAAATATACTGTATATAGGATTCAGGTACAGGGAAATTGAACAGAAGGAAGTGTTGTGCAAAGCTAGGAAAGTTTATGACTCTAAATAACCATGTGTGAGAATAATTTTAATTTCATAATCATATGCCTCTGGCATGCAGTTTCAGTAGATACTTTTTATCACTTGCCCAAGGTCAGGGGAAAACTACTTGTGTGGGATGTGCCAGCTCATGACAACTGGCCTAGCAACGACCCCGCACCCTCCCTTCACCTCTCTTATGAGCATAGTGTAAACCATGAAATGTATCTTATGAAGACCAGCAAGAAGAAGACGTCATCGGGAAGCCAAGCCTAACATCTACGGCCAGCCTCTAACACAGTCAACCAATCAAAAATAATGTATTTGTTTCCATACAACACTTGGTCTCACCATTTTATCTTCAGTCTTACTGGGGACGCTTTTTGAGAACCAGTAAGCTCCATGTAGCCTACATGTTTCTGCTCACTCAATTTAGATAATAAACCTTTAAGCTTTGAAATAAATCTTCTACTTGTTTTTCCTTCTTCAACTCTGGTTAACAAGAAATATTTTTCCTAACAAAATGGTGACACCCGACATGGACCAGACGAGTAGAAGGACTATTTGACCCGGCTCGAGGCCTGGACATTTCCAGCCCAGCCACACCTTAACTTCTGGCTTCTATTCACTCAAAGAGCGCTCTCAACAGCTTTTTGGTGCTAAATTGTGTGACGTAATTAATTAATTAATGATTATATGGTGTAAAAATTGCATGAGCAGAATTTTATTTTTATTTTCCTTTTTATAACATTTTGGATGGATGAATGCTTTTATAATAAAAAATAAAAATACAAAAAGTTGGCGAATTGACTCCAGACGTAACTTGAGACCGCTGATTTCAATCAATAGGATTGAATAGTTAAAACATTAATTGCGGAGACCGGATAAAGGCTCGTAAACGCACCTAACAAGTGGGGTAAGTTGGGGTAGGTCGAGGTTAAGCCGTCGGGGTGAATGCAAAAAAAAATGTAAAAACTAGAAAATCCCGCGGAGATTTTGAAAGTACGGGTCGCCCTGCGCAGGTCGCCAATCCCCGCGTCGGCGGCGCCCCGCCCTTCGGCCGGGCCCGAAAGCTTCTGCGTACCTCCGCTGTGCGGGGCGTGGCCTCTAAAACTTTCTTCAGTCGGGGCTTAATAACAGCGCCCCCTAGCGGAAATTTAAAAAAAATTCAGAGAGGCTATATTGTAGAGCACCATGAGCTGTACATGTGTAATCAATTTCAAGTCAATCGGAGTCGGGTGACTTTTGTGGCGCCCCCTATGGGTTGATTGCGATAAGCTTCGATGGACATGCAACCACATGACTTCTGCACATACCCAGAAAGTTTCATGATGATAGGACCTACGGTTAAGGAGTTAGGGCCAACGTGTTATTAAGCCCCGCCATTTGTGGCGCCCCCTATGGGTTAATCTCGATAAGCGTCGAAGGACATGCTACTACATGACTTCTGCACATACCCAGCAAGTTTGATGATGATAGGACCTACGGTTAAGGAGTTAGGGCCAACGTGTTATTAAGCCCCGCCCATTTGTGGCGCCCCCTATAGGTTGATCTCAATAAGCTTCGATGGACATGCAACCACATGACTTCTGCACATACCCAGAAAGTTTGATGATGATAGGACCTACGGTTAAGGAGTTAGGGCCAACGTGTTATTATGCCCCGCCCATTTGTGGCGCCCCCTTTGGTTTGATCTCGATATGCTTCGATGGACATGCTACTACATGACTTCTGCACATACCCAGCAAGTTTGATGATGATAGGACCTACGGTTAAGGAGTTAGGGCCAACGTGTTATTAAGCCCCGCCCATTTGTGGCGCCCCCTATGGGTTAATGTCGATAAGCTTCGAAGGACATGCTATCACATGACTTCTGCACATACCCAGCAAGTTTCATGATGATAGGACCTACGGTTAAGGAGTTATGGCCAACGTGTTATTAAGCCCCGCCCATTTGTGGCGCCCCCTTTGGGTTAATCTCGATAAGCTTCGATGGACATGCTACCACATGACTTCTGCACATGCCCAGCAAGTTTCATGATGATAGGACCTACGGTTAAGGAGTTAGGGCCAACGTGTTATTATGCCCCGCCCATTTGTGGCGCCCCCTATGGGTTAATCGCGATAAGCTTCGAAGGGACATGCCACCACATGACTTCTGCACATACCCAGCAAGTTTGATCATGATAGGACCTACGGTTAAGGAGTTATGGCCAACGTGTTATTATGCCCCGCCCCTGCGTAAACGTTTTGGTCAATGGCGGCCATGTTTTTCAAGTTGTCCTACTAATCTTTTACGGGTATGTTTATTGTAGTCCCCCGGGGCTTCACGAGAAATTTGGTGTTGATACAGTCAAATTTTAGAAAGTTGTGGGTAACACGCTGTTTTTCAGTTTATGCTAATTAGCCGAAAATATTTCCAGGTTGACTTTTATGGTCCAAGAGGCTTTTTTGTAGAGCACCCTAACATACACCTGTGAGAGAAATTTCAAGTCAATCGGACTTACGGTGTGCGGGGCGTGGCCTCTCAAAGTTCTTTCAGTCGGGACTTCATAACAGCGCCCCCTAGCGGAAATTCAAAAAACTGTATAATAGCACACGATTCGGGGTGGGGACGCACGTTGTGTGAAATTTTTGCGTTTCTACGTGCAACGGTGTGGGAGGAGAAGCAGCTCAAACTTTTGAGGCAGAATAAAAAGTAAGAAGATAAAGTATGGTGGAGAGTAATAATTACGGGGACCCGTACTTAATTATCAATTCCAAGGTAGAAGTCTAGATTGACACCCAGATATAAAAAAAAGCATCAATTATGCTTTAATGGCAGTGAGTTGAAAAAATCCTGTTTGAATGGGAGTCAATGCGTGTAAAACACGCTTAAGCAGTCTGAATGTAACTCTTGTTTGTATACAGTGTATTTTAGCCTTACTGTAAGAGCTGAGCAGGAAATAACATCGTACTCTGCATGTCATCCCCTCTCTGCCCCATTTCAACTCTGTCTCTACACTATCAATAAAAAAGCATAAAAATGCCATAAAATATCTTAAATATATATATATATATATATATATATATATATATATATATATATATATATATATATATCCACAAGCACCACAAGAAAAGTTATTTTTCAGTTAAAAGCCAACCCAGACTTCCGGTTTCAGCATGTAGCGAGCAGACATATGAGAAGTGGCTCCCGAATTACTTTTTATTTTCTACCTAATTTTTTCGTCATAAAGTTTGGCGAGTCTTGCTTTGATTCAGTGTACTTTAAGAAATAACTTTGCACAACTAAATGAGTCCAAGGAGACACGGCCGAGGGCAAAAAACTGCAGAAATGGACGAAGATGCTACAAGTGAAGACAACATGGACGCACAAGCTAGCCCAAGCTCGAGGTTACCTGCTGATCTTGCTCAGCTCCACTCGGTGCTTCTTCCGACCTCGCACAGTCAATGGACTCCCTCCTGAAAAAAGCACTCGGCGAGGCTGCAGTTTGGTTTGTGTCCTGGAATGAACAGTCCTGTGAAACGGTCTAGGATTTTTTCTCATCTTAAAAAATTGAAAACTGATGTTTTATTTTCGCAGGAAACACATTTACGGTTAGAAGATCACACCAGACTTCGGAAAGCATGGGTCAATCATATCTTCCATTCTAAATGTAATAACAGATCACGAGGGGTGGCAATTTTGATTAATAAACTAACTCAATTCTCACTAACTGCTATAATTGCAGACCCCAATGGTCGATATGTCATTGTCTCGGGCCTCCTATTTCAAACACCTGTTCTGTTGGTGAACGTCTATGCCCGTAATTGGGACGATGCAGAATTTGCCAATAAACTTCTGTCATCCCTCCCTAATTTAGATACACATAGATTAATCCTTGCAGGAAATCTGAATCTGAGCCTAATGAGGAAAAGGGATCATGCACTTAAAACTGCCCTAAAAAGTAAATTGAATAGTGATTATAGGATATTTAAAGGGCTGAGGAATAAAGTAACAAGCATGCTCCGGAAATCTAAAGCAAACTATTTCATTGGCCTTATTAACCAGGCAAGAGGTAATGGCCAACAGATATGGAAACACCTTAATACAATGGCCAGAAAACAGCCAAAAGGAAACCATGCACTTGAGCTAAATATTAATGGAAGTATCTCAAGTGATGATAGAGAAATTGCACTGGCTTTTAACACCTTCTTTAAGGAGTCAGTTGAGCAATTAGCAAAAACTTTTGGTCATCGGAATGTACTTATCTCCACACTTAACTATGAACATCCAGTTTTTAATCTTCAAGAGGTAAATGAAGAAGAGATATATAAAATTTTAACTAATCTTAAAGGGTCTAAGGCCCAAGATATTTATGGTTTTGATTCCTCCTCGTTTAAGAATAATGCCAATGCGCTTTGCGAACCCATTACGCATCTTGTAAACATGTCCATCAAACAGTGCCTGTTTCCTGATGCTTGGAAAAAAGCAGTGATAATTCCGATTTTCAAAGCCGGGGAGACAACTGACGTGGCAAACTACAGGCCTATAAGTATTCTCCCTATTATTTCTAAGGTAGCTGAGAGGGTTGTCACACAACAACTCACCAAACATCTTAATTTGTGCCATGCTCCCCTGCATGCAATGCAATTTGGATTCAGGGCAAATCACTCCACAGATACTGCTCTTTGCTACTTTGTGGAAGAATTGAAATCCAATTTAGATAAGGGTGGAGTAGTTGGAACAATTTTCCTGGATTTGAAAAAAGCTTTTGACACTGTAAACCATAATGTTTTAGTTTCTAAATTGTCTTCACATAACATCTCTACTGACACAATTAAATGGTTTTCATCATATCTATCAGGTAGGAAGAATTGCACCAGAATTAAAGATATACTGTCCACTGAAAATACATGCTCAATAGGGGTTCCCCAGGGTTCCATTTTGGGCCCTCTATTGTTCAGTATGTATATAAATGATCTTCCCTTAGTTTGTCCTGATGTAAACATTCAACTGTATGCTGATGACACATTGATATACGCATATGCAAAAACAAAACAACACGCAGCATACAAACTCAATGCAGCATTGAGTAAGATAGCGGACTGGTTGGATAATTCTTGTTTGACACTTAATACGTCAAAAACAGTTTGCATGTATTTCACTATACGCAAAAAGACCACTCAAGAGCCAGACATATTTGTTAAGGGAGAAAGGCTCAAGGTAGTAGAGGATTTTAAATACTTAGGGGTCATTGTTGACTCCCATTTAAGTTTTAAAAAACATATTAAAAAGGTCAATGGTCGAGTTAAAATGAACCTCGTACATTTTAAGATAATAAGGAATCAGTTGACCACAGAGGCAGCGAAACTTTACTTCCACTCAATGATTTTAACTCACATCTCATATTGCTTGACCACCTGGTCTCAAGCAAATACAACTGCCCTGTCACTGATTCGCAAATCCTATAAAAAGGCTCTTAAAATTCTGGACAAAAAATCTAATTTATACCATCACTGTCCCATCATACAGAAGTATGGTTTATTTAGTCTGGACAATTTTGTTTCTTTTTCAAACTGCTGTTTATTTTTTAAAATTGTAAATGATCTTGCTCCCCCCCCCCTCTTAAGAAATTTGTGAGTCTGAGTAGAGCAGAAAACAACACAAGAGCATCATCTAGAGGGGACTCATTAAGTGTGTTTAGAAGGACCACTTTTGGTCAAAGTGCCTTTTCTGTAAAAACAACAGGGCTATGGAACAGTATTCCTGTAGGTATTAGGCAAAGCAACACACTCAGTAGTTTTAAATCAGGTCTCAAGAAATGGCTAAAAACAGGGCAGCGATGTGAACATTTTTAGTCATTTATCTCATGTTTGGTGTTTTATGTTTACTTTATTATACATCTTGTTTTGGTGTATTCTTTTAACTAGATATGCCTTCTTGGTCATGCAATATTGTGAGCCTATATTTGCACATTGGGCACCTTTTAATTGTATTATCAAATTCTTGTATTATTATTCATTTTAATCCTTTTTGTTTTTAGCTTAACACCAATTCCTGTCCAGGGACTACAGACGAAAATTAGCCATGTGGCTATAATCTGGCTCAATTGTATATTGTGCACTGTCCCTGCTAAATAAACAATAAAATAAATGAAATGAAATGAATTGTACAATTGACCCATTGCTCGATAAATCTAGCCCTAAATCTGCTTCACCATCTGTAATGTCAAGGGTCTTCTCAGATTTTATGAGACAAAATGGCTGTGTAGACCCAAGGAGGTTTCAAAATCCAACCTCCAAACAATTTTCTTTCTTTTCTCATGTCCACCATTCTTTCTCAAGGATAGAATACTTTTTTATAGATAGCTCTTTCATCCCTGCAGTGGAATCTGTTGAATACTTGGCCATCATCATTTCAGATCATGCACCACTTATCTTAGACCTTTCTTTTACTTTAAACGTTAGAGAGCAATCCTTCTGGAGACTTAACTCCTTGCTGCTTTCAAATGAGAAATTTTGTGAGCATGTGACTACTAATATAGATACTTTTCTGGAAGTAAACAAGAAGGAAGGTATATCATATTCCCTACTTTGGGAAACTCTAAAAGCGTACTTAAGAGGACAAATTATCTCCTATGTAGCGCATGCTAATAAGGAACGGCGTAAACAAATACAAGACTTGCCGGGTTTAATTTTTAATTTAGACTGCAGCTACTCTGAAAGCCCCTCCCCAGAATGATATAAAGAACGGATAGCTTTACAGTCTAAACTCAATCTTCTATCCACCAACCAGGCTGAGTACTTGTTGCTGCAGACCCAAAGCACTTATTATGAGTAAGGAGAAAAAGCTAGTCGATTGCTGGCTCACAAGCTGAAACGCCAGGCTGCGTCACGGCTCATACCCCTAAATGTCTGTTTTGATAGAATAATGTTAGAAATTAAACCAACCTTGCATGGCATTGCATTTTTAAGGACTTGCTGTCTCAGCAGCAGCGGTATATGTCCTATGTCCTGGTAGTAGGCTGCGGCAGCGGCGGACCAATATTACCCAGGGTAATTGATTTGCCTCGGGTGTACAGTGACGGTAAGACTGTTTTTATTAGCAGGCTAGCAACAACTGTTGACTTGCGCTAGACTAGCACCAGCGAACCATGCAACTAGAAGGACTGAATGAACTTTGTTAAAAAGAAATGTTAAAAGGAAAACGTCTCCAATGATAAATGACACATTTGGAAATGAAGCCCTATGTCCAAAATTCGAAACTACCCCTTTGAGTGCAAGTTCAGTGCAGCATACTACTGGCTGCACCAAGGTAGAATTTCGCAACAAGCATGTCTCCGTGAAACTCTATCCTTTTTTATAATAACCATATAAAAATAGCGTTTTGCACACTGATGGTCGCCTTTGCTGTTAATTCTCATTTATAATCATCAGAAAAGATTTGACTGTTTTTATAGAAATGTAAAAGTTAATTGTGGCAGATCCAAAGGGCTTTTTGTTTTCTCGATTATTACAGTCTTGCACAATGGTTTCAATACAGAAGAAAATGTTTCAATATTGCAATAAATGGCTTCCAAGAGTTAAAAAGCTTTTTGCATTTATGTATTTATTTTTGCTCTTTTAATTTTGAATTGACGTCTCGATTAAGCGTTTATTAGACAATATTTAATTTTAACAGGTCCAATTCCTCCAAAGAAGATGATTTCTGAGACAACGAAAAGACTATTTTCGCTTCACAGAATCCGGGGATGTAAAGTTTTTGAATGTGCGATGTTTGGTGTTTTCTTTGCTTTTTGTGGTTTTGGCGCCCCCTATGGATGACATTCGCAAAACTATGTTTGATAGAAAGATGCAGCTCAATGTACCGAACAGGTGGATGTCAAGTTTTTGAATGTGCGATGTTTGGTTGGGGAGTTATGAGCAAAAGCAGATTGTCAGCCTCTCCATAGTAAAGACACTTTTTTGATTTCCCACCAAAACACTTATAAAATGGCGAAAACAGAAAAAAAAAATGTAAAACAAATTTTTTTAATATGTCCCGCCCACATAGGTATTTCTTGGCCATATGTTTTATGCCCCATGATAGTCTCCCTTGAGTTTCAAGAAAATCCCTTTTTTTTTTTTAAGGGATTTGCGCAAATCTTTAAAACGCTACCGTTTGGTCTTCCAATGGTCGTAGAAAAAATATTTTTCCAAATTTTGCTCGTGGGAGTCGGTAGAGCATAATGCTTTTGGTCCAAATTGGGTGAAAACTGTAGGAGGAGTATGTTTTGGTGACTGACACAGCTTTTGCGATATAGCAAAAAATCTATATATATACGTAAATGGGCGTGGCCTATCTCACAAAATGCAGCTGACTTGTGGATATAAAGTTTTTGACTGTCGGACTTTCGGTGTGGAAGTTATAGCCCAAAACGCGTTTTCCTTTGTTGTAGTGGCCGGGATGTCTGAATTTTTTTGTCTGCGTACCAGGCACGGACCTGGATAAGCCATGCAAGTAGCATGTCCCAACCCTTTATGGTTTGGGCTGCGGCATCACTTCTGCGTAAGGAAAAATAATAACTAGAACTGCAAGCAGTTGTGAACGGGGGCCAAGCCTCCCACGCGACTCGCGATCGGGCGTGGTCGTCCGCGGCGCTGGCCCCTCACTTCACGGAATCCGGGGATGTAAATTTTTGGAATGTGGGATGTTGGGTCTGGGAGTTATAGACCAAAAGGCAAAAAAATTGCAGCGAAGTGTGTTTTTGGCGCCCCTTTTGGAGCAATTTAACGAAAAAGTACAACCAACCTAAGAACCATAAGACAAACACTTGTGTGAAGTTTGGTGTTAATAGGATGAATCGTTTTGGATTAAGGAGCAGTTTGGTAGCTAATGTGCAAATCTTTAAAGCGCTACCGTTTGGTCTTCCTATGGTCGTAGAAAAATTATTTATACAACGTTTGCTCGTGGGAGTCGGTAGACCATAATGCTTTTGGTTTCGTCCAATTCGGGCAAAAACTGTAGGAGGTGTGTGTTTTGGTGACTGACATAGTTTTTGCGATGTAGCGAAAACATTTCCCATACGCAAATAGGCCTGGCCTATCGCAAAAGATGCAGCTGACTTGTGGGCATCTGTGGATATAAAGTTTTTGACTGTGGGATGTGTCAGTGTGGAAGTTATAGCCCCAAACATGTTTTCTTTGCTTTTTGTGGTTTTGGCGCCCCCTATGGATGACATTCGCAAAACTATGATAGATAGAAAGATGCACCTCAATGTACCAAACAAGTGGATGTCAAGTTTTTGAATGTGCGATGTTTGGTTGGGAGTTATGAGCAAAATCAGATTGTCAGCCTGTCCATTGTAAAGACACTTTTTTGAATTTTCCCGCCAAAACACTGAAACCGAAACAGGAAGTAACTGTGAAAACCTAATCTTTTAATAAATCTCACCCACATAGGAATTTCTTGGCCATATTTTTTTTTTTATAAAATCAGGTAAGCCCCATGTTGTCTCCCTTGAGTTTCAAGAAAATTACTTTATTTTCTTTAAAACGCTACCGTTTGGTCTTCCGATGGTCGTAGAAAATTTTCTTCTCCAACTTTTGCTCGTGGGAGTCGGTAGAACATAATGCTTTTGGTTTCGTCCGAATCGGGCGAAAACTGTAGGAGAAGTATGTTTTGGTGACAGACACAGTTTTTGCAATGTAGCAAAAAATGTATGTATACGCAAATGGGCGTGGCCTATCTCAATGGATGCAGCTGACTTGTGGGCATCTGTGGATGTTAAGTTTTCGACTGTCGGACTTGACAGGCACGGACCTGGATCGAGTCATGCAAGTGGCATGTCCCAACCCTTTACGGTTTGGCCTGCAGCACCACTTTTATGCGGAGAAGAAGAAGAATAATAAAAGTCCCAACTAAAACAATAGGGTTCCCTGCCCAGCAGGGCTATGGAACCACGTTGCTCTGCAAAACGCGGTCCCAGGCCCTACTCGGGCTTGGCCCCCTAATAATAATAATAATAAAAGTCCCAACAAAAACAATAGGGTTCCCTGCCCAGCAGGGCTATGGAACCGCGTTGCTCTGCAAAACGCGGTCCCAGGCCCTTCTCGGGCTTGGCCCCCTAATTATCAGAAAAGCGAATGCTTCCCCATTAATGATTTGGCAATGCAAATCAAACAAAAGTCATTCCCCTTCCACTTAACACATTCTGGATTCAAATATCTTGAAATAAACATCACACGTTCCTTCACCTCTCTTCTTAGAGCTAATTTTACACCCCTAAATAATCAAATGAAAGCTGATTTTCAAAGGTGGAGCAGTCTACCTCTGACTATTGCAGGGAGGGTACAATTGGTGAAGATGAACGTACTCCCAAAGTATTTGTATTTGTTCCAATGCCTACCGTTATTCCTGACGAAATAATTTTTCAATCAGTCAACACATCCATTAACTCTTTCATCTGGAATAATAAAAATCCAAGAGTTAATAAAGGCTTACTTCAGCGGGGACGCAATGTTGGGGGACTAGCTCTCCCCAGTTTTATTCACTACTATTGGGCAAGCTAATTTGCAGAAAATTGTATTCTGGCTCCATGTGCCAGATGCCGATTGGTGTACACTTGAGGCACACTCTTGCCACTCGTCATCCCTCCCTGCATTGGTGTACTCCTCCCTGCCCACAAAGTGGTCCAGGTTTACCTCCAATCCTGTAGTACTGTCCACCCTTAGAATATGGGCCCAGTTCCGGAATCATTATAAATTCACCTCTCCCTCCCCTCTAAGTCCTATTTGTAAGAATCATTTATTTCCAGCCTCCTCTCTCGACTTAACATTTAATCAGTGGGGCAGGAAGCAGCTTTCCTGTTTTAAAAGCTTGTACTGTAAAGGGTTCAATAGTTTTGAAAATATATGCCAGAAATATGATCTATCACGCAGTAATTTTTTTAGGTATCTCCAAATACGCCACTGTGTCAAAACACTGATTCCCTGTCCTCCCTACTGAGGCAGCATGGGAAGAAATGAAACTCCTCTGTCCTTAAAAAGGACTGATATCATTGAGTATCAAGAGTAGATTGTTATATTCACAACTAATGTCTCTAGAAAACCATGACCAGGGTGGGAAATTAGCACCCGCCACCCGCCAATTGCGGGTATTTTTTCAAATTGGCGGGTGACTTTGCCATGTCTACCCGCCACTGGATTTTTTTCAAAATATACTACAACGTGTTCACGGTTTCAAGCGCTGTGTACAGAAACATAGAAGCTCTCCCGGGCTTTGCCTCGGAGCATTAGTTTTCGTCACACAAACGTGGCAGCCGCCCATTGGTGTACAGGTGTATGACGTAACCAACCAAACCTTTGATTGGTCAAGACTCTCCCAGAGCATCATGGGAAATCATTTGCCGCGAGCATCGAGGCTAACCTTCTTAATACATCCATGAAGCTAACGATAACAACGGATCAAAGTCGATTATAGATATAGATTATAGATAGGAAAAAAGATAGACACACAATTAAACACACACCGTGTGTGTCGCCAAAAGGACGCACGTACGAGTTCCAGGCATCGAGTTAAAACTATTTCACACTACAGATGTTTTTTAATGTTTTTTTTGTTTTGTTCATTAAACATGTAGAAAGTTTAACTGTCTGATCAAATGTTTTATCTAGTTTACTTCTATTTTGATTAGAGACAGTCTTTTGTTTTAGATAGTCGGTCACACAAGAGGCACTGTCAGTCTGTTTTGTTTAAACCATTAAAGGGTAACTGAACCCCCTGTTTGAGCTACTGCACGATTTTGAAAAATGCTTTCAGACCATGGATTCTAAAATTCCGTTTGAGAACCTTTGTTTTTAAACATTCCGACATCAGCCGGCCGACATTCAGGAGGGAGGCGGGCTAGCTGCTAGCTGTCACTCTGAATGACATGACTTCATAGAAAAATGGAGTGACACAAAGTCTAACGGCACGGTTGCTACACAGTGAGCTCATATGCCACACAGATGGGTCGTCTGAGGTGGAGGACTTTTCTTATTCTAAATTGTTGGCGGGTTTCTCTATCGTAGAGTTAGGATACAGAGTAGCGCAAGTGAGCTAGCGGCAGTGTGTGTGTGTGTGTGTGAGTGAGCGAGGAGAGCGAGCGCTGGCGTGTGTCAATCAAGTGAAGCAACGAACGAGTCCGGGCGGGTGTGTGTGTGTGCACAAGCGAGATAATGCAGACACACTGCCGGTAGAAGTTAAGGGTGTTAACCCCCGAAATAACATCCTTGGAGGGACTGTATAACAGTAGTAGCTCATGGACCTGTAAAGAGCGTGACTGGCTTTGCGGCGACGTGATGACGTACTGCTGCACCAAAAGTACAGCAGTACGTCATTTATCGAACCCGACGGAAAAACTTTTTTTCAAATCTTAGTAAAGTTCTAAAATAATTTACAATACAAAACATTTCTTACATTGCCGATATTTAACATATTGCAATTTTTTTCAATATTAACACCAGTTTGCGAGTGAGGGAACAATGGAGCGTGAGATTGGCCGTAGAATCGGAGCAGCAGGGGCGGTTTTGCACTCGCTTTACCGCACTGTTGTGACGAAAAGAGAGCTGAATCGTAAGGCAAAGCTTTCGATCTACCGGGCGATCTTTGTTCCTACCCTCACCTATGGTCATGAAGGCTGGGTAATGACCGAAAGAACGAGATCGCAGGTACAAGCGGCCGAAATGGGCTTTCTCAGGAGGGTGGCTGGCGTCTCCCTTAGAGATAGGGTGAGAAGCTCAGTCATTCGTGAGGAACTCGGGGCAGAGCCGCTACTCCTTTGCGTTGAAAGGAGCCAGTTGAGGTGGTTCGGGCATCTGGTAAGGATGCCCCCAGGGCGCCTCCCTAGGGAGGTGTTCCAGGAGCGTCCAGCTGGGAGGAGGCCTCGGGGAAGACCCAGGACTAGGTGGAGAGATTATATTTCCACGCTGGCCTGGGAACGCCTCGGGATCCCCCAGTCAGAGCAGGTTGAGGTGGCCCGGGAAAGAGAAGTTTGGGGTTCCCTGCTCAAACTGCTGCCCCCGCGACCCGATTTCGGATAAGCGGTTGAAGATGATGATGATGATGATTAACACCAGCATATATGTGTTCCTTCACAACATAGTGATTTAATTCAGCTTATATCTCAAAAAACAAGTAAAAGGGTTCAGTTACACTTTAAGGCAAGGTACGTTTACTTATATAGTACATTTCCATTTGCCAATCTCCAATTTTAATAATGAAAAAGAATGTAGGCCTATTAGAGCAATTCAAAATATGCTAGTGCATTTTCTTTTATAAATTTGATTTCTGGAAAAAGGTGGCAGGTAAAAAATAAAAGTAAAATTTGGCATCCACCCGCCACTGTGGCAGGTGGGCAAAAAAGTTAATTTCCCACCCTGACCATGACCTTTCAAAAATTAAGACCAGGTGGGAGGTCGAGTTGATGATTGAGTTGTCGGACAGTCTCTTTGAGGATGCTTTACAAAGGATTAACTCATCCTCATCATGTGCACGCTTGGGGCTCATTCAGTTTAAAGTAGTGCATAGGGCTCATTTCAGTAGGGCTAGGTTAGCAGATATATATCCAGGAACAGACAGCAGCTGTATTAGATGCTCCCTCTCTCCAGCTGATTTAACACACATGTTTTGGTTGTGTCCCCGTTTAAATCAATATTGGTCATCTGTTTTTCAAACTTTATCTAAAGTCATAGAAATTCAAATTAAGCCCTGTCCGTTGATTGCAATATTCGGTATTCCAAGCGAGAGTTTAACCTTAACCCTGAACCAATCGGACATTATTGCTTTTACATCACTTCTTGCCCCTTGAAGAATCTTATTAGTCTGGACTTCCCCTACTCCCCCAGTGGTGGCCGCATGGTTACAGGATGTTTTATTTTTTCTTAAACTAGAAAAAGTTAAATTCACGGTGAAAGGCTCAGTCCAAAAATGTTACGTAAAATGGCAAGCTTTTGTGACATATTTTGAGCATTTTAGTAATGCCTGAAGAATGAGACACTTTTATATTCTCCCATCTATTCTCTGTTTCCTTTGTTTATTTTTCTATGTATTTGTATTCAAATCAATGATCATCTACCCTAATGGGGTGGGAACTGCACCTCAAAGCCCACCAGGCTGCATCAAACTTTTGGAGACTTGTTGACACTGAAAAGTACAGTGGTGTAAGCACAGCAGCTATGAAGGTTGCCAGCCTGTTTGGTTCAACCTATCTCTGTGAATCAGCATTTTCTGACATGAATTTCATCAAGAACAAAACAGAGAACCCGTCTAAGTGATGCACATCTGCAAGACTCACTCAGAGTTGCAGTGTCAAGTTACACATCAGATTACTATACACTGGTGAACAGCATGCAATGCCAGTCTTCCCACTAACAAATAAACAGATACCAGATGTTGTCAGTGGCAAAACTTAATCAAAATTAGGATCAATTGTATTCAATTTAATAGTGTTCATGAAATGTAACAGATATGATGTTATTAAAAATGCAGCAGATTTGGTCATTAGTTCAAAATGTGATTAGAAAGGAGCACCTATTCTGCTTTTTCCACTTTTATGACCTACAAACATTGTTATTATGATTTATAGTCATGTTTAACCATACTAAAGTGTCAAATAAGGACTTAGGCATTATGCATTAAGACGTACAGTATTCCCTGCTGACCGTCTGGGGTGGCTGTGCAGAGCGCTAAACACTAGGAACGCCGGTCGCGATTCACTTGTTCAGATTCCCAGGATTTATCTACGTAGATCAATCCAGATTTTCCATGTATGGTAATGCTGCAACGTGCTCAGGCACACTCCTGCCATGCCCCCACCTGCCTGCTCAAATCTGCCCACGCACCGCTGAAAGTCTTCCAGAAGGTAACCACTCACAACGGAGTGGGGTTGCAGGAGGGGGGCGATGGTGCGGAGAAGGGTGAAGCCGAGTGTTGACAGAGTATGCTGTAAGCACCCAGATGAGAGGAAGAGTTTCCCGAAAATCAACATAGTTTTTTGTGCTGTGCCAGCCTGTGTGTGTCCGACTGTGAGGGTCTCTCTCTCTCTCACTCACTCACACACACACACACACACACACACACACACACACACACACACACACACACACACACACACACACACACACACACACAGAGGGTGTGAGAAGTGACGTTACTGTAGACAGAAATAAAGAGTGGAGATACAAACAGACTTCCGGATACTAATAGCGGCGGCGGTCCGGGACGCAGCCTAGCTTTCCCACTTCATTGTACAACTTCCCCCGGGCAGAAATACACTCATAAACTCTGGGAAATGAAGCATGGTGGTTTGGATTGAGGAGCGGACCTCATAACCAGCTGGATTAAGAGCCGCCATTCCTTTTATTTGGTGAATTATGGGACAAAGGGCCGCCGTTACCAGAGTGAACACTGCGTGACTATTTAATTCCCGTTAAGTTATCCCGTGAGCTCCTCAAGGGCTAAGGTGTATGGTATCTTGACATCTTGGTGAGAAAGCAACTAACTATGTGTATTCCTTTTGTCTTTAATATTTGTTTTGTTTGCGGTTGGGATTTAGCCATTTCTCTGACAGCCTCTGAACGTGCAGAAGTTCCATCAAAATATTCCCCCCCCCCGGCATTATTTTGCACAGACACCGCTCCTGCTTCCCGGGCTCAGCCCTGCCCTAGACGATTGTGATTGGTTTAAAGAAATAAAAACAGGCCAGCCCAGTTTCCCCTCGGATAGACGGCTCTAAATAGAGTGGATCCAGACCATACTTGCTGTAGTTTGGTCTGGCTTTGCGAGACTACATAATTGCTAACTTTTTCAAACCAGGTGCTACATTGTTAATAATTTGTTAAAAGGGTTTGTCACTGGCTAGTGGAAATCTGAGGTTTTTTCTTCCTGGATTAACGGAGATGTACGAGTAAAATTTAAGGCATGGACTGCCGCCTACAACTTGGGTGATTAAGAGTAGTATAGCAAGTCCATGTATGCACTCCGGACAGCTATTAACAGTGCTTACAGTACAGGGACAGATACCCCTTTCCCACCAACGGGAATTGTTGAACCGGGAAGTTCCGGGCTGGTGCTGGGGCCGGTTCGCAATTGGTTCCACCCTGGAAACAGTTGCGAACCGGTTTGTTTCCCATCGGCCAGAGCCGGCAAGAGAGTAACGTCATGACGTCACTGCAACCCTGCTTTCCAATACCCGTTCAACATGCCCTCGTTCACTTGCCCTAGGCACTTGCCCTCGGGGGAATCCCCGTCGCCATCTTAAGTGTCGTTCCAATTGTCTGGAAACTGAAGTGAACTTCGTGATATAGACCCTCGGAGGGCTGAGTTATCAAGTGAACATCCATGGTCACTCCGAGGTGGATATCACCCACAGTGCATTGCAGTTCGTCGTCTTCTTCTTCTTCTTCTCCTTTTATTTTCCGGTAGACTGTATGCTTTTAGGGACATCGCGGCCACCCGCAGGACAAATATATATATATAAATATATTCCAAAACGTCTCAATTAGGCTATCCTATTTCCATACGAACAATCCAGTGAATGTATTGCAGTTTACACATTGCTGCTATAACACAGATGGCTGCCAATTAGAGGACTATTTAAAACAAATGTTTTTGGTTGAAACTAACATAAATAAGAAAATATGTCGGAGCAAACAATTTACATGTGTAAATAACTATCTTGATAATCTGAGTTACCGTGTCGAAATTCAATGTTTGTTATATGCTATGGAAATGGCTTTCTGCAACATAGGCTACCTTAGCAGAATGTTATAATTCTGTATCATTTGCATTCAGATTTACATATGTAACTGACGGTCCATTGCGACTACAAGGGCAAGTGGGTTCCATTTAAATCCTCCGCTCCTCCCCCGCCCAGTCTCCCTCCGCTCTCCAAGTTCCCTCCGTGCTACGTATGCTGTCACGTCATACCAAGGGCTGAGGGTAAATGAACGAGGGGAAGTGCAACTACTATTGGAATGCAGCTTAAGAGTCTGTATGTCGCCCGACTTCGCTGCTCTTCTGACTGATGCTAAAGCTAGCGCTAGCTTTAAGCACAACAGCGGCAGATACTTCTTATTTTTACACTTGTTGCCTCTCGCTTTGCTTTGTTAACCAAACACGACCCATACATCTTATTTTCGATGGTCTATTTGGTCGCTACGTCTAAGCTCTGGGACCTCCGTCTTAAAACCGTCCTGTCTGACAGGATCCTGAACTTCCTAATGGGTAAAACAGTGCAGATAGAGCCACCACATCCTCCACCCTACTCAACACCAGCGCCCTCCAGGGCTGCATGCTCAGCCCTCCCCTCTATTCCCTGTTCACTCATTACTGTGTGGCAACACACATCTCCAACACCATCGTAAAGTTAGCTGACGACACAATCCTCATTGGCCTGATCACTGACGGCGACGAGACGCCATACAGAGAGGAGTCGAGAGCTCTGAAATCCTGGTGCCATAAAAGGACAGTAACCATTACATGGGAGACAGGAGGGATACACTGAAGAGTTGTCAAGCATGCGCTGCGCCCCTTATCATAGGTAGAAAAGGGAAAACAAGAGGGTAAACAAGGGTAAAAAGGGAGAGGTAACGCAGTGTGGAATTAGGAAAAAACCTCAGCACATTAAGCACATAGAAAAACATCACAGACAAAAAAAATGAGGACTTGCACGTTGGGGATCGGGGAAGGGTCATAGGGAGGGGAGGTGTCACAGCTCAGACACTAGGGGGAGCACGCTGCCAACAGGCACGCCGCAACCCCTGCAGCATCCTATACTGTAACGGGGAGGGAGAGGGGGTGGGGGCTGTCGATAAGGCGTTGAGTGCCAGGGGTGTGTGAGTTATGTCTCTTTGTGTGTGTGCGTAAGTGTAGGCCGTGTCAACAGTGTCTCTTCTGTCTGATGCTGGTGACGTGGACATGGCCGTTGCCGTGGAGATGACCTCGAAGATCCAGAGAAAAGTTCACAGGAGGAGGAGTGGGGGAGGGGGGGTCAGAGCATCTGTCTGCATAAACATCCAGGAGAGTAGAGTGATATCAGCCTTCCAAGGCCGAAGTATGGGAGCCGAATAAGATAGCAAATTTGTTTTGGTACAGGCCAGCTCAGGAATTTACTGCCTGCCAAATTTAGTGGCCCCTTTATCTGTCACTGTCTGACAACTTCTCCAAGATGGATTCAATCTTGCGAATAAATCCAGAAATTCCTTCCAGCTTGCGATTACATTCGCATATCGCTTGAATCTGAGTGTTGACAGCCCGACACAGTCCTTCTATGACGGGCAGCTTCTCTAAAGCCAAACATGCTGCCATCGCCTTCCTAGCTTTGCGGTAGAACAGAAACCAACAAACTCCAAACAGCAGGAAGCCTGTTACCATAATCCCAAATATGTAAACATCTTCCATGTCCTTGATAATTCATGCAAGTAATCATGGGTTCGAGGAATAAAATGAATGAAGCTTAGCGAAAGTTCTATAAGGAAGACTGGTATTCTGCACCTCGTATTCAGACTCCTCCCTCAGTCATTCACTCATTCTTCCCAGCCTGTTCAAAGCGCGTGGGCGTCCACTCTATTAGCTTCAACCTTTCACATTCATCCCGAGCTCAGGGAGCCAATTACGTTGCTCCTGCCAAAGTTTAAAAATCTTCCTCCTTTTGCTGACAGTTGTCATTCCAGCTCCGATGCAAATGGCAACAGCGACCGTCACGTTTCCCTGGCTTCTGGCATTTTTTACAGTTACAGCTATGTCCGATTCAGAGGAGCAGATCGAGGAGACTCCTGATGGCAGCTGCTTTTTTCCTGATACACCTTCCATTTCATCGGCCGGCCGGCGCAGGAGCGTCCGATTAGCCCATCGCGCCAAACCAGATTTAATTTTTTCTCAACTTCAAGAGTGCGCCATCACTCCATCACCAGGTCTCCCTTTCCCCCAGCTTCGCGAGCTGGCGTGCCACGTCATTGGCGAGCTGGGCGAGTATCAGCCATTTCCTGTCAACATTAATGCAGCCGCGCCTGCTCACGGGCGAAAACAAGCTAAAAAATCAGATAGGCCTACTCAAGCTCCTCCGCAGAAGAGAAGGATCGATATGTGTTCCACTAGTCTCCCGTTGCAGCATCAGCCTCTGCTCCAAGGCAGCCGGATGCAAGCATCACACTGTTGTCCACCTTGCAGTGTCTGGCCAGCTCCATCCAGAGCATAGATGTTCGGCTAATGCAGCTGGAGAAAGCGGCGGCTACCGCTTCCACTTCTGCCACCATCACCGCCACTCAAGCTGCCATGCACCAGCCTTCCATTCCTACTACCAGTACCGTTCAACATTCTCTGGCCACGGCCTTCCCAGCGCCCCCGCTAGGTAGGCAATACATCCCTCAATCAGCAAGCATCACTCCTCACAAGAGGGCTCAAATATTACAAGGTAAAAACATTAACCTTGTTAGCCTCATTTTGCCTTCCCTAGAGTGCGAGAAAGCAATCGCTACAGGAGATAATATAACTGCTATAATCAAGTCCACCGACCCAAGGCTCAACAAAGATCTGTAATTTTTTGAGTTTGTGGTAGCATTGGGTATATACAGAGACGTGATCTGCTCCATTTACCCCGATCGAAGACAAGAGTTCGACACTTATCTGGCACTGATCGCCGATCTCAACATAAGATATGGCAGGAACATATTTCTTCAGTATCATAAATCATACTCAAGCAAAGCAGCACTCTACCTAGCCCAATCCAATAGCCGCCTGGACTGGTCCGTTTTGGACATCGAGCTACTAGTACTGGTAACCGGAGGCGCTCAAGCTATTACCTGCTCAACCTGTGGGAAAACTGGCCACGCAGCCGCTCTCTGCCCCACGTACCTTTTCAGTCCCCTTCTAACTGGGGCTCATCTATGCTTAGATCACACACCTTTCCCGACAACCATGGGCGTCAGGTGCGCACAATGTATAACACTCAAATTTGTAATAAATTCAACGAAAGCGTGTGCACTTACCCAACTGCGTGTACCTTCACATTTGCAGCAGTTGCAAGGACGCACACCCCCGGTCAGTCTGCCCCCGGCGCGTCATTCCATCCCGGGCTCCTCCACGCAAAGGGAGTCGGCGTGGTTCAAAACCATTTTGACGAAGCACCCATCCACGCCAATAAACGTTGAGCAACTTGCATTTGAATTGTCTTCTCATCCTGATTTCCTGTTTGTTGATCATCTGCTAACGGGTCTTTCTCAGGGTTTTCAGGTTGGGGTCCTCTCTCTCCCATCCGTCACATGCGTGGCAAAAAATCTGCAGTTGGCTTTAAAAGAGCAAGATAGTAGTCCAGCTGTTAGAGAAAGAGGTGACTAAAGGATATGTTATCCGTCCTTTCGGTTCCTCTCCTTTTTCAGTCTTTCGCACTAGTCCTCTGGGCGTAGCCACACGCAAATACTCCGGGAAGAAAAGATTCATATTCTATCTGTCGGCACCTCATTCCGGGCCATTTCACAGCGTCAATAGCTTCATTATGCTACCGTTGACAATGCCTTCAAGCTCATAAAAATAGCCGGGCAGGGCGCTTGGCTTTCAAAGGCGGATATTACTGACGCTTTTAAAATTGTTCCCACTCACCCTTCGCAGTGGCATTTATTTGGCATTAAGTGGGACTCCAAGTTTTACTTCGGCATGCGATTAACCTTCAGTTGCAGGAGCAGTCCCTGCATATTCAATCAGGTCTCTGAAGCTCTTTACTGGATCTTGCTAAACAAAGCGTTTACTGGATAACTGGAACGGCATAACCCTTTTCTATGACGATCGGGTGCGATATTCTGACTCCTTGAAGTGTTTCACGGATGCAGCTCCATCCGTGGGTTTTGGGGGGTATTATCAAGGCCAGTGGTTCGCTGGCCCTCGTTCTCAGATCTCGACTCATCTTCCGCGCTGCATGAGATTTACCCCATCGCCGTAGCATGCCACGTCAGGGGCAAATACTGGACGCGGAAACGCATCTCTGTTTTGTGCGACAATCAATCAGTCGTTGGCATTATCAATAAAGGTCGCTCAGCAGTGTAGTGAGAAAAGCAACAATGATACGTTTGTAGAAGCAAAAAGGTTTATTTTCAATCAATAGCAAGAAACTCCGCGGTGTGGTCACTTGTTCCAACACAGGTAAGTATGTTACAAGGAGTGACAACCTTTCCTTAAATCGTCACATATTTAAGGAACATTTACTCCCCGGGGGGAGGCGTCTAACCGTGGGTTTGGAGGAGAGACAGGCTGAGAGGGAAACAGTTCTAATATACATACATTGTTATTGTAAAACATGGGAGGGGTCAGGTTGATCTGAGTTCTAATATACATACATTGTTATTGTAAAACATGGGAGGGGTCAGGTTGATCTGATTAGGAGGGACAGGTAAGGGTGGGGGAGGTAGGAGACAGGTAGACAGGTAAGCTGGGTGGGGGAAGAGGAGGGGGAGACAGGTTGGGAGGCAGACAGGTTGAGATATACATTCATATTATAATCGTGGGTGAACATTGTCCTCTTTCAAATGTATGGTCAGGCTGGCTAATCTCCCTCCACAGCAGCTAATGATATAATGCCTTTCATGCGAAGCTTCACATGGTCTGCCGTCACTCACAACTTCATCATAACGGCTCGTCACGTGCCATGTCATTACAACACGCTCGCTGATTCGCTTTCCCGCTTTAACTTTCAGAAATTCCGGAGCATCTGTCCAGAGGCACACCTTGAGCCTACAGAAGTCCCCCTTCTCCACCTTATAGCTCTGTTCTAAATCATAGCAGCATGAGCATATACTCTGAGTCAGCTAGGGCATACATGAGGAAGGGTCTAGCTGCTTCTACTGTGAAAACGTATGATTTTTACCAGCATACAATAAGGAAGTGACCAACATTGTAGTAGACCGGAAGGGCCACTGGGGGTGGTACCAAGACTGAGCAATGTTTCTTTGACTCACTTGTTAGACAGGCCGTTTTCACAGTCTTATTAAACCTATTTACAGCCTGGTCCACGAAACCATTCTAGTCTGTATGTTTAGGTCATATCTCCATCACAACACTGAGGGGGTGAATTTTTTTGGACCACGCTAGTTTTTATTCTTTTGGAGGTTAAAATGTATCTGCGCGATCTCTTGAGTGACAGCTCTCCGCCCGTTGTCCCTCACTTTGCCTCGGAGGTATACGTCAGCTTGATGGGCGTATCTTCCTCCCCCCGAAGTGAGGCGGAGTAAAAATCTCACAAGATGGCAACGCGCATAAACCAGGATTATTGGATGCCGTGTGTATAACTAAGGTCAGCACAGATACTACATCCATATTATATACTATCTATGGATTTTGCCTGGAATACTCTTGCACTGTTCTGTGTTTCTGTTGGTGTACCACTTACATCAGTGATCATAAATACGGTGTGTGCTTTTATTTGTTACTGTATGGATGTTCGCCATTTCAAGCCTCAGTATATTCGAGGGCTGGTGGCCGGAATTCAGTTCAATATCAGATGCTACAACCCTTCATTCCCAAGACTATTTTCCAATGCAGCAATTAAATGAATCCTAAAAGGCATCTCAAAAGCATCTCCTCCGGTCCCTGATCACAGACGTCCCATCACCCTTGCTATCCTGCATAAAATGCTATCAGTTCTCAGAGAAGGTATATTTTCCCCCTACATTGATGCCATGCTTTTCTCCGTATTCTTGTTAGCCTTTTACGCATTTCTCAGATGTGGCGAGTTCACTACCTCTTTTAATCCTTCGACCCTAACAGAGACATCTGATTTCTGGAGTTGTCCTTTCAGCATAGTCACTACAGCCTCAATCTCAAGCGCTCTAAATGCAGAGGAGTTTGCTCAGTAATCGTGGCTCGAACAGATTCCTACTTTTGTCCCTTTAAATCCATGATTAAGTTTTTAAAACTAAGACCTATCATTAGTTCATGTTCTCCCTTATTCCTCACGCCTGAGCATTCTCCCATGTCAAGATCCTGGTTCAGTCAGCATTTTAAGCAGGTCTTTATTAAAAGTGCTCTGTCGCCTCAGCATTACTCAAGTCACTCTTTTAGGATAGGCTTCTCATTCAGCTCTCTGCAACAACTGGGACGCTGGTCTTCTTCCGCCTTCACCTCCAACATTCGCCCTGATGTTGATACCATTCTAACAAACCAAAGATCTCTGAAACCCTAATTGGGTAAGTCTGCATATAACTGGTGGTGGTGTTTTTCACTCTATTACGTATTCTCATATCCCTGCTATAGTTAACACGAGCAAGTCCACAATGCATTCAGGTCAATTGTGACCCCACTAGGCCGTCACTAGGCCGTCGGGCCAAACACACAATGCATTCAGGTCTATCATGACCCCTCGCCGTCGGGCAAGCACACACCATATATTATGCATCCAGACATTGCTGACGTCTTTATTTCATCAACAATTTTGGTGGGATTTATCCTTATGATGGCCACATCCTTCACCTCATATCCGTGTCATGCTTATCTTTCATTCCTATTATCACCATGTTTGTGACTAATTCTATTTTGCTTTAACCTAGAATCCGCTGCCCCTGATGAGGTAAAGTATACATTTATTTTTGGGGATATTCTGCACAGCCCATTGCTTCACTACCTCCTGCAGATGATTTAATTTCACGATGGGGCCTAATCGCCAAAGACCTTTCTGATTTTGCACATTCAACAAAATCAATGTTCATTCTTTAAACCTCTGGTTCATTAAGTCTCTCTTGAAATAGCTTCCAATGATGACAATGACAATTTAAGAACACATTTTTAGAACACATTTTTGAAGTGCTTTGAAATAACACTTCTTAGAAAGTAGAAAAACAACAACTCACAATTTGACACGTAAATGGTAAGTTGATCTGATTGATGCCCCCGGCAAAAACTCCAAATGTTAGCCCCATGTGAAAGAGGAAGTTGAGGAGTGTGTGCCAGCCAATCCTGCTGATGCGGATCACACTGCAAACAATGAATAGAGTCACAAGTTAAAAAGATGGATGTCCTTGTCCCTTATGTCTGTATGTATCCACTGCTGAGTAATTTTATTGAGAACCACATACATTTTATCATTTGTGGCCCTTTTTTGAAGGAAATTCTTTACAAAACACATTAAAACATTTACTTTTATATAAAATTGACTAAATATACTGTACTTTGGAAGAAATAAGAACTATTGCTAAAACTGAATCACAACAGCACTAATTTGAGCATATTAATGACGTTGTTAGTATGGCATACATAATGAAATGGCTAAATAATCACATAATATTAAGTATTTTCTTGCATTTCAAAACCTTGTTTCATTTTACCTATGACACGTTCACATATGAGTCAAATATCATGATAATATTTGAATATAAATAAAAATCACATTATCTGTAGTTGTGACTTTTGGTGTAATGCCAAATAAACACTTTTTTTGGGCTGGACTACAGAGCAAGGCGAGCCTTATAAACTCAATTGTTGCTGAGTGAGTGCGTAAGTGTCAATACTCTGTCCTCATTTGTTACTGCCCTTTCAAAAGTACATGCTCCTAGAAAGGAAATCCCACCATTCAAAGCGGGACTAATTCACGCTTTATTAGTTTACCGGTACTTATACATATATTTAGGGGAGAACGGGGGAATGTGAGACATCTGGTAATGTGAGACACCCCCTGTATCTAGGCAATGGAACACATTTTTGGTAATGTGAGATATATGTTTTCAAGCCCCTCTCATTTCCCCTTGGCCATGAAAGAGAGGACCTCATGGTGATTTTGTAAGCATGTTTTTTTCACAAAAATGTATTTTTTGCATGTAAAAGTAAACGTTTTGCTGTCAACTTAATCGATTGTTTTGCAAAAGCAAATTGATTCAGGTAGAAAAACTTCTATCATACATGTTCATGAACTACCAACATATGAAACTATGTGATGATGATAACTGATGATTAGCCTGAATTGCTGAGAGAGGTAGTTTTTTCTCAAATTGTGGCAGTGGGGTAAAGTGAGACAAATGCTGTGGGGTAAAGTGAGACAGTGTCTGTGCCCTCTTTTAATGAATTCATTATATTTGAGTTAGCAAGGAGACTAGTTTGAATAAGACAAAAGACAATCAAAAATGATAATCACGATTATTTTGATTGATGTTGTAATCACGATTATTAAAGACAATTATTTGCTGTAGGGATGCCCCAAAATAAAAATTCTGTAAATTCTTTCAACATTGCATTAAATTAAACTCCCAAATGTGCTCCTCAAACATAGCCTACAACTAAAAAGCCACCCTAAAAAAATAAACAGTGAAACCTTCCAATCTAAATAGTAAAATTAATATTTTACTAGGGATGTGATTGTGAACAACTCATTTATTTGCACGTTGAGGAGGTATGAATCTACAAAAAGATCAACTTATTGCCTTTTTTTACAGTGCATGTTGAGTTGCTGAAAAAAAAACTGCACAGCAGCTGCCAACGTAATATTCAGACTTCAGAATTTGCATCAAAGCCCTAATGATCATAAAAACAAGAGGGTTTATTTAAACGATGTCGGTGGTTATTGTAATTTGTTCGGCTGTAGATTGAAACTAATGGAGACAGGAGGCTCACTGTATATTTTCTCTAGTCGCGCTGTCAGTTTGGTGACATGGCTCTGTGTATCCAGGCTCAAGAAATCAATCCGTAAAGCCACAGGGCTTTTCTGTACGACGGCTCACACTGGAGAGGTGTCACTGTGACCAATTAGTCACTAATTAGTTTACTCACTCTAAGTCGAATCATAGTGGTATATGAAACACAGGAAGTTTAGAGGTCCTTGACTCCTGCCTCGGCAGTCATCAATTAAAGAGGACCTATTATACTACTGTTCTGGTCTTAATTTCTTGTTTTACACTGCTATAGAGCAACCTGACACGAATCACATCACAAAAAACTATGTAGATTTTCGGGAAGCTCTTTCTCTTATTTTGGCGATCCAGCACGTCCTGTCAACACTTGAGTGTGTGTGCTTCGGCAATCTCCGCTCCCTCCGCCTGTGATCGGCCATCTCCGCTGTGATTGGTTACCTTCCTTCCGGAACACTTTCAGTGGCGGGAAGCGCGAGCATGGACCTATAAGGGCGCGAGGCAGACGCGAACAGGGAAGTGACAGCATTACCATACATGGAAACATCCGCGTGGTGACTTCACAAAGTTACATGCGACGTCACAAAGTTACGGAAGGGTAGACCGCTTTGAACACGTGACTTCTCGACTGGCTAGAATAGTGTTTAGTGCTCTGCACAGACACCCCAGACGGTCAGCAGGGAATACGTCGAAATGCATGTAAGTCATTATTTGATAATTTAGTATGGTTAAGCATGACTATGAATCATCATAACAACGTTTATAGGTCATAAAAGTCAAAAAGCATCATAGGTCCGCTTTAAGAACCCTGTACAATGCAACTTGCCTATCCAGTCAGTTCCATGAGCCATAAATAAAGTATGCCTTACATTCCTGCTTGCAAAAGAGGTGCCCTATCAACACTATTTTAATTACATGAATACATATTTATTTTATTCAATTATTAAAAATATTTTTCACTTACAGGACATGTTTAAAGTCCAAAATAATGGTAAATAGAAACAACCTTGTTAAAAGTTAAATAATTGCTGCATGATGTTCTTAAATCAATTAATAATTTTCTTTAATAATTGTGATTGCACATTGTCAATCAAAATAATCATGATTAGGATTTGTGTCATAATCGAGCAGCCCAACCTTGCAATTTTCATGGTTTGGATAAATTATAAACAATAACATTATTTAACAGATAATCTGTATGAAAATTTTGACTTCATATCTACATGTTGTTTATTGTGATTTTGTGGAGACTCAGTAAGCTCCATGGCAATGCAGTGATTGACAGGCTGAATGAAAACCTCTTTAGCTGGACAGAAACTCTCCTCTCCCAACCCTACACCCCTCATAAAATCCACAAACTTTTTGCCTTTACTGTTGCACATAGCTACGACCCCAAAAAAGTTGGTCCGTGTACTGACCCCCCAAAGGGCCACTTTAATTTTCGTAAGATGGGCGACTGGAGCCTCAGCTAGAGCAGCGCCATAGCAACCACAGAGCGCACACAGGCGTATAGTGTGTCCACTCCACACACAGTCTGAAATAAGCCTACAACAACCAGTTAAATTTAGCCTAAATACTTAATACTAATTTGTTTTATATAGGCTATGTTGTTTTATTGTTTGGTTTTCAATAAAAAAGGAAGTTCCACTTGTGTTTGTGTACGCTGTTTTGGGGTGGGGAGGCTCTACATTGTGGGCTATTTGCACTTATTTGGAAATTAATTAAATTACTGAAAGGCCTGTTTTATAAAAAAATACACACAAGGGTGTAGAGAATGGGTGTGATAAGAGCATTACAATGAGAAAAAATAATGGGACAAAAAGAAATCAAGTGACATTTAGAATAGATAAAAATGTGCGATTAATTGCGATTAATCGCGAGTTAACTATGACATTAATGAGATTAATCGCAATTAATAATTTGAATCGTTTAACAGCACTACTATACATACATAGACTTGTTTAATGAATTAACTTTTTTTTCTCGATAGCAGAAGTGAATACCAAAAACATTCTTTATGTTTCATCTGAACAGTGTAACTTAACCTGTAACTTAAACAAGAAGGATATGCTAAAATTGATCAAATCCACCTCAATACCATACCTACATTCCACATGTATATTGTATATGTACATGCACACTTATATGACACTTTTATGCCTGTTTATAAACAACTGTAGGCCTATAGGCTACAGTTTGTCTCTCTCTCTCTCTCTCTCTCTCTCTCTCTCTCTCTCTCTCTCTCCCGTCTCTCGTAACTTCTGTCTCCTCCCCTCAGCCAGGCTTCTACATTAAATATATTAAGGAACTACTAGCTCCGAAAGAAAAAAAACACAAAAAAACAAGCAGGCTAAATGATGCACAAACACACACACACAAAGGAGGAAAAAAGACAGGCATATGCTAGGAAGAGTGAGAGGGGGCGGGTGTTCCGTTGAGACGATCGCAACTAGCAAACAAATGTGAGACGAGGAAGATTGAGAGATAGGCCTACTGTTTTGAACCTACATTGTTAATTAGGCACCCACTAAATCAATAATGCACAGACACTGCGAGAATAACATAAAACGTATTCCTACCTTCATGCTACCTTCATGCCCTCTGCCCCTTTTCCCTGCTTCTTTCTTTACTGTTTAATCCCGTGCGGGCCGTGTCCGCAAGATACAGGTGAAGCTCCGCTATCATCTCACCTCTTTTGCACCGGGTCAAAGGGCAATATAGAAGTGTGATTAATCTGCGTTAATTTTTTTAATCGCGTTAATTTTTCTGTGATTAATTAATCGAAATTAACACGTTAATTTGACAGCCCTAGTTTTTAGACATATTGAAGAATAAAATACTGCATGCACATTGCAGCACTCTAAAACTTTGAAATTGACACAGCAGATTTAAATACTATAATCTAGAATTGCATGTATGTCTGACACTGTCCAGTCATGAAAAATACATGGCTATTATCTGTGATAATTACCAATACACTAATCAATTTCAAAGTCTGCGCTGTAGCGGGATATTTATGACAAATGTGAAGTATTCTGTGCAGCAGCTTTAGTGAACCTGTAGCAATGGGGATATGAGCCACCAATCAACTGAAAAAAATCTGTAAATTGTTTTTTTTCCAAAAACACTGAAGTTGTGACAGAATGTCTATTAATATCAATGGCAATCATTCCAAAGTTCATTACAAGTAAAAGTCAAACTAATTAAAAATATAGTGAACTATTAATTGTGCTGTGTATTGGTATTTTATTGACGGCTTCTTCTTTAGCCAATGTGTGCAAATGGCCAGGGAACATAACGTTTTTAATAGTTCAATGAGAGTCGAAAAAATTATATTTTCAATGGAGTTAATCTGTAAACGGTTTATGCTTTTTAGAGAAGATTTCAATCTGAAACTGTGAACATAACCTCCATGAAGTTGGTAAGGCTTGCAGGCGTAGGCCTACTCATGAGTGGGTACATTATTTCTAAAAGTTTGCACCAAATTAGAGGCAGAAGCTCATGTGTAGTATTTTTTTTTTTTTTTTTTATCTTCTTGATATGTTTCAATGCTGGCACCCACCCCCCCCTCCTTCATTTATTTGTTTGTTAATTACATTGTGACTTATTGTATGTATATCTATGTCTTTGTTGGGCTAAACTTGGCTTATATACACTCTAAAAATATTTTGGGGGAAGTATAAATGTAACAGTAATATAAAAGTATTTTTTGCTTGAAAAAGATGAGTAAACATCATTTTGATGAGCATTTGGGTTAACTTAATCAAAATTCATGAGTAAAAATTAAACAGAAATCTTTGTGTGAAATGTAATAAATAAAGTAAGTTTATTTAATCACCAAAATGTATTACTTGACTGACAGATTACATTGTGTAAATATTTTAGAATAATTACTGTATGTTTCATTGATATTTTTGAGAATAAACTATGAAAATAACAATCAGTTTGAAGAACTATAATTATTACACAATTTAACTTAATATTTTGGTTTTTTTTTGTCTTTTTTTTTTTTTTTTTTTTTTTTTTTTTTTTTTTTTTTTTTTTTTTTTTGTTTTTTTTTTTTTTTTTTTTTTTTTTTTTTGGGGGGTGGTGGGTGGGGGGGGGGTTGTGGGGACAGGAGGGGGAGGGGGAGAGCCCACCACCCCCCAAGGGGGGGGAGGCGCCCCCCCCCCCCCCCCACGCAGGGGGGGGGAACAAACAAAAAAAAGGGGAGGGGGGGGGGGGGGTTAAAAAAAAGGGGAAAGTGGGGGCCCCCCTCTGGGCCCCGAGGACCCCCCCCCCCCAAAAAGACGCTGGGGGGAGCCCAAAATGGGAAAGGGAGGAAGGAGAAGTGATCTATCTCCCAAACTATCCTTCAGGAGAAAGCAGTGAAAACCAAGAGCAACTGCGGATACAAATTATTTCTGAATTGAAGAAGAAAGACGGCAGCACAACCATCCGGGAGTTGATGTCCAACACATTCGTCCATAGAAGACATGATGTCGTCAGTCTTCAGTTGAGCATCAGGGATATCAAGGAAAGATGGCCTGCCTTGTTTGACATGTCACAGGTCAGTTAATGGCATTTCTTCAACACAGTTTAACATACCATTTTGGGCAGATAATGCTGAAGCTCTTTTTAATTGTATTGCATTGTGTTGCTCAAATCTAAGTTAGAAATCAAATCTCTTTTTTTTGTCTTTTTTTTTTGTCTTTTTTTTTTCAAAGGTCAAAGCAGAGTTTCAGCGAATGACAACCGTGAATCTTGAGGCCAAATTCATGGCGATGTTGGACCGTTATTCCCCGAAACTGCTTTCCATCTTCCAAGCCAAGAAAGGAGTTGCTGGAGAGAGACATCGCGCAGATATGAATACATTACTCCAGGTATTTTGGTTTACTCCTCTTTTTAGTTCCTACTTTACCCTTCCTAGCTTGTCATTAATATTTCTCCAGGCTAGAATGTGCGCTGAGGAAAGTGAGCAGTGTGTCTTGTCTTTTGTGTGAAAATGTATTTTCTCCTTAACAGGCCGGAGTTCCCATTGAGAAGACCAGAGAAGTTGTCATCCGATGTCTTATTAACCACCTTGGTGAAGATGTGGGTGCCTTATGTAAGGAGTTTGAGGTGAGTCCAATAAAATATTTTGGGTTTCAACTACAACTTATGTGTTAAGTTGAAACTAAGTTCCTTTCTGTAATGCATAAGCACTACAATATGTTTAATACCTTTGTGTGTGTGTGTGTGTGTGTGTGTGTGTGTGTGTGTGTGTACGTGTACTAAATGTAGGTCTTTATTTGACTAAACCTTGTCTGTTTGCGTCTGAATATTTCTTCTATACAACCATCTTTAACGGACATTATCTCAGATAAGTTTTTTTGAACAATGAACCAAAAATATTATCTGACGATTGACCATAAGGGCACATCCCACGGATTTTCTTTTTACTTACTGAACTAAATATCTCAATTTCTACATCCATTAAACTTTCTATAATCATTCTTAACATTATTCTGAAGGTTATTAAGGAAGGATTTGTACATAAATCCTTCTCATTTATGAAACATTTAGTTTTTTTTTAACATACAGAAAATGTATTTTAAAGCTGCAGTTGATCGTTTCAGCCGTTTTCAGCCGTTGGGATCCCAACGGCTGTTTTCCCAACGCTCTACCTGCTGTAGCTCCTCCCTCTGAACGACAGCTACGCGCGTTCATGTGAATTCAGTTACATTGACAGGAGACAAACACCATGTCCGATTCCGAGGTGATTAAACATTAGTATAATGATAACTACATACGTACATATTTAGCATACCTTTTAATCACAGACATACCATGTATGTTAGCTTAAAATCATTTTAAGTGTGCTGGTAGGCCTAACAAAAGTAGCTGTGACTGCCAGGCAAGATAGCAAACTAATTGTAACAGAGCGGAGAGGTGTGTGTGTATGCTCCTGCTCTGACCGCAGCTGGGAGGGGCTGCTCGGGCAGTGTTGCCAACTTAGCGATTGTGTCACTATATTTAGCTACTTTTCAGCCCCCCTGGCGACTTTTTTTTTTCAAAACAGCGACAAGCGACACATCTAGCTTTTTTTCTGGTGTAATTGGTGACTTTTTCGCCGAAGCAAATATCACTTGTAACGCTTCTCAACGAGCAGCGGGAGCCTCCCGGCCCGTCCCCCGTCACAGAGCACTGACAGACAGCCCGGTCCTCGCGCAGCAGGAGGAGCGGGCTGCGTGTCAGTGCTTCCGCTGCTCGTTGAGAAGAGATGATACTTGCTTTGGCGAAAAAAGTCACCAATAACACCAGAAAAAAAAGCTAGAGTTGTCGCTTGTCGCTGTATTGAAAAAGAGTCGCGAGGTCGCGGTCGGAGAGGTCTTGATGTGATAGGGCAAGAAGACATGGCCGGTGTACTTTTTTTCAAGCTCTCTCCGTCTCCCTTTCAGCAGTTAACTTTTCAATATTCGTCTTTCCTCGTTTTTTTGCTGTCTTAGCGGTGTTAGTTGTTAGTATCCTGGGAATGGTAAATTGAGGGTTCGTTTGTGAAGACATTGCTACTCGCTGTCCGCCGTAGTAGCCTTGTACCAAACAGTAGGCTAGTGTCAGACTGCTAGGGTCGTGAACGCTCACGCAACTGACGCATCAACGTCGTTGCCAAGGTCCCACAGCCAATAAGAACGGAGAATCTGACCTCGCTCTGATTGGTCAAAATTAACATGAGCGGTGGCAATTTTGGGGGGCAGCACACAGAGGCAGGGGGGAGCAAAGTGATAAAAAAATATTTTCAGACCACTTCACCTACATATAGCTGAATGGCTATTATGACAGTTTTGCCAAATATTACTGTAAAAAAACTCTCAACTGCCGCTTTAAATATCGCTACATAGTATTTTTCTAATTTATTAAATAAATAAAAAAGGCTCTTTCCCAATTTGCCCCGTAAAAACTTTATATATGTTGTAAAAATTAAATAAAGATTTTAACTCTGGTTTTATCCAAAATATAGATTTTTGTATTTGTAAATAGATCAAAATGTACACATAAACATGATGCTATCTATTAGTTAAAACTTGCTATAGAATGTTTTACAACTGATTTGTTTTGGTAATTGATTTTTTTCTTTATTTGTTGGCTTTCCTGCCCGCCTGTTGTTAAAATCAGTTGTCTTTACAATATCAGCAGGCTGTCGATGTGGAAGAAGCACTTGGAGCCGAGGTGATGGCGGTGGGCCTGGTCCGGAATGAAAGTGGGCAAGTGGATGTTGGGATCGTCATCGAGGGTTCCACTGTGCTCAACCATCTTGGAGATCTCAGCAGAGCCTGCTGCTACCTGCTGGGACTGACTTATGCCTTGGATCTGAAATACCCCAAAGCTCTCAAATACATTTTTGAGGTATTTCAAAAGATGCTTTTGGAGGTGGACACAGGAAACCTTTCAGCAAAGGTGCAAAGACTGAGAAACATGGTCATGTAGTTGCTTGGGGGCAGCTGTTCATGTGAGAATGTGACTCGTACCCAATTGAACCATGTGTTGAATCTGTTGCTCCATTTAGTGCTTTAATAAGGATTTTCTCAATTTTCTTTTCTTTCCTATTAGACATGATGCATCTGAATTTATGTTAACAGTCAGTTTAATAAAAATCATTTTAATGTACTTCTCCAGGAGAATATACTTAATGCATTTCTAAGTTTAATTTTAAGCTTTAGTTTATATTTTAAGTTATTAACCCCCTTAAAAAAAAGCAAATTCATTATCAATGAGAGAAGAGTTGATCAATGGTAGGTCATCTGAATGCGAAACTTAATGGAGGGGATGATTTGATTTAGCCTTATAGCACAGCTTTTGGTTGTAAAGTCAGTTAAAGAGGAACACCAGGATTTTTGAAACCAGGCTTTGGTTGGAACACATAACGGACAAGTTCCGTATCCGTAGCACATTACGTGTTCATCTTGTTTATATTGCTCTTGTCTTTCATTATAAAGAGTGTAATTGTAGTGTGTGAGTTTGTAATTGTGTAAGAAATGTGTTGATTGAACTGTTTTGGAGCCTCTTGATCGATCTCATCACATTAGAGGAAGAAGGCATTTTTTTCCCTACCATTGTTAGAGGAAGAAGGCATTTTTTTCCTACCATTGTTAAAAATATCACAGGAACAGTTTTTTGTGTTTCAGCTGACAATTTTGTTGCTCATTCATTGAGTGGCCTTGAGAGCTTTACTGGCCATCACATATGCAGATTTTATTTTGGGGACCATTCAGACTATCAGCAAAAGGAGAATTATGCTTTACATGTTCAGTCAGAAAGTCAGTTAAAGAGTAACACCGGGATTTTTGAAACCGGGATTTATTTTTCAAATGTCTTTTGGTTGGAACACATGTACACACAACACATAACGGACAAGTTCCGTAGCACATTATGTGTTCATCTTGTTTATATTGCTCTTTGTGCTTTGTTTTAAAGAGTGTAATTGTAGTGAATGAGTATGTAATTGTGGAAATAAAATGGAAAATGTTGGAATAAATCATTCATGTTTATTGAGATCTTGGTCATGATTAATATTTTTTAGGTTTAAGTTTTACATCTTCAATTAATATGCTCTTATATAATTTAGTATTTTAATTAAAAAAAACAAGTAAGCATAAGACATTTTTTAAATGAACACAACTTCTTATTTTTAAGTAAATAACAGGGAAGTATTTTGTTATATCCTCCAAATGATTTCACTTATATCTACTCAATTTCTTCAGTGCTTTCTGCTCATAATTTCTATACGGTTTATAGAGTATTTCAATTAAATTTACAAAAAATGTTTTTGTAATTTTAGTCAATCAATTCATGTATATACTATTGGAAAATATTAAGTAAATCTACTCATTATCCATGGTTTGTTTTACTTGATTTCTAAGCTTTGAAATCTACTCAATATTTTTGAGTGTAAAAATGTTACATCAATTAAATTAAGTAATATGCAGTATCTGTTTTTAGAGTGTAGATGCCATCCCTGGTGATTCCACCATTGGAAAGAGGGTTTCAGTTACTGTAAGACAATCTAAGAAATATGTTGAAGCAGACTAAGGCCTTAAGTGACCAATAGCTCTTTCAAATGCATTAAGGCATCTGAGTATCGTATAAAGACAGACTCGGGAAATGTTAAACTAACCATTAATGAATCTTCTTACCTTTGGTGGACAATATAGGTCATGATGGAGATTAGTAAACAGAGAAGCATGACTGCTGTGCAGGCATACACCACTGGATGCAGGTAGTCCCCTGGGTATGGTGGGAAGGACAGCACTCTCTTCAAATCCTGCAGGATTGAAAGTTGGCAATAAATAAATGAATAGATCTACAAGAATAATTAAAAGCAAAAAATAGCAGGATTATGTTTACTCTTCAGTTCTGCAAAAACTCATTACAAAACTATCTATAGATATGTGCATTGGACTTGGAGTATATTCCCCCAAATTCTGATTTCTACCTTTGAGCGATGGATTACTACCAGCCTTTGTACAATCCCAATTCCCAAAAATTTGGGACGCTATGTTTAATATGAATAAAACAGAACGTGATAATTTGCTTATCCTTTTTGACATGTATACATAAAACAGTAAAAATACATCATATGTACAAATACATCATATGTATTACTGATAATGTTTTTCAGAAGTGTTCCATGGCCCATGTAGTGATATCCTTTTTTCTTTAACCTTTATTTAACAAGGAGATTAAAAATCTCTTTTTCAAGGGTGATCTGGCCAAGACAGGCAGCAGTATAATAAACACATCGTTTCAGAAGAAACACTCAGGGACAAAGTTACTAAACTAAAATATAAATAAAATAATAATAAATTAAAACTGCGAGCAGTGATGACCGGGCCCCCTCGCACTCTCGTGCTGGACGCCGTCCTGGCCGGCCAGCCTTCGGAGTGTGCGGCACAATAATACCTGTCACCAGAAGTGTGGAAGTTGCCGTGACGTGCTTGATACGGATGCGAGGACGTCTTCAGGCCTGGGCTCTTACCAGGCAGGTGAAGTTTGGAGCAAATGGGACAGTGCAGAGCGAAATTACAACGACTTCCTGTTTTGTGGCGATGACGCCGAGAAACTACGAAGGCCATGGAGCCGATAGAACCAGCTTCCCGTGTTATCATTGTCTCTAGATCTCCCTGAGCTGCTTTGAGGTTGATTTGATATATTATTAATATTTACTTTGCCCAGCAGGTGGCGCTCTCACTTTATATGAATATTAGTGTGTGGGCTTCCTCAGGCCTTGGGTCTCATTAACCATAAAACATTTGGAGAAGATGAGACGGAGTATGGTGGAGTTAGGAACAACTTCCTGTTTTTTTGGCGAATATTTCAAAATGAAAGACTTCCTGTTGATTTTGGGGCGGGGCGTCAAGAGGCTTTTTTGTATCAAATTTTGTGCATCTAAGTGTAACACAGCCTGAGTTATGATCAATTACAAAACAAGCTTTCGGGTATATCATCTTATATGTCGGAGGACCCTATCATATTTCTTTTTGCACAAAAAGTTGTTATGAGTCCACTTTACTCTGCAATCCTGCTGAGTAATGTGGAGTTATGACATTTACGTCAATTTTGGCGAATATTGGCCTTTATTTTGTCATAGTTATTTGTAATCAAACACAACTTTTTTTGGTATATATTCCATGTTTTAGGACTGTCCCTATCATTTTCGTTTTGCAAAGTATGTTCCTGCTAGGAGTCATGAATTTTTGAACATCATGATGATTTTCGAGTCAGAAATTCACATATTTCAAAATGCAGCTAGCACATAACACAGCCTGAGTTATGATGAACTAAAGTTTCATGAGGTTCGTTTTTGATATTGTTTCCATCAACTTTGACTTTGACATTGGCTCCCTGGTACAATGCTAATTTTGAAATCCCTCCTTAATTTAATATCGGGCAAGCGTCTTGAGTATTTGAGAGGTGGTTAGACGTCCCTGGCGTGAAAACTCAAGGACGAGTTCGTCGAAATGTTGTGAAATGGCGATTTTAGGCACTTAATCCAAAATGGCGTACTTCCTGTTGGGTTTGGCCCAGGACATAAAATTGCATTTATGTGCGCCTCGGGCCGATACATATTGTCCTAAAATTTCAGGCTTTTTGCCCAATTTTTGATCATGCATTTCCTGAAAATCTGTTTGGGACCCCTGGGGGCCAATTTTATTTGGCCTGGCCCTGAAACCAACAATAAGTTGCAATTATTTGCAGGTCTGAAGTTTTTTCAACTTTTGCATGACGGGAAGGGGGTGATTTTTTTTTTTTTTTTTACGGATTCAATAGGGCTTCGCACCATTCGGTGCTCCGGCCCTAATTACATTCAATTTAAAACACCCATTTTTGTAAAAATTCAAAAAACACTGACATCTTAAGGAGTCTGCCTCAATTTCTTTCATTTTGGACTTCAAAGTAGGGTAGCATGGTTACGGCCAAAATGATTATCCCGATTATTTTGATCAATATTGAGATCACATTTTTTTCCCCCGATTATTCAGTAACTTTAGTAAGTAAAATATTTGTATTGGATTGTCACGGAAACATAACAGAGCTTTCATATCCATGTGACCGTCTATGCAATATTCCTGCTAATGTACAAATATTTGCATAAAAAAATGTGTCCTAATTATTAACCTGAAGTCTGTTTCCACAAAGAAAAATTTAATAAAAACATTGTACCAAATACACAAAATCAAATGAACAGATTACTGCTTTAACTTTTCCTTGTGCTACAATAACACATCTTTGCAGACAAATAAGGTGTTTAGTCACCTGACCTCATTGCATTTCCTAGAAGCAAAATAAAAAATATTCTTTAAACTGTTACTAGTTAAAGTTTATGTGAGTAATGTTCCAAACAGATGTTTTTTTTTAAACATTCTGCAGTTTTCCCAATGTTATGCCCGTCCCGACTTTTTTGAAATGTGTTGCTGGCATCAAATTCAGAATAAGCATTTATTTACCAAGCCTTAACCACTGCGAGTTCTACCAGCATCCAATGCAGAAGTGACAGAAAATGCAGTTCACCGAGTGGCCACTAAGGGCAGGTACCAAAACTGAGCTATTTCTTAATGACTGCCATGTTAAATAGGCTGTTTTCACAGCATTTTGAAACCTATTTAAGGCCCCTTTTCTAGTCTGTATGTTTAGGCCATATCTCCATGACAACACTGAGGGAGGTGAATTTTTTTGGACCAGGCAAGTTTTTATTCTGTTGGAGGTTAAAATGTATGAATAATTAGGGGTGTGGCCTCTTGAGTGACATCTAGCCGCCCGCTGGCCCTCACTTCGCCTCAGAACTATACATCATCTAGATGGGCGTATTTCCCTCTCCCCAACGTCACATCAATGCCATTTTTTGGTAAGAGGAAATGAGGCGGAGTGAAAATCTGACAAGATGGCGATGCACATAGGCCAGGACGATTGGATGCAGTCGGAATAACTGAGGTCAGCCCAGATGCTACATCCATTTTATATACCATGTATGATATTTACGAATAACAATGAAATAGATAGGGTAAAATACTGAACAAATTGCCTTTTTATTGTTTTTAACTTGATTGTATGTCAAAAAAAATCATCACATTCTATTGTTTACATTTTACAAAGAGTACCAACTTTTTCTGGAATTGGGGTTGTATGTTAATTGCAGTCAAGATGTGGTTAGCCACGGTTAGCACAACGACCGGAAGCAGAGAGAAGGAACCAGCCATGCTTTGTTAAATACACCTTCCAACACCCTGACAAATTAGAATGTTACTGCAACATTTTACATCAGCTACAGAATAAAATATTCAGCATAAATACTGTAGGCTTCAGGGGTGTTGCACCAAATTCTGGGCCCCTATACAGGAAGTCCTGATGGGCCCTCTGAGAGGTGGTCTTGCAATACAATTTAAAAACTATGGTTGCGTTCCGAATCGCATACTTTCTACTATATAGGATGTAGAAAAAAGATTTAGGAAGTCCCAATTCTTGTAGCCAGATTTAGGATGGTTAGAAGTACCCGGATGTTCTACTTCATCCGGCCAAGATTGTTAGTGTGCGATTCTGACCCACAATCCACGTGAAGTGACTTCACATCGACGAATCAGAATCAGAATCAGCTTTATTGGCCAGGTTTGCGTAAACAAACAAGGAATTTGACTTCGGCAACCATTTGCTCTCCAAGTACAACATTCACTAAAAACTAAAACATTAAAAATACTGTTAAGTAAACAATATTACAAATGAACAAAAACAAATACAGAACAACAATTCAAGAGATGGAAGAAATGGTGCAATCAGTCAGTTAGTGATTAAGAATTAAATAAAAATAAAAAAATATATATACGGTATATATACGCGGTAAGATTTTAAGAATTACAATATAAATATTAAAACTGCAAGCAGTGATGACCAGGCCCTCGCACCTCCGTGCTGCTCGCCGTCCTGGCGACCGCGTGAGAGAACGCGCCGCGGTCTCCTCCTCTTCGGGGCGCGCGGCGCAGCGACGGAAGCGCGGAAGTTGCCGCTATATTGTAGAGGACCATGAGGCTATATTGTAGAGCACCATGAGCTGTACATGTGTAATCAATTTCAAGTCAATCAGAGTCGGGTGATTTTTGTGGCGCCCCCTATGGGTTAATCGCGATAAGCTTCGAAGGGACATGCTACCACATGACTTCTGCACATACCCAGCAAGTTTGATGATGATAGGACCTATGGTTAAGGAGTTATGGCCAACGTGTTATTAAGCCCCGCCCCTGCGTAAAGTTTTTGGTCAATGGCGGCCATGTTTGTTGGCGCTCTCACTTTTTCTTAATATTATTGTGTGGGCTTACTCAGGCCTTGGGTCTCATTAAGCCTATCAAATGTTGAGAAGATCTGACTGAGTATAGTGGAGTTACAGCAACTTGGCGTCAACTTCGAAGACGCCAAGCTACAGCAAAGGCGTTTTGACAGATGGCGCTCTCACTTTGTATGAATATTAGTGTTTGGGCTTTCTCAGGCCTTGGGTGTCATTTACCATACCAAATTTGGAGAAGATGAGACAAAGTATGATGGAGTTAGGGCAACTTCCTGTTTTTTTGGCGAATATTGCTAAAAAGAACACTTCCTGTTGATTTTGGGGCAGGGCGTCAAGAGGCTTTTTTGTTTGTACTGGGATTGTACATTGCTGTATAAAATTGTGTGGTTCTAAGTATAACACAGCCTGAGCTATGATCAATCAAAGGGTTCATCAGGTTAATTTTTGATGTTTTGGCGAATGTGGCGCCCGTTCTGCAAGACGGTTATTCCGGATAAAACAAGCTTTCGGGTATATCATCTTCCATGTCGGAGGACGTAACCTATCATATTTTTTTTTGCACAAAAAGTTGTTATGAGTTCACTTTGCTCTGCAATCCTGCAGAGTAATGTGGCGTTCTGACTTTTGGCGCCATGTTGGCGAATATCGGCTCCCAGCTCGTCATAGTTATTCGTAATCAAACAAATTTTTTTTTGGTATATCTTCCATGTCTTATGAGTGTCCCTACACTGGTCGTTTTTATAAATATGTTCCTGCTAGGAGTTATTAAGTTTTGAACATTTTGATGATTTTCAAGTCAGAAATTCGCATATTTCAAATTAAAAGACTTCCTGTTGATTTTGGGGCGGGGCTTCAAGAGGCTTTTTTGTGGGGCCTGCAAAGATACATTTGGGTTATTAATTTGGTGCAGCTAGGTATAACACAGCCTGAGCTATGATGAATTAAAGTTTCATGAGGTGCGTAATTATGAGTTTACGCCAACTTTGACCCCAAAAAGATCCCTGGTACTCTGTGCTAGTTTGAAATCTTTTCGCAATCTAGCATCGGGCAAGGGTTTTGTGTATTTGAGAAGTGGTTTGACGTCCCTGGCGTAAAAACTCTAGGACTAGTTCGTCGAAATGCGAAAAGATGGTTTTGGCGGTTTTAGGCACTAAATCCAACATGGCCGACTTCCTGTTGATTTTGGCCAATGACATACAATTGCATTTATGTGCGCCTTGGGCCATTACATGTTGTCCGGAAATTTCAGGCTTCTAGCCCAATTTTTGAGCATGCATTTCCTTAAAAACAGTTTTTGGCCATAGGGGGCGCAATTTTAATGCACAAATCCTGAAACCACTGATACATTGCAATTTTTTGCAGGTCTGACCTGTCTGCAAAGTTTTTCCGTTTTTTTTCGATGGGAAGGGGGTGAAAAGTGCCAAAAATGACTAAGAATAATAATAATAATAATAATTAAAACTGCAAGCAGTGATGACCGGGCCCTCGCACCTCCGTGCTGCTCGCCGTCCTGGCCGTCCTCGGCGCTCCTGGCGACCGCACAAGAGAATGTGCCTCTTTGGAGCGCGCGGCACAGCAATACCTGTCGCCGGAAGCGCGGAAGTTGCCGCGACGTGCTTGATATGGATGCAAGGACGACCTCAGGCCTGGATTCTTACCAGGAATTTGAAGTTTGCAGCACATGGGACATTGCAGAGCGAAATTACAGCAAAGCGCGATGTGTGCTTGTGTATGGTCATAACCGTGCGAAAGGCCGTGATTTGCAGTAAATAAACGTCCACATTTGTCTCCAAGTGTCTCTGTAGGCTATTGAAAAGGAAATGAAGCAAGTACACTAATAATAACATTAACCAATTATAGGTTCGCATAATAGAAGGCATATTGGCCTATAATAATGACAAAACACCACCTATGGTTACAGTTGTGAAATGTTTTGAATGAAATGCAAACCTCAGTTAATCATTTGCTCCTGTTTCTCTGTCCTGAGATTCACACAGACTGAGTTGTCTTGTTTAAATGTTACAAATTGAGCTAATAAACTGAACTTCAAATTTTTTAAAAGTTGCTGCAGAAGTTATCTCAGCTAATTTTATAATCTAACATCTAATTTGATATTAAGGTGATTGTATGCAGAATGCTCATGCCAGAAACAGTGTTTTTGTACGGATTAATAAATAAATATTAGCAGGTTCTCAATGGTATTTCAATTTGGGGGGGGGGGCGCGAAAAAATGTCTGTCCCCTAGGGGGGGCATGACAGAAAATAATTGAGAACCACTGGGCTAAGAGAAGTCTTCAGTCCCTCTATTTGTAATGCAATACTGCCATCTAGTGGCAAGTTGAAAACAAAATTTAAAATAGCAGACATTCTGTGGATAGAGGTGAAAACTTGAAAATGATTTTTTTTGTATTTGTACAGACTCTATATCAACATATATAGTGTGCGGGCTTCCTCAGGCCTTGGGTCTCATTGACCATAAGAAATTTGGAGAAGATGAGACAGAGCATGGTGGAGTTAGGGCAACTTCCTGTTTTTTGGGCGAATATGTCTGTCCCCTAGGGGGGGCATGACAGAAAATAATTGAGAACCACTGGGCTAAGAGAAGTCTTCAGTCCCTCTATTTGTAATGCAATACTGCCATCTAGTGGCAAGTTGAAAACAAAATTTAAAATAGCAGACATTCTGTGGATAGAGGTGAAAACTTGAAAATGATTTTTTTTGTAATTGTACAGACTCTATATCAACATATATAGTGTGCGGGCTTCCTCAGGCCTTGGGTGTCATTGACCATAAGAAATTTGGAGAAGATGAGACAGAGCATGGTGGAGTTAGGGCAACTTCCTGTTTTTTGGGCGAATATTGCTGAAAAGAACACTTCCTGTTGATTTTGGGGCGGGGCGTCAAGAGGCTTTTTTGTTCGTACTGGGATTGTACATTGCTGTATGAAATTGTATGGTTCTAAGTACAACACAGCCTGAGTTATGATCATTCAAAGGGTTCATGACGTGCGTTTGTGATGGTTTTTTGCGAATTAGGCGCCAGTGCTGCAAGACGGTTATTCCGGAAAAATCGAGCTTTCGGGTATATCATCTTCCATGTCGGAGGACGTACCCTATTATGTTTTTTTTGCACAAAAAGTTGTTATGAGTTCACTTTGCTCTGCAATCCTGCAGAGTAATGTGGAGTTCTGACTTTAGGCGCCATGTTGGCGAATATCGGCTCCCCTGTCGTCATACTTATTCGTAATCAAACAAAAATTTTTTTGGTATATCTTCCATGTCTTATGAGTGTCCCTATTCAGGTCGTTTTGCTAAATATGTTCCTGCTAGGAGTTATGAATTTTTGAACTTTTTGAGGATTTTCGAGTCAGAAATTCGCATTTTTCAAATTAAAAGACTTCCTGTTGATTTTGGGGCGGGGCTTCAAGAGGCTTTTTTGTGGGGCCTGCAAAGATACATTTGGGTTATTAATTTGGTGCAGCTAGGTATAACACAGCCTGAGCTATGATGAATTAAAGTTTCATGAGGTTCGTTAATTATGATGTTTACCTCAACTTTGACCCCCAATAGATCACTGGGACTCCGGTGATTTTGAAATCTTTCCGCAATTTAGCATCGGGCAAGGGTCTTCTGTTTTTGAGAAGTGGTTTGACGTCCCTGGCGTAAAAACTCTAGGACGAGTTCGTCGAAATGCGAAAAGATGGTTTTGGCGGTTTTAGGCACTAATTCCAACATGGCCGACTTCCTGTTCATTTTGGCCAATGACATACAATTGCATTTATGTGCGCCTTGGGCCATTACATGTTGTCCGGAAATTTCAGGCTTCTAGCCCAATTTTTGAGCATGCATTTCCTTAAAAACAGTTTTTGGCCATAGGGGGCGCAATTTTAATGCACAAATCCCAAAACCACTGATAAGTTGCAATTTTTTGCAGGTCTGACCTGTCTGCAAAGTTTTTCCGTTTTTTTTCGATGGGAAGGGGGTGAAAAGTGCCAAAAATGACTAAGAATAATAATAATAATAATAATTAAAACTGCAAGCAGTGATGACCGGGCCCTCGCACCTCCGTGCTGCTCGCCGTCCTGGCGACCGCGTGAGAGAAAGCGCCGCGGCCTCCTCCTCTTCGGGGCGCGCGGCACAGCGACAGCTGTCGCCGGAAGCGCGGAAGTTGCCGCTATATTGTAGAGGACCATGAGGCTATATTCTAGAGCACCATGAGCTGTACATGTGTAATCAATTTCAAGTCAATCAGAGTCGGGTGATTTTTGTGGCGCCCCCTATGGGTTAATCGCGATAAGCCTCGAGGGACATGCTGCCGCATGACTTCTGCACACACCCAGCAAGTTCGATGACGATAGGACCTACGGTTAAGGAGTTATGGCCAATTTGTGGATAGCCCCGCCCCTGTGGCGCCCCCTATGGGTTAATCGCGATAAGCATCGAGGGACATGCTACCGCATGACTTCTGCACACACCCAGCAAGTTTGATGATGATAGGACCTACGGTTAAGGAGTTATGGCCAACGTGTTATTAAGCCCCGCCCCTGTGGCGCCCCCTATGGGTAAGTCTCGACAAGCTTAGAGGGCCACGCTACTACATGTCTTCTGCACGTATCCTGCAAGTTTCATGATGATAGGACCTATGGTCACTGAGTTATGGCCAACGTGTTATCAAGCCCCGCCCCTGCGTAAACATTTTAGTCACTGGCGGCCATGTCTTTGAAGCTATCCTACTAATATTTTTCGGAGACGTGCGTCATAGTCCCCCGGGGCTTCGTGAGACATTTGGTGTTGATAGAGTAAAACTTGAAAAAGTTGTGGATAAAACCCTGTTTTTCAATTTATGCCAATTAGCCGCAAGTATTTCCAGGTTGACTCTCGTGGTCCAAGAGGCTTTTTCGTAGAGCACCTTAAAATACACCTGTGTGAGAAATTTCAAGTCAATCGGACTTACGGTGTGCGGGCGCGGCCTCTCAAACTTCCTTCAGTCGGGGCTTAACAGCGCCCCCTAACGGAAATTAGAAAAAAATTCCTTGAGGCTAAATTGTAGAGCACCATGAGCTGTACATGTGCAATCAATTTCAAGTCAATCGGAGTCGGGTGACTTTTGTGGCGCCCCCTATGGGTTAATCGCGATAAGCTTGGAGGGACATGCAACCACATGACTTCTGCACATACCCAGCAAGTTTGATGATGATAGGACCTATGGTTAAGGAGTTATGGCCAATTTGTGGATAGGCCCCGCCCCTGTGGCGCCCCCTATGGGTTAATCGCGATAAGCTTCGAAGGGACATGCTTCCACATGACTACTGCACATACCCAGCAAGTTTGATGATGATAGGACCTATGGTTAAGGAGTTATGGCCAACGTGTTATTAAGCCCCGCCCCTGTGGCGCCCCTATGGGATTCATCGCGATAAGCTTCTAAGGGACATGTTACCACATGACTTCTGCACATACCCAGCAAGTTTGATGATGATAGGACCTATGGTTAAGGAGTTATGGCCAACGTGTTATTAAGCCCCGCCCCTATTCACATATTTCACATTTAAAGACTTCCTGTTGATTTTGGGGCGGGGCTTCAAGAGGCTTTTTTGTGGGGCCTGCAAAGATACATTTGGGGTTGTAATTTGGTGCAGCTAGGTATAACACAGCCTGAGCTATGATGAATTAAAGTTTCATGAGGAGCGTGTTTACGCGACACTTTGACCCCAAAAAGATCCCTGGTTCTCTGCTAAGTTTGAAATCTTTTCGCAATTTAGCATCGGGCAAGGGTCTTTTGTATTTGAGAAGTGGTTTCACGTCCCTGGCGTAAAAACTCTAGGACAAGTTCGTCGAAATGCGAAAAGATGGTTTGTGCGGTTTTAGGCACTATTTCCAACATGGCCGACTTCCTGTTGATTTTGGCCAATGACATACAATTGCATTTATGTGCGCCTTGGGCCATTACATGTTGTCCGGAAATTTCAGGCTTCTAGCCCAATTTTTGAGCATGCATTTCCCGTAAAACAGTTTTTGGCCATAGGGGGCGCAATTTTTGAGATCAAATCCTGAACCACTGATACATTAAATTTTTTTGCAGGTCATAAGGGTACGCCACATATTTTCAACTTTTGCATGACGGTAAGGCCGTTATACAGTCAAATTTAAGAAAGTTGTGGGTAACACGCTGTTTTTCAGTTTATGCTAATTAGCCGGAAATATTCCCAGAACGACTTTTATGGTCCAAGAGGCTTTTTTGTAGAGCACCCTAACATACACCTGTGTGAGAAATTTCAAGTCAATTGGAGTTACGGTGAGCGGGGCGTGGCCTCTCAAAGTTTTTTCAGTCGGGACTTCATAACAGCGCCCCCTAGCGGAAATTAGAAAAAACTGTATAATAGCACACCCTTCGGGGTGGGGACGCCCGTTGTGTGAAATTTTTGCATTTCTACGTGCAACGGTGTGGGAGGAGAAGCGGCTCAAATTTTGAGGCAGAATAAGAAGAAGAAGAAGTCAGAAGAAGGCAGAAATAAGTATGGTGGAGAAGAAGGAATTAAGTATGGTGCATAGTAATAATTACGGGTCCCCTGTTGACACTGGGGACCCGACTGGGGACCCGTAACTAGAAAATCCCGCGGAGATTTTGAAAGTACGGGTAGCCCGTGCAAATCGGCGGCAAGAAATCACGGCCAATCCCCGGTCCGAGAGGCTTTGCCGGCGGCGCACGGCCGCCCGTCTGCAATCACGGCGGGGGGGGGAGGGCGTGGCCGCGGCAAACATTGCTTCTGCGTGACCTCCGGTGTGCGGGGTCGTGAAGCCTCTAGGGACAAGCCCACATGTCTTTTGCACGTATCCTGCAAGTTTCTGACGATAGGACCTACGGTCAATGAGTTACGGCAATTTGTAATTAAGCCCCGCCCCTAGCGGAAACTTTTAGTCAACGGCGGCCATGTTTTTCAAGCTGTCCTACTAATATTTTTCCGAGAGGCTCACATCCCCCGGGGCTTCGTGAGAGCATTTGGTGTCCATGGAGACTGTAAAAGTTGTGGATAAAACCCTGTTTTTCAGTTTATGCTAATTAGCCGAAAGTATTTCCAGGTTGACTCTTATGGTCCGAGAGGCTTTTTTGTAGAGCACCCTAAAATACACCAGTGTGAGAAATTTCAAATCAATCGGACTTACGGTGTGCGGGGCGTGGCCTCTGAAACTTTCTTCAGTCAGGGATTAATAACAGCGCCCCCTAGCGGAAATGAGAAAAACTGTATAATAGCACACCCCGCGGGGTGGGGACGCACGTTGTGTGAAATTTTTGCATTTCTACGTGCAACGGTGTGGGAGGAGAAGCGGCTAGAAATTTGAGGCAGAAATAAGAAGAAGAAGGAAAAGTATGGTGCATAGTAATAATTACGGGTCCCCTGTTGACACTGGGGACCCGTACTTAACTAGAAAAAACTTAGCTCAAAACTTAACTAGATGATAGGTTGGAAATCCACAGAGTGAATGTGACTTCTCTGTATTTCAGGTCATGTACGTTAGGGAAGAAAGAAGGGGGGGCGAGGGGCGTGGCCTGTCAAACATTGCATTTTTGAATGATGGTTTTCGCATTTGTGGGGGCCCCTATGGGTTAATCTCGACAAGCTTAGAGGGCCATGCTCCCACATGTCTTCTGCACATATCCTGCAAGTTTCATGATGATAGGACCTATGATCAATTAGTTATGGCCAATTTGTTATTAAGCCCTGCCCCTGCATAAACGTTTTAGTCAATGGCGGCCATGTTTTCCAAGTTATCCTACTAATATTTTTCGGAGACGTGCGTCATAGTCCCCCGGGGCATCGTGAGACATTTGGTGTTAATAAAGTAAAACTTGACTAAGTTGTGGATAAAACCCTGTTTTTCAGTTTATGCTAATTAGCAAAAACATTTCCAGGTTGACTTTAATGATCCAAGATTTTTTGTAGAGCACCCTAAAATACACCTGTGGCAGACATTTCAAGTCAATCGGACTTACGGTGTGCGGGGCGTGGCCTCTCAAGCTTTCTTCAGTCGGGGCTTAATAACAGCATTTGTGGCGCCCCCTATGGGTTAATCTCGATAAGCTTTGAGGGACATGCTACCACATGACTTCTGCACATACCCAGGCCAACTTGTTAATAAGCCCCGCCCCTGCGTAAACGTTTTGGGCAATGGCGGCGAAAAAAATAATCATGGCTGACCCCTATGGTCCGAGAGGCTATACAGGTAAAGGGGAGGAGCCTAACGCGGCAAAGGGGAGGAGCTTAATATGATCAAGGGGAGGAGCCTAACGCTGTAAAGGGGATGGGCCTAATTTGGTAAAGGGGATGGGCCTAATTTGGTAAAGGGGAGGAGTCTAATATGGTAAAGGGGAGGAGCCTAATTTGGTAAAGGGGAGGAGCTTAACGTGGTAAAGGGGAGGAGCCTAATGTTGTGAAGGGGGAGCTTAATTTGGTAAAGGGGAGGGGCTTAATTTGGTAAAGGGGAGGAGCCTAATACGGCAAAGGGGAGGAGCCAAATTTGGTAAAGGGGAGGAGCCTAATGCGATAAAGGGGAGGAGCCTAATTCGGTAAAGGGGAGGAGCTTAACGTGGTAAAGGGGAGGAGCCTAATTTGGTAAAGGGGAGGAGCTTAATGTGGTAAGGGGAGGAGTCTAATGTGGTAAAGGGGAGGGGCCTAATGTGGTAAAGGGGAGGAGCTTAATGCGGTAAAGGGGAGGAGCCTAATGCGGTAAAGGGGAGGAGCCTAATGCAGTAAAGAGGAGGAGCCTAATGCGGTAAAGGGGAGGGGCCTAATGCGGTAAAGGGGGGGAGCTTAATGCGGTAAAGGGGAGGAGCTTAATTTGGCAAGGGGGAGGAGCCTAATGCGGTAAAGGGGAGGAGTCTAATGCTGCGAAGGGGAGGAGCCTAATGTGGTAAAGGGGAGGAGCTTAATGTGGTAAAGGGGAGGAGCCTAATTTGGTAAAGGGGAGGAGCCTAATGCGATAAAGGGGAGGAGCCTAATTTTGTAAAGGGAAGGGGCCTAATGTGGTAAAGGGGAGGAGCCTAATGTGGTAAAGGGACATGCTACCACAGTTTGATGATGATAGGACCTATGGTTAAGGAGTTATGGCCAATTTGTGGATAGGCCCTGCCCCTGTGGTGCCCCCTATGGGTTAATCACGATAAACTTCGAGGGACATGCTACCACATGACTTCTGCACACACCCAGCAAGTTTGATGATGATAGGACCTATGGTTAAGGAATTAAGGCCAACGTGTTATTAAGCCCCGCCCCTGCGTAAACTATTTGGTCAATGGCGGCCATGTTGTTCAAGTTGTCCTACTAATCTTTTACGGGTATGTTTATTGTAGTCCCCCGGGGCTTCACGAGAAATTTGGTGTTGATACAGTCAAATTTCAGAAAGTTGTGGATAACACGCTGTTTTTCAGTTTATGCTAATTAGCGGGAAATATTCCCAGAAGAATTTTTATGGTCCCAGAGGCTTTTTTGTAGAGCACCCTAACATACACCTGTGTGAGAAATTTCAAGTCAATCGGAGTTACGGTGTGCGGGGCGTGGCCTCTCAAAGTTCTTTCAGTCGGGACTTCATAACAGCGCCCCCTAGCGGAAATTCAAAAAACTGTATAATAGCACACCCCGTGGGGTGGGGACGCACCTTGTGTGAAATTTTTTGCATGTCTGCGTGTAACGGTGTGGGAGGAGAAGCAGCTAGAAATTTGAGGCAGAATAAAAAGAAGTCAGAAGAAGAAGACTAGAAAATCCCGCGGAGATTTTGAAAGTACGGGCCGCCCGTGCAAATCGGCGAAGAGAAGAAACCACGGCCGACCCCCGCGGTCCGAGAGGCTTTGTCGTAGAGCGACGCGAGCCGCGCACGTCTGAGAAACGACGAGTCGATCGGAGTCAGGGGGAAAGGGGCTTGGCCCAGCAAACATTGCATCGGCGAATGACGTTTTTCGCATTTGCGGCGCCCCCTACGGGTTGACCTCGACAAGCTTAGATGGACACGCCACCACATGTCTTTTGCACGTATCCTGCAAGTTTCGTGACGATAGGACCTACGGTCAATGAGTTACGGCCGACGTTTTATTAAGCCCCGCCCCTGCGTAAACGTTTTAGTCAACGGCGGCCATGTTTTCCAAGTTATCCTACTAATATTTTTCGGAGACGTGCGTCATAGTCCCCCGGGGCTTCGTGAGACATTTGGTGTTGATAGAGTAACACTTGAAAAAGTTGTGGATAAAACCCTGTTTTTCAGTTTATGCTAATTAGCCGAAAGTATTTCCAGGTTGACTCTTATGGTCCAAGAGGCTTTTTTGTAGAGCACCCTAAAATACACCAGTGTGAGAAATTTCAAGTCAATCGGACTTACGGTGTGCGGGGCGCGGCCTCTCAAACTTTCTTCAGTCGGGGATTAATAACAGCGCCCCCTAGCGGAAATTAGAAAAAAATTCCTTGAGGCTAAATTATAGAGCAACATGAGCTGTACATGTGCAATTAATTTCAAGTCAATCGGAGTCGGGTGACTTTTGTGGCACCCCCTATGGGTTGATCGCGATAAGCTTCAATGGACATGCAACCACATGACTTCTGCACATACCCAGAAAGTTTCATGATGATAGGACCTACGGTTAAGGAGTTAGGGCCAACGTGTTATTAAGCCCCGCCCATTTGTGGCGCCCCCTATGGGTTGATCTCGATAAGCTTCGATGGACATGCTACCACATGACTTCTGCACATACCCAGCAAGTTTGATGATGATAGGACCTACGGTTAGGGAGTTATGGCCAATTTGTGGATAGGCCCCGCCCCTGTGGCGCCCCCTATGGGTTAATCGTTCGATATGATAGGACCTGGGGGGTTTGCCTGTGATAGGCGTTCGATGGACATGCTACCACATGACTTCTGCACATACCCAGCAAGTTTCATGATGATAGGACCTACGGTTAAGGAGTTAGGGCCAACGTGTTATTAAGCCCCGCCCATTTGTGGCGCCCCCTATGGGTGATCTCGATAAGCTTCGATGGTTCTGCACATACCCAGCAAGTTTATATGATAGGACCTCCCTTTCCCCCCCCGTGGGGCCCCCGGGTCGAGCTTCAACAGACATTTTACCACATGACTTCTGCACATACCCAGCAAGTTTGATGATGATAGGACCTATGGTTAAGGAGTTATGGCCAACGTGTTATTATGCCCCGCCCCTGCGTAAACGTTTTGGTCAATGGCGGCCATGTTTTTCAAGTTGTCCTACTAATCTTTTACGGGTATGTTTATTGTAGTCCCCCAGGGCTTCACGAGAAATTTGGTGTTGATACAGTCAAATTTCCGAAAGTTGTGGATAACACGCTGTTTTTCACTTTATGCTAATTAGCGGGAAATATTCCCAGAATAATTTTTATGGTCCCAGAGGCTTTTTTGTAGAGCACCCTAACATACACCTCTGTGAGAAATTTCAAGTCAATCGGAGTTACGGTGTGCGGGGCGTGGCCTCTCAAAGTTCTTTCAGTCGGGACTTCATAACAGCGCCCCCTAGCGGAAATTCAAAAAACTGTATAATAGCACACGATTCGGGGTGGGTACGCCCGTTGTGTGAAATTTTTGCGTTTCTACGTGCAACGGTGTGGGAGGAGAAGCAGCTCAAACTTTTGAGGCAGAATAAGAAGAAGAAGAAGTCAGAAGAATAAGTATGGTGGAGAGTAATAATTACGGGTCCCCAGTTGACACTGGGGACCCGTACTTAAATAAGTATGGTGGAGAGTAATAATTACGGGTGGAGAGTAATAATTACGGGGTCCCCTGTTGACACTGGGGACCTGAAGAATAAGTATGGTGGAGAGTAATAATTACAGGTCCCCAGTTGACACTGGGGACCCGTACTTAATAAAGTATGGTGGAGAGTAATAATTACGGGGTCCCCTGTTGACACTGGGGACCCGTACTTAATAAGTATGGTGCACAGTAATAATTACGGGTCCCCTGTTGACACTGGGGACCCGTACTTAAAGAATAAAAATCCTAGCGGTTTCAATAGGGCTTCGCACCGGTCGGTGCTCGGGCCCTAATAAAACTATAAGCAAGGCAGATCAGTGCAGAGGTAGTGTTAACAATATTTGAATTGTAAGTTTGAAAATATACATGAGGTACATCACAATTGTTAATGGACCTAATGGACCTTATTCAGCGACAGGATGTGTGAGTTCTGAGAGTTCAACAGAGTGACTGCTTGGGGAAAGCAGCTGTCTTTGTGTCGGCTGGTTTTGGCAGGAAGTGCCCTGTATCGCCTACCAGAGGGGAGGAGGTTGAATAGAGTATATCCAGGATGTGAGGGGTCTGCAGATATTTCTACTGCCCTTTTCCTGACCCTGGACTGGTACAGGTCCTGGATGGAGGGGAGGTCAGCTCCAATGATCCTCTCTGCAGTCCTTATTGTCCGTTGCAGTCTGGCCCTGTCCCGTTTGGTGGCTGACCCAAACCAGACAGCGATGGAGGTGCAGATGACAGACTGAATGATGGCGGAGTAGAAGGTGGTCAGCAGCTCTTTTGGCAGATTAAACTTCCTTAATTGTCGCAGAAAGTATAACCTCTGCTGGGCCTTTTTCCGGACAGAGTCAATGTGGGGACACCATTTTAGGTCCTGTGAAATGGTTGTTCCCAGGAACCTGAAGGACTCCACTGTGTCGTTCTGGATGGTGAGGGGGAGGAGTGGGGGGGGGCTTCTCCTAAAATCCACTGACATCTCTAGAGTCTTCTTGTTGTTTAACTCCAGGTGGTTCTGACTGCACCACTCGACCAGCTGGTCCACCTCTTGTCTGTAGGCAGACTCATCACCATCCTGGATCAAACCAATGACGGTGGTGTCATCTGCGAACTTGATGACTTTTACGGACGGGTTTTTTGAGGTGCAGTCATTGGTGTAGAGCAGGGGTGGCCAACCAGTCAGAGACTAATTCTGTGTCTTGATTCAGGGGTTGCAGCCTACGTAGGCTGCATTTGAAGACCGATTGCGTCATAGCGGCGCGCAAAGGCTGTCCCATTTGCAAGGCTCCTTGCAAGGCTCCTCATATGCGTACATATCCCAAAATTCATTGTGTTTTTTTCAGAGATTGCATAAAATAAAATAAAAAATAACAAAATAGCAGCGTGTTGCTCCATCTTCTTAACTTTTATCTTCCTTTCTTTTGTATTGTACTTTTTTTTCTTTTCGTCTGGTAGGCAACTTCTTTTTCTTTTTTCCTCCATTGACAGGGCTGTCTCCGTTGGCAGCAATCAGGGTTGCTAGGCAGCACAGGAGCGGCAAGTCGTCACGCAAGGTAACGGCTTGTTACGTATACCGGAAATGCTCGTAAACGGAGACCTGCAGAGACTGTCTCATTTAACAAGGCTCGTTGGCCTTGGAATCGGCCTTAAAATCGGCCTTCATAGGCTATAGCCTTCATAGACTGCGAGACTGCGTCCTACCAAGTGCGTGGTCTCTGTAATGGGGCATAGCTTAAGAGCCACATTTTTTACTGTGTTACTGCAAAGAGCCACATCGTACACACGGGTACACATGAACATCCCCCCATCCCTTCCTCATACACGCACACACACACACACACACACACACACACACACACACACACACACACACACACACACACACACACACACAGACCTCTGCTCAGTCAGATTTACTGTAAATGTCACAACCAAAATGATAATGCAGTAACAGCCTTAACTATGTTTCACCCGTTTCAGTTGAAGTTTGTATTATTATTATTTTTTAAATAAATAATGCTTGTGCATGCTACCAGGCCCAGGGGCACAAGGGCTCAAGGGGGCCCTAAGCTAAGGTACTGATAACTTTACATGTCTTATAGTCAAAGAGCTCAGTCACTCATGTCGATAAAATGTTCCAAAAAGGAATAGCCTAAATATAAGGAAATAAATCATCATGGGCCCCTCAACTAGTAGGGGAGAAATACAAAAGCAATTATAAAGCAACAGCATTATTAGCTCTTTCTTTCATACAGGAATAAACTTTCTATGTGTAAATTCTATACTGTTCATAAAAAGTAGCTATCCACCCTTTATCTGTTGAAATGGGTCTCTCCATCATATAACATGGGTCTGCAGACCAATCTATTGTTTTTGCAGTTGCAGAGTAAAGGATGCTGCCTGCTTAATACAAATCAGAAAAATAATGTTCCTTCTGCAGCTCAAGATTTGATTTAGCCTCTAAATTTTCCTCTCTAAGTGCATCAGATTGATGCATTTTACTTTAAAACGGTACACATTTTCTTCCAGTGTGCAATGCCCCCTGACCCCCCAACAAGGACCAGGGTCCCTCCCACAGTGTCCCAAAATCATCTGGAAAACACTGACTTTCTTAATATGGTTTTTGCCAATAATTGTATGTATCTGTGCGGAAATGTCAGTGTAACTGACTGGATAGGTAGGAGTGGGGGGCCCTTTGAGAGTCTTGGTCCAGGGGCCTATTATCTCATAATCCGTCGAAGAACCAACTGGATTCCACAATCTTTTTAATTTTCGCATTATTTGTTAAAAAAAAAAAAAGAAGAAAAAAAAAAACGGGGGGCCCCACACTAGGACTTGAAACGGGCCCCCAGATCGTTAAGGCCGCCCCTGTGATAATGACAGAACTGGACTCCTACAGTACTATGACGACAGGCCAGTCATTTTCAACAATGAACATTGTGTGCACTGCCTCACACACAAACTCTCAGTTCAACCAAGTCCACAAACAAAAATATAACAATTTACAATAGCGTTTTTCTCTTACTATGCATGTTGCTTAGTGGGACTTACTTTTAGCATGGAGTGAGCTGAAGTGGCGCTGAAGATTTTATGCCTTGAAATGCGCTAATGACGCCTGGCATATAGGCAGAATGGCTTGGTATAATGTTCAACAAAAAATATAAACTCTCCCACTCTGTTTCGGAGCGAACTTGACATAAATTGTTTACTCACAGAAAACCTCCCTCCAAGCTGAGCGGGCAGTTTTAGGTTGCGTCCACACCAAACGTTTGCGAACGTTATGTTGCGTCCTCAATTAAACATTTGCGAACAGGCATAGACATACACATTAACAAAATAAAAAATTAAATAATAAACAACATGTAAAACGAACGTAAGAGCCGAATGAAACGTTTGCGAACATGCAGACACATAGGCCCACACAAAAAAAAAAGTACATAAAAATAAAAATTATAATCACAAAATTTGATATGAACTGAAGAGCCGCACGAAGCAAGGCAAAGAGCCGCAGGTTGGCCACCCCTGGTGTAGAGGGAGAATCTTTTCTTTTCTCTCCTTTCCCTATCTATTTTTTTTACTCAGTAACGCAGGTGATATAAAATGTAGCGAAGTACAATACTTCAAAATAAACATACTCAAAGTAAAAGTAAAAGTATAGGTTTTAAAAATCACTTAAAAAATTACAAGTACACGAAAAAACTACTCAATTACAGGAACGCGAGTAAATGTAATTCGCTACTTTACACCCCTGGTAGTCCCATATTGACAGCATCATCCTCTGACCTGTTAGCCCTACAGGCAAACTGCAGGGGGTCCAGCAGGGGTCCTGTTATGTCTTTCAGGTGGCTCAACACCAGTCTTTCGAAGGCTTTCATGACCACAGACGTCAGGGCGACCGGCCTGTAATCATTTAGTCCTGTGATGGAGGGTTTTTTGGGGACTGGGATGATGGTGGAGCGTTTGAAGCAGGAGGGCACTACACACAGCTCCAGAGGGCTGTTAAAGATCTGCGTGAAGATTGGCGCCAAATGTTCAGCACAGACTCGCAGACAAGAGGGGGACACACCATCGGGTCCTGGAGCCTTCTTGATTTTCAGCTTCTGAAACAGCCGGCACACATCCTTCTCATGGATAGTTAGCGCAGGTGGGGGGAGGGGGTTGGGTGTTGAGAGAAAATCTTTTGCGCGTGAGGGGTGTGATGGTGGGTGCTTTTCAAACCTGCAGTGAAAGTCAGCCTGGTCGTCAGCCAATCTGAGACTTTCTGCAGGGGGGGGGGGGTGGTTTGTAGTTTGTGATCTGTTGCAGGCCTTTCTAAACTGATGCAGGGTCGTTGGCTGAGAGGCTATCATTTAATTTCTTACTGTAGCTTCTTTTGGCTACCTTGATCTCCTTTGTCAGATTGTTCCTGGCCTGCTTATATAGGTCCCGGTCCCCACTACTGTAGGCCTCCTCTTTGGCTCGACGCAGCCTCCTAAGATTAGTTCCAGTAAACCAAGGTTTGCTGTTGTTGTATGTGCAGAAGGTCTTGGTTTGCACACAGATGTCCTCGCAAAAACTGATGTAAGATGTTACAGTGTCAGTGAGCTCGTTGAGGTCTATAGTTGCAGCTTCAAAAAACGCTCCAGTTGGTGCAGTCAAAACAAGCCTGCAACTCCAGCTTTGATTCCCTTGTCCATTTCTTTACAGTCTTTGCCACAGGTTTAGATGTTTTTAGTTTTTGTCTGTAGGTTGGAATGAGATGAAGCGGACAGTGGTCGGAGAGACCTAGAGCTGCCCGGGAAACGGCACGGTAGGCATCCTTTAAAACAGTGTAACAGTGGTCAAGTGTATTTTTGTCTCTGGTGGGAATCTTGATATGCTGTCTGTATTTAGGGAGTTCCTGGTTGAGTTTGGCGCTGTTAAAATCCCCAACAATGATAGCAAGAGAGTCCGGGTGTTTTTTCTCTGTGTCTGTTATCTGGTCGGCCAGCTGTTGCAGCGCGTTTGCTACGCAGGCTGACGGTGGTATGTAAACACCGACCATAACAAACGAGGAGAACTCCCGCGGAGAATAAAAGGGCTTGCAGTTTAAGAAGAGGGTCTCACGTGAGGGCTGCACATATTTTTCAGCACTGTAACATCTGTACACCAACCTTCGTTTAAGTAGAAGCAGATTCCTCAGCCTTTCGTTTTCCCCGAAAGCTCTGTGTTGCGGTCCGCTCAGATGAGTTGGAAACCGGGCAGCTGAAGTGTGCTTTCCGGTATGCGTTCACTGAGCCATGTTTCAGTGAAACACAGGGCGGCGGATCTGTAAAAGTCCGAGTTGTTTTGGTTGAGAAGCAGCAGCTCGTCCATCTTGTTTGCCAGGGACCAGACGTTTGCCAGGTGAATGGCTGGAAGCGAAGTGCGTAATCCCCGTTTCCTTAATCTCACCAGCGCTCCTGCTCGTCTCCCACGTCTGCGTCTCCGGCAGATTCCACGGAGAACCGCTGCGCCTCCAACAAGGATTTCCATAAAACTTGCTGAGTTTGTGAATACCGGAGAAAGGGTACCTGAAGAGGTTTGCCTGATTTTTAGAAGTTCCTCTCTGGTAAATATTGTTGGTGAAAAACCGCAAAAAACGTAACAAACGCACAAAAACAAACAAAGCACAAGAGAGCGAAGTACCGAGGCTGCCATCCGCGGCGCCATTTGAGTGGAGCCTCCATATGAAAACAAACGGGGATGCGATGGATATAAAAGCAAGAGGCAAGATCAAGGCGCAATGTTATGATGAAATAAGAGAGTAAAAGTATGTCCCAATAGTATGCCTACTGCATCCTAACTAGATTATTTTTATAGTTGGATGTAGTATGTAGATTAGAATAGAAAAAAGAAAGGGTATGCGATTCGGAACGCAACTCTTGTTTGTCTATAGTCCAAAACGTATGAGTGACTGGTCCCTCTCTGAGCCAGATAACAACACAATGTTTCTATTGATGAATGACCAAATCATTACGCGTACTTGGACACAACCCCTGGTCTAATATAACCATGCACACACACACACAGTGTTTCTCACAGGAATTTGGGAGACTGTGTCGTGGACCCTTGACCTCCTAGGGGGGTCCGGGGGAGTGCTCCCCCACAAGATTTTTTTTTCAATGTTAAAGTAAAATTCATCAATCTGGTAGCCTGGAAATCCAGACCCTGATATCTTGAACGATAGAGAGTCTGGCCACGATCAATAGTAATTCCCAACTCAAGGGGCGGCTCCTACTCGTGCATTTTAAATGCCACTGCACGCAATTGGATAGCACTACAACCAATCAGAGCAATGAGAAAGGTGACATATTAAGCCCCATTCGTTTAGCGAACAGCGGGATTAACTGTTAAATTAAACTTTTGCTGTGGTCGGTCGGCAAAACTGAACATTCCTCTTACTTGTTAATGAAAGATTTGAGTGCCGTCTTCCAAATCGTTAAGTGTCATCTCAGCAGCCATCTTTGATGTTTACTATCACGGGCTTCGACGGCACATGCCACATGGGGCGACCGTGGCTCAGGTGGTTAAGCGGGTTGGCCAATGATCCAAGGGTTGGCGGTTCGATCCCCGCCCGGCCACCTGTGTCATGGTTGTTGTGTCCTTGGGCAAGACACTTCACCCACCTTGCCTCGTGTGAATGTGTATGACTGCTGTATGTTTGAGGTGGTGGTCGGAGGGGCCGTAGGCGCTGAATGGCAGCCACGCTTCCGTCAGTCTGCCCCAGGGCAGCTGTGGCTACTATGGTAGTTTACCACCACCGGTATGACTGTGTGTGAATGAATGGAACCTGGAACCCTGTAAAGCGTCTTTGAGTGCCTTGAAAAGCGCTATATAAATCCAATCCATTATTATTATTATTATTATTAAAGCAACAGGCCACCGCCGGAGTTTACCGACTCTACACGAATACGAACGAGAGGTAAAACAGAAGAGAGGAGAGGAGAAGAGAAGAGAGGAAGATTTAACTCGGCTAAAACAAAATACCCCCCCCCCCCACACACACACACACACACACACACACACACACACACACACACACACACAGGCTAAAGATAATAAAGAACTCATAAAAGACCAAGATCATAATAGTTATTTTCGTAGCACATAATTTACACCATAAGAAAAGAAAATACCAACTTCACATTTAATGAAGTTACTGGGGGCAGTTCATTTCAACATCAACACAAGTGTAGCCTCTTTTTATTCCACATGTGAATTGGGATATATGGGATTGATTCTCACTCTGTTGGCGACAACCTGATTAAAATCAATATGAAAAGAACGCATGGATCAAACGAGCGCTTGTTGTAGTCAATTTTCGGAGAATAGGCTATAGTGTAGTTTCACGCTAGTGACTCACGTCAGCAATACTCGCCGTCGCGCAATGACGTCGGTTAGGAAAAATGGAGTCGAATTCATTTGAAACAGCGCTGTCCTTTCCTATGTTCAATAGGAAGCACCTTTCATCTCTCCTTAACCCCGATGACGTTTAGGGGTTAAGGTATAGGAAAGGAGGCTTATAGGTTAGGAGATTGGACTTTTCGGATAGGCCCCTGGTTTGTGCGCGTCGCCATTTTGTGAGGGGGAGGGAGATAGCTGACTTATACCTCCGAGGCAAAGTGAGGGACAACGGGCGGAGAGCTGTCACTCAAGTGATCGCGCCAATAAATTTTAACCTCCAAAAGAATAAAAACTAGTGTGGTCCAAAAAAAATCACCCCCCTCAGTGTTGTCATGGAGATATGACCTAAACATACAGACTAAAATGGTTTTGTGGCCCAGGCTGTAAATAGGTTTAATAATGCTGTGAAAACGGCATGTTTAACATTGGAGTCAATGAGAGATGGCTGTCTTCTGCTTCCAGCCCCCAGTGGTCACTTCCTTATTAGATGCTGGTAAAAATCGCTGAGGTTGGGGCTTGGTGTCACAACACTCCCATGTCATGTGTTTGTATAATTGAATTAACAGCGTGGGCTCCTGCTAGCTTAACATAGCGCTAGCATTAGCCTACTTGAGGTGGATGGGGAAAATCTGCGAGTGTAAGGGAGGCTGCTGTCCGGCATCTATCACCGTCACAGAGACGTCTGTTCAGCAGGATTGCGAGCGAGGATCAATAGCGAAAATCCGTCAGAAATAAAAGGGTAAAGTACCGTTATGCAGAGGTGGAAAGAGTACAAACATTTCTACTCAAATAAAAGTATGATTACTTGGATGAAATTTTACTTAAGTAAAAGTAAAAATACTGGTCTAAAAATTTACTTAAGTAAAAGTCAAAAAGTAGCTGATTTAAAATGTTACTTTTTAACAAATGGAGGGGGCGGGGGTTCTGTGTAGGGCATTATATATATATAGACAAGGGGATATAAATCTCAAACTAGTTTTGTTTAATTAATGCAATACTTTTACAAATTAAAGCGCACAAATTATACAAATCATGTCACCACACATGTATGGATGTGTACTGTGTCATTATACTTTAGATAAGCAAACATGGAGCAAATAGTCTGTTAATGTGGGAATTTAACCGGTCTACAGACTTAAACAGACTGCAGCTGCAGTCCTAATAATATAATTCTGTATAATTGATCTAAACCATGGACATTGCAAGGTTAGGCTACTCCATTTTGACAAAAATCATAATCATGATTATTTTGATTGACATTGTGTAATCACAATTATTATAGACAATCATTCATTGATTTAAAAACTGCAACATGCACTTATTTAACATTTGAAACCATGACTTTGGACTTTAAACATATCGTAATTTAACTGAAAATAAGGACAATGCAAATAAGTAAAACATATTTTTAATAATTAACTAAAATAAGTGTCAAAATCAAAATAAACCGTTGCAAATGTTGTTGATAGGGCACGTATTTTGCTAGCAGGAATGTGCGGTCATATTTTATTTATATCTCATGGAGCTGTCTGGATAAGCAAGTTGCATTGTAGGCTACAGTGTTCTTAATTGATGACTGTGGTGGTGGCAAGAGTCAAAGAGCTTTAAACTTCCGGTGTTTTTTATTCCTTTATTGCTTGGTCATATACCACTTGGATTCGACTTAAAGTGAGTAAACTAATAGGTCGTGATGTTTTGAGGTGCAGCTGGGTCGCATATGCCTTTTTTTCTCTGTCTCTCACGGTCGCGCATGTCATCTGACTCGTGTGTCCGCGCGTAACGTATCTTGCACATTATTTTAGTCTATTAGTTAAAACTAATAGACTAAAATAATGTGCAAAGGCTGACTTTCTGCCGTCTTCTGGAAGTTTTTCAAAGCTCCCGGCAACACGTACCGTCTCCATCCTACTCTGCACTGTTAAGATGAAAGCTAAACTATCAGGTGAGGGAGGGGCCGATCGCACGGCTGGATGAAAGGTTCGCTGCATTTAAAAGCCTTCACGTCTTCACGTGCGGTACAATGATAGTTTAACTGGGATTATTTTTGTTTTAATGATTGAGGGAAGCAATGTTTGTTGTTATCATTTAGTCACAATGTGTTCTCTCCTCCTGTCGATCATTCACTGTGTTAGTTTCCGGTATTGTTCCGTAAAAATAAAAGTCCCCCGCGATATTTCTTTTCTTTTCTCTCCTTTCCCTATCTATTTTTCTACTCAGTAACGCAGGTGATATAAAATGTAGCGAAGTACAATACTTCAAAATAAACATACTCAAAGTAAAAGTAAAAGTATAGGTTGGAAAAATCACTTAAAAAATTACAAGAACACAAAAAAACTACTCAATTACAGGAACGCGAGTAAATGTAATTCGCTACTTTACACCCCTGCCGTTATGCATTACCAATAACATCGGAGCTTAGCAATACTACGGTCTTTCAAAATGTTGCCCCATGCTAAGCACTAGCCTACTTAGCACCGATTTCGGTAGGCTACCCATCCCTAAGCCTGTGTGTGTGTAAATGTCACTTTTCAGTCACTTATTGCACTTTCCACTCCTACATTCGCATACTAGACATCTTCTCACAACAGACAAGGTACCCTGCGATAGTAAAAATGCAGGCATTTGAATTGGCTACTGGTCCCTGAATTGTTTTTAAGGGTGTATTCACACTGGGAAAGTCCGCTAGTTTACTTGCTTTGGTCCAGACCAAATAGGATTTAGATTTTTTTTGTTTGGTGTGGTCCACTTTTGCAAGTGAACCAGCATTACGAAGCAAAACCACACATGATCTGAGGTCATTCATTCATTGGACAGACATTCTGGGGTGGAGAGAAGCAGGAAGAATGAAGTAAAAACTGCGAAATATATCATTGATATAATATGGGATTAAAAATAATAAAAAGGCCTACATATAGCCTATAAATAAAGAAGAAAAACATCAAATTATTGTTGTTTCTTATGGTTATAATCTGTAGCCCTATGTCAATGCCACGTTATGTGGCTTGTAGCCTACGATGTGAAACATAATTTTTACTGTATTTCTGCTGCTGGACGCACGGCTTGCGAGAAGTATAGGCTCAAGCTGACACACAGCTGATTTAGCTGTGTATCAGCTGGGTGTCAGTTCGGCGCAGCTCAGCTCCAAACTGACACGGGGATAGTATTGACGGTCCCGTTAACATGGGAAGAAAAATAAAAACACACACTTCATGCAAAGCGCAGCGTGACCTGTTGGCACTGTGCGGGAGACGCTCCCCTCTCCTTCATCTGATCGCTGAACACATTAGCATTTTTAAACGTCTCTATCAAATGAAATATTTCCGCTCGGGGCTCCCGGTCAAACCACAACTAATCTTCCTAACAATGTCGACAACAAGACTTTCCCATAATGTGAAGCTGACTGCGATTTATTAAAAAAGAAAAGAAAGAAAAGGTGCAGTGCTTCCTGCAATTGGGTCGGATTGAGTCCGGCCGAATTCACACCACAAACGAACTGCAGCAGAGTGCGTTTGGGAGCGCATCGAGACCACCTCTTCAGCTGGGTCTTGGAGCGCTTGTTTGGTCTGCCCCCGAGTGCGATTGCTGTATTTACACCTGCCTGAATGATGCGCACCGAAGGCGGAAGTGCACCTGAGTTTGTTTCAACCGAACTAAACAGGCAGGTGTGAATACACCCTAAATGAATATGCCGGTCCTTAGAACAAAAAAGGTTGGGAGCCCTGCTATAATGCTTCATGTATTTCACTATAAATAGGCTACATTAAATCTTAACGGTTTACCGGTTCAAAACCGTTTAATAATTATTGTTGGTAACCGGTTAAAGAAAAAATTCTAAATGGCCATCCCTAGTGTACACAGTATATACACTCACCGGCCACTTTAGGTACACCTGTTCAATGGCTTATAAAAACAAATAGCTGCTCAGACAATCACATGGCAGCATCCAATGCATTTAGGCATGTAGACTTAGTCAAGACAAAATCCCAGTAGATCAGCAGTTCCTGAAATACTCAGACCAGCCCTTCTGGCACCATCAATATTGCCATGTTCAAAGTCACTTAAAAACCCTTTCTTTACCATTCTGTTGCTCGGTTTGAACTTCAATAAGTAGTCCTGTCCAGGTCTACATGCCTAAATGCATTGCGTTTCTGCCATGTGATTGGCTGATTTGTTATATGTGTTAAGAAGAAATTGAACTGCTGTAGTGGCAGGTGAGTGTATATTACCTTTGATTAATAGCTTTTGATTGATTTCAAAAGACTATTTCTAGGAGGCTATCACAAAATACATTTTATGAAATGGTAATCACTGCATTTGCATTAATATAGTTTAGCCAAGCTAAGATAACTTCGGTGTGGAGGCAGGAATAAGCAGGGGGCCTGGAGAAAGTGACTCATAAACTGATGGCAGTAAGTGATGTGCATCTCCTGGACATTCTCTAGCATTCCCTCTGTTAAAAAGCAAAATCTGCCATCAAATAACAGTGAGACCTTCTCCTTCATTTAACTGAAACACACTCATGTATGTGCATTACTAAAAGCTGAACATTCCGGTGCAGGCAATAATCCAGAGCTAACTTGGCTCCATTTTAACGACAAGGCCAACTCACTGTTCCTTTGTGTTGCAAGGCCTTGTATTTTAAAGACACTGTTGTGTCTTCCTCCTCTGATCTCTCTCACTCTGGGACAACATGCTCTCTTATCACGCTCCACTGAACCACACATCTATTAGACAGAGCATGACTGATAAAATCCTTTGCAGATCCCAAAGAATGAAAAAATGACAAAATGCACAGACAGCAGAAGAGATCTGGCCCCCACACTGCTCTTATCTTGCATGACCACTGTGCGCTGTTTATGTCAGAAGGTTAGATTTTGTATTTAAGCTTCTTTTTGTTCTGAATTTGCATTTGAAGCATCTAAAATTTTCACCTATAACAAATGTCAAGGGGACTTCAGATACAAGTCACAAGAAGCCAAATCTGATTTTTTTTGTTATTCAAAGTAAATATCACTGGTTGAACGTTAAATCATTTGTCTTCTGTTTACATTTTAGTGGGATGAACAAACTCAATCGAGCACTTTTGAGGATTAGCTTGAGTGTATCAGACACATTCCATTAGTTTGTAGGATGTTGTGAGCATATATAATGGATGTATTGGGGCTGGTCAAGAAATGTTTTAATTATTTAATAATACATTCATCATCTGTGAGTATGATTTTTGATCTGTAATTGGATAGTGGGAAATCTTCATCTTCATCTTCAACCGCTTATCCGAAATCGGGTCGCGGGGGCAGCAGCTTGAGCAGGGAACCCCAAACTTCTCTTTCCCGGGCCACTTCAACCAGCTCTGACTGGGGGATCCCGAGGCGTTCCCAGGCCAGCGTGGAAATATAATCTCTCCACCTAGTCCTGGGTCTTCCCCGAGGCCTCCTCCCAGCTGGACGCTCCTGGAACACCTCCCTAGGGAGGCGCCCTGGGGGCATCCTTACCAGATGCCCGAACCACCTCAACTGGCTCCTTTCAACGCAAAGGAGTAGCGGCTCTGCCCCGAGTTCCTCACGAATGACTGAGCTTCTCACCCTATCTCTAAGGGAGACGCCAGCCACCCTCCTGAGAAAGCCCATTTCGGCCGCTTGTACCCGCGACCTCGTTCTTTCGGTCATTACATAGTGGGAAATAGGAAGTGTTAAAAAGCCTAATGGCCGTTGGTATTAAAGATCTCCTGAACCTCCCAGTCCTGCTGGCATCCAGATGAGTCACTGTTGTGGAGAGGTTGGTTGGCATTGCCCATTTTGGCATGTAGTTTGTCCAATGTACGCCCCAGTTCTCAGTGGGACCTGTCTCCTGCCCAACACTGAGCTGGCCTTTTTAACTAGCATGGCCAGGCATCTGCTGTTTCTGTCTGTCATGCTTCCTCCCAAGCAAACCGCAGCATAAAAAGGGGCACTTGCCAACAAACTCATAAAACATGTGCAGCACATCTATGCACACATCTAATGTTTATCAGGTATAGTATGATGATTATATTCACCATCGGAGTGTAGCATGTTAACATGCCACACAATCTCCAATTAGCAATGAAGACAAAGTACAGCTGTGGCTGATATTAGTAATTTATTTTATTTTACTGGTATTTGCTTATTAATAAAGTTACTGGAAAAAAAAATATTTACAGTGCTGCTTTAAAGTATATGAACCTCTTGAGCTTTCTGGAATGTTATTTAGTTTAACCATTATTAATTAATTTTTATCAATACTAGTATTTTTATATAAAATAACCGATGTGTGTTTATCAATTCCACATTTTTATTTTCCAGAAATCAATTGTAAAAACAAATAAAACTAATTATTTGCCATAATTAAATAATTATTTGTGAACCCTGAGCTGCATTGCTTAAATCAATTTGTCCCACTAGATTGTGTTTACCTGCTCGATTTAATCAATGCAGCTCAGGGTTCAATTACTTTTGCACAAACAAAAGTTGGCAAATAATTTGTTTTATTTGAGTCTTTTGACTACACAGTTGATTTCCGGAAGAATAAGAAGTTCTATTGATAACCACATTTATTTAATTTAAAAAATACTTGTATTGATAAAAATTAATTAATAATGGTTAAATTAAATAAATTCTAAAAGGCTCAAGAGCATACTTTCAAGCAGCACTGTATATATAATTGTGCCCTGATGAAGGGGCTATATGACAAATCAGAGATCACTTACTTTATTTAATTAATTTTAAGGTGCAGACATGAATGTCTTAACCATATTTCATCACAATCTATCCAAAGTAAAAATAAACAGGCACTAGGCTTGAGTGTAAATGATATACTTACTAATCAATAACTAATAATCCATGTCTCATTTGTGGGTGTGGTGGGTTTATGCAGTGCAGCAAGTACTACTTTAATAATCATCTGAGACTTTTCCCTTGAGGTTTCCTCCTGGGATTTATAAAGGTGGAGTCAGCAAATCTGTAGAAGGCTGGTTGTCAAAATCACTTTTGGTCAAAATCTGTTACTATCTCCTTATGACCCTCTTACCTGTCCAATCTGTGTGCACTGAAAAAAAAGTGGTGTTTATTAATACACAGCGTAGGCTCTGAAAACGTGTATGTTAATATGGGGTCCACCTTAGCGTATTGATTATTTCAGACAGGTAGAATTCACTGATTTAAAAAAAAAATATTTTGACCAAAAGCATTCTCCAGAATTGCTGGACTCCACCTTTAATAACCTAGTTTAGGGTAGAGCAGGGTGTCATATTGTGTGCAGACTGTGCAGCCCACTGAGACAAATAGTTATTTGTGATATGGGCTATTGAAATAAAACGGATTTGAATTCCTGAGATCTTACCATTCCCCTTTGTGAAGTTACACTTGAGTTTTGAAGCTGTAGTCTCTCTCGGAGGCCCGTGCTCTGCCCCTGTCGAGCTCCATGTAGAGAAGATTATTAATCCGGTTGGTGTTGTTCCTCTTCCAGTCCAGGTTCATCAGAATCTAATCCCAGGAGTTCGTTGAGCTGGTGCTGTCCTCTTCAATCAGCTGCTTGTCGATCAGCGCGGACGGTCAGTCATGTTCTCCCGGTGCCGGTTCCATCTGCACGGAAATAGGAACAGAGGATTCAGCCGACACTTTGCAATAGGCTATTTGCGAGTCTACGATTGACATCTTTCTGACGAATGCATGCTAGCGGCACGGGGGATAATAGATGACGTTAAGGAAAGCCAACATTGAGACTGTTTCAAAATGATGTTATATTTAATATTTTACACTACAGCGACGACAGGAGGGGATTTCCAAAAGAAACATTTGAAAAGAGAGGTCCAATATGACTATAGCAATACGGTTATAATTGATTTTAATATGCCTAGATGGCATCGAAGCAAAGCCTTCAATCAAATGACAGCCACAAGATAATATTTGAATAGGATAGCCTATAGAACATATTTTTTTAAATGGCTTTATTACCTGATATGGTCTCTTCTCATTTTAACTGCCTAGAATCCAGAACCCTTTTAATCCAGGTCAGTGAAGATAGAAGCTGTGCCCGATTTGCCTGAAACGCTGTGCTGTTGTAGTTACAGTCAGCGAGGGAGGGGAGACCCGGTTAAGTAAAGTGCAGGCGGCACATTAGACGCACGAGCCCGTGACGTAAGCTATCAGCTGGCAATCATACAGCTGCACTTTGTGGCAGAGCACTATGACCAGTGGAAAGTGCTATATGGCGGGTAGATAGTGCCAGGATTACCAGGAGAAGGATAACATTATGTGAAATGCACGTGTGGAGAAGATACGTACGCCATTAATGTGGGGAGAGGATACGCACGCCGTCGACATAATTTATTTAATTTTATTGATTTTTTATTGTTTTTGGTCGTTGTCCAAACCGTGTTGTGGTTAAGGTCGATGACTGTCACGCGAGAGACTGGGGTTCGATTCCCAGTCTGAACAAGTAGAATCAGGCCTTCTTTTTTTATTATTATTATTATTATTCTCACAGTGGCTCGAATATACACCCTGGTATTAATATGTCCAAAAGTTGGAGACATTTTATAAAAAACGATATTTTTTATGTGTCAAAAAGACCAAAACTAGGCTATATGTTTTAAAACAGCAGTAGCCTAAATAAAAAAAACAGATCTCAAAAATATGTTTTGATGATGATTGTATGGGCATGATGTCACTTCATAGGGAAGTCCTTTGACATTTTTCTATTTTCTATCTAGGCTATATTATTCCCTTTTTTTTTTAAAGTTGTAGGCTATTTGTTGTTTTTGATGATCTTGCAGTTTTTAAATTCCATCGCATTATTGTGTTATTTGTTTAACATTAATGTTGATTCATCGTTTGATTACATAAAAAATACATACAATATCCTACAACAGCATATTATTGAAACATTTTATAAGAGTTAATTCAGTATTAGACTACGAAATATGCTTTAAATAGGCACATTTGTACATATAGTACAAATCTTAATAAATAATCTTGTGATTTATTCAGTTAATTTAACAATTACAATAATTATAATTGCACTGCAGCATTAAAGTCTCAGTTGGAACAATAATGCAAGAGAAAGATGGAGGATAGCTGGCCAAATGTCCAGGCAGGCCACAAGATAAAGCTGAAAAATGTAGTCAAATACAAATAAGAGTTTCTTTGTGGTTTGGATTTGCAGCATACCCTCTGTCCAATTTGATCTTAGATTTGTCTGTCGCCCTTGAAATCTCTCAAAACACTGGTCACTGGGACCTTTTCAAAATATGATTGAACACTGATTGGAACACTGATTTTCACCAGTGTCAGACAATGACTGTGAGTCCTTTCAAAGTTGGTGTTTTATTGAACATTTCTCAAATTAATAAATACTGAAATACTGAACTCAATCACTCTGTAGGTTACACAAACAGCTGCACACCCCCCCCCCCCCCAGTCATCAGTCTGCCAGGTTCCTGAAGTTTGCGAACAACACCACCCCTCATCAGGCTCATTTCTCATTGGTATTAGTCTCTCTTCAGGAAGGAGATTGGCAACCTGGTGACCAGGGCCTGTTTCAGGTAGCTGGTTTTGCAAACTCTGGGTTTAATCCTGCGTTCTGAGTTGCTCTACTCATAGCTGAGCAACTCTGGGTTATCGGTTTCAGAACAGTGGATCAGCGTTGGGTCAATCAACTCTGAGCATGTTCACTCTGGGTTGATCGCGTGCGTAAAAGCCATTGTCAATGGATTTTTTTTTTCTCCTTTATTTATACAGGTATATCCCATTGAGTCCTAAGACTCTTTTGCAAGGGAGACCTGTTCCCATTTACACGTTACCATTCATACACCAATAGCAGGCTAACTATCGACATTCACACGAGGCAAGGTGAGTGAAGTGTCTTGCCCAAGGACACAACAACTATGACACAGGGCAGGGCGGGGACCGAACCTCCAACCCTTTGATCATCGGCCGACCCGCTCTACCAACTGAGCCGCAGTCACTGATAACATAATTCACCATGGAAACAGGAGATACAAATGCTTGATCCTCCCACTTATCCACTTCTCAAAAAATAAATAAAATTAAAATTAAAACTTCTCCGCCCCTCCCACTAGAGTAAGAAATATTAACGAATGGGTTTATGGTATGGAGAAGAATTAACGGGGATATTATTTCAACACCTCGGCCGTTCAGAAAAAAAAACAGGGCAAACATTTTTTGTTAAGAGAATCTTTACGCTTACGTATGAGAAGCAATAGTCTATTTTAAGAATTAAGTTACGCATATCAACAGCAGCAAAAGTATTAAGCTGGCATTGCTGACAGTGTTTTATATTTGCTGTATTATGTAGGCAGACACATTACAGTTTCCATTGAAGAGCCTGATTGATTTATTACCAGATCCCTTGTCCTCAAGTGATCACAGTTTAAATTGTTTTATTATTTCTATATTCATATAAGGCTATTTAATGAGGCTCGTCTGCGACTTTGTGATCACAAAAGTGAACAGTAACGATCACGTGCAGCCGCAGAATTACATTTCTCTTTCAAAGGTTTTTTTTATTAAATCACAGAGTAGCAAAGCAACTGCAGTACAATGGATTATACATTTTTTTCCCCTTTTTTTCCCCCCCGAACATACCCCACCCATATCCCACCCTCACACCCAGTTACAAACAATCCTGCATTAAGAAATTAGTACACAAAATAATACATAATGTTAAAAATAGCAGAAACAAAACAAAAACACACACTTCAAGAAACAAAAACAAACAACCAATATGAAACAAAAAACACAAAGAAATAAAATGTAATCAAATAAAAGAGGGGAGGGGGTAGCTACTCTTCAATTATCGTGGTCGGTTTCTTAAAATAGTTTAGGAAGGGGCGCCATATTTTATGAAATTTAGTCTCAGATCCCTGGGTAGTGCAACGAATTTTCTCCAGATTCATACATGACATAATGTCTCTAATCCAATGTGAGTGGGAAGGAGGAGCAGGATCTTTCCATTTAAGTAAGATAGCCCTACGAGCAAGTAAAGAGGTGAAGGCCAGTACCTTTAGCTTCACTTTAGGCAAGCCTGAATTGGGAGCGATGCCAAAAATTGCAGTGAAAGGGTTCGGCTCAATTTGATGCTGAAATACTTCAGAAATTGTTTGAAAAACTGATGTGCAGAACTCAGTCAAGAGCAGAATTACATTTCAACCTGACAGAAATCTGTTCAGTGGCACAGACGTTAAAAAACTCCTATTAATAAAAAGACGAATGATATACATAGGGGAGAACGGGGGAATCTGAGGCATCGGGTAATGTGAGCCACCCCCTGTATCTAGGCAACGGAAAACATTTGTGGTCATGTGAGATATATGTTTTCAAGGCCCTCTCATTTCCCCATGGCCCTGAAAGAGAGGACCTCATGGTGCTGTGGTAAGCATGTTTTTTTTTCGCCAAAATAGGTATTTTGCATGTAAAAGTAAATTTTCTTGCTGTCAACTTAATCAACTGATGTGCCAAAGCAAATGTATTTACGTAGAAAAACTTCTATCATACGTGTTGATGAACTACCAACATATGAAACCATGTGATGCTGATAACTGAAGATTAGCCTGAAATGCTAAGAGAGGTAGTTTTTTCTCAAATTGTGGTGGTGGGGGAAAGTGAGCCAAATGCTGTGTGGGAAAGTGAGCCACTGTCTCACTTTCCCCCACCATGAGGCACAAGTTAAGTTTAGTCTTAAACATATTTTAATGTAATATTACATGACATATGTTTTATTTTAATGTCATACACATTGTAGAAAAGCCATCATGCCAAGGAAATACACCAGGAAGACGACCTGGGGCAACCACACGGAAAGAGCACCTTCTCATCTTTCCCTGTAACCTTCAGGGCTGGAATGTAGAAAAATGTTGAAATTAAAATACACATTTACAGGGTAAGTTCTAGTTATTTGCAACTCATTTCTTATTTTTGTGGATATAACTCCTTACATATTTAAGGTTTATTCTACAGATCTGCGGTGGCAAAACTGTTACGTTGCTCACAGGAGGCGATCTGCAAATATGCAAACTAGGGCTGTCAAGCGATTAAAAAAATTAATCTAATTAATTACAGGCTCTGTGATTAATTAATCTAAATTAATCGCATACTTATATGACACTTGTATGCCTGTTTATAAACAACTGTATAGGCTCTCTCTCTCTCCCCGTCTCTCGTAACTTCTGCTTCTTCCTAAATGACGACACAACAGACAGCGCTGCACTGCCACAGGTGCTGTGCGCATAGCCTATGCCGACTCATTCACCGTCCTACTCATAGCCAAAAATATTGAGACACACACACACACACACACACAAAGGAACAAAAAAGACAGGTATATGCCAGCTAGGAAGAGTGAGAGGGGGCGGGTGTCCGTTTGTGGGTGATGATCGCAGCTAGCAAACAGAGACACGGAGGAAGATTGAGAGATACTGTTTTGAACCCACATTGTTAATTAGGCACCCATTAAATCAATAATGCACAGACACTGCGGAGAATAACAAAAGACATATTCCTACCTTCATGCTTATTTGCCCAGAGCAGCCCATAACACATCCATAGATCCCTCGGCCTCTTTCTCCTGCTTCTTTCTTTACTCTTTAATCCCGTGCGGGCTGTGTCAGCAAGCTACAGGTGCAGCTCCGCTATCGTCTCACCTCTTTTGCACCGGGTCAAAGGGCAATATAGAAGTGCGATTAATCTGCGTTAATTTTTTTAATCGCGTTAATTTTTCTGTGATTAATTAATTAATCGAAATTAACGCGTTAATTTGACAGCCCTAATGCAAACCGTTTTTCACGTGTAGAAATGGATCCGTAAATATGATTTCAGAACCAGTTCTACTTATTTGCAAGTCAAAGAATACATGTTTGTGGATAGTGAAATACGTGTGAATCATGGTACACATTTGTTAATTGTATTCTGTGCTTTTACAACATTGCTGTGCTTTTACAGGTACAAATGTCAAATAAATGCTCCCATACTTTCATAGCATCTAATGATAGAGGCAAACACACTCCGGTGGCAGTTACCTCAGCTGTGTGTGTGTACACCCAGTGACGTGTATTAAATCACCTGTAAATCACCTGTTTGTGCCTGTTTGTTGATATTGATTTAACAATATATAGGTTTAGAGTAATTTGTCTTTCACAACTCATTGCCTACCCACTTAATGACCTCACTGTGTATCATGTACGATCCTTGGACAGGGCTTGTGTGTTCCTGACCATATTTCAAATTTCATTCACTCCCTTTTAAATCAGAAATGCTTAAAGACATGTGGAACTTGCTTATATTTTAAAAGTTAAACATGCAACAATTTACTAATTTTACCTTTTAAAATGTTAAAATAGGCAAAATGCACTTGTAGTATTAGTTGTATTGCTGTGATTCCTACTGTAGATTGGACAGAGAGTACATGACCCTTTGACAGGGCTTGAGTTTCAGCTAGAGAAACCGCCGAAGCCGTGCCTTTAATGAGGCAGTGTGAGGGATGGGATCAGGCTAGAAAGACAGATGAGGACACACACATGCACAAACGCACGCGCACACACGCACGCACACACACACACACACATACACACACACACAAAAAGGATGAGATGGGATCAGGCTAGAAAAACAGATAAGGACGAACTTCGAAAGCGGTAAAGTGTCAATGAACTGTATAGCAAGACCGGTTGCATTTTGGACGTGTTAGCTGTCGATAGCAGGCCCCTAAGACAAGGCATTTTCTAGTCTGTGTGTAGCCCTTAACAAGCCGTGTGTGTGTGTGTGTGTGAGCGTGTGACAGTGTGTGTGTGTGAGCGTGTGACAGTGTGTGTGTGTGAGAGTGTGCGAGAGAGACTGTGTGTGTGTGTGTGTTACCCAGTCCACCCTCACCTCTCCCTCTACCCCGTCCCCCCTACAGTTCCCCTTTGGTCCCAAATAGGCCTTCAGTGTCTGGGCTACTGGGGTAAGGGTTGCCTGTAATTCTGGATAATAACGGTGGCATTGATCGCCTCTCTGCCTGGGATGGGCATTGGCAGCAGCTATAATTGTATAGCAGCTTCCATAGCATCTAATAAGCCAGGCAATTACCGCAGCTGTGTGTCGGTGTGTGCGTGTGTGTGTGTGTGTGTGTGTGTGTGTGTGTGTGCGTGTGCAGCCGGCAGACACACACACACACACACACACACACACACACACACACACACACACAATAGTGCTAAATTATATATTTGTACAACATATATTCCCTTCTTTCTTTGGACAGTAGAAGTGCTTTGCCTTTCATTGATTTCAATATAAGAGCATGACACCTTTCACTGTAACATTAACAGTTGAATTATCTAGTATCTGGGTATTTTTTAGCATACTGCATTTGACAGCATGTATTGTGACGTCCAAAATCTTTTTCCACCATACTAGATAGCAGGAAAGTATCCCTGTGTTCCAATCCTCATACTTCCCTACTATTTAATATACCAGACAAATATTTAGGATGTCCCAATACATGCACGTCTAATGCAGTCTGCTGAAAATACACAGATGCTCCACTAACTCCAATAGTATTTTGGAGTATTTTGTCTTTATTCTTGTTATTTCTCGACATAATGAAAAAAAAAAATCCTTAACTGATTTTCTTTCTCTCCTGTGGCCCTAAAACTCTTCTGTACTTTAGTATGTAGTGTAGTAAAAAGAAAAAGTATGTGTTTTGGAACACAGGGTATGCATATGGACTTTGGAACACACCCAACATGATGCTACTTCAGTCACATGACAACACTTACTGGCTGTGAACATATCAAACACAGATTGCGTTCCGAATCGCATACTCTTTCTTTTTTCTATTCTACATACTACATCCGACGATAAAAATAATCTAGTTGCAGTAGGCATACTATTGGGACATACTTTACTCTCTTATTTCATCATTACATTGCGCCTTGATCTTGCCTCTTGCTTTTATATTCGTCACATCCCCGTTTGTTTTCATATGGAGGCTTCGTCGATGTGACGTCACTTCACGTGCGCACTGGATTGTGGGTCAGAATCGCCCAAATAGGATGCAGTTTTCAACACTAACAATCTTGGCCGCATGAAGTAGGACATCCGGGTACTTCTAACCATCCTATATCTGGCCACAAGAATCGGGACATCCTAAATCTTTTTTCTACATACTAACTATATAGTAGAAAGTATGCGATTCGGAACGCAACCACACCCTCTAGTGCAGTGAGGCGGGATATTCAAACCTGTCAAACCCCGCCCACTGTTTCTGTTACCAGCTCCAAGCCAAGCTGTCAATCAACCATGCTAAGCTAATGGCTAACTGCATGGCCTGATGGTAATGTTCATGTAGCATTAAAGTTAGCCAGCCAGTCACCATGTTGCTTTAGAAGTTTTTTCAGAAGCAAATCTGTGCGGCCTGTTCATTATTAGATTATTGGGAGTTCCCATGTTGTGCTGTGTGATTGTCTGTCAGAAATCACTGCTTCACTTCAGCAAAGATAGGAGCTGCTTTAGCTAAACATTTCACTGGTGGGTTAGTGTATTGTCTTTTTTAAATGTTGCTGGCTGCCACTATCTCCTTTTTATAAAGTCAAAGTCAAAATTATTTCTATAGCACATTTAAAAACAACGTCAGTTGACCAAATTGCTGTACAAGATACAATACAAAACAACATATAAGATACATGAGAAAAAAGTTAGGAGTGTCAAAGTCTCAACTTGTGTTAAATGCCAATGCAACAAAAGTGAGTCTTCAGCAACGTATTAAATGGTGCTTCTAACGTACTGTGTGCAACATTTGAGGTTATTTTTCTTTTGGTGGTTGTTTGCATCATGAGGCCTTCAAGCCATTGTTTGACATGATGGGGAAATATGGATAATCATTGTGTATGAGTTTTATGAGTGTACTGAGTTGACTCAACGTTATTGCAATTGAGGGACACTCCTCAACTGATCTTTTGAGTATAAATAAAGGTTAAATTAAATGAAAATGAGCTGAGCTGAGTTGTGGCTCTGTTTATATGCTGCTTGCATGTCACCATATGCAGCACTGAGGTTATTGTTTTTTTTTTAAGTGGACTCATTTTCATCTGTAGTCCATTAGGCAGGTTGATGTTACAATACAAATTACAAAGATATACAATAGAAACATTTGCTATATACAAATAAGGAGAAACAGAAGGAAAAGTAAAACAGTATAATTCATTAATAGGATTAGTAGGTTAAACAAATACACGATTAATACACAACTAATAACGTACAGCATACATTTATAGGTGGTTGCACCTTTGGTTAGACATGGTGGGGAACTACACTCAACAAAAACATAAACGCAACACTTTTGTTTTTGCTCCCATTTTTCATGAGATGGACTTAAAGATCTAAAATTCATTCAAGATACACAATATTACCATTTCTCTCAAACATTGTTCACAAATCTGTCTAAATGTGTGATAGTGAGCACTTCTGCTTTGCTGAGATAATCCATCCCACCTCACAGGTGTGCCATAAAGATGCTGATCTGACATCATGATTAGTGCACAGGTGTGCCTTAAGGTGCGAACACACTAGGCACTTTACACGCGTACAGACGCGTATGAAATCCGCCCCTTTTCCATAGGGAACCATTGGTTTATGCGCGTACATGGCGCGTAAATGCGTCACTCGCGCTAAAGCAACATTGTTACGCGCGTATATATTACGCCCGTATATATTACGCAGCTACGCGAGGAGTTCAAAAAATTTAACTTTTGTTGCTCCTACGCGAGACGACTAGCCGCGTTGGCCAATCAGCGTTGAGCTTGTCACATACATTGGCAGGGTCGGAGAACAGTGTACTGTACACAGAGGCTGATGAGAGACACCGAGGAGAAAAATGTATTGCGGGCGGCCGGTGCTGTATGAAGCCGCTCGGGGTTAGAAGACGTGGGGAAAGTAAACCAGGAGAATGGACTTCCTGGTTAATGTAGTGAATATGACGTGGACATGACGACTGTCCGCGGGACTTTCACGACAAGTAGAGCGAAGCACCGGTGTTGATCTACGCCAGCCACGGTCCCCTGTCACAGCCAGGTAGGGTAATTTTGGCTACTTGCCTTTATGTTGTGCCGCTGTGCACCGATGCTGCTGTAACTGTGTTTGTAATGTAGCTGCCTTGAATATGCAATGCTGTTTTAATGCTAGGCTTTGTGCTGTTCAGTTTGTCTTTTGGCACAGTTGTTGGCCGTGTTGTTGTTGTTTTTGTGCGGACATGCACGCTGTTGTGTCGGGTCTGATCAGCCATGGTTGATAAGGGAAATACAATATCGGGAGGGAGTCGCGCGTATAACCATTTTTGACACAAAATGATCAAGCAACTTTTTAGCTGCGTTACGCACGTAAATCTTACGCGTGTAAAATGCCTGGTGTGTTCGCACCTTTAGACTGTCCACAGTAAAAGGCCACCCTGAAATGTGCAGTTTTGTCTCACAGCAAAATGCCACAGATGCCACAAGCATTGAGGGAGCGTGCAATTGGCATGCTGACAGCAGGAATGTCAACCAGATCTGTTGCTCGTGCATTGAATGTTCATTTCTCCACCATAAGCCGTCTCCAAAGGCGTTTCAGAGAATATGGCAGTACATCCAACCGGCCTCACAACCGCAGACCACGTGTAACCACACCAGCCCAGGACCTCCACATCCAGCAGGTTCACCTCCAAGATCGTCTGAGACCAGCCACTGAGACAGCTGCTGAAACAATTGGTTTGCATAACCAAACAATTTCTGCACAAACTGTCAGAAACCGTCTCAGGGAAGCTCAACTGCATGCTCATCGTCCTCATCGGGGTCTTGACCTGACTCCAGCTCGTCGCCGTAACAGACTTGAGTGGGCAAATGCTCACATTCGATGGCGTCTGGCACGTTGGAGAGGTGTTCTCTTCACGGATGAATCTCGGTTTACATTGTTCAGGGCAGATGGCAGACAGCGTGTGTGGCGTCGTGTGGGTGAGCGCTTTGCTGATGTCAATGTTGTGGATCGAGTGGGCCATGGTGGTGGTGGGGTTATGGTATGGGCAGGCATCTGTTATGGACGAAGAACACAGGTGCATTTTATTGATGGCATTTTGAATGCACAGAGATACCGTGATGAGATCCTGAGGCCCATTGTTGTGCCATACATCCATGAACATCACCTCACGTTTCAGCAAGATAATGCACGGCCCCATGTTGGAAGGATCTGTACACAATTCTTGGAAGCTGAAAATGTCCCAGTTCTTGCATGGCCAGCATACTCACCGGACATGTCACCCATTGAGCATGTTTGGGATGTGCTTGACCGGCGTATACGACAGCGTTCACCACTTCCCACTAATATCCAGCAACTTCGCACAGCCATTGAAGAGGTGTGGACCAACATTCCACAGGCCACAATTGACAATCTGATAAACTCTATGCGAAGAAGATGTGTTGCACTGCATGAAGCAAATGGTGGTCACACCAGATACTGACTGGTTCTGAGTCCCCAGACCCCCAATAAAGCAAAAAAAATGCCTTTTATTGTGGACAGTCTAAGGCACACCTGTGCACTAATCATGATGTCAGATCAGCATCTTGATGTGGCACACCTGTGAGGTGGGATGGATTATCTCAGCAAAGCAGAAGTGCTCACTATCACACATTTAGAAAGATTTGTGAACAATGATTGAGAGAAATGGTAATATTGTGTATCTGGAATGAATTTTGATCTTTAAGTCCATCTCATGAAAAATGGGAGCAAAAACAAAAGTGTTGCGTTTATATTTTTGTTGAGTGTATGAATAATCATTGTGTATGAGTGTACTGAAGTGAGCGGAATTGGTTGTGGCAGTTTTGACGTTTGTTAGTATTAAAGACCTACTTCACTAGTGGGAATATGAAGGTGTATTGAACTCTGAGATCCTATGTAGTATGAATATGCAGACATTTTAGAAATCGGTTCATCCTAGCCTGAGAAAAGGCAGAAAGAGTGTTTTATGGTCTCACTGTCTAACCCTACAGTTTGCCCAGTTGTGACATCACAAAAAATTACTAAAATGTGGATCTCATAGTTCAATACACTTTAATATTTCCCCTGGGGTAGTAGGTCTTTAAGGATGGGAGGCCAACATGGACTTCTGTCACACAATACATCTGGGCTCCTTGATTTATTTATTTTTTGCAACACTCATTGCCAACGATACATCCGATGTGTTGATGTGCGTCCTCTGCTACATAAAACATAGGGAACATTATGCTCACTTCATGCTGTGGGCCAAGAGATGACAGGGGATCAGTTGTGTGTGTGTGTGTGTGTGTGTGTGTGTGTACGTGTGTACAGGAGATCATCGCTTCCCCTTTTTTCTAATACTTATATGAGTTTGTTGACATTCTTTTTTTTTAATCTTCTGGTTGCTAATTTCTGCTTTAACAGTTACTGTTCTTTGTAGCAACAGATAATGGTATGTCTGGTGCTTATTGGATGGAGAGAGATTTTATCTATAAATACATCACAGCCCTCAGCCAATCAGAAGTGTTCTCTGTGTGAACGCGTCATTGACACTAAATGGTCTGTTTCCCCTTAATCAGAAGAATGGTATGATATGTACGTATAATGGATGTATTTGTAGAATCATAATAGGTGGTTTGATATTTATCTAAGCTTTCTTACTCATCTGTTAAAGTTATTTCATTGCTTGTTAATCTGGCAAATATATACACACACCTTTGTAAAGCACACACACACACACACACAGACACATTCAAAGTCAAACATGTTCTCACTTACACATACACGCGCACGCACACACACACACACACTCGCTCAAACATGCACTCACTCACTCACTCACTCACACACACACACACACACACACACACACACACACACACACACCTCAGTATGAACTTGCATTTCAAAGCCTATGTTTTTCACAGCAGTTCTACCTGCCCTAGACCTTACAGTGGACTAGAGTGGTCTCCCTTTGTATTCCTGCCTGTATGTTGGACACAGCGGGGGTTAATCCCCCCACAATCACTCTCTCACACACACACACACAGTCAATCAGCGGTACATCCACGGTGACAAGTGGCTCTTTGAAGACATTAGTCGATCAATTTATATTTTTAGTATTTTACTGGGAACGGACGGCTGGGAGGTCTATTGGATAAACCTGTCATGAAGTGTTTGATAGTTCCATCACTCACACGCACACACACACACTTGCACGCACTATCACACGCACAAATGCACACACTCACTCACTCACTCATTCACTCACACACACACACACACACACACACACACACACACACACACACACACACACACACACACACAGTTTTTTGAGCCTACGGTAATGTCGTCTTACACCTGTAGATAGCAGCAGCATGCCACTCTATCACAGTAAAATTCAGACAGAATCTGATCTGAACCCATTTGACAAACACATAGAGGGACATAGTTGTTGCTCATTATTCCTTTGATTTCCTAATCTTCGTCATGTCTTCATCTAAATCGTTGTTATTTATAATACTAGGCTCTTAAATTGAGGCAGGAAAAAAATATTTTTATAGGAAAAAATCCCCAAAAATACAGGTGAAACTCGAAAAATTTGAATATCGTGCAAAAGTTCATTTATTTCAGTATTTCAACTTAAAAGGTAAACCTAGGAGTTCCGCCTTGAACGTGACACAAGATGGCTGCTTGACTTCTGCGCTCCCCGACTTGTTAATAATAGCCCTAAAAACATTGAGAATATCCCGAACAACGAACTGAAACAAATATGGCAGAGGGCAGAGCTAGTAAGAAAGCAAGTAGGAGAACTCAGGTCGCAACAGAGACACGGAATGAGGAAGAATGGTCTCAGCTAACGCAATCTAGCCCGAGTAGCTCCCCTACCCACGGGCCTAGTGAGGATGATGAGTCAGAGCATACTACTTTGAACTGCATATTGCGGGAGATAAAAGACTTCAGGCGCGACAATAAACATCAACTCTCAGAGATGAAAGAAGAACAACGCAGAACAAACGACAGACTCGATGAAGCTGAAGGTAGGATTGAAGAAGCCGAGACAGCACTACAGGCTATAGGCAGGCTCATGAAAAAGCTAATGCATCGCCAAGCTAACACCGAGGCTAAGCTAATTGACCAAGAAGGGCGAGCCCGCCGGGATAACCTACGGATTTATGGTATACCCGAGAAGGATGAGGGCGAGAACATGTGTGGCTTCCTAGAGAAACTACTGAGAGAAACATTGGATATTTCGGAGGACATGGAGGTCCGGATCGAGCGAGCTCACCGAGTTCAGGCAGCTAAACCAGGGGACGCACGGTCAAAGCCCCGGTCTATTGTTGCTAAGTTTGCTAGCTACAGAGTAAAGGAAGAGGTGATATGCCGAGCATGGCAGAAGAAATCTGTTTACTACAACAACACCCGCTTCTTCATAGACCATGACTATCCACCCGCGGTGCTTAAACATCGCTTTGAATACTTTGAGGCAAAGAAGATACTGAAGGAGCGGAAAATCAAGTTCCAAACCCTCTACCCAGCAAAACTTTGAGTCTATTATAACGATGGCATCCAGCTGTACCAGAACGCGGCGCAGGCAACGGAGGACATGGCTTCGCGGGGACTACCGGTCACCGTCATCACGGCACCACTCGACCAAGATGACCGGGAGCTTCAACTCATTTCGGCATGGCAGGTGGCCGGGGACCCGAAGGTGACAGCGGGCACAGCCGCAGAGACGCAACGAGAAGGGAGAACCAGACAGCGGTCCATCAGAGAAAAACTGCAGGAATTCAAACGAAACACACACTCCACCAAGTAAATATTAGCCTGATTTATGTGGTTCAAGCCTAGCAACCTGATTTAATTGAACAATATAGTTTTTTGTGGACCTATTAAGAACTAACCTGGAACTATAAGACTGTTATAAGCAATGTGTATTTCCTAGCTTGAACTGCGAGGGCTGAGATAGTTCTGATTTGTTTTGAGTTTCAAATACTGAGGACTCCTACAGATAACACTAGAAAGTAGTCGGGACACAAAGATGCAGTGTGCATGTCAATGGACGATATGCAACCATCTTTTAGGGCTCCTCTCTCTGGAAAGAGAGGATTTTCCCTTCATGAGTGCCTTAACACCAAGGGCACTAGAAAGGCTCGATTAGACTGAGCCTCACCAAAGGAAGCAACGTACGCTAAAACAGGTAGAATGGTTCTAATAAGATTGAAGTTCATCTTATTTTTGTGTATAGTTTTGTTCTTAAGGTTCATAAATGTTTTTGGGATGCATAATGTTCTTAAAAAAATAACAACACCACCAAGAGGGAGAAGGCAGGATGGGATCAACGTAGCACAAAAAGCCTGTGACAGATAACCAAAAAATTAAGATTTTTTCATATAACGTAAATGGACTCCTTAACCCAATAAAAAGAAGTAAGATTCTGAATAAATTGAAAAAAGAAAAAGCACATATTGCATTATTACAGGAAACTCATCTTAACTCAGTTGAGCATGAAAAACTTGAAAGGATGGGATTTTCAAAAGTATTTTACTCATCATACAAATCAGGCCATAGAAGAGGAGTAGCCACTTTGATATCCAATAGAGTCCCGTTTGAGAAAACCTCAGAGATAAAAGATAAAGAAGGAAGATATGTGTTGGTCTCAGGGAAGATAGAAGATACTGAAATAACAATACTAAATGTTTATATTCCTCCAGGCAGTCACATCTCTGTTTATAGGAAACTATTTGATTTAATGTCAGAAGCAAGAGGCATCCTTATATGCGGGGGTGATTGGAACATACGTATCAATCCGAGGTTAGACTCCTCGAGGATGAATACCCAAACCTCAACTCATAAAAAAATTAAAATTCTTATGTCAGAACTGGGGGTGATAGATCTCTGGAGAGAAATACACCCGACAGGGCGTGATTATACCCATTATTCTCATCCTCATGACGTGTATACAAGAATTGATTATATTTTTATTTACAAGAGAGACCGTCATAGAGTGGAACAGTGTGAACATGGAAATATTGATTTGTCAGACCACGCCCCAGTTATGGTAACAATTCAAATAAACAGCCAAGTAGGAAATACTTTATGGAGATTGAACTCAAGTATCCTTAATAATATGCCATTTAAAACACAAATAAAGAAAGAAATAGAACAATTCTTAAAAGAAAATAATAATGGAGTTGCCTCAGAAATTGTATGGGACACTTTAAAAGCTGTTCTAAGGGGGAAAATAATTTCTTATTGTGCAAGGAAAAAGAAAGAAAGACAACTGAGATTAGTAAAATTAAACGGAGAACTGGGAGAGCTTGAGACAAAACATAAAAAGGACCTAAACGCAAATGTGGCAGTAAAATTAAAGGACATCAGGAGGGAGATAAATACCTTATATACTCAAGAGATACAAAAAAATATGATTTATACAAAACAAAAATACTATGAAGCTGGTACAAAATTTGCAAAATTTTTAGCGAGAAAATTACAAAAACAAAAAGCAGACAGTACTATCTATAAAATTAGAGACCCGGATACAAAGACCTTGGTATTCAAAAGAGAAGAAATGCAAACAGCCTTCCAAAAATATTATAATCAATTATATACCCAACCACAATTGGAGGGGGAGCAAAATATTAAACAATTCTTAGATTCTCTTAACCTACCCACCTTAATCGAAGACCAAAATAATATATTGACGGCAGACATAACAGTGGAAGAATTGGATAAAGCGATTTCTAAGCTAAAATCCAACAAGTCTCCGGGACCGGATGGATTCTCCTCCGAATGGTACAAGACTTTTAGGACTGAATTAAAACCAAGCCTCCTCCATATATTTAATAAAGCATTAAAAGAAGGTATTGTCCCCCCTACGTGGAGAGAAGCTACTATATCAGTAATCCCCAAAGAGGGAAAAAATAGATTAGACTGTGGATCATTTAGACCAATTTCTGTCCTTAATGTCGATTATAAATTATATACATCAATCCTAGCAAGAAGAGTCGAAGCAGTCCTTCCCATGCTTGTTCACACAGATCAGACTGGATTTATTTCACAGAGACAAACGCATGATAGTATAAGACGCTCACTAAGTATATTAAGCCATATTCAAGAACAAAATTTACAGGCCTTATTGGTTAGTCTAGACGCGGAAAAGGCCTTCGACTCAGTAAGCTGGGAGTTTTTGTACAGGGTCCTTGAAAAATTTGGCTTCCATAAAAATTTTATCAAAGGTATCAGCTCTCTTTATAATAACCCATCCGCCCAAATTAAAATAAACGGACATCGATCAAAATCTATTAAGTTAGAAAGAGGTACTAGGCAGGGCTGTGGATTGTCACCACTTCTTTTTGCATTATATATTGAGCCGCTGGCTCAGTGGATCAGGCAAAGAAACAGTATCAAAGGAATTAGCATAAATAATGATGAACACAAGGTGGCGCTATCCGCGGACGAAATTTTTATGTTTTTAAGTGAACCTTCTGAATCTCTACCTGAATTATTCGATTTGTTAGAAACATTTGGCAAATATGCGGGATATAAATTAAACATCCAAAAAACTCAAATTTTAAGATTAAACTATACTCCACCAAGAGCTTTACAAGACACATTTCATCTGAAGTGGGACCAAACGGCAATAAAATATCTTGGGGTATTATTACCAAAAGAAATTACAACTATTAAAAAAATTAATTATGACCCACTCCTGAATAAGATCAAATCTGACATATTAAGATGGAATTCTAACCCTTTTATGAGTTTGACTCAAAGAATAGAATCCATCAAGATGAATATTCTTCCTAGAATTTTGTTTTTGTTTCAGGCTCTCCCCGTGGAAATTTCCAAAATGCAATTCCACGACTGGGATAAAATTCTTTCGAGGTTTATTTGGCAAGGGAAAAAACCGAGAGTGCGATTCAAGACATTGCAACTCCCGAAAAAAGAAGGTGGAATGGGAGTTCCTCATTTGAGAGATTATTTTTACTCAACCCAAATTAGGCCCTTGAATTTATGCAATCAGGACTATAATGCAAGATGGAAGGACATTGAAAAGAGTTTAATTAAAGATTCCCCTATTCAGGCAGTCTTGGGAAATAAAGAGTCAGGCCGAATAATGGATACATTGAAAAACCCATGGCTTAAGTTTCAACTTAAAGTTTGGAATACAATCAAGACAGAATATAAATTAATGGATAAATTATGGATAATTAGGTGGAGTGCGTATGACTCTGACTTTAAACCCAATCAATTAGATCTTAGATTTAAAACATGGATAGACAAAGGGATTACAACCTTCTACTCACTTACAAAAAAAGGGCAATTGAAAGATTTCCAAACTCTAAGAAAAGACTTCTCCTTAGAGCAACAAGATTTTTTTAGGTATTTACAGTTGCGTAACTATTTTGATAAATGTAGAAAAAAAAATCCAATAGATTTGGAAGACCCGGTGCTGAAAGAAATTTTAAGGGCCTATTCAGGTGAATCTAACAAATGTACAGTCTCTAGATTATATAAAGGTTTCTTGACAAAAAAAAACATACTCTACAGAATACATAAAAAATAAATGGGAAAGAGAGGGAGACTTTGAGATGACAATAGAGGAATGGCATAGCTACTGTGATTCACAATGGAAATGTACTAGTTCATACACATGGAGGGAGTTCGCATGGAAGTGCTTAGTAAGATTTTTTATTACTCCAAAACTAAAAGCCCATTACTCTGGAGGAGACTCTAAATGCTGGAGAGGCTGTGGAAATCGGGACGCAAACCATTGGCATATATTTTGGGAATGTCCAGGGTTAAAACATTTTTGGTCAGAGGTACATAAAACAATGGAAAAAATATTCCACACGAAAATTCCTAATAACTTCAAAACATTTATTCTAGGTAAAGCTGACTTTTTTATGAGAAATATTGATAAATATTTATTTCAAATAATGATAACAGTAGCTAAGAAAAACATTACTAGACATTGGTTGCATCCCGATCCTCCCACATTAGAAGAATGGGCAGACACAATTAATGACATTTATCTGATGGAAAAAATAACCTTCTCACTTAATTTACAAATGGACAAGTTCACCAAGATATGGGAAAATTGGACTTTTTTCATGAAAAAGACGCAGACAAATTACATAGATCCGATGGATTAAGGGAAGAAAAATCTCACAAACCGAACCCCTCCATGTGATGGATGGTTGCCCTTTTTATTTGTTTTTGTTTGTATTCTTATTTATGTCTATTATTTCTAGTCTAGAAAAAACATGCTACGTTTTTCTTATTTCTATTTTTCTTATTTATTTGATGTAAAAAATACACCCACTCTAAAAGGTGCTAGGTTATCCCCCTTCAAAAGGTGTCTTTCTTGCTTTATTTTTTATTTTTCTCTTCTCTCTCTTTGATATAGTGATATATTATTATTGTCAATGCATCCCTGTTACATTGTTCTAGAAAAGTAGAAAAAAACAAAACAAAACAAAAAACAGAAAGGGGAGTATTAAGGTTTCGCTGGTTACGATCATTGATTGTTTCACTTGTACTGTTTTTTATCTTCTGTAATCAACAACAAGAAATAACTTGTAAACAATGTTTTGATGTATGCAATACTCTATAAATAAAAAAAATAAATAAAAGGTAAACCTAATATATTGAATAGACTCATTACATGCAAAGTGATATATTTCAAGCCTTTATTTATTACAATTTTGTTTATTATGGCTTACAGTTTATGAAAGCCCCAAATTAAAAATCTCAGAAAATTAATATTACATGAAATCAATAAAAAAAGGGATTTTAAATACAGAAATGTCAGCCCTCTATAAAGTCTAATCATGCACATGTACTCATTTTCCATGATTTTCCAATAATATGAGTTTCACCTGTATATGAAAAAATTCCCCCAAAACTGATTGTTTCAACTAGTCTAATTTTGATGTCTCTTGAGTGTAATTGGACTTGTTGAATGCTGATGTTTTTTTCCGCAAACACGCTTTCGTCTTTTTCAACCCAACCTGACATATCTGGGCCGGGACAGGTTATTTTCAGAACACAATTCATTCCGGTGACTGTCTTTGTGTGTCTGTGTCTGTGTGAAGGTTTTTGAATTGTCAATTATATGTTGTCATCATGAGAAAGTTAGTGTTATTTTTTTTAAATTGCTTGTTATGTCAAATACACACACACACACACACACACACACACACACACACACACACACACACACACACACACACACACACACACACACACACACACACACACACACACTCACTCACTCACTCACTCACTCACTCACTCACTCACACACACACACACACACACACACACACACACACACACACACACACACACACACACACACACACACACACACACCTTGGAACCTGAGTTTGTGGGAAGATCTGTATGATCACACACAAATTAGATGCCGTCAGCCGGTAATATATTTAGAAATGATACTTTGCAACAAGCATTTCAGCAAGACGTGTGTGTTCCCTGTCAATGTTTTCTCATTAGGACACTGAAACAGCGAAAATATTCAAATTACACACACACACACACACACACACACACACACACACACACACACACACACACACACACACACACACACACACACACACACACAGGAAGAAATATTATAATAAAAACATCTCTGAAAAATAGTTTTGAAGTTTACTGTTGCTGAAATTCGGGTTGGATTCTCACAAAATATGCAGTGAAGTATGAGATGTCACCTAACATTGTGTTGCCTAGTGTCATAACCATTTTTTCTTGCCTGTATGATTCATACAACGAAATATACAGCTCTGGAAAAAATAAAGAGACCAGTCTGGATTTTTCTTAAATCTTCATCTAGAGATGATAACTTATTGAAAATGCTCTTAATGACAAAAAACGTATAGGAATTTGGTAGAAATGTTGTAAGTAGTTGATAGAATAAAACAAAAATGTTAATTCTACTCAAACACATGCCGATAAATAGTAAAACGATAGACACTGAACATTTGGAGTGGTCTCTTAATTTTTTTCCAGAGCTGTAATTGGTTTGGAAGGATGGTGAGACACCATCTTTATATATTTGTCGACTTCACTGTGGTATCTGGGCGATTGTGGTTGGAATTTCAAACTTTTTTTGACATTTTCAAGTTTTTTTTTTTGATTTTTTGAGATCTATCAACAGGCATTTTTTGGAGCGCATGAACCATTTCATAGTCTTAGGAACTTAGCTCTATGAGCCTCCCGTTTATTTGCATCCTCATTGCAGTAACCATGAACTATTATTTCTTAGAACTACGTTTTGAGGAACTTTTTCAGCTCCAACTCAAAAGAAATTACTTTCGTAGCACCAGAATAACTATAGTGGAGTAAGGCTTCATTGCATTTTCTTTTTTTTCTTTGATGGTTCAGCCCCTTTATCAGTCATTATGACGACAAACAACTGTCTCAAACAAGGCTCCCGCTCCCCTTCCCTCACCTGGAGGGATAGGCTTCTCAAATCGCATTGTTGCGCCACACTGAAATCTGCGACCAATACGGATATTTGACCATAGAGCATGCACGCGTGAACCGAAAATCGGACTGGGTGTGCGACCACACCAAATGCAGTAATAAAAATTATATAAAAACTTATTTCTTTGCACTGATGGTCTCGTTTGCTGTTAAAGGTAATTTATGATTATGTGAGGAAACATGAGGCTGTTTAAAATATATTTAAATGCTACTCGGAGTTGCTTTAAATAAAAAGTCAGATTTAACATGAATTTGTGATGTATGTGCTTTTAAATAAGTTAAAGCGGTGATGCTCATCAACTTTCAATAATCTTACTTTAACTGTAGCACATACTGAACCCCATTCTGTCATGAACCGTCACTTCTCCTCAGTCCATAACAGAGGAACTAATGGGATAACTGGGGAGGGTGATTGGGTGTTACTCTTCTGCATGCCCACTGTATAATGGGAGGACACCCTTCAAAATAACCACAGTACACATGTGTTTAAATGGTTCTTTATTGATTGGTCAAACATCACATGTTTCTCATTTGGCTTCCATATATGTTTGGGTTTGGGGTTAGGTCAAAGTTCAAACACAGATTTTGTTTTCAGTCAATTCAATTATCAAGCTTCTGTTAAAAAGCTCTGCTCATGAAAGAGAATGTTTGTGTGAAGATGTGAAGTCATGTGGCTCCACCTAGTGTCCACTGTGTAGAACTGCCTCAGGGCCCATAGAGCAGGGACAGTTCAAACCCTCTCCACTCTTAAAACTATACAGTATATTTATATATTTATGTAAATATTCTGACACTTTTCTCTAACAACAGAAAGGTTTTAATGAGAACCATGCTTCCATTAGAACACATGTTGTTCCAGTGATTTGATATTTCCAGTTTGACTCTACATTTTTCTATATTTGTTTAAAGGTCACAGAGGAAGGTGAAGCAGGATGCACATCCCAAACCAACAACCAGTATGAGACATTTATTGAAGCCAGCAATGCCAATGTAGTGGGTTTTTATATCCTTTACATCCATATAAGAAGCTTTTATGTCTGAGCCTTTTTTTTTTTTTTTTTTTTCATAAATGCGAAAATACTATCAAAAAATAGTGCAGGCTTTTCATCATGTTTTTAAGAATAAAATTTATCATAAATCAGACAATGAATAACATATGAACATGTACTTCTCTAATTCCCTTCAGAAGAGAGCTAAGAATGATTATGGAAAGTTTAATTTAGATGTAAGTGATTCAGAAGTTGATTTATGATACATTTTCTTCTTAAAAAATTGTTGAAAAGTCACACATGCACATACACCTAAGTATTCCTTCTACTTCTTAATGAACTATTTTACACTCTCTTGTCTGCAGGTCACCTTGTCACAATCGGTCACACCTAGACCAGTCAAGGTGAGAAGGTTTCATGAGAATTTAAATAATTAAACAAAAATGACAAAAATACAAATACCGCTAAGTAGAAATAGGATTGGAAATGTTACTGAATTGTGTGTGTGTGTAGTTGCAGTGAGGATCTACACGAAACAACAAAGACAACGGTTCGACAACAAGACGCTGACCTCACTGTTCATTCCTGAGATCACGGCAATAATCATTTAATGAGATAACATAGCAAACACTCAATGTAGAAAAAGTTCACAACTGAAAAAAATACTTGGGCTATTAAAAAAAAAAAGAATATGGTAAATTCAAAAATTCCTACAATAACGTCAGGAAAATATACTGGGTTATATGCACATTAAGAGTTTGTGTCTGTATCCAGCAGCAACACCAATGCCTGTATTTGAAGATCCTATATAAGTTATGCCAGAACTCCTGTGAATGATTGAGACCTTATTTGGCAAAAAAGGACAAAGCTATTAAGACGCTTGCTCATACTTTCTTTGCTGTAAAGATGGACAACCCAACCCACTCTTTCCCTTTACTGACCGACAACCGACTGTTGATATTAACTGTTATTCGGCCAGATTAATGGATTGGATTTATATAGCGCTTTTCAAGGCACTCAAAGACGCTTTACAGGGTTCCAGGTTCCATTCATTCACACACATAGTCATACTGGACTTAAAAGGTGGAGTCTGTGATTCTGGAGAATGCTTGTCAGAATCAGCGATTATGTCCTCACAATCTGCTACCTGTCCTTAATGTGTGTGCGCTGGTCAATACAAAATCCAGCGTTAATAAACAGCTTTGGCTCTGTAAATGGGCATGTCGCTAGCACTGACAGGCAGACAGACTATGCCTCGCCTTTTCTCTCCATCCTTTTTTCCCTTTATATGTTAACAGAGAATCTTAACTGAACATATGTTCACATGTGGAGGTCTTTAATGTGTTTTTTTGATATACTTTTGAGGACGGACAGACAAGCTGGCCTAGATGTAGACGCCGCCAAACGGAAGCCAAGCTCTTGACCGTACCCTGGCATCCTGACATGATGAATATCAGCTCTGTTCCCCCCTAACCTCCCCCAGAGACCACCCATCTTGCTAAGTAAGTATCTCTTCACTACCTGTCCTCACTGTGTGTCCGCTGAATAAAAATCTGGTGTTAATACACAGCCTAGGCTCTGTTAACTGGTATGTACAATAGTGGGCCCGGCGCAGCTATTAAAATGCCCATTTACAGAGCATAAACTGTGAATAAGAATTAGTTAAACATTTGCATTTTTAGCATTTTTGCCTCACTCTCCTGATCAAGAAAAGGCAACAGAAAACCATACATTTAGCTGTGTTTTTAGCTGGAAGTAGCTACTTAGTGTTAGCATATACCAGGCTGAGTAGTGAGAGCTACCTCTGACACAGACACACAGACACTTTTCAGCCTGATATATGCTAACACTTTCTAAGGGGCAAATTAAAATTGATTCTGCATGCACTACCTGTGGAAAAAAAATGTGCAGAATGATATATTTGTGAAACTGGGACAAAAAAGTAAAATACTTACCTGAAAAAACTAGCATTCATTCTTACCTGATGGAAGAAAACATAAAATGGCATAGGCTGAAACTAAACTGAACTGCTAACTAAACTAATTATGTGCTTGACTGAACTGACACATCAGGTACAGCCCTCAATGTGTGCTCCAGTACCTTTTCTTTGCAGTAGGATGTAATTTTATTCTCAGCATGCCAAAATTCAATATAACCAATGTCTTTTTTTTCCTTCTCAACTACAGAATCGTCAACATGTCTGCCCATGCACTGATAAAAATATCTTGCTCAATCTACTTAAAAAAGCAATGCTACTTTTTGCATAAAATTATTATGTAGACCTCACAAGAATACTATTTGTATGAACTACATACTTTTTCTAACGTAAGAAATACATTTTTCAAGTAAAGGTAACTAGATTTTCAAACCAACAACCAGTATGAGACATATGTACCACTCTGGAAACTGTGTGTGAATGTGTGTGAAAGAGTTCTGCTTGATGCCTGTGTGATGGTTGTTTCTGCTTGCTGCCTGTGTGATGGTTGCTCCTGCTTGCTGCCTGTGTGATGGTTGTTCCTGCGTGCTGCCTGTGTGATAGTTATTTTTGGATCTGCAGTAAAACCTGGAGTGGCTTTTTGATAAGCGGTTTGTTTTCACTGATTGTATTGGGATTCTGGGGAAACACCAGAATGGATTATTGAACTGAATGGATTGAAGTGTGACTGTCGAACGCTCTCATGTCCATACACACACACACACGCGCGCACACACCCACCCACACACACAAACACAATGACTATATTGCAGTGCCCGTTGTGATTTCACATTTGGCTGTATTGACTTGTGTTTTGCTATGCTGTGCTTGTGCTGTTTGCTGAAATAAACATTGTTATTTGCTGTGACCTGCATTATTAACCTGTGTCCAAACTTTTACAACCTCATCATTGTAACCGCTCATTCACACTGTCTGGTGTGTCTTTGTTTAGTCCTGTGCTGCTGCGTGTGTGTTTGTTAGTGAGGCTTGCTGCATGCTCTGTGTGTGTGTGTGTGTGTGTGTGTGTGTGTGTGTGTGTGTGTGTGTGTGTGTGTGTTTGTGTGTGTGTGTGTGTGTGTGTGTGTGTGTGTGTGTGTGTGTGTGTGTGTGTGTATGAGAGATCCACAGTGGGGACCTAGCCTGTAGCCAGCGCTCACAGCATTTTCTTTGTGGCGCAGAAAGCCGTCGGGAAAGACGCCTTTACTCTGATCCCCGAGGGAGCGACAAGCATCCAGTAGAGGAGGAGAGGCTGTCTGGGACCGTGGTCAGACAGACAGACAGGCAGAGAGACAGGCAGACACACAGAGGGAGCGACAGGCATCGAGGAGAGGCTGTCTGTGGTCTGGGACCGAGGGGTGGTAAGACAGGCATCGAGGAGAGGCTGTCTGTGGTCTGGGACCGAGGGGTGGTAAGACAGGCAGAGAGACAGAGAGACAGACAGACAGACAGACAGGCAGGCAGACAGACACACAGAGGGAGCGACAGGCATCGAGGAGAGGCTGTCTGTGGTCTGGGACAGAGTGGTGGTAGACGGGCAGAGAGACAGGCAGACAGGCAGACAGACAGAGGGGTGGTAAGACAGGCAGAGAGACAGACAGACAGACAGCCACACAGAGGGAGCGACAGGCATCGAGGAGAGGCTGTCTGTGGTCTAGGACATAGGGGTGGTGAGACAGGCAGACAGACAGACAGACAGGCATCGAGGAGAGGCTGTCTGTGGTCTGGGACCGAGGGGTGGTAAGACAGGCAGAGAGACAGAAAGATAGACAGACAGGCACACAGACAGAGGGGTGGTAAGACAGGCAGAGAGACAGACAGACACGCACACAGAGGGGTGGTAAGACAGGCAGAGGGACAGACAGACAGGCACAGAGACAGACAGACGGAGGGGTGGTGAGACAGACAGACAGACAGACAGACAGACAGACAAACAGACGGGTGGTAAGACAGGCACACAGACAGAGGGGTGGTAAGACTATTGGCTTATAATAATAAAAAAACACCACCTTAACTATGTTTACAGTTTAAAAATGTGTTGAATGAAATGCAAACCTCGGTGAATCATTTGCTATTGTTTCTCTGTCCTGAGATTCACACAGACTGAGCAGTCTTGTTTAAATGTTACAAATTGAGCTAATAAACTGAACTTTAAATTTTTTTGCTGCAGAAGTTATCTCAGTTAATTTTTGTTATCTAATTTGATAATACGGTGTTATCTAATTTGATAATACGGTGATAATACTGGCACGAGCAGTGCTCGTGCCAGAAACTCATACAGTGTTTTTGTACAGATAAATATTAGCAGGTTCCCAATAGTATTTCAATTTAGGTGCGAAAAAATGTCTGTCCCCTAGGGGGGCATGACAGAAAATAATTGAGAACCACTGCCTTAACCCCTTAACCCTCACACAAAGATATGAGGTTATAACAGTCAGCCGTACAGCAGTATTTCACTGTTTAACACTTAACTCATCCACTTTTTAACAGTAACGTCACAGAATGCATGTTTCACCACTAGGCGTCGCACTCGCACCACCGATGATGCAGAGCCAGAACAGTTAGTGATCGATAGATAATCAGACATAAGACTTCAGAGTATGGTGGCAAAGTGCAATAACTAATATTAACTGGTGCTGTCTGTCTGTCCGTCTGTCTGTCTGTCTGTCTGTCTGTCTGTCCCTCTGTCTGTCTGTCTGTCTGTCTGTCTGTGCGTGTGTTCCATTTATACAGAGAACTGTTCTGATGAAAGTGATTCTGACCTTAAAAAGAATCTAGTTAGCATGCATGACTGGGACATACTTTAATTTATTTATTTCATCCTAAAATGGCTCCTTAATCTTGTTGCCTCTAAATAGTAGAAAGTATAGGGATTGGAACACAGCCCTGGTGCTGTATTGTATTCAGATCTATAATAATATAGACGGGTTAGAGCAGGCGATGGCCTTCTACAGCATTCCAGAGTTTGACGAGTGGAAGAAACAAGAGAACTTTAAAACCTGGCATGTAAAGTACTACAAAGGTTTGCTGCTTGAGTATTCCAATATCTATTTAACAAATTACATTTTAAATATATGTTATTTGAGAAAAATGCGCAATTTAAAAATTCAAATCAAACTTTTTGTTCCAAGTTTGGGCACAAGTACGAGCAAAGAGGCAAAGGAATACTTTGCTGACATGGAGAAACATCGCATCACATTCAGATACAGCGGCGCAGAGGACGACGCTGCCATTACTAAAGTGAGTTTAATGCTGCAAGTCAAGCACTGGTGTCTAGGGGATTGGAATTGTGAAAAATACACTCTAATGTAATGCAAGGTATATATTGCAAATATTATACCAGAAATGAATTAGCTAAACAAAAGTAATTGTAATGCCTTTTTCTTTTATTTGTTTGCAGTAAACATGCTTTTATAAGACAAACAGTTCTCAAATGTTAGATATTGTACATCACGAGACGAGAACCATGCTTTAGTCAAATACATTTACAATTTTCAATATGAATGATTTGAATGAGAAAAGTGTCTAATCAAAACATAGACGTTTAGGATTATGAGTGAGCGCTTTGCAGTGAGTTACTCTGTGTTCAAATCAAATCAAATCAGATTTATTTGTATTGCCCAATATTACAAATAGACATTTGCCTCAGTGGGCTTTACATTCCATACAGTATGACGCTTGCCCATAGACCCTTAGCTCCCTTAACCCTTTATCGGGATAAAAAAAAAAAGAGAAATCTCAGGGGGAGTTGACAGAGTAAGGGATCTCCCAGGACGGACATCCTGCAATAGATGTCATAAGTGGAGAAAAATCATGTTACGGTATGTTTAAATCATGTTACGGTACGTAGTGAATGAATTGTTGTGGTCATTTTTTTCTTCAGGCCTTCAGTAAGAATAAGACGGATGACAGGAAGGAATGGCTGACTAACTTCATGGAGGACAGACGCCAGCGGAGGATGCACGGCCTGCCCGAGGTTTGTGCCTTCTTTGATCGAACAAGATGTTTCACATTGTATGCTTGTTCTGCTCCCACTGTGGGGATTCTTTGGACCTAGCTTCACTAATTCTGTGATTAGACGGAAATCAATAGTTTATGTGTTTTTTCTTCAGATATCTTTGGAAAAGTTCCTAAATGAACCAATCATTCTTTTTCTGATATTTTGTAAAAACTGTGAGACGGCCTTTATTCCTGTGCTGAAACAAATTTCTAAAAAGATTTTAAAAAATTTAAATAGAAAGAAAAAAAAAAGGATAAAAGAAAGTTATACCCACTGATAACAGTATATGTGTTTTCATTGTGTGTTTGTTTTTTCAGCAATACCTGAATGGAACCCAGGCCCGGCACCTTTCCTACAACGACTTTATCAACAAAGAGCTGATTCTGTTCTCCAACTCTGACAATGAGAGATCCATCCCATCCTTGGTGGACGGTGCGTATACTCTCCTCGTCTCTGTCATCTGTTTGGTGTGCTACTTCTCTCATAAGTAGTGACAGAATCATTCATTCCACCATTCTATTTTAAAACTATTCAGTTAAAAGCATCACTGTCTGTCTGTCGATGATGTGTGTGTGTGTTTTTTGAAAAGGTTTGAAGCAAGGCCAGAGGAAGGTGCTCTTCACCTGCATGAAGAGGAATGACAAGAGGGAAGTGAAGGTGGCACAGCTGGCTGGTTCAGTGGCAGAGATGTCAGCCTACCATCACGGAGAGGTAACAGTCAACCTCATGGCTTCCACGCATGACAAACAAATGTATTAAGAGGCATTATAAAAATCCATCCGTTGTAAAATCATAAAACTTTAAGTGAGTGAATGTTTCTATATTTTTCATTTTTGCTCTGTACTGAACATATACTGACAGCAGTGCTGTATAACAAGTAGTTTGAGCTTGTTGTGCTAATATTGAAATGGGAGTTCATGTTTATTGATCAAAGACACAATTGAATACTTTTTTTTTAAACCTATGTTCCGTAGCTTGCATGTAGAGGTATTGAAGTGATTCTCAATTCTTTTATGACCTAAGTGCCACAATTCGGCCTGGCATTTGACGCGGTAAAAACAACAATCCGCGCGGTTTAGTCGTTAATCCGCCCGGAAAGGCCCGTTAAACCGCCCGGAACTTCCGCGCGGATTTGCATTTTCCGCCCGGAACTTCCACGCGGTTTAACGGCGCGTTTATCCGCGCGGAAATTCCGTCCGGTTTATCCGCGCGGAAAAACCGGGCGGAATTTCCGCCCGGTTTCTTAATATGCAAATGAGCCCCTCACAGGCCAAAGTACTGCATTGATGAGAGCTGCAGTTCCTGCTTGCCTGTTACGCCGTAGCCTCTAGCTTGACATGGTCCAAAACCAAACCAAATACAAACGATTTTCTACATCACTCACATGCATATTTAACAGTTCTGGATATGATGTGTTTGCTTAGCTAGTGATAGTAATCAGCTGTGTAGATTCCACAACGTAAGTGTTAATAGGCCAACCACTGTTGAAATAGGACTATACTTGTAGTGAAGTAGGCTAACTAGGCTAAGAGTTCAGCAGAATTGTGTCACCAGCATAGGCAAAAGTAGTCATTATGTACTGAAATGGGCCCTATCAGGCAGTGTTTTTTTCTGTTCTGATGCTTGTGGATCATTCTTTCAGTCAGGCCTACATTAATGTTTGTTAATGAATTGGTACTCTGTTGGCTAGTTTAATCTACTCTACAGCAATAGAAGACTATATCTAGATAAATAATTACATACTTCACTAAGGGCATCCCCCCGACACATTAGTATTTTTTCAGGCTCAATTATATCCAACTTTTTCCTCTAAATGGTAGATGTAATGACCATATAACAAAGTATTCCCACACCTAGCACACACAGTATAGCAACATCAGTGTAACACATCAGAGAAACTTTATTCAGGTATAACAGTGAAAAAAAACCATCTGCTTCATGGGTAGAGTAGGCTGTGCATGTGAGGAGCAGGGCCCGATTAGAACGAAGCTGCAGACAGGATGAAGTTGACCCAGGAGAAGGGAGTTTCCAGGGAGTTGGAGATGGAGGGCTCTACTTCTTATCACCACAGCAACAGCAACAACAGAATGCCTTCTGATAGGATGAGAGATCAGCAACATACATAGATATTAGAAAAAGAAAAAGCTTGTTAATCATTCAAACTAAACATCTGTAGAGCACCTCTTGTCCTGCATGTTTTAGGACAAGGGGCAGTACTCCTTTTTGAAAGAGATGCTATGTAAAAAGCTTATTTAATTGATAATTGCAGCATTTAGTTTTCTGTCTCATTGGTCAATCAAACATGTAATGACTAATCTTACTAACAATCTGGTGGTATAAAGGCTATGGTATAATAAATGAATAAAAATGAGCCCTATATAATAAATCTGTCTTGAGTTGTGGTGTTGGTTGTTGTTGTGAATAGGGATTTAAGTCTGTCTGTTTTGTGATCACGTTCAGTGTTAGTCACTGTCAGTGGTTCCCCTACAACATGTGTGTAGCAGATCCTAGGACAGTTCTTGGAAAGGATGTGTGTAGCAGTCCTGGGGCCTATTTCAGGTAGCTGGTTTTACATACTCCGAGTTTAATCCTGCACTCTGAGTTGGTAAACTCAGAGCACAGGGTTGATGAGCAACTCTGGGTTTTCGGTTTCATAACAGTGGATCAGCGTTGGGCCAATCAACTCGCGTACGTAAAAGCCATCGTCAATGGATCGCTGATAACCATGGAAACAGGAGAAACAAATGATTGATCCTCCCACTTACCCACTTCTCAAAAAAGAAAAGAAAAGAAAACCTCTCTGCTAGTCCCCCTAGAGTTAGGAATATTAACGAATGAGCTTACGGTATGGAGAAGAATTAAAGGGGATATTATCTCATAACTGATCTAATCACCTCTGCAATACAGAAAAAAACGGGGTAAACAAAAGAGCATAATTTCTTCCGTATGAGAAGCAATTTTAAGAATTAAGTACGCATATCAGTGGTAGGAAAAGCATTAAGCTGGCGCTGCACAGCGTTGCTGACAGTGTTTTCTATTCGCTGTATTATGTAGGCAAGCTATAATAGGCTACTTTGCAGTAAACAGACTGTCCCTTCTTTTAAATGGGGAGTGAAAGACATTAACGTCAGACACATTAAGTGACAATTTCCATTGTGAAGCCTCACGCAAGTGGATAATAGCCTACCAATTGCATGCAGCCGCAGAATTACATTTCAACCTGAAATCTGTTCATTGGCACAGACGTTAAAAAAACTCCTTATAATAAAATAATGAGATACATACAATAAAATAGGTTTATTAATCTGAATGTAAAGCATGTTTGCGATGTGTAAGGTGGCCGCATTTCAACGGCATGAGGGCTGAGAACTACGCTACTGATCAGATAAATGATCGATCAAACGTAAAATCATCAGGTAATGATAAAAATTGAAAAATGGAGATTTCTATGGATTGATTTTGCTTCAAACTGTACAGGGTCGCGTGTGACAGTGACACTATTTCCTCAGTCGGAGCTGCAGCGTAAAGTGAAAACAAACAAAAACTCTTGGTTGCGCTAAACCTGCTTCTTAAAACGGTAAACCGAGAGTTTTCACTAACTCAGAGCGAACAAACTCTGGGTTGCCTCAAAACCAGCTACCTGAAACAGGGCTCTAAAAAAAAAAAGCATATAGATCCATATCACCATCAATAGCATCAGGCTGTACTCAACCCTGCATAGAAAAGGTTGTAGGCAGTATGCTAGAAATGGACCTAGTATACAGTATATGTTACAGGTATAAGAATTAAGCTCTGTTCCTTCTTTTTGCAACACAAAGCTTAGACCTCCTTTTGATTTTTCAACATCTCAGGGGATGTATGATGAGACTGAAATGGCAGGGCTCTTGGATTTAGTGGTTTGAAGGTCAGCATTTTGGTAGTTGGGCAGTATTAGGTTGTCAATTTCTTGATCACAACTTTCAACATTATCAAAGGCATTGTATGCTTTTCCTCATGCTGCAGCTACCTTTACTTCCTTTGTTGCTTGTAGCCATTGTAGCTTTGTCTTCTCCTCCTCTAGTCTTAATTTAACCTCTGCCTTTAAGCTTCCATTCACTCTCCAGCTTAGTGAGTTTTGTTTGTTGTTCATGTATTTCCTCTATTGCATTGGCCTGTTCTAGCTTAGCTGCAAGATCTGCTTCTGCGTCTGCATGTTTACTAGGGGGGATGAAATTACTATTTTTACAAAGACAGACCCATACTGATTCTTATTTAGCGTCATCCTCACTCTTTCCTTTTCCTCACTTTCATTAAATGTCTCGTCTTTGTTCTCTAGACGTTTGCTTATGAGCTCCAAAATTTTGTCTGTTACAGTGCCACATGCATCCATTCTTTGAACAATAACTGGGGTGGTAGTATGGTTGCGGCGAATTGGCTCATAATGTTGTTGCACTAAAGTGTGCTTAGCTTTAATGTCCCTTTCTAGTGTATCAAGATCTTCAGGTGAGCAGAGAGCCTTTAATCTTACTCGTGTTTCTGTTGCTAACTGGTTCCACGAGTCATAAGCTTTGTTAAATGCCTTTTCACTTTTCTTTTCTTTGCTTCCTGTTCTTGCATCTCTAGGCCCTTTTCTGTTAAGCTTCAGTTCTATATGGTCCAGATGCAGCCGCTGCCACTTGCCAGTGCAGCTCGGCCAAACACGCCTATCCGCCAAACACTCCCATATCGGCCAAACACGCCCACAGTCCGTGCGCATGCGTAACACTACAGAACTTAACTAATTCAAGCCCGCAGCAGTCCCATTGTTGCTTACTTAGCGATGTTGTCGCTATATTTACCGACTTTTCAGACACCTCTGGCGACGTTTTCTTCAAAAAAGCGACCAGAGACAAATCTAGCTACTTTTTTTGGTGTTATTGGTGACTTTTTCGCTCAAGTATCGCTCTTTACTCTGATCAACGATCAGCGGGTGCCTTCCCTGCCTCTCCCCCTTCCCAGAGCACTGACAGGCGGCAGAGTCCTCGCGCAGCAGCCCCTCCCAGCTGCGGACAGAGCAGGAGATATACACCTCTCTGCTCTAGTGTTCCTTTAGCATCCCTATTAGCAGTTGTAGTACCCCTCTTTTAAAGTCTATGAGTAGTGCAATTCAAAATGTTATGCAGTGCTTATTGAAACTGTGAGCATGTATGATTACTGCTAGACTTAACATTATCACGTCGGTTTTCTATGCAATTGTCATGTGACTGTATAAAAAGTAAATAGCCTTCAGTCACTAATAATACTATAAGAGACTGAATTATTATTAAATTATAATAATGTTATATATAGGCTATATATTTATATAAGTATTATTAATATTACATCTCACATGCTTTTCCATACTGATTGTATGTGCATAATGCACTTTTTTTTGTAAAGTGTCTAAGTATCTTAAAAAAAAAATTATTTTTATGAACTGTTCTGCTTTTGTTGTTGTGTAGTCAGACCCAGGATCTTAAATGATGGACTTCAATGACAAAAATATTCAAATAGTTTATTTACAGCCAAAACAATTATGAATATATTTTCTCAACAATGATATGAAAATGAGTTTTGTTTTAAAAATATGTTGAAACATTGCACTTTGTGGGAGATCATCAAATGCACATGGCAATATGTCCTCATCAGAGTATCTGCTTGCGTTCAGAGTCATTCATCTGAAAATCTTGAGTGGACATTTTCAAACAGCTCCAGCTCTTCCCTACATGCAATCATCACAATAAAAAAGTACTTTTTGGGTCGCCAAGGTTGTTGGCCGTATGTTCAGGGGGCTTATTTAATATTTCTTAGTTTAAAATAACACGTTATTTTTTCTGTCCCAGAGAGCCTGAGAATCCTATCAAATCAAAGATGTCACTGACCAAGTTAAGGCTCACACTTCCGCTCGTTTTCCACCCCAAAGGTTTACGGTTAATTGACACTGAAGCTTAACTTGTATGTTCATGTAAACAGACTAGTATTCATTTGTTTGTACCTTGACATGTTTCGACTACTTCCTGCAGTCTTTAACATCAGCTGACACAACGCGCGTCACAGCAACAGCTGATGCTTCTGAAGAAGACTGCAGGAAGTAGTCGAAACATGTCAAGGTACAAACAAATGAATACTAGTCTGTTTATATGAACATACAAGTTAATTTACCAAGTTAGACTAAATTAACCTTTTTGACACTAAAGCTTCTTTTAATTGGTCCATTTCCACAGCAGGCAAAGTGTAGCAAAAACAGACAAGAAGTTTTTGACACTGAATATGGCAGACCCATTGGTCAGTGACATCTTTGATTTGATATGAATTGCAGGCTCTCTGGGACAAAAAAACCTTCGTTATCAGAAAAACACAATATATTAAATAAAGGCAGACCCCAAACCTGCGGACAACCACCTTGGCAACCTAGCAAGTACTGTTTAATTGTGATTACTGCACGTATGGAAGAGCTGGAGCTTTTTGAAAAAGCCCACTAAATATGTTCAGATGTATAGCTCTGAGACTCGCTATGTGGAACAGAAGCAGAGTCTCATGAGGCTCATTGCAATCAAACAAATATAACTGCCCTTAATCCATTTCTTCTGACTGAAAGGTATTTTTCAAGAGGGTCATGGCCGACACACAGCAGTACAGTAAAACATACACATTAACACAAAGTACACAGAAACATAAAACTAAAACTAAAAAGAATGATGTGCGAAAACACAGCATGTAGGCTGTGTATCAACATCAGATTTTTTTCAGCACTCAGACAGTACGGACAGGTAGCATATTGTGAGGAGATATTCATTGATTTTGACAAAATGTTTTTCAAAGTTCATGTGCACCTAAAAATAGAGAAAAACAGTCACTTAATTACACTGATGTATTTGAGGGGACTGAGTCGCTAGTTTAGCCTTTAAGTCTACACAAATACAATGACATCTTGTTTATGTATTATAACGTATGTAACTACCAACAAAGCACCATTGAAGGACGTGCAGGAGTGACAACTTAATTTCTTTAGGCAGCTGATTTGGCTATGGAGACCCAGACCATTTTGTTGATGCAAGGCCCAGTCCAAAATGTCATCAGGTGTCCGTAGCTTGCAAATCTATTCACAAAAGACACATCACATAAAAATCATGTTAGTCATTAATTAACAGTCAAATAAATTATACATTGCCACCAAAATAATGTTAACAGTAACACCTAACCTGTTACCTCATATGGTGACCAGATGCCAGTCTAATTTAATATATACAAACAAACACATGTTAATAATTTTTATCATATACTAATTATCATTCAGATAAGACTTATAAAGAAGCTATTTGGTCTGTAACGTTAAGCTATTTTCTAACCAACAAAATCCTTTGAATAACACAAACATAACATTTGTTGAGATAGGCAAGAATATTGCAACTTTTCATTGTACATATCTTGTTCTTAGGAGAATGTGAAATGTATATTTCTTGTTTTCGTAGGGAAAAGTATGATATTTTTAATAAGACAGGCAAGGTAACAAGTGACCTTTAATATTAAGGTAGAATCACTACAAGTGTTGTATTCAAGTTTTTATCCTGAAATATATACATAATTGTGAATTCATAAGGCCTCTCTGAAAAGGCATGCCTGGGCTTGTCCTGGGACAGGTCAGGGGTGAGAGAGACAAGGGGGGCAGTGGGTCCTTGAGCTGGACACACACACCCTCATCTTTACCCCCACCCTCTCTCCTCCTAATACACACACCCACTCTCTCTGTCTTCAGACTATTTAAGGCCAGGGTTTTGAGCAAGAGAGTAGGGTTTTTGGGGAAGTCTTGACTGTTCCACTTTTTTGTTCTTTTAGCATGGACGAAAGACTTAGAAGAAAAACTCGAAAGAAACACTCTGAATCTTTTTGAGTGCAAAATACTTAGAAAAATTGAGAGGGTTATTTTTTCTTTTCAAGAAGGGAACGAGGCTCAGAACCATTTCTTCTTTTTCTATTCTGAGAATTTTGGTAAGGGACCATTTGGGTTATTGATGGGAACTAATTGATGAACCAGGTTGTAAAATAGCATGGAGTTGAGGTTGTAAAACTGTTGAACCAACTTTTCCTGATTGTTGTGTCGCAAAATCAAACTTGTCATAGCATTTGAAGATATTCAAATATATATGACATGATTGAAAGTTCGGCCAACACCCAGAACTATTGAAGTTGTGTAGACAGTGGACAAACTTTTACTCCTGATCTCTTGTGGATCAACCAAATAAACTGTTGAACCAACTTTTCCTGATTGTTGCGTCGCAAAATCAAGCTTGTCATAGCATTTGAAGATATTCAAATATATATGACATGATTGAAAGTTCGGCCAACACCCAGAACTATTGAAGTTGTGTAGACAGTAGAGCTTTAAAAAACCTGAAGATGAGAATACTCCTGATCTCTTGTGGATTGAAAATGGGAGAACTCATGAACTAAATTCAATGTGAACAAAAGACATACAACACATAAGTTAAGTCTTATACTTCTCTACATATAATAATCACATTAATGGGAGTGTAGGAACTTATTTTCCTTCCTTTCATTTTATTTTATCTTTTTTTTTTCTATATTGTGAACGTATAATCTTTTTATATTGGTTAAATAAAATTTCTTGAAAACGTTAAAAATCTTTGGCCTGAATTTTTAGTTTAGTGTTGGGAACAAGGACCTAATTAGGGTTTTCCTTTAAAGAGATCGCGGCGCCTCTGAGGTAAGCAATTCAAACCTACACTACGGCTACACTACTGATAACAAAGAATACACATCCCATAAACACCCTCCTTGAATTAGGAGGGATTTGCATTTATCTATTGGCCTAGCTCATCCAGGTGTATGAACTTAGTGAGGACTTAACGGTAGTCTTTTGAAGCCAGGGGTAAATATGAGGTATTCATCCACCAGAATAATTAAAAACCTATTATCTAATCTCCTCCTTTCTAAAAACGTATCTAGGATAAAAGGACTGAAAACTGGATTTAACCTAGGATAAAATTAGAAGTGACAATTGTAAGGGCCATTAGGGGATCAACACAGGGGGAGATCTGGAGATAGGCAGGGGTCAAAAGGGTCACATGCTTTAAAACCAGAGCCCTTTTGGGAATTGTGTAAATCGGCTTTTGGTCTTTTTTTGCCATATAAAAGTGCAGGGGTCGATGAACACATAAACTTTATAGTGGAACAGGTTTATTCAAGGAACAAATAAACTTGGCGGGCTATATTTACATGAAAACATCCTGATAGGGGTGTTTAATCTGGTGAAGGGATACCGGCATATTCATTACATTAGGTAACGAAGTAGGCAAATAAAACATTTGTATTGACTTACCAGATATAGAAGAGCAGGGGGGTGTCTGTTTCAGTCCCAGCTAACTGTTGTAATCCATACTCTCGCTGGAGACGTAACTCCTGTACTATGAGCAATTAGTATTCATGTTTAATGTAGCGGATGCTGATTCTCTTGTTTTTAACTGTGCTGTAATGTCCTGTTTTAAACATTTTGCTGGTGAAATGGTCTCAACATTGATGGCAGCAAGAGCAGCTAGCTGGCTAGCGCGATATTAACCAACAGAACGGAACAGGAAGAACGTCACACAGCTTAGTGCAGAGCAACCATAGCAACAAGCTGTTGGCGTGTTTGGCCGATATGGGGGTGTTTGGCGGATGGGCGTGTTTGGCAGAGCTGCACTGGCAAGTGGCAGTGGCTGCATCTGGACCCTTCTCCTTCAGTTGGACCTCACCTGTTTGTCCTCCAAGGGGCACTCTGGTTCTTCAGCGGGTGATAACATTTTGATAGTCTGATATATTAATTTGCTCCTTTAAGTGTTTTTATGTTTGGACTTAAATTTGGATGAGTGGTGGCTTTAACTTTACGTACATACTAATCAACACTCAAACATAAACATAACACCTTATGAACACCTCAAGGTTGTCAAACAATATGCACAAAAGGACAAAATGTTATGGACGAAAAATACTGCTGGTACTTCACAATTAGACAATCAACTTAAATAATGAGCTTCAACAGTTAGGGTTTCATGAGATAACAATAATTTTCATGGACAGCCATCAAATGTACAATATATTCTAACCACGCATTTAACTTTTACAATGGAGTTGGCTGTTTAACCGTTGTTAAACTCTTAGGTTGCCACAGTGTGTTTTTTTCAAGTCATCTTACCACATCACCTTCGATTATGTGTAAAGTACTGTAACAAAGTCTCTTCCCTGAAGACCCTCCTTGAATTAGGTGCGTTTGCATTATCTATTGGCATCATCCAGGTGTATGAACTTAGTGAGGACTTAGTAGGCTTTTAAGCCAGGGGTAAATGTGAGGTATTCATCCACCAGAATAATTAAAAACCTATTATCTAATCTCCTCCTTTCTAAAAACGTATCTAGGATAAAAGGTCTGAAAACTGGATTTAACCTAGGATAAAATTAGAAGTGACAATTGTAAGGGCCATTAGGGGATCAACACAGGGGGAGATCTGGAGATAGGAACAGGGTCAAAAGAGTGCACATGCTTTAAAACCAAAGCCCTTTTGGCGCAATTGTGTACAATCGCCTTTTGGTCTTTTTTTGCCATATAAAATTACACTTGTCTCTAAATATTAAGATAACATTTGTGTGTGCAAACTGCATAAACATCTGAAAGACTGCAGTATTCACTTAAATTCAAATATTATATTCCGAGGAAATAAAGAATATGACACAAAACATATTTCTGCACAGTAAAGAAAACTTAAACATGTGCATTATTTGCTTCACTTTCATTAAGAAATCAAACTGAATTATAATCAAGCTAAAGGCTTACAATAAAGCAACATACCTTGCTCCGCTTGCCAAGGGTGCAAGACGAGGGGAAATCATACAGGTTGCAATTTACCGGTCATTCATGGGTCAGCTGCTAGCTTGCTTCACACACTATTCATGAACTATAATACAAAGTGTTTCAATATGAAACCAACATGTACATAAACAAAATACAGGCTTTAAGACATATTAAAACTTACGTTTTCACCGCAACGGGGCGCGAGACACGCATCGCTGTGATAGCTGCTGTACGCTTCTAAAAGGTGCCGGGGCGAAATACAGGTAGGTAAACACAATGGGTCCGTTACAAATAGTGTGGTGCAGCATCCATCAAGGCTCGTGTGACATCTTGGGGTGCGTTCACAAGCCAACTATGCCACTGCTACATGGACATAGATGTGCACTGAACAGCGCCGTCTTTAAAAAACAAAACAAATCACATAATAGCCCACGTAATCAAATTACAAACCAAACACCTACTTTATAGAAGAAGAAAAAATCGAACTAGGGGCAACACCCGCACGGTTTGTTTATAAACGTTGCTAAATCCGTTTTGTCATTGAACGCACCCTGTTCTTTCGGACAAAGTATGCCACTCGAAACACGTTTAAAAGTACTGATGAATGCATTTATTTTAATTGTTACAACATATGTTTCCCCTTAATATGATCAATATGTTAAAGCTATACTTTCTCTGTTGACACAAGGACGGATCTGTTTTATTAGCCTTAATGTCACAACCCTAACCCGGAAAAACAAAACAAAAAACTACAAACTTAAGAACTTGCAATACACAGTACTCGGCGGCGCAATATTGTTTGTAGTTTTAATGTGTTTACCCTATTTCGTGAAACTGTGACCAGAAACCTTGAAAGTTAATTATATGTTTAAGGGAGTTGGAAGCATAAATATTTGGTCAGATTTAATTTTTACTATTTTTTATTGGTTTTGACCCTACCCAGTGGCGCCCCCTATTGGTTTGACTAAGTGCATGATAGAAGAGGTCAAGACCTTTGCAAAATAGTTCCCCACAGTATCACATTTTGTTGCTGGTTTGTAAGCCTTCAAAAGTGGTACAAGTTCAAGGTTCAAAGGGCAACCCCGTGGAGTAGGCACCGCCCACAAAGTTCACAGTGGCATATTTGTACTCCACTGGTCAAGACCTTTCCAACAATGTCTTCATTGTCATCCTACGACAAGGGATAATTTTCATCATGCATCAGGCGAAGGCCGTTCTATGTGTACTTTTGGAAAGTCTGTTAGTGCCAAGCTGGATGAAATTAGTCAAAAATTATTTAAGGGGTATTTATTGATTACATTTGTTGAATATATTAATGGTTAGCTTATCCACTGTCATAGTTTTCTACTTGGACCAGTTTCGACCCAAATTTCCTTGCAAACGACATAATGTTTCATATAAATATTTTCCCCTTTCCTTAATATGGCCATTTCTAGCAACTGTGTTGATGTGTGTGCCAGGAAGGTCCTAGATGATTCAAGATGATATTTTATATTAATGACAATGGACGTCTGTGTGCAGTTACATCATACATGCAATTTGTTTTTAATTGACCAAGATATTAACTTTTTAAAGAAAGAAGGCCTGTGCCATACAGTACATGTGCATGGGGAGGGAGACACATTTCCCTGGACAATGAATGGTTTATATTTATCCAGTCTGTAGTAACACATGATCCTGGCTGTTAACCTTCCATTTCTGGTTGTATTTGAATGACAAAGCTCAATTACATTTCAATTTATAGACCACTTTGTAATCAATGAACAGGACAAAAAGTAATAGGCCTAAATACATGAAATTTGGTATGTGATTGGCTATGCAAACAGACTGTACTCTTAACCTTTAATGCACAAATTATAACATCCTTAGTCTGGATTTTTTTCTTATACTTCTTTAGTAGGGGAGAACGGGGTAATTTTCTTTAGGCAGCTGATTTGGCTATGGAGACCCAGACCATTTTGTTGATGCAAGGCCCAGTCCAAAATGTCATCAGGTGTCCGTAGCTTGCAAATCTATTCACAAAAGACACATCACATAAAAATCATGTTAGTCATTAATTAACAGTCAAATAAATTATACATTGCCACCAAAATAATGTTAACAGTAACACCTAACCTGTTACCTCATATGGTGACCAGATGCCAGTCTAATTTAATATATACAAACAAACACATGTTAATAATTTTTATCATATACTAATTATCATTCAGATAAGACTTATAAAGAAGCTATTTGGTCTGTAACGTTAAGCTATTTTCTAACCAACAAAATCCTTTGAATAACACAAACATAACATTTGTTGAGATAGGCAAGAATATTGCAACTTTTCATTGTACATATCTTGTTCTTAGGAGAATGTGAAATGTATATTTCTTGTTTTCGTAGGGAAAAGTATGATATTTTTAATAAGACAGGCAAGGTAACAAGTGACCTTTAATATTAAGGTAGAATCACTACAAGTGTTGTATTCAAGTTTTTATCCTGAAATATATACATAATTGTGAATTCATAAGGCCTCTCTGAAAAGGCATGCCTGGGCTTGTCCTGGGACAGGTCAGGGGTGAGAGAGACAAGGGGGCAGTGGGTCCTTGAGCTGGACACACACACCCTCATCTTTACCCCCACCCTCTCTCCTCCTAATACACACACCCACTCTCTCTGTCTTCAGACTATTTAAGGCCAGGGTTTTGAGCAAGAGAGTAGGGTTTTTGGGGAAGTCTTGACTGTTCCACTTTTTTGTTCTTTTAGCATGGACGAAAGACTTAGAAGAAAAACTCGAAAGAAACACTCTGAATCTTTTTGAGTGCAAAATACTTAGAAAAATTGAGAGGGTTATTTTTTCTTTTCAAGAAGGGAACGAGGCTCAGAACCATTTCTTCTTTTTCTATTCTGAGAATTTTGGTAAGGGACCATTTGGGTTATTGATGGGAACTAATTGATGAACCAGGTTGTAAAATAGCATGGAGTTGAGGTTGTAAAACTGTTGAACCAACTTTTCCTGATTGTTGTGTCGCAAAATCAAACTTGTCATAGCATTTGAAGATATTCAAATATATATGACATGATTGAAAGTTCGGCCAACACCCAGAACTATTGAAGTTGTGTAGACAGTGGACAAACTTTTACTCCTGATCTCTTGTGGATCAACCAAATAAACTGTTGAACCAACTTTTCCTGATTGTTGTGTCGCAAAATCAAGCTTGTCATAGCATTTGAAGATATTCAAATATATATGACATGATTGAAAGTTCGGCCAACACCCAGAACTATTGAAGTTGTGTAGACAGTAGAGCTTTAAAAAACCTGAAGATGAGAATACTCCTGATCTCTTGTGGATTGAAAATGGGAGAACTCATGAACTAAATTCAATGTGAACAAAAGACATACAACACATAAGTTAAGTCTTATACTTCTCTACATATAATAATCACATTAATGGGAGTGTAGGAACTTATTTTCCTTCCTTTCATTTTATTTTATCTTTTTTTTCTATATTGTGAACGTATAATCTTTTTATATTGGTTAAATAAAATTTCTTGAAAACGTTAAAAATCTTTGGCCTGAATTTTTAGTTTAGTGTTGGGAACAAGGACCTAATTAGGGTTTTCCTTTAAAGAGATCGCGGCGCCTCTGAGGTAAGCAATTCAAACCTACACTACGGCTACACTACTGATAACAAAGAATACACATCCCATAAACACCCTCCTTGAATTAGGAGGGATTTGCATTTATCTATTGGCCTAGCTCATCCAGGTGTATGAACTTAGTGAGGACTTAACGGTAGTCTTTTGAAGCCAGGGGTAAATGTGAGGTATTCATCCACCAGAATAATTAAAAACCTATTATCTAATCTCCTCCTTTCTAAAAACGTATCTAGGATAAAAGGTCTGAAAACTGGATTTAACCTAGGATAAAATTAGAAGTGACAATTGTAAGGGCCATTAGGGGATCAACACAGGGGGAGATCTGGAGATAGGCAGGGGTCAAAAGGGTCACATGCTTTAAAACCAGAGCCCTTTTGGGAATTGTGTAAATCGGCTTTTGGTCTTTTTTTGCCATATAAAGGTGCAGGGGTCGATGAACACATAAACTTTATAGTGGAACAGGTTTATTCAAGGAACAAATAAACTTGGCGGGCTATATTTACATGAAAACATCCTGATATTAATTTAGGGGTGTTTAATCTGGTGAAGGGATACCGGCATATTCATTACATTAGGTAACGAAGTAGGCAAATAAAACATTTGTATTGACTTACCAGATATAGAAGAGCAGGGGGGTGTCTGTTTCAGTCCCAGCTAACTGTTGTAATCCATACTCTCGCTGGAGACGTAACTCCTGTACTATGAGCAATTAGTATTCATGTTTAATGTAGCGGATGCTGATTCTCTTGTTTTTAACTGTGCTGTAATGTCCTGTTTTAAACATTTTGCTGGTGAAATGGTCTCAACATTGATGGCAGCAAGAGCAGCTAGCTGGCTAGCGCGATATTAACCAACAGAACGGAACAGGAAGAACGTCACACAGCTTAGTGCAGAGCAACCATAGCAACAAGCTGTTGGCGTGTTTGGCCGATATGGGGGTGTTTGGCGGATGGGCGTGTTTGGCAGAGCTGCACTGGCAAGTGGCAGTGGCTGCATCTGGACCCTTCTCCTTCAGTTGGACCTCACCTGTTTTTCCTCCAAGGGGCACTCTGGTTCTTCAGCGGGTGATAACATTTTGATAGTCTGATATATTAATTTGCTCCTTTAAGTGTTTTAATGTTTGGACTTAAATTTGGATGAGTGGTGGCTTTAACTTTACGTACATACTAATCAACACTCAAACATAAACATAACACCTTATGAACACCTCAAGGTTGTCAAACAATATGCACAAAAGGACAAAATGTTATGGACGAAAAATACTGCTGGTACTTCACAATTAGACAATCAACTTAAATAATGAGCTTCAACAGTTAGGGTTTCATGAGATAACAATAATTTTCATGGACAGCCATCAAATGTACAATATATTCTAACCACGCATTTAACTTTTACAATGGAGTTGGCTGTTTAACCGTTGTTAAACTCTTAGGTTGCCACAGTGTGTTTTTTTCAAGTCATCTTACCACATCACCTTCGATTATGTGTAAAGTGTGTCAGTCTCTTGCTGCAGCTGAGGTGCCTGTGCATTATTGTGCATTAGTGTGCATTATTGTGCATTAGTATGCAGGACATCAAGCGATGCATTATTTACAGTCTATTGAAGATGCCAGCATGTTGAAGGTGGATGTCCAAATGCAGACTTGAGGGTCAATGGAAGAAGATTCGTTGAGGATCAGTCGATATAGCACCGTGAAACTAGAAAAAGTAACACAAAATAGTTGCACTGTTAAACAAATATATTAACGTCAGTACAGTACAATTTCCATGTTCACAAAATAAAGAAAATTACACTTGTCTCTAAATATTAAGATAACATTTGTGTGTGCAAACTGCATAAACATCTGAAAGACTGCAGTATTCACTTAAATTCAAATATTATATTCCGAGGAAATAAAGAATATGACACAAAACATATTTCTGCACAGTAAAGAAAACTTAAACATGTGCATTATTTGCTTCACTTTCATTAAGAAATCAAACTGAATTATAATCAAGCTAAAGGCTTACAATAAAGCAACATACCTTGCTCCGCTTGCCAAGGGTGCAAGACGAGGGGAAATCATACAGGTTGCAATTTACCGGTCATTCATGGGTCAGCTGCTAGCTTGCTTCACACACTATTCATGAACTATAATACAAAGTGTTTCAATATGAAACCAACATGTACATAAACAAAATACAGGCTTTAAGACATATTAAAACTTACGTTTTCACCGCAACGGGGCGCGAGACACGCATCGCTGTGATAGCTGCTGTACGCTTCTAAAAGGTGCCGGGGCGAAATACAGGTAGGTAAACACAATAGGTCCGTTACAAATAGTGTGGTGCAGCATCCATCAAGGCTCGTGTGACATCTTGGGGTGCGTTCACAAGCCAACTATGCCACTGCTACATGGACATAGATGTGCACTGAACAGCGCCGTCTTTAAAAAACAAAACAAATCACATAATAGCCCACGTAATCAAATTACAAACCAAACACCTACTTTATAGAAGAAGAAAAAATCGAACTAGGGGCAACACCCGCACGGTTTGTTTATAAACGTTGCTAAATCCGTTTTGTCATTGAACGCACCCTGTTCTTTCGGACAAAGTAGCCTATGCCACTCGAAACACGTTTAAAAGTAGGCTACTGATGAATGCATTTATTTTAATTGTTACAACATATGTTTCCCCTTAATATGATCAATATGTTAAAGCTATACTTTCTCTGTTGACACAAGGACGGATCTGTTTTATTAGCCTTAATGTCACAACCCTATATAACCCTAACCCTAACCCGGAAAAACAAAACAAAAAACTACAAACTTAAGAAATTGCAATACACAGTACTCCGCGGCGCAATATTGTTTGTAGTTTTAATGTGTTTACCCTATTTCGTGAAACTGTGACCAGAAACCTTGAAAGTTAATTATATGTTTAAGGGAGTTGGAAGCATAAATATTTGGTCAGATTTAATTTTTACTATTTTTAAGAGGTTGAAATCATGTTTTTTATTGGTTTTGACCCTACCCAGTGGCGCCCCCTATTGGTTTGACTAAGTTCATGATAGAAGAGGTCAAGACCTTTGCAAAATAGTTCCCCACATGTCAGTATCACATTTTGTTGCTGGTTTGTAAGCCTTCAAAAGTGGTACAAGTTCAAGGTTCAAAGGACAACCCCGTGGGGTAGGCACCGCCCACAAAGTTCACAGTGGCATATTTGTACTCCACTGGTCAAGACCTTTCCAACAATGTCTTCATTGTCATCCTACGACAAGGGATAATTTTCATCTTGCATCAGGCGAAGGCCGTTCTATGTGTACTTTTGGAGAGTCTGTTAAGGCCAGGACACACCTGCCCGAAAATCGCCGTCGAAGAGTCGATTTAAGGGGTGGGCGGGAGCGAATCTGTTTGGTGTGTGCCGTAACGTCGGCTACGACTGTCGTAGGTTTCTACTTGGAGCCTGTCGCCGCCGATTGAACATGTTCAATCGGCGGCGACAGGCTGGCCGACCGTCTTTCATTTGGAGCAATTTGATTGGTGGAGGGCTAGCGAATCAGTGAAGCCCGGAAGTGAGGCGGGTAGCACAAACAGCTAACAACAGCTAGCCATCGTTTTAATGTGTTTGTTCGTTTCGTTTTGAGAGTACTCACATGCATCAACCCTTGTTGACTGCTCGACACCATGCTCGACACTCTCTGCTAAAAATTGTGCTGTTATGGTCCATAAATATAAATACGTATTTCTATCTATGTTTATGCTCTAGAGAGCTGTCCCATCATTTCCGGCTTTCGTATTTTTTCGGGCCACAATACAGATTAGCGCCGCCTGCTGTTATGGAGACATTACGTCCCGCGCAAGCAACAGAGCGTACGGAAAGTCAGCAGTCAGTTTGGTGTGTTCTCTGGCCGCCACGGGAAGCCTGGAGCTTCCTGAAACCGGCCGACCCCATTTTTGCGTAGTCGGAACAAGTAGAAACAAGTCGGACTGGTGTGTCCTGGCCTTTAGTGCCAAGCTGGATGAAATTAGTCAAAAATTATTTAAGGGGTATTTATTGATTACATTTGTTGAATATATTAATGGTTAGCTTATCCACTGTCATAGTTTTCTACTTGGACCAGTTTAGACCCAAATTTCCTTGCAAACGACATAATGTTTCATATAAATATTTTCCCCTTTCCTTAAAGCTCCCATATTATACACTTTTCGGTTCTATTATACACCATATTATATGGTCTTAGTGGTCCCTAATACGTTTTTCTTTAATTGTTTGCTGAAAAAAACTTTCAGATAATTTATTGTACTATGCTGATGTTCAGCTAATCTCACAATGGCCTATTTTAAAAAAAAGAGTTGCAGGTCCCCTCGTAAATATACAATCTTTGAGCTCTCCCCGCCCCCTGTCCGGAAGCGAAGCCAGATACGCCTCGCCCTCTGTCTGTCAGGGCCGTGGACCAATAAGAAATAGGGGTGTGGGCTGCACAGTGGAAGCTTCTGGCTTTACGGTTTGTGCAGGTCAGAAAAGGGGATAATTCTGACTGGAGTGTTTTTGGGGGGAGGGGGTGGGGGTTTCAGAAAAGGGGAGAGTGAGAAAAGGAGAGATTGTTATTTTCTTTAATATTTTGGCAGTCTCTAGGCACACCGTGGACGCATTGATATGTTGGAACACATTTAAAAAGTGCATTTAGCATAATATGGGACCTTTAATATGGCCATTTCTAGCAACTGTGTTGTTGTGTGTGCCAGGAAGGTCCTAGATGATTCAAGATGATATTTCATATTAATGACAATGGACGTCTGTGTGCAGTTATATCATACATACAATTATTTTTTAATTGACCAAGATATTAACTGTTTAAAGAAAGAAGGCCTGTGCCATACAGTACATGGGGAGGGAGACACATTTCCCTGGACAATGAATGGTTTATATTTAACCAGTCTGTAGTAACACATGATCCTGTCTGTTAACCTTCCATTTCTGGTTGTATTTGAATGACAAAGCTCAATTACATTTCAATTTGTAGACCACTTTGTAATCAATGAACAGGACAAAAAGTAATAGGCCTAAATACATGAAATTTGGTATGTGATTGGCTATGCAAACAGACTGTACTCTTAACCTTTAATGCACAAATTATAACATCCTTAATCTGGATTTTTTCTTATACTTCTTTAGTATTTACACAGTTTTTTAATATTTATTTTACTTCGACTGCTGGCAGTTCGACCTCTGTAATTTCATTTAGCCTTTCCTGAAGTTCAGATTTGATCAGTCCCTGTTCCTGTATTGACTTCATGTTTTGTCTTTTCCCATTATGTATTTTTAGTAATTAAGTAATACTGCTCTGTTATAGATTGGGGTGGGAGGTGATATAGCTGTTTGGTTCTCTTCTTTTTATGTAAACCTCTTTGTGTTACCTTTCTGTGTATGAAAAGTGCAGTAATTTAATTTTAATTTGATATTTTTATATAAAACTTTCAAGGAGAGTATACATTGATATTCCCTTAAATCATATTACCATCATATCTCAAAATCCACAAGTACAAAATAATTGAGCTCTCTTTCCATTTTTCCAGCTACAATAGTTTCCAGCAATATGTCTCATCTGTTTATTTGTCCCTCCAATGTTTAAGTAAAATCTTAAAATATATAAATAACAAATAAAGTAAAATGAGACAGTAGACATCATTCCCCTAAACATGGGCAGTGTGTTAAATCGAGGGCCAGACACACAAACCTAGTGTCTTCGCATACACACTTTTGGACCATTAATGTCAGTGCTATTCCGCACAGGCTTTTGTCTCAATTCATGTAGGCCTATGCTTAACAATGTAAGACTTGTGACTGCAAATGATTGACACCCTTGTATTCTGTTGCTAGTAAAAACTTCACCTGCTTCGAAGACCTGCCTTGACTCAAATCTCTTTATTTAAGACACTTGGGTTTTTGGATAAGAGAATTCTATTAACACATCTCTATTATCTCTATATATCTATCTATCAACTCTGTCTATCATCTAACATCTCTATCTATTGAAAATATTTCTCATTTTATGGACACACACAGACACTGTCTCAAGCGTAGGTTTTAATAGGCTTGAGATGCCGTGTCCATAAAATTATTTTTTTTTAAATCTTTGTCTTTGAGGTAAACAAAATATGTCGTTGGAAAGGTCTCGACCTACAATGTAACAATATGTCAGTGTGAGGATTCTAGTGGGCTTCTACTCAGAAATACAGACCTTTGAACCTTCACCTTAGTGCTTGCTTGAAGGCTAATAATTCAGCTTCAGAAGGTCGTACAGACATGGAACTAACAGTTATGGAAATATCCAGGCCTAGGCTATAATGTGATATAATACACACTTTGGGGCGATATAACATTTGGGTAATTTATAGTTTAAATAACATTTCTACCATTTAATTATAAGATATTTGAAATCTGATTACATACATGTGTGAAGCATCACATGAAACACCTCACAGTACTCTCAATTTAAAATAATTCAAGATCCAATTTATGAAAAAAATGTAATCTTTTATAAAACTACATTTCCCAGCGATACGTCATGCACTCAAATACTGTAGTTAGCCATAGTTGTAGTTTTTCTCGGTTTAGAGCTAGGGTTTGGGTAAAATATTTGTGTACTAAATCTATAACTAATCTGTTACAGACATACACTTTTCGTAACTGCCGAACTTGTTGAAACACTGCAATATAATATCTACATTACAAAACCAGTATACATAATAGTTTGTTTGTGTCATATTGGTTGGTATCGTAGAAATCGGGTATTTGGGTCCGTAGTTCTGGTTGTTTGCAAATTATGGCTGCGATAAAATAGATTTATTGGATCATATATGACATAATTAGGGAAGCCGATCTCATTATAACACTAAAGCCATTTCATCTCATTTAAAAAAAAAGGTTGATATGTTGTCTACTTAATATATATTTGGCAGAAGTGTTAAAACCGTAGCCGGACGCGCTAGTTCCGCCACAACTATGCCCGGCGGAAGTCGCCTGATAGCCCGCCTCGCGGAAGTCGTCCACATGCCCCTTGGTGGTACAGCGGAGGAATCCCCCTGCCATTTATTGTTGTGTCTACTAATTCTTCCTTGGCAAAAGTAAACAGTAAATACGAATTAAATGTATTCTCGGTATTGAAGGACAACTGTTGGCCTAAAGTTACGTTTATTTAGGAAATGTTCCTGTTTCGGAGTTGGAAAGGAAATAACGTTAACCTTCCTCCTGTGTTAACTTTCTGTTACCATCCATGGTGTTAGCGGTCGGTTTCTGAAATCAGCTGTAAAAAACACTAAAAACAATTATCTATCATCCAGTTTGTTTCTCATCTCTAGGTTACCTTGTTAGCCTTCCTTATCCATGAAAATATATGTTATGTTTTTTCCCCCCCCCAAAAAAAAAAAAACACCCAAAACCCCCAACCCCACCCCCACCCCCCCCCCCACAAGAGATATTTTTATATGGGTTTTTTTATTTATTCCCTTCCCCCCCCCCCCCCCCCCCCAATGTCTTCCAAGAAAACCCCAGGGTTTTTTTGTAAGTCCTTAAAAGGGAAGTGAAAGTGGACCACACCAAAAAAAATAAAAAATCTAAATTATATTTGGTCTGGACCAAAGCAAGTGAACTAGCGGACTTTCCTGGTGTGAATACACCCTAAGGCAGCAGGTTTAGTGGCAGCCTCTGGACCCACCAATCCTTTTCAATGGCATTCTTTCTCCTCTACTCTTTGACTTATCTGACATGCAGAATGTTTGAGACAAGCTTCTCCTGCACCATGTGACATAGTCTACTGAGTAGGAATAGTTGATTATCCCAGAGAAAAGCACCCAGGCATCTTAGATGGATCGTCAACCCACTGAAGGACAGAACGTAAGAGCAGGTAAACATACAGTGTGTTGGAGAGAGGGATACACTGCTCCGTTCGGCCACCAAAATAGATTGATGTTGGGGACAAGAAAACTTCCTGTTATTTTCTGCCTCCATTTCTTTAGGATGAGAGTAAAAGGCTAGCTCTTTGAAAAGCTGCTCCATCCATACAAGATGCACTTAGGCTGCAGTGGATAGAGCAAGGCTGGTGCATTAAGAAAAAAGACCAGAGCCACTGCTCAAGACTGAGGAGGAGATAGCAGTTTGAGGACACACACACACACACACACACACACACACACACACACACACACACACACACACACACACACACACACACACACACACACACACACACACACACACACACCGTGGAAACACATAAACTGTGATGTGCATGAAGAGCAGGGTGGACATGTGTGTTTGTGTCGGTGACATACAGTAGCACAGGGAAATTCTACCACACAAACACACACACACACACACACACACACACACACACACACACACACACACACACACACACACACACCGTGGAAACACATAAACTGTGATGTGCATGAAGAGCAGGGTGGACATGTGTGTTTGTGTCGGTGACATACAGTAGCACAGGGAAATTCTACCACACAAACACACACACACACACACACACACACACACACACACACACACACACACACACACACACACACACACACACACACACACACACACAATGACCTCAATTGCCACATCCTAAAACCTCCCGTCTTTGTGGACACAATATTTTTTAGATACGTGTGACAGAACACAGACACAACATGAACAGAGGGAAGAATATCCTGACATGGGAGGAGCTACAAGCACAGGACCAAGGTGTCAGTAAAACACTTTATACCAGCAAGTACCTGATCATTCTTAAATGAACTATTTCCAGACAGCTTATCACATGATTAATAATATCACTAGTCCCAATTGAGTGGTTTTCTCGACACCTACTGTTTAGTGACATGGACCCACAGAGTCCAGACCCTGGCTACTGAAGATCTAAACTTGCTTAATATGGTTTTCATTTTTGTTATTGTTGTTATAAGTGTATTGTGTGTATTTGTGTTGTTTTATTGTAAAAAAAAATGCTTCAAATAAAGTTGACAAAAAATATGGTTTTGACGAAGTGAGCAAGGAACCAAAGGGAGACAGGCCAGCACAGTCCACCTCAGCCAGTGGAGGTGTGAAGCCTGACTGATGCAACCTGGGATTTATATAACATTTTCATGTGAGTTGAAAATATATAATTAGCCTAGCATTAGGCAGTATCAGGACATCAGGGAACTTTCTGCACATGTTCTGGGATCACTTGCCCTGCGTAAAACCTGTAAGCCAGGCTCTTCACACTTATTAAGTGAATTTCAGGGCTGTCACGTTTACTTTACGTTACCAAGACAAGCGTCCTCTATGCTTATCGATGTGTGTGAGAGAGAGAGAGAGAGAGAGAGAGAGAGAGTTGGCTTATAGGAGGTCTGATGTCACTGTGCTAGTTAAGGGCTAAAGTCACTTAAGTTCACCTGGATCAAAAGTCAGAAAGCAGCCATCTTCATGGGTGTTTCTTTAGGGGCAGTTGTCAAATCTTTAAGCACCTCCACCACCTTTAAGGGAAAATGACTCAATCCATTATACAGAATCAATTCTATTCAAGCGTGTCAGTGGAATCCAGTTCACACTGGAAGTGACGTCACATCGACGGAGCCTTTGTATAAAAAACAACCAGCGATGAGACAGATATATAATGACTGAGGCAAGATCAAGGCGTAAAGTTATGATTAAATATGCAATAAGATTATTTTTATGACCATCTTAAGTATGTAGCCTACTACATAGTATGTAAGATAGAAAAAAGAAAGAGTATGAGATTTAGAACGCAGCCATTATGTCACAAGGAGTTCTATGTTATTTTTGTTTGCTCTCATATAAGTGTCTAATGCCTCGTTTCCACCGAGTAGAGCGGGTCGGGTCGGAGCGGTGCGGTTCGGGTATTTTGGCTTTTCATTTGCCAAAAGTTGGGTAGGGTACGGATATAAGCGCACCTAACCGCTCTAAGATGCTCCTAATTTCGGTACTCCTCCGTTGGGGTACCAGCGAAAAGGTGGAGCTTACACATGCCGTCCGTTTATTGGTCTAAAAAATCATTTCCGCCGTGTGTATTCACCTTGGCAAGAGTAAAGACAGTCTTGTGTTTTGGTGAAAATGTGAGCGCAGCACTGTTTATTGTGTGGTGTTTTTCCTCGTCATTAAATGAATCAGTTGGTTACACTGTGTCCCACTGCTACGATGTCACGTAGCTGCCGCAGCCAGCGCTGTTCGCTCCCTGTCTCTATCAGTTGCACCGAGCCGTCTCTGTGCGTTTACGCTCACAACAACACGGGAATAAATAAAGAAGCGGCTGGTTTCACCAAGCAAAAACGAGAGACCGCTGGCTTGAAACAGTTGTTCCACAGCCCGATAGTTTGACCCATATTCTGGCGGCGGCTATCGCAGTCCAGCCTAAACCCCGCCCTACCAGTAGGGGTAGGGTCGGCGGTGGAAACACCACCGAGATTCTTAAAAGCGAACTGTCCCGATCCGAGCCGCTCCGACCCGACCCGCTCTACTCGGTGGAAACGAGGCATGAGAAGCAAGTTAGTATGAGGCGTGGAATATCCCATGATGACTGCCTGAGTAATCAATCTAGAGAGGGTCAGCTGAGCATGTTTGCCCTTCTTTAGCAGCATTGTACTCATCTGAAACGGAATGCACATGAATACAATGTACAGCTCATGGCTTGTCATTACATTCAATTCACTTGGAATGGCAGGAAATATGAGATCAGTGTGATCATTTCTAGCTGCTGGAATTTACGGCTAAGGCAAAATCAAAGCAAAGGATTATTAAAAAAAATTTATTTGCCAGTTGGCGAAGAAGAATATTAAAATAGTTGGAGAGACACAAATGGAAAGAAATCAGTCTGGTAGAGTGGAATGAGAAGGCAGCTGTGTTCCAGTGTACACTCGGGGATAGAAGGGTTGGCTTCTGCACACATGTTACAGATGCTGTTGTTTTCATTCACTAGTGCCAATAAAACATTTAGCTAACTTTGCACGCCCTTTGGTTTACCCTGTTTCCTACTAAGAACTCCTCTTAATGCTGTTTGCAGCGGGGCATTAATGAGATCATGTGTGTTGGTACACAGCTCACACCACCTTCTCTGTTTAGCACAAATGCAAAACTCCAACCAGAGACTCACGAGGTGACCAAAAACTGGCTAGCTGAGGAACCATTTTGGGGGAAGTGTTGGATTTTTAGAATGGGGGTAGTAACGGCCCTGGGTGCATCTCCTCACCTGTGTCTACTTTTGTCCTGTGTTTGTACGAGTGGGAGCTCTTAACCTGCTAGGATCTTTGTGATTCAATTGTTTACTGGCTGGGGATTGTCCACTGCTAAATAGTCCATTCATAAGATGCCTGAGCTTCCAGCAGTCGAACAGAAGCAAAATGGCCTCTGAACCCTTTTGTAGTTAGTTTGCATGTGGATATATAAGATCTTGTTAGGCCCAGTGTCTTAGTTGTTAAGCCCTAAGTATCATTGTACATTTTGTAAATAGTGCTTTTTGAGGAGATTTTCTTTTGCTTGTTGTTTTGGCCTTAATTCACCACGAACAACAATCATGGAGCTGTCATATCCATCCATCCATCCACACACCCACCCACCCATCCACACACCCACCCACTCACCCATCCATCCATCCATCCATCCATCTATCCATCAACCCACCCACCCATCTATCCATCCAGTGTGTATTGGTAGCCGATGATAGCTAGTTAGCAGCCTTCACTCTAGCTACATGCATCTTCACAGCCATCTTTGCCACATCATTCATTCCCTCTGCGCTCAAAGGTTTAAATTCTCCAAAGCTTTTTTATTCTATTTATATTTTTGACATGCCTTGTTGTTGCCATGGTTTTGTGCTTATAACTTGTATAGTATTAACCCTATTTATCATTTGTTTATTTATAGATTTCTCACATCGAAGCTTGCAGACAGATATTGCTTTGTTTTTCTTGTGTGACATATCCTTTGTGTAGCAGTTAACCTGCTGCTCAGAACTAATCGCCCCTAGTGGGATTAATAAAGTTGAGTTGAACCTTTGTGTGAAAAACCAAAAACAGCCTTGGTCACTTTCTTTGTGTTGCTTGGCAACAAAGGCAGATCCTTCTTGTGTGGACAGAAGGATTGATGTGTGTGTTGTGATGCTGTGAGCTGCTCTCAGGTCAGCTGCGTACAATACAGGACGCTGATGGGGCATTACTGCAAAGTCTGGTTTCTAAGATGAAATTTAGAACAGCAGAGGCGAGTATGGACTGAATGCTTTAGAAAGGTACATACTCCAGTTAAACAATACAGGGACGCAAACAAATATAGATAAAGAGTTTAGTTCAAATGATTCAGCTGATCATTTTCAAACAACCGTTAGTATGTCTTTGATCATTTCTCTTGTTTGCTGTTTTTAACACCCCCTCCCTTCATAGGTTAAAACAAGCTTTTCTTCACCTCCACTCCACGGTGGCTCCTGTGTGCTTATGTGTGTGTGCTGTTTGGAAGTTTGAAAAACCATGTGACCTCAGGCCACCGACTCACACACAGCTTTCTAGAGCAAAGCCAGTGTGATGCAGTGCAGAGGGATGGAATCTTCCATCTACCATTTCCCTTGCAGTAAAAAGCTAGCAAACTGAACAAACTGGCTTGTACCTTTCTTTTCATTAACAGACAAAAGTATGGATGTGTATACAGTGGATGAAGGCTGTGTTCATTAAAGTGTAACTGCTCATCAGGTTTCTCTGAGTTTTACTGTATGTATGTGGCCTTGGTCACTGTATGGATTAAACATGAGAAGCTGACACACTGAAGAAGGTGCACAACTATGTTCCAACCTCATTTGTATTCAACAGGGGTGAAAACAGAACAATATTTACAATTACACTTATTGCTATGAGTGGGTCGTTTTTTCTTGAGTGTTGTACTTTTGGTGTTTGTTCATTTATAAAATAGCCAAAGTAATTCTGCGTTAACAGTTAACAGTTAACAGTTGTGCTGCCACAGCCCAATCAGAAGGAATCAAAACTTAAGTACCTACAGTGGCTTGCAAAAGTATTCATACCCCTTGAAATGTTCCACATTTTGTCACGTTACAACCACATACGAACATTTATTTTATTGGGATTTTATGTGATACACCAACACAAAGTGGCACATCATTGTGAAGTGGAATGAAAATGAAATGTGGTTTAATTTTTTTTTATAAATAAAAATCTGAAAAGTGTGGCGTGCAAAAGTATTCAGTCAATATGCTTTGTAGAACCACCTATCGCTGCAATTACAGCTGCAAATCTATTGTATTGAGTATATGAGTAGTTCTCTACCAGCTTTGCACATCTACAGACTGATATTTAATGCCCATTCTTCTTTGCAAAATAGCTCAAGGTTCAGATTCAGCATCAGATTGGATGGAGAGCATCTGCCAACAGCAATTTTCAAGTCTTTCTCAATATTCTCAACTGTCTTTAGGTCTGGATTTTGACTTGGCCATTCTAACACATGTCTATGCTTTGATTTAAACCATTCCATAGTAGATCTGGTTGTATGTTTAGGCTAGTTGTCCCTCTGGAAGGTGAACCTCCACCCCAGTCTCAAGTCTTTTGCAGACTCTAACAGGTTTTATGCCCTGTATTTGGCTCCATCCATCTTCCCATCAACTCTAACCAGCTTCCCTGTACCTGCTGAAGAAAAGCATCCCCATAGCATGATGCTGCCACCACCATGCTTCACGGTGAGGATGGTGTGTATAGGGTGATGTGCAGTGTTAGTTTTCCACCACACATTGCATTTTGCATTAAGGCCAAAAACTTCAATTTTGATCTCATCTGAACAGAGCACCTTCCTCCAACCCTTGCCAAAAGCCATGCATAGTCAGATGAGACCAAACGTGAAGTTTTTGGTACTCTTCAGCAGGTACAGGGAAGCTGGTTAGAGTTGATGGGAAGATGGATGGAGCCAAATGCAGGGCAGAAAACCTGTTAGTCTGCACAAGACTTCAGACTGGGGTAGATGTTCACCTTTTATTTAAATGTTGTATTTTTATCCATGTTTTAAATTTGTTCCTTTTTTTGTATTTGTATTCTTTATTTGATTTTAACCCTGTGAAGCACCTTGAGTGGCCATGTGCCTGAAATGTGCTCTATAAATAAAATTGCCTTGGCTTGCCTTGCCTTTCCAGAAGGAAAACTACCCTAAACATACAAACAGATCTACAATGAAATGGTTTAGATCAAAGCATAGTCATGTGTTAAGCCTGATTTATACTTGTGCGGTACCGTGTGCGCAGAGGCTCCGCGGAACCACAGAGAGCCTGTGTGGTGGCCTCAGACCCCCGACGCGTACCAACTGAAAATTGTGACTATGCGCCAGATGCCGCAGACGCCACAGAGGTTTGATTGGGCATCAAAGCAACAAGGAGGGATTTTAACAGCACACAAGCTCTTCCTCATTATCATCAAACTCAAAATCTTCCAGTTTTCATTTGTTTAGCAACGAATTTTGCCGACTTACATCAAAAGTGCAGTGTGCAATCTGCGACACGGGCGAAACTACTACCAACGGTTCATGAGAACGTTCGGTGTCCGTGCTACCCAGCAGAGAACGCAGAGGCGCAAAGCCGCACAAGTATAAATCAGGCTTTAGAATGGTCCAGTCAAAGTCCAGACCTAAAAACAATTGAGAATATTGAGAAAGACTTCAAAATTGCTGTTGACAGACACTCTCCATCCAATCTGATGCTGAATCTGAACCTTGAGCTATTTTGCAAAGAAGAATGGGCAAAATATATCAGTCTGTAGATGTGCAAAGCTGGTAGAGACATACCCCAATAGATTTACAGCTGTAATGGCAGCGATAGGTGGTTCTACAAAGCATTGACTCAGGGGGCTGAATACTTTTGCACGCCACACTTTTCAGTTTTTTATTTATAAAAAAAAATTAAAACCATGTTTCATTTTCATTCCACTTCCCAATGTTGCGCCACTTTGTGTTGGTGTATCACATGAAATCCCAATAAAATAAGAACAGCAGCATTCACACTGATGATGTGGCTGTGCGGGCGTGTGTGCTGTGGACTAAAGTGGAGCACTCTCACTGGTATGTCCATGTTCCTCCCGGGGGAAACAGGGAGTCATTTCTACATGAGTGAAGAGCTGCGCACACACACACACACACACACACACACACACACACACACACACACACACACACACACACACACACACACACGCTGTTACGTCAGAGCTGCATGATGCGCTGTGCAGGGTCTTCACACATGATACACACACTCAGCTAACTGGCCATTCAATGCAAACACTGAAGGCAAAACACACACTCGCAAGGACAGGCGGCGACACGGACACAGAACTGTAATGTAGAATGACACATGGTTATATGAGAGTGGAGGGGAAGCCTGTGTCCTCCAGCAGGATATATCATCTCTGCACTTCAACGGCCTCTGAGCGACACACACACACACACACACACACACACACACACACACACACACACACACACATCGGGCCATGTGACAAAGCCTGTCTATCATCCTGCTGCTCTCTTCCTTCCTCAAGGAAGATGATGAAGGTTGAAGGCAGACTGGTGTCGCCCGGCACTAAACTTTACCTTCATATGGCTTTACATGTTGCTGTCTGTTCTGTAGGGCCATATATACTTTATTATATAATATAATGATATTATGTCTGCAAATGATCATAATCCATCAAGAATGTGTGGGCTTAATTTAGCTTGCTGTGATCGGCCAAAACACACAACTTATTTGGCATGTAAAGGACAAAATATATGAACATAATGAAAGCCTCTTCCAATCAATAATGTTATGTTTATCACATGTATGTTGTGTTACTTTAATCTTACGATGCATTAGGATGTCTGTCTTGTAACACTGCTATTGAACATTCTGGATTCTGATTGGCTGGAAGGGGCTGATGGACAGAAACTGGACAGCACAACTTGAAAGCTATGGTGAAGGTGTGGAGGCTAAAGTAGTTCTATTCTACAGTAAATTGAGCATGCATTGGTTTATCTCTGCTGATCGTATGTTGATTCAGACCATGGCTGTGTTCAGAAATCCATTTTAACGTCCTACTCATACTCATTTTGACTTCAGTTTGAGTATGTGACGGTTTGGGTACGTGAGTTTGGCTATGCGAGAATTGCCCGGATGAGTTCACTTCCGGGAAGATTTTGGGTATGGATCGATTGGATACTTTTCCTACTCAACCGCCCCCACAATGCATTGCGTCTTTTCAAACGACATGGAAGTTTTTTTTTAAATTCTTTATTTACAATTCTGCATTTCCTGCACAACACAGGACTGTATGTAAAAATCTAGTTCTATATCTAACCTGTGGAGGGCGGTAATACGCTAAAAAGCATCTAAACGGCCGGAATCTTATAGGAAGAAGAAGAAATTCTTTATTGCTTGAGTATACTTCAGTGTGAACGTTTCGTCGCATCTCGCATACACAATCAATCTTTAAGTAGACAGTATGTAGTATATACTGTAGATGTTGAGTATGTAGGAGGGAGGACGTTAGTATGACTTCCCGAACACAGCCCATGAGCAGGGGATTGGAGAAGTGCTAATCATGTCATGTGACTGACTCATACTCTGCTACCTGACCTGAACCCAAGGGCCCTCACCTTTACATACGTTATTGTGGGTGAAACTTTGACCATGAGTCGGATTTCGGTTGAATTATTTTCAAAGACATTCGAGTCATATATAAAGAACCACTCATTTTACACTTCAACATGTGTTTCCAGGTGCTGAGAAGTATAACTGCATCACCTGAACAGAGATAGAGGTAGATAAAGCCTTTAGGGAGCTGTGTGAAGTCTGATAAATAATAGAACATGAGTCAGCATCAGTGGGGGCCGAGGGTATAAATCTACTGCAGGCCAGAGGCTACACTCTACACCAGCTGCTTCTAGGACGACAAGCTCAACTGTTGCATGCAGGGTAATGTAGGCCGCAGGTTTTGACAAGGACCAGAAATGTCTGGAATAAAGGGAGGAGATCTAAGCTAGTGCTGTGTCAATCATGTTTTTATGTTGACTGATTAAGCTTACTTAGAGAGATAACCCTAGTGTTATTCTACAGTCTTATTGTCCCACTAATCTCATATAAAGACCCAAATTAACACTGAGTTAATCCATATGTCTCCAAAACAGGGGTCCGCAACTAAGTTTTGCTGCAGGCCAAATTTGTTTTCCAGCCAATGGGTGGAGGGCCGGAACATAAACAAATGCTGATTCAAGGAATTCATTAATGAAGAATGCATCTGATATTCACGACAGACCACTTCTCACACACATAAGTGATACATGCAGGCAATGAATAGAATTAAAATAACTCATAATAAATGTATATCATTTTCATTTTGAAAATGACAGGCTGGTTTGTTATGCAAAATACACCACACCTAATTAGGCTATGTAATGCATCCTTTACTCATTGATGCAAGTAAAGGTATGGTAGAATAGGAGTATGAAATGCGCACAAGAACGCATGCCGAATTCTGTGCTGTATGACACGTTTGAGCTCCTCCAAAACTGTCACCATGCCCTCTTTGAATACTGAATTCTATCTGCTGGCTGCTGATGGGTGGTATTAGTGTGTCAGTGAGACAGGTTTCCCTTTCAGCCAGGTCTGCAACTGGCCGCTTAGACCATTGATGTGTCTGTCTAGCCATTTTCCATGACCAAGCCGATTCTGCTTTTTGTGCACCGATATGTTGGTGTTGCTTTCTTTCATATGATTGTTCACACACATGGAACCGTTACCCACAGCCATGCAGTACAAGTAGGCTTGAAATAAGTGTGATACACTGCTGTCTTTTTATTTGAAGTTTTTTCTAGCCTGCCCTACACACACCGGCGTGCTGTCTACTAACATACTTGCCGCCTGCAGACTGACTCATAAAATAAAGGTTATAAATAACTTTTGATTTGTTTCTATTTGTTTGTTTTTAAATAAAGTTAAAACAATTCTTTATCAGAATTATTATTGCCGACCCCAGCTTTAAAAGCTTTGAGCTCTACTGCTCTTAGATGGCCATTTACAGAGCCTAAGCTGTGTATAAACGCGGACAGGTAGTGGATGATGATGAGTAGATATTCACTGATTTTGACAAAAAGTGGTCTGGATTACAATGACTGAGTATGCCTTTAAGTTCAATTGTGTTTCTTATTTGCAATTATTATTAAACTATTGTATTTAACCAACTGAAAAACAAAACAAAAACAACAACAATGCAATATCAGCATTATAATATCTGCCAGCTGCCCACCTGCTCTCTAAATATAGCCATTGAGAAAGCCATATCAGTCGCCCACTACGTGATGGTATTTCTGGCTCTTTTTAATGTGTAAGCAAGGTTCAAGGTTAACATTATTGTACACAAACTATTGGTTCTTCTGCTTCACCACAAACACAACATGGGCAAAGAAGAAGCTACTACACTGGCTATTAATGATCAAGCTTATATCACAAACCGCTGGAACTGGCCAGACTTGCAGACCTATGAAGAGATTATCTGATTGAGAATTAACTTCATATCAAATGCTTCTTCTCTCTGGGCTTTCACCCAAGGAGTAGCTTATGGGTTAACAACATTGTGACTGATACTGCCACGCGTGTATTGTAGTTTAATTTATTGCACGCTGTGTGTGTGTGTGTGTGTGTGTGTGTGTGTGTGTGTGTGTGTGTGTGTGTGTGTGTGTGTGGGGATACACTTAATCTAATTCAGCTCAGAAGAGGTACGGAGAATACATTATTTCAGTGTCAACTGAAAGTGAATGTGATGGAATGGGAGCAAGTGTGGTATTGGAAAGTGAATATGGAAAGAGTGACATAGACTCCCAGTCAGAGAGAGAGAGAGAGAGAGAGGGAGAGAGAGAGAGGGAGAGAGAGAGAGAGAGAGAGAGAGAGAGAGAGAGAGAGAGAGAGAGGGAGAGAGGGAGAGAGGGAGGCAAACACAATGTTATATGAAGCATGGTGTCATCTGAGTCCTATGTGTCATAAAGTTTGTCAGATACGTGTAAAAATGCCTATTTATGAAGGAAAAATGACTATGGACAAAGGTGTAAAAATCCAGGATCTAGGCCTCAGTATTTTATTTGAGTAAATTGACAAGGCATGTTGACAGGACAGAAAAGCGGGAAGAAGAGAAGTCCTTCCCTACATCACAGTATTATATTGTCTAACATGTCTACTGATTGGTTAAATCTTGTTGTCAGGCAGATCTCAGAGTCCGTCCTCTTGTTCTCCTGACCGAAACCAGATACCATGAAGTTGTCCTCCCCCGGCCCTGAGAAGTTACCAAGACTTTGTTCTAACTTAGGAATGTATCTTATCTCATGGGAGATCAGCTTCAGTTTTATGGCTTAGTGTCTTACTATTAGTGTCCAAGCACCCAGACTGGAAGGAGAGCATTATTAGAGTAAAATGTGAAGAATATACACTTGTTTAAATTGATTATACAATTAGAGTTTATTTTTCTAACAAAACCCTCAATAAATACGTTTCTAACGTATTTTTAAACAGGAAAAATATAGGTTTAGTTAAACAACAAAAGTAATTACCAACATAGACAACAATGAAAGGAAAATGAGTGAGTGATACGGAGGAAAACATTAGACTCAGTTTTACATTTATCAGAGTAAAAACAACACTAAACAGTACACATTTTAATCCTTCATGATCAGTGATCAGGCATTAATGTATCATTTCGTAATTTATCATTTTATCTAGTTTCAATTTGTTTACAAAAATTATAAAAAGGCTACAAGTCCATGGTGTGTGTTAACAGTAACTAATCTCAGTCTGGAAGTAAAAGGGAAACACAATATTAGACAAAACATTGATTTTCAATTTACTAAACACAAAAACACCTAGAAGCTTTCACTTCAGGGATTCAAAGTCAAAGTTAACATTTCTAAATTCACATACTATGGGTGAATTAACTTTACTAAGGGTGATTCATTCATCAATTTCAAAAACCCATATCAAGGGGTCATTGGCTCTGAGAGCACAGTCAGAGCATATATTTACTTTAAGATTGGGGCCTTAACAAAACAGGGCAGGACACTTAATCAGTGATAACATTTCTTAACAAAAAATTGGTTACGGCTTTTGTCTTTGTAGACAATTAGTTTTAACTTATCCGTATTAGAGTCAACACTTGGTTGCAATTTATTTAACTAACCTCTTCAATGAAGAGGCTCAGTGGAGATGTGTGAAGTGGTGCCAAAGTGGTGCCAAAGTGCTCCAGACTTACATAATTTACTTAGAAGTACGTTCAATTTACTGTGTACATTTCACCACTTAGGTTCTAAGCTCACTTTCTCTGTGAATGTGAACTTTGACCCGCACCCCCTCTGGAGTCTTGCTAGTTGCTCCTGGCACAGCAGGCTGTACCTGGTCAACACAAAGCTTGAGACAAACAATTAGTACAGACAAACAATTAGCACAGTTAACATCTTATATCAGTTAATTTGCCAGACATCAGAAGAAGGCACGTGACCTCCCTCTCCTCATGTCCTTGGCTTGGAGCAGTGTGTGTCTGTATGTGTATGTGTGTGCGTGTCGCTCCTGGAGATGTTGTCATTAATATGGGCGCCAGCAGTACATAACCTATATAATATCCCTCTTTTTATACCATGAAGTATTGTAAAACAATAATAAAACACTGGAAAAGAACAAACTTAACCTATTGAAGTCCCTCAATAGGAACTGACTAAAGTCCCTCAATGTGGACAAACGTAAAACCTTAATGATACCAAAAAAGAATAAAAGTAAAACAACCTGTGGATTTGTTCAAAAACCTAAAACATAAAAGAAAATGCTCATCCTTTTTGTAAAGGGTAAAACAAAAACAGTAAATGAATAATATTAAAAGTATCCTAATGTGCTTTAAGGGTCAATTAAGTTAACCTACAGCATCTACTCACTATCTAATTTGTGATGGCACAAGGGCAATAACTAAGTAAGTTCAAATAAACTAATCTCTGTCTGAATAAAACTGAATTCAAAAGGGGAAACACAGGGCCAAATAATAAAATAAAACAAAACAGGGGATGGACGATGTGGCCAGAATGTTATTGTCTCTGGTGGGTTCTGCATGTTGTGGGCAGAACTGGCCTGTAGCGGGCACAGGGGATTCATCAGTCTTCCTCCTGTGATGGTAGCTGACGACAGGCATCATCCACAGGTAATCCAGTGTATTCACTTTTCACTTCTGTCGTATCAGTCCATGGCGTCCACATCGCTGGCTGTGGGATGTTGATCACGTAGCACTTGATCATGTAGCACTTTCCATAGTTCATTGCGAAACACACACAGTGAGGTGTTTTGAGAGCTCTCTGATTTTTGCACAGAGAGAGAGTCACTTGTGTCTGTAGACGTCTGTGTTTTGTGGCCCAAGGGCCAGACGGGTTATCTTTATGGTGGGTAGGGTGAAGGCACTTAGAGGCTTCAGTCGTGTCCCCATGGAGGGGGCCATTCGGGTTATCCTCGGGGGTTGGGGCTGTATTTGCTGTGACGGTGGTCATGGGAGGGTTGTCGACTAGAAGGGTCCCAGACACTTCTCCCTCTTTTTCCTTCCAGATCAGTACAGGGCAATTCAGCATCATTTCCATCGGTGGAGGTCACAGTGTCATTAATCATCAGTCATTAATGTCCTGGGTCTTTGAGTTTGAGCACAGCAGAGTATGTTCCGGGGGAGGGTAAGATCACAGATAGTCCTGCTTGTCCTTCTCCATGTTATCAATGTGGCAGGTCAAGGGAATGAATGAGGCTTTTCCAGGTGGAAAGTATCCAAACAAAGAAATAAAAATAAAAATAAAAGTGTTCTCCTTATGAATGTTAATTATTAATTACTACAGAGAAACTAATCAGCCTAAAACTAAGTTGTCCTGCCTTTGCAGTGTAACTAGCTTTAAGAACCACACAGCTGTCCACTAGAGAGGGAGAAAAGAAAAAAATTAGCAAAACCTACAATACACAGTAACATTAATTACTTTGCAATTACTCTGTTCATGCAACGTGCATCTTGAGACAGCGACTGAGTGTGTCTAACACTAAACTATTCCCTCTTTTTATTTTATTTTTCTCAAAAGAAAATAACAAAAAATTTCTGAATACACCTTTAAGTTTTACACATCAAAAGTTAGACTATATCAAGACACCAATGCGTCTGTGGAGTACCTTTAATTTGAGATATTAGAACGCCTTAAAGGAAAACAAAAAATAAACAAAAACAAAACCAAAAAAACTCAGTGCACCTTTAATTTTGTCAATCTTCATTATCAACTATTAGGGTCCTATTGCATGATATATCACAAAGCGTATATGTAACTTTATGAAAAAAGAAAGGGGGGACCTTAAATTTGACCTAGTTTTTACTTAGCAACATTTCAGAGTACACCTTTAATGCTCACAGCGATTGGGGCAGATTTTTCAAAGAGAAGCCTCAGAGTCTGTTCTCAAACTGAATTCACACCAGTGCCATATATGAAAAGGACACAATCGAAATAATTACAAGGGATTATACACTTAATCTAAACTTTCTAAACTAATAACAGTAATTAGCCCTGTCAATAGTGTTACTTTTGCGCAAATCAATGAGAACAACACCGCAGGCTTCGTGTGTGTGTGTGTGTGTGTGTGTGTGTGTGTATGAGTGTGTCTAGTTGTTTAAGGTATTTACATGCAGTTATAGAGACATACGGTTAGCGGTTATAGAGACGTACAGTTAGTGAAATGTGGCGTAGAGACAGAAGAGTATGTAAGAGTATGCTTACATTCTTATTTTTCCTCGATAATAAATTTAGCAGCAGGTCCTGGATACATACAAATCAAAGGGACTGTAATTTATTTTTACTTTTATAGATACTACAGGCATTTTTGGACACTTTTACGACCTTCTCAATAGAACGTGAGGGGGGGCCTAACAACAGGACAAGCCTGTGGTAACTGGAAGCGAGGCGCTCAGCTAAAGCTAATTAGCAGCAAGATGCCTCCCTTATCTAACGAGGACTATCAAACACTCCTACAGAGGATTACAGCACTGGAAACAAAAATGAATCGAATAGAAATGAACATTGATGTGAATGGACTATGTGGGAACGACACCACTCTATCAGTGACTTTAAACAGTGGACAAGATCGAGCTAACGCACAGCTAACTAGCACCGACAAGGCTATGAAGAAACCAAAGGGCCGTGTCCAGGTTAGTGATAACCCTCCCTGGAATCGTCTTGGTGGAAGGCCAAAGAGATTGGAAAAGGGAGGACGGATAACCGGCAGGGCCGAGCACCATGAGATGACTGATCTGGATGGCTGGCCTGCGTTATCACTCAGGCACGGTGCCTCCTCAACCCCCGCGCCTCGGAGGCCGCAGCAATGGATTACTGCAAGGGAGAGAGGTAACAACAACAAACTTCCACAGCAAACAAGTGTGCAAGTGTCGAACCGGTTTACTCCACTGATGCAAGTCCCTGGATTTACCTCTGATGACCAAGATAGCATAGCGCCTTCACACAACAAGGTAAGGCCCGAAAGCCAAGAGCCACAGAGAGAGCTAACAACCGGGCTAACCAAGCTAACGACCAGGCCTGAAACCCTGATAGTTGGAGACTTTTCTGTTAGAGATATGAAAAGCATGTTTAGTGTTGATACCAAAGTACTCTGCTTTCCAAATGATATGGTGTCGGACCTAGAAGAGAGAATCCTGGAAATTGCAGCTGCACACACAACTGTAAAGAACATCATTCTGCACATCGGATCAAATGATGTTGTAAAACAAGAGTCTGAAATGTTGAAACAGGACTTTATGAATCTCCTGAACACGGTCAGCTCACTGAATGCTGAGGTGTTTATCAGTGGTCCTCTGCCACCAATCAGAAGAGGACCTGAGCGATTCACTAGACTGTTAGCTCTGAACACATGGCTTTCAACTGTGTGCCCTGACCACTCAGTGCATTTTATTGACAATTTTAACATTTTCTGGAACCGCAAGCAGCTTTTTAAGACAGATGGACTTTGTCTAAATAAGGCTGGAGTCAAACTATTCACATCCAACGTGATGTACGTCCTACGTCACCAATCTGTTCGTGCCAAGGACAAGGCCCAGGAGAAGAAGATAACACAGCGTAGCAGCAGTGCCGAAGGACAACTGCCGGCCCCAGATGACAGCTCAGACCAGGAGAGATATCAGGGCAGAGAGGAGGGGGCTCCACCCATCCCCGTCTCCCCTGGACCACGCAGGTCAACACCAAGCCGACCTCTCTCTCCTCGTTTCTCTCCTACAACCACCCTTTCTCCATCCTCTCCTGATCTGGGATTTAAGGAAATCATATGTACCCCCAGCAGTCAACGTCCCCCTCAACTCGCCAATCTAAGCCACAGCGCCCGGCTCTTCACCCCGCCACGCAAACCCCCTCTGATCCCACCGCGACGTCATCATCATCAGGCTAGGGAGACTGATGATGTCAGCACTTGTTGATATGTGCCGGGCCGCAGCTACTTAGTTAACGCCTACGACTCACAGGATAAGCTGGGGCCCTGTTTCTCAAAGTGTATCTCAAGTAACAGGAAACTCTTAAATCCTGTAAATGTATCAAATCTGATAAGCATTCCTCTTCAGCCACAGTGTGCTGAAATAAATCGGGCTGACAATGCTTCGAACACACTAAATTTAGCTTTATTAAACATCAGATCCTTGGCAGGTAAAACATTTTTAATTAATGATCTTATTACTAGGCACAATCTTAATTTTATGTTTTTAACTGAAACTTGGTTAGACCAAGATAACAGCTCAGCTGTTCTTATAGAGTCCGCCCCCGCAAATTACAATTTTGTGAGTGAATCCAGAGTGCATAAAAAAGGAGGGGGGTTGCTATTCTGTTTAAAGAATCTCTACAATGCAAAAAGATGTCTTATGGAAATTTTGATTCATTTGAGTATGTGGCTCTACAGTTAAATTCAGCCTCTAGAGCTATTTTCATCAATATCTACCGGCCACCACAATACAATGCAAGCTTTTTTGATGAACTTACTGAACTGCTGTCTGTAATCTGTACTGAGTTTGACTGTGTATTAATCGTCGGAGATTTCAATATTCATACTGACAAACCAGAGGACAGATGTGCGAAAGAACTGTGCTGTGTCCTTGACAACTTTGGACTAAATCAGCATGTTGACAAACCAACTCATAACAAAGGGCACACGCTGGACCTTATCATTTCCAGAGGAATGAACATTTCAGACATAACAGTGGCAGATATGGGTCCCCTCTCAGACCATTCCTGTTTATTTTTTGAGAGTACAATGTCTGTTCACACAATTGATCAGTCAAAAGTAATCAAAATGCGGTATATTACAGAAAATACCAGTGAAACATTCATTCAAGCATTTTCTTCGATACCACCCCTCCCCTGTAACTCAGTTAAGGAGCTCTTAGACAACTTTAACGGCAAACTTACAAGTGTTATAGATGCTATTGCGCCCACTAAGATGAAGGTTGTCTCTGGTAAGAAAAGATCTCCTTGGAGAAATGCCCCGCAGGTCAGAATAGAAAGAAGAGAGTGCCGTAAAGCAGAACGCAGGTGGCGAAAAACAAATCTCCAGGTTCATTATGACATCTTCAAAGAGAAACTGTGCACGTTTAACTCAGAACTGAGAAATGCAAGGCATTCTTTCTTTTCTGACATCATCACCAAAAACAACAACAATGCACGTGCCCTGTTTGCTACTGTCGACAGATTAACAAACCCTCCTGTGCCAGTAGCGTCTGAGCATCTTTCCACGAGGGCCTGCAATGAATTTGCCTCCTTCTTTACTGAGAAAATTCACAAAATTAGACAAGCTGTCACTGCATCAATACCAAGTTCAACATATGTGTTCCCTCTTAAAATCAATTCAAATGCAATGACAGAATTTTATCTTATAAACCACAAAAACCTGGAGGACATTATACAACACCTGAACTCCTCATCCTGTTGCCTTGACATTCTGCCCACAGGCTTCTTTAAAACAGTTTTTAGCTGTATGGCCTCAGATGTTCTACAAATTGTCAATATGTCCCTTCAGACAGGTGTATTACCCCAGTTCTGAGGTCTTTACATTGGCTTCCAGTCACTCAAAGAATTGATTTCAAAATTCTGATGTTGGTTTATAAAGCACTAAATGGTTTAGGGCCAAAATACATTACTGATATGCTGATAAGTTATGAACCGTCCAGAGCCCTTAGGTCGTCTGGGACAGGTCTACTTACAGTCCCTAGAGTTAGGACTAAACGAGGAGAAGCAGCTTTTAGTTTTTATGCACCAACAATCTGGAACAAACTCCCAGAGAACTTGAGGTCTGCTGCAACTCTCAGTTCTTTTAAATCGAGTCTGAAGACTTTTTTGTTTCCTTTTTAACTTGCAATTTTCATTTTATTTGCTTCTTTTATTAAATTGAGTTTTAATTTTTATTTTATTTTTATTTGCTTCTTTTATTCGCTTTTAAATGTTTTATAATGTGTTTTATGTATTCTAATCTTGCCCCTGTAAAGCACTTTGAGTGGCCTTGTGTCTGAATTGTGCTATATAAATAAACTTGCCTTGCCTTGCCTTGCCTAAGATGGTTTCCATAAGTAAAACCACAAATAGCAGCACTTTTAAATACGGAAAGCCATACTCAGAATGCAGAGGTCTCATCAACTAAAAATGTTCCCTAAAACAAACTAAAAAACTAATCAACACTGCCAACGTTTGTGCCCAAGGAAATTACTTTTTTAAACACATCGGTCACGTGCAGTATCTGCCACCATCGTAACGTGCAACTTGAACACAAATTAACAAATTTACTAGGTTTTTAAAAACACAAAGCCAATCCCATCATGCAAAAACATGCTCTTTCAGCTTTTCCCTTTTTCGTTGACAAACAAGGTATACCACTGAAGGACTCACCTCATAAAAACATTATGAAAATCTACCACTAAAGGACTCAATTTTATGCTAATCTACCACTTAAGGACTCAATTAACGAAAGCTACCATCGAATGGACTCACTTTACCTATGAAAAAAATATAGGTTTTGTCAAGGGGGAAGATCTGACAGGCTGCACCAGAGATTTGTTATAGCTTTGGTCAGGCTTGCTATAAGGTAACCGTCCCCCTGTATAAACACTATTCAGTGCTGTTCGTTGGCCTCAGATATACCCTTATTACATAACAGCCTTCGGACATCTAAATATATGAGGTTCATTCACACCAAAAATGCGGAGTAGAGACCCATAGTTAAATAAAATCATCTAGCGTTAACACCTCATGGCGTGATAACAGTAAGGCAGTTTATCGTACTCAAAAATGATATACAATTTAATCATTTATCAAAAACGTACTATAATGGACCCCTGCATTAGGGAAAATTTAAATAACCCAGCATTTCACATAGCAGAAAAAGGAAGAAAACACAGATAGAGTAAGAGAAAAGAGTTAGTTAGTTGGTTGCCTTGTCAATTTACCCAGACAAAAATAAAGAGTCTATACTTACAAAATATAAACAAAAATCTACAGAATTCGAGGTCTTGAAAACAGAACAAACAACCACTCAATAAAATTTGAAATAGCCAATTTCAGAAACTTAGGTTTTATACAACAGGCGTTTCTGCTCACCTCTTTGATTTTCCGCGGCGATTGAGTGACCCGAGTTCGGAGTCCAGACAGGCTGCTGACCTTCTAAAGGCCCTCGTCGTTTTGTTATAAATAAAACTAACCTCTTCAAGGCATCACTTGTCAGATACGTGTAAAAATGCCTATTTATGAAGGAAAAATGACTATGGACAAAGGTGAAAAAATCCAGGATCTAGGCCTCAGTATAATAAAATAAGAATTTGAGTAAATTGACAAGGCATGTTGACAGGACAGAAAAGCAGGGAAGAAGAGAAGTCCTTCCCTACATCACAGTATTATATTGTCTAACATGTCTACTGATTGGTTAAATCTTGTTGTCAGGCAGATCTCAGAGTACGTCCTCTTGTTCTCCTGACCGAAACCAGATACCATGAAGTTGTCCTCCCCCGGCCCTGAGAAGTTACCAAGACTTTGTTCTAACTTAGGAATGTATCTTATCTCATGGGAGATCAGCTTCAGTTTTATGGCTTAGTGTCTTACTATTAGTGTCCAAGCACCCAGACTGGAAGGAGAGCATTATTAGAGTAAAATGTGAAGAATATACACTTGTTTAAATTGATTATACAAGAGTAAATGCATATTAATGGGGGGGGGGGCCTAATATCATACAAATTAGCGTTTATTTTTCTAACAAGTTGCAAACAGAAAAGCTGTGCTCTTGGCTGAGCGAGCTTTCAGCACACATGTTGTAGGCTACAGTCCAAGTAAAGTGTGTGTGTGTGTGTGTGTGTGTGTGTGTGTGTGTGTGTGTGCTTACTCTCACTTGGCGACCCAGTGTGTGTCAAACTGACATGGCATAACCAATCCCCTCTGCATCTCCTTGTCTCTCTCCAGTAGACCCTTTACACTGTCAATTTTTTTTTTAACGCTGAACTAAATCTGTGCGGTGTGTGTTATCAGCAGCAGAGGTAAACAGTGAAGTGTGTGCCCTGGCTCCTTCTTATTAGTTAGGTGCTATCTGGAGAGAGAGAGAGAGAGAGAGAGAGAGAGAGAGAGAGAGAGAGAGAGAGAGAGAGAGAGAGAGAGCACTATATGCTGCACCACCACAAGCACTCACACTTCAGGCTGCTGTTGTCATGGTTACCCCGCTCCACATTTTGCACACACACGTACTGTACATACATGCATGCCACAAGCACACACTGACAGAAGACACACTGGGACATAACCAGGGCTGGACTGGGACCAAAAATTGGCCCTGGCATTTTGGACCCAGACCGGCCCACCACAATTGATCGACCACCCACCAGAACACATTTATCAGGGTCCCTTAAAGATGACTGTTCCATTGAATTAAATTAAAATGTTGGTTTATTTTGAACAAGTGTAGCCTACAGACATATAATACAATAATATTTACAAAGTTTTATAGTAGCTATAGTATTCTGTTGTAGCCTGGCTCCGCCCGCCTACCTACTTCCCCCCAAATTTCATTTTCCCTTCAGTAGTCAGTCTGGGGCTGCGGTGAATTCACGTGTTTGAGCTCAGGAAAATGTTCGGCCGTCCAATCAGCGAACAGAGCGAGTGGCTGAGAAAGATGACGTCGAAGTCGCGCTCCAGTTTCAGTTGAATGCTGCGACCAAACGTTATGCGTTTGGTGGCTGATCCAGAATGGCACTGGGCAGATCCAATTAAACTTCAACAGACACCCGCCTCTAAGTGAGTGAACGTTTGCCAAATAGAGCAGTTCCAGACCTTCTGTACAAATGAAATGAGGTACGATGGTCTGGTAGGACCAGGCTAATTCTGTTGTGGGTGGTGCTCAAAAAATGCCTCTAACATGACGGACAAAGTAATCAACCTCCTGCTCCTTGCTCCCTCTCTCCAGACTCCTCCCCTGTGGATGGTGGCTCAACCTGTTTCATAAATGAGGAGAGACACACAATTGATTGAGGTTTTAAGGATGTATCAGTTAAAGAGGTGGAAAGATGCATTACAATATATTTATACAGGCAAAATGCACAAATTGTTGTTTTACTAAGTAAACCAATGTGAAAAAAGTGTACAAAAGTAATGGTCTAATGTGTATTATTCTAAAGTACATGATGGTCTAGAAAGCAGGTCTAGTAAAAGAAACTCAACAGCTTGTAAAAAGTAAGTAGGCTACAATTCTGTGGTGGTCTAATTTTCTGAATGTTTCTTAAAAAGAGAAGCCTAATGCCTCAAACACTGAAAGTGTTGTGAAAGGAAAAAGTGTGACAACTTTATGTTGCATATTTGAGTGAATATACTTTTCTGCATTTACTGTTAACTTTGTGATATATTAATATATTTTTAATGGTCAGGTCAAATTACAATCTGTATTTTTAAATTGCATTTAAATTATATATAAAATAGATACATTTCAAGTATGTTTAACCATGTCAACAATCTGTACAGAAAAGTATATTTAAGTAAAACATTATTAAATCCACTATACTGAATAAGTAGGCTACAGCAAGAAGCAAAAACTGACAGCTTCCTCACTTGACATGTTGATCAGCTAGCAAAGTATTGATACTCTTTCAATACACCAACAACAGAGCTATTTAACTCCTTGTAAAAACCACAAGAGAGCTAGCAAATGTTTAGTAGGTTATTAGCTAAAATAACCACTTTGACCTGGCTCTATAAATGGCTCTATCCATGATGTTAACGCAAGCAGCTAGCTGTTGGCAAACTGTACACATGCTGTGTTGGTTAAAATTCAGCAAGCTACACAAATAATTGTTCTCAACATAACTTTATTTTCAACTTCTTACCACTAGTCCAGCAACTGTCTCCTTTCCGTTTCTTCTCCGTTTTTCTCGAGTTGTTTTTCTGTCTGTTAGTGACGTGACTTGATTGAGTGATTGACAGCCGAGGACCAAGGGGCGGGACCCCGGCCCTCCACTGTGTGTGTGATTGGTCCAGGCCTGGGCCCACGGCTGTGTGACATGGGCCGGGCCATGTCACACAGATTTTTTTTTCCTTTTCTTTTTTTTTTAAATTGAACCTCGTCGGCCCGGGTCGGCCCAAAAGGCCGCTGGCCTACCGGGCATTTGCCCGGTATGCCAGATGGTCAGTCCAGCCATGGACATAACACACACACACACACACACACACACACACACACACACACACACACACACACACACACACACACACACACACAAACTTTACATATACAGAGAAAAGAATGAGTAAAGATAAAGAATAACAAAGAACAAAGATAGAAAGAAAGCAAATAGAATGTCACCAACAACAACAACTACACAATCTGCTCAGGAAAGTGTATATTGTGTTGATTTAAATGAGTAATGTGGATCCTTGAGATGTGACTAGAGAGTCAGCGTGACATTCCGGAGGCTTAGAGCAGCAGACAGAGATGTATTATATCAGAGAGGAGGGGGGAGGGGGAGGGCCCTGTGCTTCAGGACTAATGCAGTCAAACAGGAACCTAGATCCCTTTAGTTCCAGGCCCAGGCAGGCCCTATCACCTACTTCCGCAGTCAAGCAGTGCTCAGGGGACAAGTCTGGTATTACAGTTGTTGCCGGCTGTGGAAGGGTCCCTCCATTCATCGCGGCCCAGAAGCACATATCATCGTTCACTCCGAAACAAGTGGGGAACACAAATCTGTCTCTGCAAGATTTTTCTGGATATCAATCAAAGGCTAATAATTATCTTTATCCGTTTTATCTTCCATTTTATTTTTTTATTTTTTTGCAGGACAGGGCAGCTGAAAGGAGTCGTAGTGAAACAAATGTTGTTTCGGCCCCGGCCTCCGATAGGCCTTTCTCACCAAAAAGAACCATGAGCCAGTTCGGGGCTGGTGCTGGGGCCAGTTCAAAACTGGTTACAGCCTAATCCCAGTTATAAACCGGTTGGTTTCACAACTACCAGAGTCAGCCATGGAGCCAAGAGAGAGCAACATCATGACGTCACTGTAAACGTGTGGATAACCCCGCCCCCTGCCCCTGGCGTAAAAGCAGTTCTTGATTTAGACCCTGCTCAATCCTGGTGTTTGAGTTGAACCGCTTTTTACAGGCCGGAGCCGGTTCTTTGGCGTTGTGAAACCAAAACACGGACTGTAGCTCCGAACTAGCCCAGAACCGGCTCCGATTTTGCTGCGGTGTGAAAGGCCTACGAGAGGGCTCAGTGCACAACTACATATTTTATAACATTGCTAGTAGGCTTAACATGTCTGTTAACTTCTCATGTCAGATGTTTTTCCTTTTACTTAACATGAATGCAATGACGGTTGATTTAAGAACCTTTCTCACTACCTAGCAGCACACGCTATCAAACAGCGCTAGCCCACTAGTTGGTTCAGCTTACATTAGCTAATCATTGTTGCCCACATGGCAGGAGGAATCTACGTTTAGAACGTGTTAACCACTATATTACTTCACAACAACTGTGTAATATAAAGATCACAGAGAATCATCGGGGGGGTTAGTAACTTATACTTCTATAGTCGGTAAACAATGTGACTATGCTCGTTCAGACCTCTGGCTTACAATGCTAGAGAACAAGAATATGTCAACATCCTGTACGTCATGAAGTGTCCAGAGGGTTAGACATGAGGGCTAGGTGCGGCTAGGCTTCCATGATGTGATCCTGTATGTCTCCCTGCGCCACTGAGCAGCTTTCATAGGAATGAATGGGCGCCATATTTTGATCTGCCGTCCTTTTTATAATAGGTCCATGGGCCCAGGTCCCAGGCTTCAAACAGACAGAGCAGCAGCACATTGCCTCTCACTCTCACACAAATGTTGAACTTTTGTTTAAAGGTGGTTCTGGAAAATGCCTGTCGAAATCACTTTTGTCAAGATCAAGATCTGCTACCTGTCCATACTGTGTGCGCTCCCCGAATAAAGACACCAAAACACTGTTAAAACACAGCCTAGGCTCTGTAAACGGGCATTTTGCTATCGACGGTCGGCACATTTGTTCACATTCCAGTTTAAAGAGCCTAGGTTGTGTTCACTGTATTTTTGTTTCAGCACACACGAGAAAGGGGAGGAGCCTAACGTGGTTAAGGGGAGGTAGAGGTTCGTGAGCAGATGTTAACTGATTTTGCCAAATAATTGATTTGAACAAAAAGCGTTCTCAAGAATCACTGACTCCACCTTTAAAGACCAAAATAAAAAAGCAGCATCGCTACAATAAAGAAAGTCACAATTTGAGTCTGAGTCTGATATTCAGCTTGTTACGATAGGTTTTATATTCCCCAGGGTGACTCCCAGAACCAAATGTTGAGTATAATTAGCTTAGCGCATCCTTGAACAAGGGCTAGGGCCCGTGGGGGCTGATCTGGGGACCAATGGCCCAGGCAAACGTAGATAAGCCAGACTGACAAGAGAGTAGCAAATTCTACAGTACTCACTCTCAGTAAGGCTGTCCCATCTGCGATGGTTTCTTCAGTGTTGTTGTTTGCCATAATTACTCAAAGTTAGAGTTTCCTCTTATCTAATAATAAACTTGTTGGTCTAATGCTGGTGTCTCCGTCTCGAAATCAGGAACTGATAACTAGGGTGTGCCACGGCCCGGGCTTTACAGGGGATGGCTCCTCTCCCACCTGGGGAGGAGGGGCGTTCCTCCTTCTTCTTGCTGGGATTGGTTCTTACCGCAGGGGGGGTAGCAGCCTGGACTCCACCTTTAACTAACGCCACTGCGATGGCGCCAGTAATGAGCAAGGCCATGATCATTAACAAATATGGCCATAATTTGACCAACAGGCTGCCGAACCATCCTATTCCGAAGCCTTCTTTACCAGATGGAAGACTTGCAGCAAGCTTGTATCTTTATCAACTTGCTGCAAATCTTGTATCACGTTGGCACCTTCAGTAATATTACCTCTCATGGTAACAGACTGATTTGCTGTTGTCACGTTCAGCGATGCCTGCCATTCCTCCAACCGTTTCCCAAGCGCCTCTTTTCCTAGTGCTGGGTTAGGTTGAGGGTTTGGTTTCTGTCCCATACCTGGAGAGTGTTACTCTGTTGCACCATCCAGCAGTTCTGCTGGAAGGTCTTCGTTGTTGCGTGTTGGACCCTGGTATGGGTTAGGGCCCATGGATGGCTACCATAATGGTAGAGTATGAGAAAGACTGATATCAGTCCCACCTGCTGTTATCTTGGCGATGAGGCTTAGGCAAAACCATAATCCGGTCCGGTTTCGTGATCATTGTCGTCTGGCAGTGTGCTCCATTTATCCTACAGGGATAAATGTGCCCACCTCATCCACTTTACGCTTCGCCGTTCTTCACGTCCTTCAGCTTTATCAGCTTCGGTTGGCTCGCCTCCTTCTGGCACTATGTCTGCTCCCACCGAGTAGATTCCCTTGAATGGCACGACAACCATCTTTACGTTGATTTTGACCTTTGCTGTCTGGGTTGGGTCTAGGGGCGTGTCTGCTCTGCTTGCCAGTGTCCCTGGCACCTGCATCACGTTGTCCCGTTGCCAGGTTTCTGGGGTAACAAGGTACGTTGCACTTCTTACCTTGCACTTTGCCCCCTGATTGCCCCAACCATCAAGGCCAGTAACACTGTAATGCAAACTATTGCCTCTGGCTCCTTCTTCTTTTGGAACGTCGGGGCTGTCTTCCAGCTCGATTCTTTAGTCCTTGACGACCTCCTCGATGAGATTGCCCCAAGTGGTTAACTCCCAAGGGCCTTCCCATCCTCCTTGACGGGCTCTTCCCTTCTGATCGTCAGGCAGCTTCTCCATCCCGGTGGTGTATTCGGGTAAAGCAGGATCTCTGAACACTCTGATTACACGGGGAACCTGGTGTGTAGCAAAGGGAGGGTTAGCCACCTGCCCATAGGATGGATCATAGGGCCAGCTCTCCCGAATAGCCTCCTCCAGCTGGGTGCTCTGCTGCTTATTTACGGTGCAATAAACTCCAGCTTCCGCTCCTGCCGCATTCAAGACAGGATAAATTGGTGCCGTTGGGAGTGCCCACCCGTGCCCACACTGCTCCTCTACATCTTTTTTCGTAGGATGCAGTATTGCCACGGGAGGAAGACTGAGGCACTCTCCCCCTCCAGGCTGTGCGGAGAAGGGGCAGAGCGGGTCCAGGAAGCGTCTCACCTGCCATCCCTTTGCGCTTGCCACGAGCATCAGCCGACCATGCCTCAGTTGGAGTAGGCACCCATTGCAGTAGTGGATCTGAGAACCGTCCCACTGGCATGGGCAGTCAGCCGGCTCCATCTTGGTTCCACGGAGGTCCCAGTACGTGAGGACCACCAGCCGGGGTAGAGTTGTCAGGCGGCAAATGCCACAGATGTATGCATCCAAAACCTTCACAGGTCTATAGTGCATGCCACGGAACTCTTGCTTAGCCCCATTGACTTGGATAGGCTTCTCGTTGCCGGGACCTTCCCATAGAATGGAGAGTGTGGATGGTTTGCAGCATACCACACAGGAATTCTTAACCTGACGCCACCCAATAACTTCTTTCTCTTCTGACAGGAAACCTTGTTTTGCGCACTCCAGCTTCCGCAGTCCTCTGCCTGTCCAGAGGCCTGTGGTAGTTCTTCTCAGGGCAACCACCCCATAGGCAGTGGCCAATCTGACGTAGGGTGGTAGGGTTTGTGTGTTGTTGGCCATTTTGTGGTTCCTGGTTCACTTCTAGTTTGGAATAGGCTCAAGCTGCTCTACTCCCTGGATTCCTCTCTTCGTCAATAACACCGTGTTATTGTCTAAGATCTTCTCAACTGTGTCGGATACTTCGTACTTTGTTTGGTCACGCCCCACAGCCTGGGACGTGAACGAGCGCTGATTCAGCTGCACAGAAGGGGAGGGTCTATCTGCTCGGTGTCTGTCATTCAGGGTTTTGCCAATCTCAAGAGCCTTGGTGCTCCAGTCCTTGGAGTTGGCATTTTTCCCAATCCAGTTCTTTACCAAACCAATGGTGCGTTCGACAATTCCATTGGCTTGAGGTGTGTAGGGAGGCGAGTAAACTCGCATCACTCCGTTGTGCTGACACCACTGGTCGACCTGGGAATTACGAAAATGACTGCCATTGTCTGTGCGTAGCTCTTTAGGGACCCCTAAGTGATAGCATGCCTGATCAAGCATGCTGACGACACTGCTGCCATTTGCTTTGCGTACTGCTTTCACGATCACGTACCCTGACATCGAGTCCACCAGTACCGGGAGATATTTTTCTCCTTTCTTCCCTGTGATACCCAAGGGCCCGGCTACATCCATGCAGACGGAACCCCAAGGGATGGTACTCTTAATGGACTGGCCGCCCACTCTCTGTCCTCTCCGGCCTGCGTTGTAGCGACCACACTCAACACAGTTTGTGAGAATAGCACGGACACGGCCTGCTGGAATCCAAATCTGCAGCTTTTCCAACTCCTTCCGTGTGGGGATGGTTCCGGCATGGCCCAACAACTCATGGACTGCCTGGACCACCTCCACCACGGATTCTGCTGGGACCACCCGTCCTTTGGGTGTCTTGTCCCACTTTTTGAGACCGACAAAAGACGATTCTTCTCTGCTGTACATAGCGGTCAACTTCATCGTTGCCCCGCCAATGCTCTCCATCTTTTCCATGGGCCTTTTGGTGGATGACGTCAAGCCCCATGGTCATCCGTAGCTCGGCAATTTTCTTCCACAGGTCCGTATGGGCAATAGGTTTACCCTTTGCTCCTTCGAACCCGTTCTCTTCCCAGATGCTGAGGTCCTCAGTCAGGGCCTGTGCACAGTAATAACTGTCAGTTATTATTCTGGCACGTTGCGCCCTTCGTTTGGTGAGCTCTAGGAGTCCTTCTAAGATGGCGGTTACTTCCCCGGCTTGAGCACTGCCGGCTGCTTTACCCTTCTGTCGAAACATTTCTTTCTCATGATGTTTTAGGATGTAACCCCAGTAGGCCGTATCGTCGTGGTTTTTTCTCGAACCATCTGTAAAAAGAGTCCATTCGATGGGCTCTTCTATAGGGGGGATTGTAGCTTTTTGGACGTTGGCTGTGCAGGGCCAATGTCCAAATCAGGGTCCAACAGGATATCTTCCCATCGGCCCCATCTGGTGTTGGTAGCTTTTGTGCTCTCGATCGTCTTCTTCTGCAGATGACGATGCACATGGCTTTGGGTGATTACTTTGATCTTTTGAACCTGAGCCAGGTCTTTCAGCGCTGGCCAGTGTCTAGCCAGCACTGCTAGCTCTTTCTCAGGTTGGGGAAACTTCTTTTCAACCGAGGAGAGTGTATAGCTCCACAGGGAAACCATACCCCCTCCTTCGTTGTTGACTTTTACCATGGCATCCTCGTCATCACATCTGATTTCGGCTACCAAACGATTCGTAAGGCTCCTTGGCTCCAGCCGTACAGCTTCACGAATCACTTCCTTCAACAGCTCCAGGTTGTGTTGATCGGTGGCCGTCCAAACCCATGTTTGGTCTTCTTCAGCGTCTCTCTTTCGCAGGCAAGCATACAGAGGCTTTGCATACTTTTGGTACCTGGGCACATGGTCTCTAACGTAGTTGCATAGGCCCAGAATCTTCTGCAGCTCGTTCTCCGACGCTGGGGGACGGATGAGTTCTAACTTGTCCTTGTAGCCTTGTGAGAGGCCTAGGTCTGATGAGACGTGGAACCCCAGGTAATTAACCTGGAATTGGCCCAACTGTCATTTTTTCAAGTTGAGCTTTAGACCGGCCTCCGAGAGTCTCTGTACCACCTGTGTCAATTTATGCAGGTGTTCTTCTTCTGTGTCGTCAGCTATGAACACGTCATCGATGTAAATTGTTACACCGAGGCCGTCCAGTACGTTCATAACAGCAGCTTGGAACACATTAGGGCTATTTTTAAACCCCTGCGGGAGTCTACACCAGACGTAGCTTTTGCCTTTGTGTGTAAACGCTGTTTTGGCTTGTGATTGACGTGCCAGTCGTAGGGAGAAGAAACCGCTGGCCAAGTCAATACAGGATTTGTATTTCTTGACTTGCAGCGTCTTCAATGCACCTTGTGGGTTGATCAGGCTGGCTTTGTTGGCTACGGTGCGGCGGTTGAGGGCCTTGAAGTTGATGACGGGTCTCCAACCTCCTCCTGCAGCTCCAGGCTTTTTTACAGCTTGAATGGGGCTGTTGGTGATTGGATTTGGCTCTGCTCGAATGATGCCCAGGATCAGGAGTTCTTTCACGATCCGGTCCATCTCCTCAATCGCCGCTGGGTTGAGAGGGTATTGTCGGGCAGGAGGGTGAACACCTCCCTCGATCGTGAGCATGTAACTCACGCCCAAATCCCCGCAGTCATTCTTGAACCTAGCCACGCTAGCCTTGGAAATTAGCTGTCGTAGTTGTTCTTTGCCAGCAGGAGAGAAGTCACTCTCCTGCACCTTTGTTTCAATAGTTGCTGGGATGTCTACAGGCTTATGCCATTCAGTGGTGGCTGTAGGGCCCAGTGTGTGTGCAGACCTAATTACCCTGGATTGCAGCAGGTGCAATCGTTGCATCAATAATCTAGGTATGGGCTTACATTGGTGGAGGATGCGTGGGTCTCTGGTTGTGATGAGATCGTAGGGGCCTTTAAGCCATATTATGCCTCGCCAGACACAATAAGGCATTTTCTGAACAGTTCCATTAGCAAATTGGAACGTAAGGTGTCCTTTCGTTGCAAGGCTTTTGCGGGTCATTGACACCTCAGCACCGGAGTCTACCAGATAGGGTTGGCCATCCACTTTTGTGTAGATGTTGTCCCCCACCCAGTATGCATTCTCCAGCGTGACCCGTGCCTTGGATGCCATTAAGCTTGTGGCCCTCCAGACAAAGCCTTACGCTCGTCCTGGAGGGCTCTCTTTTGTTCCGGGGTCATCTTACGGTATTCCTCATCTGAGACATACGCACCAGCACTGGGTTTAGCCTGATTCCGTCGAGGGTCTTGGGGAGATCTGGAATTGTCCTTGTAGAGTGGCGGGTTGGGATTGGGGTACCATGGGTCCGGACCGAATCGGCCGGGCCCGTTGCGTCGAGGTTGATTACGATCCCCTCTGGGTGGTGCAGAGAATGTGACGGCTCGCACTGGAGCCTCTTGCGGGCGTTGTCTAGCCGGCTGAGGGTTGGAGCGAACCATGTTCCCCTCCGCAGGCTTCTTTTGTTGGGACTCTTTACTTCTTTTCTCTGCAAATACCACGTTTTCATTATCCCAACACTGGATCTTAAGGTCCAGCTGTTCCGTGGTGTAGCCGGACAAGGGGAGCCGAAGGAAAGCAAGATCGCCCCTGGAGCCTTTGACCACCGCTTGTAGTGCTTTGACATACCGTTTTGGGTCGATTACCTCCTTCAGGCCCTCCCATACACAGCTTAGCTGACCGACTTCTTTGAACTGAGCCTTAGCCCTGGCGATATGGGCATCCTCAGGACCCCCGCTATCACGCACAATGCGTTGGTTCCGGTACCAGCTCTCCGTTTAAAGGGTCCGATTCCTATCACCCTGAGGGTATTACCCGTCCAAGAATAACTAGGAATAATTAAGCTGGTGGCGAGGAGACACGCCTAGCTTTTTCTAACTGCCTTCGTCCTGAGGTCTACCCTGCTTACACTGGCCCAGCAGCAGGACCGAATAGCCCTCGGGTTCTACTACCACACCAGTCGCCTCAGTTAACGGCAGCGCTCCTCTAAATGATCCAGGCTCTTGGTATGGTCGCTAGGATAGGGTTTTAATGGCCAGGACAGCAGGCCATAAGGGTATGTTTAGTTTAAAGGGCTAGAAGTAACCTATAAGAACCATTTGTAGATGTAAGAACACACTTTACCTAGTACATTATAACCTCTGAAAAGGTAAATGATCAAATGTCCACAATGAAATCTTAAATGTAAGATTAAATGATGCTTTTTATTGCTATTAAAAGGCAGGCATACAGCTCAATTCAGATTCAAAAATTATTACTTACTTTGATTGGTTTTATACATAAAACATCCTACTCTATCGTCTAATCTCTATCCTTCAATGTGAGCTGAAGCAGGGAATAATGAATGTCCGTTTTGATGTGGAGAGGCAGAGGGGAAGTCACTCGGCCTAGCGACCTCGCCTTCACCGTTATCAGGGAACTGCGGAGGAGAGGGTGAGTCTTCACCAGACTCCGCATTCCTCTCCGTCCAGCTGGCCGACCTTGAAGAGGGGAAGTTCCGCCAGTCTCCGCATTCCGGTCCTTCCAGCGGTCTGACCTTGATTCACCAGTGTGAGCGTTGAAACAAAGAGTTCTCTCCGAAATGTCCTTTTCAGCTGGGTGGATGTGGTTAAGCGCTCTGGTTGTCGGTCCTCTTGTGATTCAGCTGAAGAAGGAGGTTGAGTTTTCTCTAAGTCCTGCGATGTCATGCTTGCTCTGTTTTCTCTGTCTCGCTCCAGAGGCTAAGTCTTTTCCAAAGACTAAGTCTTTTTCTTCGGTCCGTAGCTTGCTTCTCCTGGGTTGGTCGTTCAGGGGTCCAACTTGCTTCCGTCCGCGAGGTCCGACGAGGCTTAACAAACTTTTCTCCGCAAAATCATGCCTTTTTATACACAACAGCCCTCAGTTTTTTTCTAACTTTTTGTTGTCAACTCCCCCTTTTTGGGAAACTTCCCTAAAAGGCTCTGATTGGTCTCTGTGGGCTCTGATAGGTCAGACATATATCCCTGTGGGTGTGTCAATTCTTATACACTCATACTGTTTCTTAAATCAACACAATACACAATACTTCACTCAATAATACTTCAATCAACCATTTCATGGCAATATGATAATTCATTACATTTTTAATCTCTTGCTTTTAGCTTGCATAAGGTTATAGGGTTATAATACTCTCTGTGCTTCACATTGCATGATTATATGTGATTATATGATTCACTTAAGCGCTGGTATTCTCAGAGCCTTTTTCCCAGGCGATGGAAAGGCTTATCATAGCATTATTTTGGCTCCGTATATTCTCAGAGCCTTTTCCTAGGCCTTGAGAGGCTTACTGATAACCTAGCATTATTATGGCTTTGTACCAGGTGGTGTGGGGCAGTTTAGGGATTCAGACTACTTGACAGGGGATACAAACATTGATTTACTAAATACTACTAATTCACTGACTGAATAATTTGTCAATACATTGCATGTTATGGGTATTCAGCCCTTAATTACAAGGCCAAGCAGGATTACAATAAATAGCGCCACGTTAATAGACAGCATATTTACGAATGTTATGGGGGATGAAATAGAAAGTGGACTCCTGATTAATGACATAAACGACCATTTACCTGTATTTGCTATATACGATTGGAAACAAAAGTTGCAGCAGAGAACAAACAAAGATATATTTGTAAGGTTGGAAACTGATGAGAGGATAGAAGCACTGAAAAATGACTTATTGACGCAAAATTGGGACTCTGTATACAAGGGGAAGGATGTTAATGCAAGTTTTGATTTATTCCTGCAGATATTTCAAAGGCTGTATGATAAAAATTGTCCACTAAAAAAAGGGCCTTAAAGCAAAGACATGATAAACAGTGGCTAACTAAATCCTTGATAAATGCTTGCAAAAAGAAAAATACATTGTACAAAAGATTCATAAAAGCAAGGACACCAAAGGCGGAGTTAAAATATAAAATCTATCGTAACAAGCTAAATAGCATTCTCAGAGATTGTAAAAAGAAATATTATGGTAAGTTGTTAGAAACAAATGCAAATCAACCCAAAAAATTGTGGGACATAGTAAATACAGTGTTAAGAAATGACAGCAGAATACATAATTATCCTCAGTATTTACATGAAAATAACGTTAAGTTTGAATGCATGAACACTGCGGTAAATAAACTAAATTAATTTTTTGTTAATATTGGACCTAATTTAGCAAAAGGGATCTGTGGGAAGAGTGTAGGGGAGTCTAGAGAAAACGAAGCGTCTCTTCAACACCCCTTGTTTTTGAAGCCAGTCGAGGCCAACGAGATAAGGGAGATATTGCTCGGAATGAAAACAAAGACCTCTAGAGACGCGCTTGGGTTTCACATGAAAGTAATCAAATCAGTGCAAGAAAGTATTATTAAACCCCTAACACACCTTTTTAACCTATCTTTTCAAACAGGAATTTTTCCTTCTAACATGAAAGTAGCTAAGGTTATACCATTACATAAGAATGGTGATGAACATTCATTTACTAATTATAGACCAGTCTCACTTTTAACACAATTTTCTAAAATTCTGGAAAAGTTATTCAGCAATAGACTTGATGAATTCATTACTAATCATCAACTTCTGTATGTCAGTCAATTCGGCTTTAGAAAGAATCATTCCACCGCACTGGCCTTGGCTGAATCGGTTGAAATCATTAGTAATGCTATTGATCACAAATTGTACTCTATAGGAATTTTCTTAGACCTCAAAAAAGCATTCGACACTATTAATCATGACATCCTTCTTAATAAACTGGAGAATTATGGCATTCGAGGTTTGGCACATGACTGGGTCAGAAGTTATTTACATGACAGGAAACAATTTGTGAAATTAGGGGACTTCACATCGACATGCTTAGATATTGTTTGTGGGGTCCCTCAGGGGTCAATCTTGGGGCGAAATTATTCCTGCTTTATATAAATGACATATGTAAAGTGTCAAAAGTCTTAAGGTTAATTTTATTTGCTGACGACACAAACATCTTCTATTCGGGGAAAGATCTGAATAATATGGTTGAGATCGTAAACATTGAATTGACTAAGTTACATGAGTGGTTAAACCGAAATAAGTTATCACTAAATTTAGAAAAAACTAAATTCATGATGTTTGGCAGGAGAGCATCAGATGTCGCTGTAAAAATCAAGGTAAATGGGATTGAAATTCAAAGGGTCAAGCAACACAAAGTCCTAGGGGTAATAATTGACGATAAATTAAGCTGGAAACCAGAAGTTAACCATCTCAGGGGCAAAATAGCCAGGAGTATTTCTATACTTTGGAAAGCACAACATTGTTTCAATCAAAAGGCCTTACTTGTATTATACTGGAGTTTAGTTTCCCCACATCTGCATTACTGTGCTGAAATATGGGGAAACACTTACAAAGGTACATTGCACCCGTTGGAGATTGTTCAAAAGAAAGCAATACAAATTTATTTTATTACAGGGCACACACTAATAACTTTTTTATTGAAGGTAGAATTCTCAAATTACGTGATGTGGTAAATTACCACACAGTACAAATGATTTACAAGGCTTCAAAAAAAATTAGCCTTCCTAATAGTTTCCAAGTAATGTTTGAAGACAGAGAAGTTTCGCATGATTTAACCCATTGATGACTATGGCAATCTAGGATGCATGTCCTTAATGCCTGAGGGTTTTCTGAAAAAATAGTACTAATTGTCAAGTCTACCAAAACCTTAATATCTAAGCCTGTGTAGCACATAGAAACATGAAATAAAATGCATTTAAAAGTTAAGGTTCACAGGTTTTATTTAAACATGCTCCCTTAGCGCTTACAAACCAACAAATATTTCTAAAAATCGTCAAAAGGAGATGAATTAGAAAATTATTAAATATTGTTAATAAATAGATGCAATGTGTTTTGTGATTTTCGTCAGTAGTCTATAGTAGACCTTGATACTGCGCACCAAACGCCACTAACTGTTCTGTCGCCGACATAGCTGGCGTATTTTTTTTATTATTGTGTTTTATTTTTTTATTTTTTATTTTTTTGATTGACGTGATTTTCGGCAAACCACACAACTTTTGGGTGGTCACGTGGTCTTAAAAAAATCAACAAAACCCACCTCATGTGTATTTGAACCAATGACAGTGCATTCTATGCTGGGAATGCCATGAAAATTAGATAAAGTAATAATACTGCGCGACGCAGCATCAGGCAGGAGAGCCAATGTGGAATCGCGCAGCAGCCGTCATCAATGGGTTAAGAAGAAAAGTTAAATTCACTGAGAAAAATATACGGACCACACTTAAATCCTTTTCGATTTCTGTAAATGGTATTAAGCTGTGGAATGGTCTTGATGAAGTTGTCACAGGGAGTTGCAGTTTGCGCAATTTCAAAGCAAATTATGTTTCAAAAATTATTGAAAATTACAGACTAATAACTTGAGCACAATGGCAATGTCACTTACATAACAATATTGTAAAGAATAATACAGGCCAGCAGACAGACTTGTTTTGAATACTTTTGCATAAGTGTTTAGACTACCAGTTAAGAAATGGAACAGGCCAAATACAAGGCCAATTCACAATTTATACACTTGGCATTGTCACAGAAAAACTGAACTGTGCTGAACTGATCTTAAAAGCTGAAGCAATTAGATTAAAATTGACTGTGTATTGGACTGCAGATTCTTAAAAAAAAAAAAATGGGTATATGTATATATATATAACATATACCCATGTATATATATATATATACATATATATATATACATATATATATATATATATATATATATATATAAATACTATATATAACTACTGTAGCATGCTGTGTTCTGCTTGGCAAGCCATGAAAGACTCTTGAAAGCCATTTGGAACAGAAGTTACAGCACATTTGAAAAAGTTGAAATTTAGCCTTATTTCAGTGAGACCTGCAGAAAGAAGCAATAAAACTTCACTGAAGGCTGATGATAAAATTTGCTTAATATTTCAATGCAAATACTATATATAACTACTGTAGCATGCTGTGTTCTGCTTGGCAAGCCATGAAAGACTCTTGAAAGCCATTTGGAACAGAAGTTACAGCACATTTGAACAAAGTTGAAATTTAGCCTTATTTCAGTGAGAGCTGCAGAAAGAAGCAATTAAACGTCAATGAAAGCTGATGATAAAATTTGCTTAATATTTCAATGCAAATACTATATATAACTACTGTAGCATGCTGTGTTCTGCTTGGCAAGCCATGAAAGACTCTTGAAAGCCATTTGGAACAGAAGTTACAGCACATTTGAACAAAGTTGAAATTTAGCCTTATTTCAGTGAGACCTGCAGAAAGAAGCAATAAAACTTCACTGAAGGCTGATGATAAAATTTGCTTAATATTTCAATGCAAATACTATATATAACTACTGTAGCATGCTGTGTTCTGCTTGGCAAGCCATGAAAGACTCTTGAAAGCCATTTGGAACAGAAGTTACAGCACATTTGAACAAAGTTGAAATTTAGCCTTATTTCAGTGAGACCTGCAGAAAGAAGCAATAAAACTTCACTGAAGGCTGATGATAAAATTTGCTTAATATTTCAATGCAAATACTATATATAACTACTGTAGCATGCTGTGTTCTGCTTGGCAAGCCATGAAAGACTCTTGAAAGCCATTTGGAACAGAAGTTACAGCACATTTGAACAAAGTTGAAATTTAGCCTTATTTCAGTGAGAGCTGCAGAAAGAAGCAATAAAACTTCACTGAAGGCTGATGATAAAATTTGCTTAATATTTCAATGCAAATACTATATATAACTACTGTAGCATGCTGTGTTCTGCTTGGCAAGCCATGAAATACTCTTGAAAGCCCTTTGGAACAAAAGTTACAGCACATTTGAACAAAGTTGAAATTTAGCCTTATTTCGGTGAGAGCTGCAGAAAGAAGCAATAAAATTTCAATGAAAGCTGATGATAAAATTTGCTTAATATTTCAATGCAAATACTATATACAACTACTGTAGCATGCTGTGTTCTGCTTGGCAAGCCATGTAATACTCTTGAAAGCCATTTGGAACAGAAGTTACAGCACATTTGAACAAAGTTGAAATTTAGCCTTATTTCAATGAGAGCTGCAGAAAGAAGCAATAAAACTTCATTGAAGGCTGATGATAAAATTTGCTTAATATTTCAATGCAAATACTATATATAACTACTGTAGCATGCTGTGTTCTGCTTAGCAAGCCATGAAATACTCTTGAAAGCCATTTGGAACAGAAGTTACAGCACATTTGAACAAAGTTGAAATTTAGCCTTATTTCGGTGAGAGCTGCAGAAAGAAGCAATAAAACTTCACTGAAGGCTGATGATAAAATTTGCTTAATATTTCAATGCAAATACTATATATAACTACTGTAGCATGCTGTGTTCTGTTTGGCAAGCCATGAAATACTCTTGAAAGCCCTTTGGAACAAAAGTTACAGCACATTTGAACAAAGTTGAAATTTAGCCTTATTTCGGTGAGAGCTGCAGAAAGAAGCAATAAAATTTCAATGAAAGCTGATGATAAAATTTGCTTAATATTTCAATGCAAATACTATATATAACTACTGTAGCATGCTGTGTTCTGCTTGGCAAGCCATGAAATACTCTTGAAAGCCCTTTGGAACAAAAGTTACAGCACATTTGAACAAAGTTGAAATTTAGCCTTATTTCGGTGAGAGCTGCAGAAAGAAGCAATAAAACTTCACTGAAGGCTGATGATAAAATTTGCTTAATATTTCAATGCAAATACTATATACAACTACTGTAGCATGCTGTGTTCTGCTTGGCAAGCCATGTAATACTCTTGAAAGCCATTTGGAACAAAAGTTACAGCACATTTGAACAAAGTTGAAATTTAGCCTTATTTCAATGAGAGCTGCAGAAAGAAGCAATAAAACTTCATTGAAGGCTGATGATAAAATTTGCTTAATATTTCAATGCAAATACTATATATAACTACTGTAGCATGCTGTGTTCTGCTTGGCAAGCCATGAAATACTCTTGAAAGCCCTTTGGAACAAAAGTTACAGCACATTTGAACAAAGTTGAAATTTAGCCTTATTTCGGTGAGAGCTGCAGAAAGAAGCAATAAAACTTCACTGAAGGCTGATGATAAAATTTGCTTAATATTTCAATGCAAATACTATATATAACTACTGTAGCATGCTGTGTTCTGCTTGGCAAGCCATGAAATACTCTTGAAAGCCCTTTGGAACAAAAGTTACAGCACATTTGAACAAAGTTGAAATTTAGCCTTATTTCGGTGAGAGCTGCAGAAAGAAGCAATAAAACTTCACTGAAGGCTGATGATAAAATTTGCTTAATATTTCAATGCAAATACTATATATAACTACTGTAGCATGCTGTGTTCTGCTTGGCAAGCCATGAAATACTCTTGAAAGCCCTTTGGAACAAAAGTTACAGCACATTTGAACAAAGTTGAAATTTAGCCTTATTTCAATGAGAGCTGCAGAAAGAAGCAATAAAACTTCATTGAAGGCTGATGATAAAATTTGCTTAATATTTCAATGCAAATACTATATATAACTACTGTAGCATGCTGTGTTCTGCTTGGCAAGCCATGAAATACTCTTGAAAGCCCTTTGGAAAAAAAGTTACAGCACATTTGAACAAAGTTGAAATTTAGCCTTATTTCGGTGAGAGCTGCAGAAAGAAGCAATAAAACTTCACTGAAGGCTGATGATAAAATTTGCTTAATATTTCAATGCAAATACTATATATAACTACTGTAGTATGCTGTGTTCTGCTTGGCAAGCCATGAAATACTCTTGAATTCCTTTGGAACAAAAGTTACAGCACATTTGAACAAAGTTGAAATTTAGCCTTATTTCGGTGAGAGCTGCAGAAAGAAGCAATAAAATTTCAATGAAAGCTGATGATAAAATTTGCTTAATATTTCAATGCAAATACTATATACAACTACTGTAGCATGCTGTGTTCCGCTTGGCAAGCCATGTAAAACTCTTGAAAGCCATTTGGAACAGAGGTTACAGCACATTTGAACAAAGTTGAAATTTAGCCTTATTTCAATGAGAGCTGCAGAAAGAAGCAATAAAACTTCACTGAAGGCTGATGATAAAATTTGCTTAATATTTCAATGCAAATACTATATATAACTACTGTAGCATGCTGTGTTCTGCTTGGCAAGCCATGAAATACTCTTGAAAGCCCTTTGGAACAAAAGTTACAGCACATTTGAACAAAGTTGAAATTTAGCCTTATTTCGGTGAGAGCTGCAGAAAGAAGCAATAAAATTTCAATGAAAGCTGATAATAAAATTTGCTTAATATTTCAATGCAAATACTATATACAACTACTGTAGCATGCTGTGTTCTGCTTGGCAAGCCATGTAATACTCTTGAAAGCCATTTGGAACAAAAGTTACAGCACATTTGAACAAAGTTGAAATTTAGCCTTATTTCAATGAGAGCTGCAGAAAGAAGCAATAAAACTTCATTGAAGGCTGATGATAAAATTTGCTTAATATTTCAATGCAAATACTATATATAACTACTGTAGCATGCTGTGTTCTGCTTGGCAAGCCATGTAATACTCTTGAAAGCCATTTGGAACAGAAGTTACAGCACATTTGAACAAAGTTGAAATTTAGCCTTATTTCAATGAGAGCTGCAGAAAGAAGCAATAAAACTTCATTGAAGGCTGATGATAAAATTTGCTTAATATTTCAATGCAAATACTATATATAACTACTGTAGCATGCTGTGTTCTGCTTAGCAAGCCATGAAATACTCTTGAAAGCCATTTGGAACAGAAGTTACAGCACATTTGAACAAAGTTGAAATTTAGCCTTATTTCGGTGAGAGCTGCAGAAAGAAGCAATAAAACTTCACTGAAGGCTGATGATAAAATTTGCTTAATATTTCAATGCAAATACTATATATAACTACTGTAGCATGCTGTGTTCTGTTTGGCAAGCCATGAAATACTCTTGAAAGCCCTTTGGAACAAAAGTTACAGCACATTTGAACAAAGTTGAAATTTAGCCTTATTTCGGGTGAGAGCTGCAGAAAGAAGCAATAAAATTTCAATGAAAGCTGATGATAAAATTTGCTTAATATTTCAGTGCAAATACTATATATAACTACTGTAGCATGCTGTGTTCTGCTTGGCAAGCCATGAAATACTCTTGAAAGCCAATTAAAAATAATTCCTTTGGAACAAAAGTTACAGCACATTTGAACAAAGTTGAAATTTAGCCTTATTTCGGTGAGAGCTGCAGAAAGAAGCAATAAAATTTCAATGAAAGCTGATGATAAAATTTGCTTAATATTTCAATGCAAATACTATATACAACTACTGTAGCATGCTGTGTTCTGCTTGGCAAGCCATGTAAAACTCTTGAAAGCCATTTGGAACAGAGGTTACAGCACATTTGAACAAAGTTGAAATTTAGCCTTATTTCAATGAGAGCTGCAGAAAGAAGCAATAAAACTTCACTGAAGGCTGATGATAAAATTTGCTTAATATTTCAATGCAAATACTATATATAACTACTGTAGAATGCTGTGTTCTGCTTGGCAAGCCATGAAATACTCTTGAAAGCCCTTTGGAACAAAAGTTACAGCACATTTGAACAAAGTTGAAATTTAGCCTTATTTCGATGAGAGCTGCAGAAAGAAGCAATAAAATTTCAATGAAAGCTGATAATAAAATTTGCTTAATATTTCAATGCAAATACTATATACAACTACTGTAGCATGCTGTGTTCTGCTTGGCAAGCCATGTAATACTCTTGAAAGCCATTTGGAACAAAAGTTACAGCACATTTGAACAAAGTTGAAATTTAGCCTTATTTCGGTGAGAGCTGCAGAAAGAAGCAATAAAACTTCAATGAAGGCTGATGATAAAATTTGCTTAATATTTCAATGCAAATACTATATATAACTACTGTAGCATGCTGTGTTCTGCTTGGCAAGCCATGAAATACTCTTGAAAGCCATTTGGAACAGAAGTTACAGCACATTTGAACAAAGTTGAAATTTAGCCTTATTTCGGTGAGAGCTGCAGAAAGAAGCAATAAAACTTCACTGAAGGCTGATGATAAAATTTGCTTAATATTTCAATGCAAATACTATATAACTACTGTAGCATGCTGTGTTCTGCTTGGCAAGCCATGAAATACTCTTGAAAGCCCTTTGGAACAAAAAGTTACAGCACATTTGAACAAAGTTGAAATTTAGCCTTATTTCGGTGAGAGCTGCAGAAAGAAGCAATAAAACTTCACTGAAAGCTGATGATAAAATTTGCTTAATATTTCAATGCAAATACTATATATAACTACTGTAGCATGCTGTGTTCTGCTTGGCAAGCCATGAAATACTCTTGAAAGCCCTTTGGAACAAAAGTTACAGCACATTTGAACAAAGTTGAAATTTAGCCTTATTTCGGTGAGAGCTGCAGAAAGAAGCAATAAAACTTCACTGAAGGCTGATGATAAAATTTGCTTAATATTTCAATGCAAATACTATATACAACTACTGTAGCATGCTGTGTTCTGCTTGGCAAGCCATGTAATACTCTTGAAAGCCATTTGGAACAAAAGTTACAGCACATTTGAACAAAGTTGAAATTTAGCCTTATTTCAATGAGAGCTGCAGAAAGAAGCAATAAAACTTCATTGAAGGCTGATGATAAAATTTGCTTAATATTTCAATGCAAATACTATATATAACTACTGTAGCATGCTGTGTTCTGCTTGGCAAGCCATGAAATACTCTTGAAAGCCCTTTGGAACAAAAAGTTACAGCACATTTGAACAAAGTTGAAATTTAGCCTTATTTCGGGTGAGAGCTGCAGAAAGAAGCAATAAAACTTCACTGAAGGCTGATGATAAAATTTGCTTAATATTTCAATGCAAATACTATATATAACTACTGTAGCATGCTGTGTTCTGTTTGGGAAGCCATGAAATACTCTTTGAAGATCTCTGCGCCTGCTTTTTGGTCCACCCTTGCCCCCCTCGGAGCCTACACTCAATGTCTGAGCGAAGCAGCGCGTCACCCGGTGAAACGCTGTGTTGGTGTCGTTCACAGTGAGACCGTGCCAGTGTGAGCCGCCGTGCAGACACACTGTGGTTTAAGACTAATTGATCACAGGGTATTCCTGCACGTTAACGGGTGTCGAGGGGACAGGCGGGTGACAGGCTCCGCGATCCGATTGCATGTCCCGAGCCTGGATACCCCAATCCCCAATCTCACTGCCGACTAACTGTAAAGTGACACAGCCGACACAGTTAATATAATCACCACCTAAGCATGGACATCGGTTAAAAAAAGCGATCTCATTCTTATTGTCCTAAGGGCTTTGATGCAATCTATAAAATCTGAACATTACGGGCGCACTTGGCAAACTCTCCTCACTACAACTGCCACAGCAGAAAAGCCACTGTAGGTCGATCGCTGTGCCGATTCGTGCCCCTGACACGTTGACTCGCACCATAATGAGTCAAGGCTTTGATTTCAGTGTGGGGATGTGGTGGGCTCTTTGTATTTCCGTGCCTTTTTTCTCAAGACACATCGTTCTTTCTCCAGCGCGCACACATCCCGACGAAATATAAGACCCCGAATATAAAAGCGACCCGACTTTTTGACCCATTTCCAGGGGAGGAGGGAAACCCCGTCAAAATGTTTTTAATTACAAAAAAAAAAAAAAAAAAAAAAAAGTAGGAGCCCCCCTATTGGCCAGGGCCCTGGACATGTGCCCATTTTGCCCATGCGGTAATCCGTCATTGCACACATGTATAGCCTGCATTTAAATGACCATCTAATTAGTTGGCATATTGTTGTATTACAATTGAAATATTATATGAAAGGGAGAAGCTGTGCTAAAAATGATGGCGAAAGACTCAAATAATAATGCTTTAGTGTAACATGTCAGCTAGCTCGCTAAATAGCCTAGCAAGAAATGCTGATTACCCTCGCAGGTGACCAGCGCACAAACTACTGTATGATAGTATAATGGTGGGTCAGCTTAACAACATACCTCTCTTATCACCGATACTCAGCTCTGCTAGTCTGCAGCCAGCTGCTTTCCTGCTCATTCACGAGGAACAATGTCCGACGAACTCGAGCCTGATCTTGAGCTGCTGTGGAGACTGAGAGCTTTTTTTTCCTCCTCTGTTCGCGTGACAGGCCTCCAAATGAACCAATGAGGTGGCCGCCCCTAAACAAGCTCCTTTGATTGGTCAAGGGGGCCATGTGGTTCGCCCATAAATAGTATATAAAGGCTGTGCCGGGAGTTTGCCGCCATCTGCTGGTGGACCTGTCCCTAACTGCACCTAAAGTTACAAATTAAAAAATACAGATCTCATTTTACAGACCTCATTTTGCAGATCTCTGCGGCACGAATGGGACAATATTCATTAAGCACACAAGACGATCACAAATATGCAGGAGCCAGTTTCATGTGTAGAAATAGTTGCGTAAATGCGTAAATAGTAGTTGACATGTCTTTTTTTGTGGTGAAACTATTTGCATAATATTTTTTTTAAATTATGCAAAATTAAAATACACATTTACAGCTATTCTACATATTTTTAAATCACTTTTTCTTTGTGTGGATATAACTTTACAAAACACAATTACACACCCACAAATTATAGCACCTCACTTTTGTGAGTTTTTTTCTACAGATCTACGGTGGTAGAAATTGGACAATATTATGCAAAAATGTAATGTGGCTCCTGAAACTCACAGGGGAGGCAATCCACAAATATGCAAACCCCTTTTCACAAGCAGAAACAGATCCGTAAATGCGTAAATATGACTTTGTATTTTTCAGAGTAAGTTCTACACATTTGCAAGTCACTTTTTTTCTTTGTGTGGATATAACTTTACAAAACACAATTACACACTTACAAATGATTGCACTTCACATTTGTGAGCATTCTACCTCTGAATCTCGGTGGTAGAAATTGGACAAAATTATGTAAAAATGTAATGTGGCTCACAAACTCACAGGAGGCAATCCACAAATATGCAAAATCCCTTTTCACAAACAAAAACAGATCAGTAAATGCGTAAATATGACTTTGTATTTTCAGAGTAAGTTCTACATATTTGCAAGTCAAAAATTACAGGTTTGTGGATAGTGAAATACGTGTGAATCATGATACACACTTGTCAATTGTCTTCTGTGCTTTTACAAAACTGTTATGCACTTGTCAATTGTCTTCTGTGCTTTTACAAAACTGTTTTGCTTTCACAGATAATAAAGTCCAATAAAATCTTCCATACTCTAAGAAGCTAAATGATCAAATGTCCACAATGAAATCTTAAATGTAGGATTAAATGATGCTTTTTATTGCTATTAAAAGGCAGGCATACAGCTCAATTCAGATTCAAAAATGATTACTTACTTTGATTGGTTTTACACATAAAACATCCTACTCTATCGTCTAATCTCTATCCTTCAATGTATTAAGAGCTGAAGCAGGGAATAATGAATGTCCGTTTTGATGTGGAGAGGCAGAGGGAAGTCCGCCTTGACGAGCAACCTCGCCTTCACCGTTGTCAGGGAACTGCGCGGAGATCCTCCCGAACTTTGTACAAAGTCTCAGAAAGTTCTCCTGAGAGGAGAGGAGGGTGAGTCTCGCCAGTCTCAGCATTCGATCCCCTTTCCAGCTGTCCGACCTTGGAAGGGGAGTTTCGCCAGACTCAGCATTCCGATCCTTCCAGCTGTCCGACCTTGATTCACCAGTCAACAGTGTGAGCGTTGAAACGAAGTTCTCTCAAATGTCCTTTTCAGCTTTGGGAAGTGGTTAAGCGCTCTTGTGGTCGGTCCTCTTGTGATTCAGCTGAAGAAGGATGTTGAAGGTTCTCTAAGTCCTGCGATGTCTTGCTTGCTTTCTGTTTTCTCTGTCTCGTTCAGAGGCTAGGGTCTTTTTCAGGGCCAAGTCTTTTTCAGAGACTAAGTCTTTTCCAGAGACTAAGTATTTTTCTTCGGTCGTAGCTTGCTTCTCCTGGGGTGGTCGATCCGAGGTCCAGCTTGCTTCCGTCCGCGAGTCGGCTGTGACTTAACAAACTTTTCTCCGCAAATCATGCCTTTTTATACTACAACAGCCCTCAGTTTTTTCTAACTCTTTGTTGTCTTTTGGGAAACTTCCTAAAAGGCTCCTGATAGTCTCTGTAGGCTCTGATAGGTCAGACGCGTATCCCTGTGGGTGTGTGTGTGGGTGTGTCAACAATTCTTATACACTCTTTTAATATATTCTTACACACTTACTGTTTCGTAAATCAACACAATACACAATACTTCACTCAATAATACTTCAATCAACCATTTCATGGCAATATGATCATTCATTACATTTTTAATCTCTTGCTTTTAGCTTGCATAAGGTTATAGGGTGATAATACTCTTCGTGCTTCATTGCATGATTATATGTGATTATATGACTCACTTAAAGCTGCAGTTGATCGTTTTCAGCCGTTTCAGCCGACAACTACGCCCGTTCATGTGAATTCAGTTGATGACAGGAGACAAACACCATGTCCACTACAGCGGTGATTAAACATTAGTATAATGATAACTACATACGTACATATTGAGCATACATTTTAATCACAGACATACCATGTATGTTAGCTTAAAATCATTTTAAGTGTGTGCTGTGGTAGGCCTAACAAAAGTAGCTGTAACTGCTGCCAGAACTGAATGTAAACTAATTGTAACAGGGCGGAGAGGTGTGTGTGTATGCTCCTATACGACTGCAGCTGGGAGGGGCTGCTCGGGCAGTGTTGCCAACTTAGCGATGTTGTCGCTATATTTAGCGACTTTTCAACCCCCCTGGCTACTTTTTTTTCAAAACAGCAACAATTGACAAATCCAGCTTTTTTTCTGGTGTTATTGGTGACTTTTTCGCCAAGCAAATATCACTTGTAACGCTTCTCCAGGCAGCGGGAGCCACCCGGCCGTCCCCGTCACAGAGCACTGACAGACGGCCCGGTCACTCGCGCAGCAGCCCTGCCAGCTGCGGTCAGAGCAGGGAGATACACCTCTCCAGCTCGGGGCTGCTGCGCGAGGAGCGGGGTGCGTGTCAGTGCTCCAGCCTACCGTTGAGAAGAGATGATGTTCACCTTTGGCGAAAAAGTCTCAATAACACCAGAAAAAAAAAGCTAGATTTATTAAACTATTTTGAAAGTCGCGGAGCCATGATCGGAAGATGTGATGTGTGATAGAGACAAAGAAGACATGGCTGGTGTACTTTTTCAGCTCTCCGTCTCCCTTTCATGGTCTTTTCAATATTAGTCTTTCCTCGTTTTTGCCTGTCTTGCGGTGTTAGTTGTTAGTATGGGAATGGTAAATTGAGGGTTCGTTTGTGAAGACATTGCTACTTGCTGTCCGCCGAAGTAGCCTTGGCCTCAAGCAGTAGGCTAGTGTCAGACTGCTAGGGTTGTGGCGGCTCACGCCCAAGCTGACGCATCAACGTCGTTGCCAAGGTCCCAGCCAGCCAAGAACGGAGAATCTGACCTCGCTCTAGTTAGTCAAAATTAACATGAGCCGTGGCAATTTTGGGGCAGCACACAGAGGCAGGGGAGCAAAGTGATAAAAAATATTTTCAGACCACTTCACCTACATATAGCTGAATAGCTATTATGATTTTACCCAAAACAATACAATCAAAAAAACTCTCAACTGCCGCTTTAAGCGCTGGTATATTCTCAGAGCCTTTTCCTGGGCCTTGGAGAGGCTTACTGATAACATAGCTTTATTATGGCTTTGTACCAGGTGTGGGGCAGCTAGGGATTCAGACTACTTGACAACCTTTAGGATTGCTATGAATATAAAAAAGATATGAAAACATTTAAAAAATTTTTTTTTAATAAATCTGTTTTTCGACTTACGGTTATGGCACGGTAGCCTGGTGCGACCAGACCATCGGTACTTCATTTCATTTGAACAAGAAGGTTTTGGAACTTCTTCTATTTGTGGCAATTCACTCACTTGGAGGCGGGTGTCTGTTGAAGTTTAAAACTATTGGATCTGCCCAGTGCCACTCTGGATCAACCAACCAATCGCTTAAGGCTGTTACATACTCCGCAGAAGAGAAAGAACAAAGTTCTGGGTGACAGAGCTGCGAAGCTCTTTCTGGTCTGACATTACATACTTCACGAGAACTCAACAACCCGAACCTCTCTTGCTTGAGCGCATTGTTACCATGGTAATTGACTCTAGTAAACGCCAGCTGATTTCCTCCCGCTTTCCTCATTGACTTCAGGCTGACCAATCACACAATAGTTCTCGGACAAGCTGCGAGAAGAAAGTTCGGCCCAGGTGATGTGTCGGGAACAAGCTGCGGAACAGCTAGGCAGAGCTGAGAAAGAAAATGGCCGTCATTTTCTTCATAGCTCTGTCTGGCATTTGTTCTTTCTTCTCGCGGAGTATGTAACAACCTTTAACGTTTGGTCGTGAGCGTATGTCATGAGCCGGCTTCTGACGGTGTGTTCCAGTTGTAATGGAAACTGGGGCCTCGACTTCACTACATATTCTAGTCTATGGATCTACCGGTACTGTAGCGGTAACTTGCTAGAGCCTAACGTTTAGTTATTTGGATGAGAAAGGTTGTAGGCGTCCATACTTTCCCGAGCAGATGCATTGGAAAACAGACAGGTCGGAACTACCAAGTCGGACATTTCCGAGTTCCGAGTATAAAGGAACGCAGCATTCAACTGAAACTGGAGCGCAACTTCGACGTCATCGTTTTCAGCCACTCGCTCTGTTCGCTGAGTGGACATCCAAAGCTCTGGACAAGCAGGATCTCACTAATACACCCCAGCCCGACTGACTACTGAAGGGAAAATTAAATTTGGGCAGAAGTAGGTAGGCGGGCGGAGCCAGGCTAATGGCACGGTGCTGAGTGCAAATCACCAACTACAAACCAAAACCCCCTCAGACCACAGGTAACATTCTCCTTGCTAACGAATTGAATAAGTTTTACTGCCGATTTGAGCAACAGTCTGCCCCCTCTGCTCCTGCCCCCCCTCCCCCTCCCTCTTCCTTTCCTTTCCCCATCCTTCCCCTCTGTGCCCTACCCCTTCTGCCCGCCCACACCTCTCTCAGTGAGAGAGGTGAATCGCCTGTTCAAGAGGCAGAACCCCCGGAAGGCGGCCAGACCAGACGCTGTCTCACCCTCTATCTTGAAGTTTTGTGCTGACCAGCTGTCCCCGGTGTTCTGTGACATCACAACTCCTCCCTGGAGCACTGCCAGGTCCCAGCCTGCTTCAAGGCCTCCATCATCATTCCTGTCCCCAAAAAGCCGAGGATCACAGGCCTAAATGATTACAGACCCGTTGCCCTGACCAATGTGGTCATGAAGGTCTTTGAACGCCTCATCCTTGTCCACCTGAAGTCCATCACAGACCCTCTCCTAGACCCCCTGCAGTTTGCGTATAGGGCCAACAGGTCCGTGGAAGACGCGGTCAACATGGCTCTACACTACGTCCTGGAACATCTGGACACTGCAGGGACCTACGCCAGAATTCTGTTCCTGGACTTCAGCTCGGCGTTTAACACCATCTTGCCACCTATACTGGAGAGTGGGCTCTCTGCGCTGCAGGTGCCTGACTACACCTGCAGGTGGATTACTGATTTCCTGTCCAACAGGACCCAGCGGGGTGAGCTCGGGAAGTACATCTCCGAGCCGAGGTCGATCAGCACCGGTTCCCCGCAGGGCTGCGTCCTGTCTCCCCTTCTGTTTTCCCTATACACCAACTGTTGCACCTCCAGCCACCAGTCGGTCAAGCTCCTTAAATTCGCGGACGATACCACACTGGTAGGGCTTATCTCCAGGGGGGATGAAGCTGCCTACAGGAGCCAGATCGACTTGGTGGTTTCTTGGAGCAACCAAAACAACTTAGAGTTAAATGCTCTTAAATCAGTGGAATTAATAGTGGACTTCAGGAGAAACCCCGCCTCCCCTCCAATCATACTGGGAGGCACCCCAGTCGCCACAGTGGAGTCTTGCAGATTCCTCGGGGTGACGCTGTCTCGGGACCTGAAGTGGGGGCCAAACATCGATGCCCTCACAAAAAAGGCCCAAAAACGTTTGTTTTTCCTGAGGCAGCTCAGGAAATTCAAACTGCCAAAATCCATGCTGGTGAATTCTTACACGACCATCATAGAGTCCATCATCACCTCCGCCATCATCACCTGGTTCCCCGCTGCAGCGGCCAAGGACAAGGCAAAGCTGCAGCGGGTGATACGCTCGGCGGAGAGGGTGATTGGCTGCCCCCTGTTTAACAGCAGGGCTCTGGGGAGGGCCAGGAAGATCATGGCTGACCCCGCACACCCAGGCCACGGTCTCTTCGCCCCGCTCCCTTCAGGCAGGAGGTTGCGGTCACTAAAGGCTCTAAAAGCTAGACATTCAAACAGCTTTTTCCCCACGGCCATCCGACTCCTAAATGCAACTGCCCCCCTGACCTGTCTCCCCACTCAGTGACCTAATGGTCTGTCGTACCCAATCACTGATCTCTTGGCATTTTGGCACTTCTTTATTATTTACTCATTTTGCACTATTTTGTTGGTTTTGTCTTGTCCTGTCATGCACCTGTCCTGTTGCAAACTCCTGTGCGAAACAAATTCCAAACATGTTTACATGTCTTGGCAAATAAAGACTTCTGATTCTGATTCGGAGCCCCTCCAGTGAATTTGTTTACAGTGGTCAACTAAGCAATCTTAACTTGTGCATTAACCTCATTTTACGAATACTCAATGAAACCAAAAAACCACCCAAACTGAAATATAAACACTTTTGCATTGCTAAGCGAGCTAAAATGATTTATCCATGAATTGTACACATTTCCCATTAATTCAGGATGTTTCCTAGCAATGGACATTATCAGAATTTATTCAGGACGAAGGGCAGTGAAAATATGATTATTTTAACCCTCCTGTTATCCTCAAATATTACTAACACATTTCACCCTTGGGGTCAATCTGACCCCAGGGATATTTGCCTCCAGAAAATGATTTACAGAAAATTGTTGACCAAGTTTTTGTGTTTATTTGTTGAATACATAAATAACCCCTTGATAATGAAACCTATCAGTGAATTGACCTGTTCTGTAGCGTCACCATCGCCATACAAAATATTGTACTTTAGATGATCATTTTAGAGGGGTGCAAGTGAACTTGGGAAGACTTGGAAATGACCAACTCGCAAGCCTATGGCTTCCTCATTTTGGCGGGAATTCACCAAAATATGAAAACCAAATATTCCAAAATTAATGTCGGACTAGTAACAGAATCATGGGGTTTGGTCAAGTAAGCAACACATTTTTCTAAACACTTGAAAGTAACTCTGATCAAATACAACATATAATTCATATTCAATAATAACTTTCAAATGACAGATAGAACCAGTTAGATTAAAACACAGTCTGGGGGTCAGAACACAGGACCCTTAGGGCCAGCGGGTTAGGTGCGTTGGGCGCTTTGAACCATTTTTGACACAAAATGATGAAGCGCTAGATTAGGATCAACATGAACGCGCATAGCTGTCGTTCGAAGGGAGGAGCTGCAGCAGGTAGCGTTGAGAAACTCTCAACTGCAGCTTTAACCGAGGAACAAGATATGGCTGCCCACTCTCTCTCCTACTCTTCGTTTTGGCTATTGAGCCACTTGCCATGGCAAGTCGCAAGCATGCTGACATTACTGATTGCATAAGTATTCTCTAAATAAAATCAAAACCTTCCTGATTTAGTCTACTCCTGCTTCTTAACCCACCTATGTACTTGTCCTCTTCATTGCTCTCTCCTCCAAGAACAACCCTGCCACTGGACCTCCGGAGCAGTTCCATCAGGCGTGTCCAGTGTCGGGGTGACACTATGCGACACAGGTCAGGGGAGCTTTGAGGTTCCGTGCCATAGAAATCCTCCAGGGCCTCACGCAGTGCAGGCAGCAAGGCGTCCCGAGTGGCCAACGAGCAGAGCACATAGTCCGGGGCTATGCAGCTCTGGCCCGCGTTAAAGAACTTTGCCCATGGCGGCGGGGCAGCAGCTGCGATGCTCACCTCACCATATATGATGCACGGACTCTTGCTGCCGAGCTCCAGAGTCACCGGGGTCAAGTGGACTGAGGCTGCCAGCAGGATGCTGCGGGCCACGCTCTGTGAACCTAGAAGACAGAGAGGAGAAGTGTCACCCCTAAAACCCACCAAAAGCGTTAAGGAGCGTTTTACGCACTGGAAAAGACATCAATCAATGCGTTTTATTCGAGGCTACAGCCCCGGATATTATTTAATTAGCCCCGAATATATATATTTTTTAAACTGTAATAAAAAAAAAATTCCGATAGGCCCCAGGCTTGAAAACGTGACCTGAATCGTTTTTTTTTAACGCATTTTTCAACGACGCGTGCGTAAACGCCAGATTGATGGCCAAATAAAAAGGTTCTGAATATATATATTTATCTACATTCTGCAACATAGTATTCATTATTAAACCTCATGAGTTGTTTATTACCCACTGATGGCATGTTTTCTCCATTATTGCGGTTCATTGCATACTCACACAAGGAAAACTGCTCTCAGCACAGAAGTTTTACACTTTGAAACGCGATGAAAAAACGGGACCGGTAGAGCCAGTGGTGCGTTCATCCGTGCGTACATTTCGACGGACTCCCGAGACGCTTTTTAGGGGTCAGTGTCCAAAGTGTCATTGTCTGTCATTATATGAAGAAACCACTTTGCTCTTCACTTATCTGGCTGGAACATCAGCACCAACATGCAGCACTTCTTTGCGTAGAAAGATGCATATTACCGTAATTTTTGGACTATAAGCTGCGCCTTTTTCCCCATTTTTCGAGCCTGCGGCTTATATATCGGTGCGGCTAATAATATAATAATTACACAGCACATTATATGTTCTGTAGCTAGTACTATTGCACTAAATGGTAACACTTGAATACGTTATGCAAATATGCAACTCGTTTGTTGAAATGTTAATAAATGGGAGCTTCCTCAAGCAGCCATCTCTTTCCCGACAATCCCCTCTGTGCACAAACTCTTACATATGGTAATTAAGCATTAAAACACCTGCGGCTTATAGTCCAGTGTGGCTTATAGTGCGGAAAATACGGTGCTTTATTTTCAGGTCGCTATTTAGACATTGTGGTGGTAAAATTCTTTCTTCGCGTTTCATTACCTTACCCTCTCTTACTTTGAGAATGTTTCCCATTTGTTTGCCTTGTGACACACTGGGCTTCATTCATCAAACGTGCGTAGACCAGAATATTGGGTGTACTGTACGCACATTTCCACGCAAACCTCGGCATTTATCAATTTGGATACGAGCGTAGGGTACGATCAAATCTCACACCAGCTCTCACTTCGTGTACGCAAGTTTGTTAACAGCATGGACTTGCAGAGCCGGCTGTGCCGCGAAGCCTATGACTTTGTCAGACAATTGTTAGTAGATCATACTAATGCATGGTTTGTTCAGACCAGGATAAACATATTCATTACTTATAAATGTGAAGCTTATGGTGTTCAACTGAGTAGGAGCGCAGATTCAGTTGGGCCACTTTGGAGCGCTGCATTGGACTGCGTAAGGGCAGTTGGCTCCATCTTGCAGCTGGGGGTGGGGCTGTCACCCAATATTTCATGGTACATGGCCCCATCGGCCCATCCATAATTCCCTCGATGCAGTGAAGTCGACCTGTCCCCTTAGAAGAGAAATCCCCCCAAAGCATAATGTTTCAACCTCCCTGCGTGACTGTGGGGATGGTGTTCTTGGGGTCATAGTCAGAAATTCTGACTCAGAATTCCTCTTCTTCCAAGCATGGTGAGTCACTATGATACTAAAGAACTTGATTTTGTTCTAATTTGACCACATCACATTCTCCCAAGCATTCTCTGAGTCGTTCAGGTGTTCATTGGCAAACTTCATACGGTTCTGTACATGTCCCTTCTTGAGCAGGAGGACCTTACGGGCACTACAGGATTTCAATCCATTGCGGCATAGTGTGTTACCAATGGTTTTCCTGGTGACTGTGGTCCCAGCTGCCTTGGGATCATAAACAAACTCCTCCCTGGGCCTGATCCCTCTACCCTTTCTCATGATCATGATACCCCAAGGTGAGGTCTTGCATGGAACCCCCAGACCAAGGAGATTGATGGTCATTTTGTGTTTCTTTAATTTCCGAATAATCGCACCAACAGTTGTCTCCTTCTCACCCAGCTTCTCGCCAATGGTCTTGAAGTCTATTCCAGCCTTGTTCAGGTCTACAATTTCCTCCACTGTATGTACAGTATATATGAAGTTGTATTGTGTATATGTGTCTGTATATATATATATATATATATATATATATATATATATATATATATATATATATATATATATATACATACACACATATATTATATTGCCATAGATTGTGAAACTTCAGTGATCTAATTGTCAAGAAGTTCTGACCTGAGTTTGTGTAAGACAAAGCAAGGTTGTTATGATTGAGATAGTAGGTACTGGAGACTAAGATTGCGTCAAAATATGTATGTTATGACTTACTATGTCTAGACCTTGTAACTTATGCAAATGTTTGTGTGTTAATCCTGAATACTGATTAAGAGAAACTGTCTCAACTCAAATTCATATCTGCGGTCACATTGGGCCTCATTTATCAACCGTGCGTAGACCAGAAAAGTGGGTGTACGCACATTTCAACGCAAACCTCCGCATTTATCAATTTGAACGTGAGCGTAGGGTACGCTCAAATCCCACGCCAGCTCTCAGCTCGTGTACGCAAGTTTGTAAACGGCATGGACTCGAAGGCTGTGCCGGGTAGCCGATGACTTTGTTGGACAATTGTTAGTAGATAATACTAATGCAGTGTTTGCTTGACCCAGATAAACATCTTAATCACTTAAAAATGTGCAGCTTATGGTGTGAAACTGAGTAGGAGCGCTGATTCAAGCTAGTCTTTTGGTCCACTGGAGCGCTGCATAGGGGCTCGTAAAGGCAGTTGGCTCCGACTTGGAGGAGATGGGGGGACTCTGCAGCACGGGGGCTGCAATTATTCATCGTTTCCAAAATGTTAGCCTAAGTATTAAATATTTAGGCTATGCAAGTAGTACGCTGCTCTTTATGATACAAATACAGTGCACAACATTCAGCTTAACAATTTATTTCTTTGTTGCACTTTTGAGATTTGAGTTTCTCTTTTAATGTTTCATGTATCGCTAAAGCAAGCGATTTATTTCCACCATTAACCGTCACGTTTCGGCTTGTTTTTCCGATCATGGACCTCGGCAGTAAGGGTCCAGGGTCGCGCTGGTGGAGCAGGACAGTGGGTGCTCACAGCTGGTGGTTGCCGGTCCGGCTTGTGCAGCTGAGGGCTGACCTGTCTTGCCAAGCGCATCTGTCAACCCTTTAGAGTAGTGCTATCTGAAAGGGCCAATACATTCTAGTCATTCAAATCTCTGCAGACGTTCATGGAGGAAAGATACAATAAGTTAAAGGTTTAATATACCTAACGGACAGTTGGTGCGTCTTTTTCTCCCCCGCCACTTATATTATGCCCGCACAACCAGTTGGTGTTGCATTTCAGAGCAGCAACACACTTTTTTTAGTGGCGATTTTTAAGTCAGACCACTTTTTCTTCACCTAGGCTATGTTAAGAAATTGCCACATAAAACTGTAAATGCTATTTTATATCATTTGAGCGACAACACTGATGTACACCTAAAATTCACAATCCTCAGCTGGAGATCGTTTGTCAACACCAACGCTGTTGACCGCAGCAGTTACTTCCTTCCTAACTGCTGCCTTCTGGCGTTCTTTGATGCCGCTTTTAATGCTCCGAAATGAAACTTTATTTTTTATACTTTCGCTGTTATGCTGTCAATTTCTACTTCAGAGAAGTTCCTCTTCTTTGCCGTAATGCGCTTATATATGTCGTAAAACCTATAGGCGAGGCCTCTAAACTGAGAAAATATAGGGGCGTGATATTCAAATTACGATTGTCTTCAGCCGCCGTATATATCAATAATGGTCTAGCGTACGCTGATATTGGTGAGATACGACTGTTTGATAAATCCCACGTGATACCTGGCATAGGGCTATATTTGCGCCAGGATCTGCACCAGTTTCCACGCAAGTTTGATATATGAGACCCATTGAGAATGTAGTTGGATGACTCTGCTTGCAAGCAATCAAATATCTTACTTACTAAAACTTGAATATTGTGTCAACTGGTATTTAATTGCCAACTCTCATCTTAACTGGACAATCTGATATTTTCAGTTTCCACGACATGTCCCACTAGTTGCCAATCATGTTTTTCCTCTTCCTTTTTTCTAGGCAGTCAAACCTTAGTTTTAATACTATTAAGGACTTGTATATTGATAATGTTTTTGTATCCATTCAGCAACTTATTATTTCATTTAACTTAATTGGCAACACATTTTCATTTATTTACAGGGACGTTCCCCATGTACTAGGGTTGCCGCGGTGTGGACATTTTCATACCGAGTAATACACGTGCAACAACACTGGTGTTACCGGTAACACCACCAGACAGGCTCTTAAAAAAATATATATATATGTATATATATATATATATATATATGTATGATTAGGCTTCACCGCAGATTTCAAGAGAAGACACAGTCTGTCGGTTCTGTAGGGCGCTTACTCTGTTCTTAAACGTTAGAATGCGCAAATTATTTTTGAACAAAACAAATGCTTAGTATATTTGTAGTGTTTGTAGATCATTTATTATGCAGTTTGTTCAATATGAGCCACCGGACCCACCGTACTGTGTTGCCTCATCGAATCAGAATGTCCGGTGTGCTACTTCACTTTTACCTGTCTGTATTGGAGCGCAGTTTATTGAATGCTTGGATTAAATGCAGTCAGTGGCGTAACTTTGATGTTCATATTGGTGGGGACACATTTTGGCGAAACGTCACACAATTTGGCGAAACGCCCTCGCCCCAGAATCCAACCGCTCCCTAGTTTATTAACCAAACCAGTGTTATCATGTATCTATGTACAGTTTAGTCAAGAGTTGAACGGCTATCAATCGTTTTGCACTAAAAAACTTATTATATTCATACATCCTTGGCTGCTTATGTTTCACAGTAGGGCTGTCCTCGACTCTGAATTTCAGTTTACGAGTGAACCAGTGTTGCACCGAAAGCTGTGACCTGTCAGAATGTGTGACCCTAGAGGGCGCTGTTCTGAAGCGCGAGCGTGCCCGAGCCTCGGCGAGCCGGTGAGAGAGAAACAACACAAGCCGAGACGGCTGCAGAGAATGATGATTCGTGCGAGTAAAGACAAGACTCGCGGTCACAGGGGGGCTTAATTGTTTCAAGAGCGACCTATCTTTACTACAGCACATAGCAGGCAGAATCAATAGGCATATATGGTGCGCAATATACATCTGCTTTGGTTTTTTCTTTTGCCATTTCCTCTTTAGTTTTGACCACTCTTCTTCTATGGCGTTTGACGTGACGTGACACATTACCGCCACCTATTGCCCTGGCATGATAACGTCAGTGTTTTGCTCTTAATACTCTCCACCATACTTCTTCTTCTTGTTCTTGTTCTTACTTCTGCCGCAAATTTCGAGCTGCTACTCCTCCCACACTGTTTCACTTAGAAACGCAAACATTTCACAGAACGTCCGTCCCTACCCCGAATGGTGTGCTATTATACAGTTTTTTGAATTTCCGCTAGGCGACCAAATAAGTCCGCCAGGGAATATTTCCAGCTAATTAGCATAAACTAAAAAACAGGGTGTTATCCACAACTTTCTGAAATTTTACTGTAACAACACCAAATTTCTCGTGAAGCCCCGGGGGACTATAATAAACATACCCGTAAAAGATCAGTAGGACAACTTGAAAAACATGGCCGCCATTGACCAAAAAGTGTACGAAGGGGCGGGGCATATCGACAAATTGGCCATAACTAGACATTAGGCTCCTCCCCTTTACCACAGTAAGCTCCTCCCCTTTATCACAGTAGACTCCTCCCCTTTACCACGTTAGGCTACTCCCCTTTACCACATTAGGCTCCTCCCCTTTGCCACATTAGGCTCCTCCCCTTTACCACATTAGGCTCCTCCTCTTTACCACGTTAGACTCCTCCCCTTTACCACATTAGGCTCATCCCCTTGACAGTGTTAGGCTCCTCCCATTTACCATGTTAGGCTCCTCCCCTTACCACATTAGACTCCTCCCCAGTGTTAGACTCCTCCCCTTTACCGCATTAGGCTCCTCCCCTTTACAGTGTCAGACTCCTCCCATTTACCACATTAGGCTCCTCCCATTTACAGTGTTAGACTCCTCCTCCTTACAGTGTTAGGCTCCTCCCCTTTACCACATTAGACTCCTCCCCTTTACCACATTAGACCCCTCCCCTTTACCATGTTAGGCTCCTCCCCTTTATCCAGTGAGGCTCCTCCCCTTTACCACATTAGGCTCCTCCTTACCGTGTTAGGCTCCTCCCCTTTACCACATTAGGCTCCTCCCATTTACAGTGTTAGGCTCCTCCTCCTTAGCGTGTTAGGCTCCTCCCCTTTACCACATTAGGCTACTATCCAGTGTTAGGCTCCTCTCCTTTACCACATTAGGCTCCTCCCCTTTACAGTGTCAGACTCCTCCCCTTTACCACATTAGGCCCCTCCCCAGTGTTAGGCTCCTCCCCTTTACAGTGTCAGACTCCTCCCCTTTACCACATTAGGCCCCTCCCCAGTGTTAGGCTCCTCCCCTTTACCACATTAGGCTCCTCCCCTTTACAGTGTCAGACTCCTCCCCTTTATCACATTAGACTCCTCCCATTTACAGTGTTAGGCTCCTCCCCTTTATCCCGTTAGGCTCCTCCCAGTTTTAACACCCAGTGTTTTCTGCCTTTGCGTCCAATGTCCAGCAGGGTGAAAATAGCATCCAGCCGAGGTCCTGACCCTCCTAGAGGGGTCCGGGGGTATGCTCCCCTGGGAGATTTTTCAAAGTTTTTAAAGTGAAATGCATGAATCTGGTGCACTTTGAGAGGAAAATTAAGAGGCTAAATCTGAAGAATTTTGTATGAAAAAAATGGAGACACTGTGTCAGATGAATTAGAAGCTATTGGAGAAGGACACAGATTTTCCATAATAATATTAATTTAAAATAAAATATTATGCAGGGTCCTCTGGGATGGGCTTGTTGCTCATTTTCACCCCATGGGACATTTCTCTGTAATATAATGAGTGCATTTAAATTATTTAAAAATTAAAAGCGCCATATTACATTATATTTTTAAAATGTGCCACGGGCCAATCAATCAGTGTTTGACACCCCTGCACTAGTGGGTTAACTAAGAAATGCAAAAAAATAAAAAAAATTCAAAGGGCCATATTACATTATATTTTTAAAATCGGCCGCGGGCCAATAAAAAGCGGGCCCACGCGGCCCGCGGGCCGTAGTTTGGAGACCCCTGCTTTAGTCTCTCCACAAAAAATACACCAAAATGGCTTCTATTACATGTTCAAATCACAAAAAAATCTTCTGAAGGAGATACCCCCAGGCCACCCTACAGGAGTTTAGTTTAGGTCATGTCACCTTTTTCATGGCTTATGACTTTGCAAAATGTGTTTGTATCAAGGGATATTTGTTCAAATGGTTTTAATGTAATGTAATGGGCATGAACTGAACTAAGAGTTTTACTGAAATAAAAGAGTTTTATAACCCAACACCCGTCAAGTTTATCCCCAACACCCGTCCCAGCCCACCCCCCCCAAACAACTGCCTAGGCCTACACCCACATCTCACTAAGTCTGGCATTTTGGTATTGTAATCAATTGTACTTTCATCATAACATTACTACAATAGGCTATATTTTAACTAAAAAAAGAAATTATACTGAACAAACTTATATTAAAAAACCATTTATTATGCTTTAAATTAATAAATAAACACAAAAATGTGCGCGCTTGCATGGGAAATCCGCTTCTGTCTCACTCTAAACAATTTCCAAAAGTTGAGAACCCTGATTAAAAAGTTCCCCTCTCAAAATCTTCGCTGTTTCCACCTCCCCTATCCTCTCCTTTAGCTCCCTGGAAAACGTTATCGGGCTTAGACTTAGATGCTCATCTTCCTTTCTGAATTTCTAGATCTAGATCTAGACACTGGAGTCCAGTCAGCAAACTTCATTTCATCCTGCTCCTCCTCGTCCTATACTCCTACCTAGGTTGCCATTTAAACCAGTCACAAACCAGTTTATGCCAAACGCCAATCCAAAATCACTGCCAAATTCTACTCCCAAAAAAAAACTACTTAAAGTGAAACGAAGAATTGCTAGCGTGTCCTCTCAACCAGAAGTCCAGCGTCCCCTTTGAACAAATCAAGACTCAAGAACAGGATTTTTTTTACCATAGCATTATATAACCAACCAATTGAAGCAATTGCAGTGTGAATGCAGATAATGAGAAGCTGACCATAGATTGAATAGTTGAATTATTATGAATATGAAACAAATAATGCTTTTAGTTGAAAAGATTGTTGGTAATAAAAGCAAAATGTCAAATTTATTTACAATATTCATGAAAAAAAGAAAGTAAAATAGACATCTGAATCTCCACAGACACCAATATTAAAATACACCAAATAATACAAAAAATGTACACTCACAATCAAATTAGGTTAATAAAAACAATACTTTGACATTGTTTTCACCCCCTTAAACATACAAGTGCAGCAGGAAAGTTAAGCATGTGCCCAAGAAGAAATTGCTGAGAAAAAAGAAAAACCTTACAGCTTAATACAAGGGAAGCTACAAATTACAATTACAGTGAATTACAGAGTGTTATTAAACAGTGACGGAGACCTGCATGAGAGATCAACTGCAAGGAGGGACCAAAAAGAGAGCAGTATGTTGATATACAAAAACCACAACCTACACAACAGATAATAAAGCAAACGATTAACCCCATTCGGATTGAACTAACCCAACAATCACATTCATGCTACATTATAAAACACACATTGCATCACATAAGTGAGCAGCTGCTCTTAGACGAGGTGGTCCAGCGCAGCCAGCTCAGTTTATCTTCTGTGTAAGGTGGGTAGCGCAGGCTATTGAGTCTCTCCAAAGCCCAGCCACGCAGCATGCAGGCCCGCTGGTGACTGAACGTCTCAAAGCTCCAGCGTCCATGGTAACTGCCCATACCACTGGCCCCTGGAAGTAGTGTTAAAAACCACACCTCCAGTCAAAAAAAAGAACGCATACAAGGGCTAAGTGAAAAAAGTGTCTCATCATATTCCTGGCTTAAAGACAATCTTTTCAAAGCTGCTCTGAAGAGTTCTCTGACATGACTTTAGGTTTGAGGATTTTTCCTTACCACCCCAGCAGTAAAACAAGTGTTTCACTCAAAAATAAATAACAACTCAATACCGTTTTGTAGTTTAATACACTGGCATGGTTTTAAATAATTTTACATGAAAGCACCATTTACATCCTAAAATAAAGTTACCCTCTTTTCATCGGTATGCAAATTCCTTGAAATGGTCGGACTCAACGTGCAAGCATGTTTCTTTCTAATGGAATAACCAGAACTGAGACATACGAAACCTGATTTTGTTATAGAACCCTACAACGCTCCTAAATGCCAAAATGTAAACTGATCAGCTGGGAGTGGAAGTAGTCTGTTATGTAGGTCTTCATATGCAAACGACCACTTAGGCCTGTCGCGATAAGCAATAAATCAATTAATTGCACGATAAATTAAAATGAGCGATAATTCTTTGCCAGAGGCAATACATTAAATTTGCAGCTTGTTTGTTTTCCTCGTGTCTCTCTCTGTCAAAAAGACTGGATGACAAGAGATTCACTCCGGTGTATCGGCCCTCTCGCTTTGTGTGTGAGAAAGAGAGCGAGACTGGGGGCACCCTTAGCTCAGTTGGTAGGGCGTCCCCCCCATGGGCCTCGGCCGGCAGCGGGCCCGGGTTCGATTCCAGCCACTGCATGTCACTCCCCTCTCTGCCCCATTTCAACTCTGTCTCTACACTGTCAATAAAGCATAAAAATGCCAAAAAAAACTTATTTAAAAAAAATAAAAAATAACAGAGCGAGACAGAGGAGAGAGAGAAGGGAGAGTCCGCGAGTGTTTAGTCAAATGATCAACTGCGCGGATAATGTCAGCTAGGCTACTTTCATCGCAGTGTCTCGCTGTAGTCACGTCTTTAACATGTTGGCGCTTTGCCGCTATATTTTATAGCGTTTAGCCACTCAACCAATAAGGCTGTTAAAGACCAGCGACACATCTAGCAACTTTTTCTTAACCGCGCTCATGTGAGCAGAGTAGCAACGGCTGGCGTATCCTCCTCATTGCTGGGCAGCTCAAACGGGCAGCCCCAAGCAACCTGCAGCAGCCAGCAGCCAGCAGATAGACAGCACCGTGGCGACAAGAGCTGCCAGTTGACATTTGTACACGCAAATAGTTTTATAGGTCCACATTCAATAGGCCACTGCATATCTATAATAAAGCTAACCTTATAGTTGTATGGCAACAAAGAACATGTGTAAAGTGAGCTTGTAAATATGTGAATAGGCCTAGTCAATTTTAGTTAACATTTTGAGTGCAACTAGTAAAACAAGTTTGTCTGGTGCCCTGGCATTGATCTTTGAAAGGTGTACTTGTATTATTATGCCAGTATCATTATATAAGTTGAAAATGGTCTCAAAACGGCAATATTATCGCAATAATGTTTGGGGCAATTAACCTTCAGTGCATCCTTAAAAAAAATCACACTCTGCCTCCTTCGGCGCTTAAGATGTCACTTTGAATTGATATGTAGATAAAAATAACATGAATGTATTTTTCCACCAATTTTTATAACTTTCTTTTTCAACTGTTGTCCTCACCATACAAACCATATTGATCTTTATTTTAAGGATTTTAGCCCTTTAAATTCCAGTTGTTTTAGAAAAAGTCACTCGTTTTTGGTAAAAGAAAAAAACACAAAAAATCAATTAAAAAAGCTAAATAATTATTCTGAATTGGATTTTTTGAGGGGGGATTATAAGAGTGTGATAGATGTAAAATGTGCAAATGAAATTAGTTTTGAATGCATTTTTATATTTTTATATCTAAGATTTAAAAAAAAACTCACACTCTGCCTCCTTGGTGACAGATGTCACTTTGAATTGATATGTAGATAAAAATAACATGAATGTATTTTTTCCACCAATTTTTATAACTTTCTTTTCAACTCGGTCTAACCATACAAACCATATTCATCTTTATTTTAAGGATTTTAACCCTTTAAATTCCAGTTGTTTTAGAAAATGTCACTCATTTTTTTAATGAACACCAAAAATCAATTAAAGCTAAATAATTAGTCTAAGTTGGATTTTTTTTGAGAGGGGATTATAAGAGTGTGATAGATGTCACGAATTAACAATAATATTGAATTGAATGCATTTCTATTCTTTTGCTATTAAGATTTAAAATGTGCCCTCCATTGGGGCCATTTAATGCATTTTACACAATTCTATTAAAACTACACTTTTTGACCCTGCTGCCAAAAGATGAGAGAAACTGATTTTTTTTATTATTCTTTTGAGTTCACCATACTAATGTCTTGACATTTTCCATTTTATGTTTTTGTTGTTGTTAATTTTACATATGCACCAGTGTTTCATCTATGACTAATGTAAGTGCACTACCTTGCTGTGTACTGCAGGCCACATGAATAAAATATTTGAGAAATGTGCTCTGTCTGGGTTCTTCATAATGGCATGATAGTGTATATGTGTATTTCAACAAATATGTATTTGTGAATGTATGTGCCTATTGTCAATAACAGGTATGGTAGAAATTAACAAATACAGCTCAATGTAAATCCATGAAAACAGCATGTTTCGATCCCATGGTTAATTGAGGATATATTTGTGAATATGGTAATATTACACATTCATCCTGCTCTTATAACTTGAAATTTAAGATTTTTCTGATTGTTTTATGAATTAAGTCCTGCCTGTAGCCTTTACAACTAATAACAATACAAAATTAATCACAGTTCCCTCGTTTCCACTAGGGGTATCTTTGCTCTTCAGGCCTATAAGGATGAAATTCACGCATCAGCTGTAAAATAGTAAAAATTTAAAATTTCAAGGTATAAGAACAGGATGAATGTCTAATATTACCAAATTCATGTATTTAACCTCAATTGACCATGGGATCAAAACATGCAGTTTTTATAGATTTACACTGAACTGTGAATTTGAGTGTCCGTGTTGGGATACACACACAGACACGTTCACACACTTATTTGTCGAAAAACACATCTATACTATACTAAGCCATCACTAAGAATACAGAGAGAGCATTTTAGCTGAAACAATTTATTCATGTGGCCTGCAGTGGCTAGTAGCGGGAGGGAGGCAATATTGTCTCATTGTAATTAAAACCAATGGTATGAGAGAAAACCGATGCAATTAAAAAAACACAAAAAATGTAAATTTTCAAGACATTAGTACAAAATAAAACAAAACAAAAAAATCAGGTTTCTATCAGCTATTGGCCTTGGGTCAAAAAATGTCGTTTGAATGGGAGTCAATGAGGGGCTTTTTTGGCCAAGGAGGCTGAGTGTGGGGAAAATTAATATACAGTGCATTATAGTGCAAATCCAATGAATTGAGGATAAAATTCATAAGTGGTCAGAAAACATTAGCCTTGACCAAATATGAAGCCATTTGCATGAACACAGCCTCAGCAGTTGTGAAATGAAAAAGCAAAATGTACCAAAAAAGGCCTAAGATGCACTGAAGGTTAATCGACCAGCAAAATTTGTTATCGTGACAGGCCTACGACCACTACATTTGCACTAGTCACTTTTCCACTTGCATACACTGACGTTTGTATTTTATTCCATCAAAATTTTAAAAATGGCAAAACGTATTTATCAATTTTCTGCATATGTAAGCATGGAGGGGGCCTCAAACAGGCTTTCACTGGGCTGGGCTGTACTGTATAATGACAGTTCACCTACCTACACCTCCAAAGGGCAGGCTTGGCAGGGTCATGTGGATGATCCCATCATTAGAGCAGAATCCTCCACTGTATGTATTTTCCAGTACAGTATTTACCACCTTCAGAAAGAGAGGAGAAAAAAAAAAGTAAAAAAAAAAGTAAAAAAAAAGACAGAGTCTACGAAGCATGTGGTTGCACAGCTCTATGTTCTTACAGAGGATTCCTCAGAGAAAACATAGAGGGCCAGTGGTTTCTCTTTACAGTTGATAAAGTCAATGCCTTTCTGCAGAGAATCAACTGTGAGGATGGGCAGGATGGGGCCGAAAATCTCCTGCTCCATTAGGGCATCGTCTTCAGCCAAATCCACCACCACTGTGGGAGCTAAAGAGAACACAATGACAGATTCACTTAGTAGTACTACAGTTGTTCCTATATTATGAAATGATTTACATCAAAACGACTGATACAAAAAAATCTCTTCAGATAGGTCTAACTGAAACTGCATCATATGAACCCAAAATTTAGGAGAAAAATCATTGTTAGCATTTATGGTGCCTTAGGACTGCAATGAATATAAAAATAATATGAAGATATTTTCTAAAACATTTTTTAATACATTTATTTTTCAGTCCCTCATATAAAAAAAAATCCTCTTAATTTGAATGATTTTATCCATTTAAAAAGAACGCAGACGACATTAACAACGGCCGACGTCACCGAACACACCAAACAGACTCATGTCCCCGCTCCTCAAGACTCTCCGGCGATGTCCGACGCCTGATTTTTGGCCTAGTGTGTCTGTACCTTGTTTAGATCCCGGAGTTTTAGATAGTATTTACCCCTGTACAGGAGGTTCCGGTACCAGCTCTCCGTTTAAAGGGTCCGATTCCTATCAACCTGAGGAGTATTACCCGTTCAGAATAACTAGGAATAATTAAGCTGGTGGCGGAGACACGCCTAGCTTTTTCTAACTGCCTTCGTCTAAGGGTCTACCCTGCTTACACTGGCCCAGCAGCGGGACCGAATAGCCTCACAGGTCCTACTACCACACCAGTCGCCTCAGTTAACGGCCGCTCTCCTCTAAATGATCCAGGCTCTTGGTATGGTCGCTAGGATAGGGTTTTAGCTGGCCAGGACAGCAGGCCATAAGAGGGTATGTTTAGTTTTAAGGGCTAGAAGTAACCTATAAGAACCATTTGTAGATGTAAGAACACACTTTACCTAATATATTATAACCTCTGAAAAGGTAAATGATCAAATGTCCACAATGAAATCTTAAATGTAAGATTAAATGATGCTTTGTGCTATTAAAGGCAGGCTGACTCACTTCAGATTCAAAAATGATTACTTACATTGATTGTGGTTATTCTCATAAAACATCCTACTCTATCGTCTAATCTCTATCCTTCAATGTATTAAGAGCTGTAGCAGGGAATAATGAATGTCCGTTTTGATGTGGAGAGGCAGAGGGGAAGTCACTTGGCCGAGCAACCTCGCCTTCACCGTTGTCAGGGAACTGCGCGGAGATCCTCCCGAACTTTGTACAAAGTCTCAGAAAGTTCTCCTGAGAGGAGAGGAGAGGAGAGGAGAGGGTGAGTCTCGCCAGTCTCAGCATTCCGATCCTTCCAGATGTCCGACCTTGGAGAGGGGGAGTTTCGCCAGACTCAGCATTCCGATCCTTCCAGCTGTCCGACCAGGCCCGGTTCCAGAACAGAATGCCTTAGGGTGCATCTGAGATTACAGGGGGTGCACCAGTACTACACTAAAACCAGCTACCCAGCTTCAGTTCAGACTTCGCTTTTTACACAGGCCTTTCTACCAGTAGATAGTCAAGCACTTCTGGGCAGTGGCGGAGCCAGAATATTTTCATTGGGGTGGCCAGGATGGGGCCAGTGATCATTTTTGGGTGGAAAGCACAAGGGCTTAGGTTTCGCTTCAGAAAACTCCCCCAGAAAAAAATGTGCTTCGAACACACCATTTTGTGCATTCGGGTGAATTTTTATGTACTTATTTATGCCTTCTGTATTTAATTATTTATGCAGGCGGACATGTCTAAATGTTCTGTTGGAAAAGACAACAGGCTCCCAGTGACGTTAATATAATGTTATAAAAAGCTTATTAAGGCTCTCAGGCATTCTGTGTACTTTCAAATATTTTATATACTGTATTGTTCAAACAATTTTTTTTAGCACTCACTATTCATGACACAGCAGCAGTGTGAACTATTATGACACTTTAAATGTTTAAATCATAGGGGAATATGTAGCCTATTAACAATTAGGAGATATATCAATGTTTCATCCTGAATTGTTATTTTTACCTCTTTAGGAGAATAAGGTTTCTTATATTTTGAGAAAAAATGTAGGCTCTCTTCTGATTATTGGGGGGGACACGTCCCCGGTGCCCCCACCCCCCCCCACCCTCCCACCAAAAAAACGCCAATGGGCAAGCAAGAGTCTGTGAGTTTCTGAAAAAACTGCCTGCAACTGCCAACGAAATGTTCAATTTGCATCAAAGCCTAATGATCCATATAAAACTCCAGAGGCTTTATTACTTGATATCCATGTTTAAGTGGTGATTGTATTTTTTCGAGCTGTAGACTGAGAAACTAACGGAGGGATGCGGCTCACTCTATTTTCTCTCGTCGCTCTGTCAGTTTGCCGACATGGTTCTGTGTTTTCATGCTCGTGAAATGCAATCCGATCGCGGAAGCCTCCCCTGATCAACGTTAGCGGACATGATATCATTTTAGCCATTAAGCCACAGAGCTTTTCTTCTCGGCAAGGTGATGACACCGTTACCTGTGGGTAACGGTGTCATCATGGGGTGAGACTGTGACTGTGGTCACAGTCTCACCCCATGTTTCACTGGGTGAATCACTGCTTTGCTCGCGCAAGGCTTTTGTGTTTCGGTTTAACATCAGTAGTCTTGGGCGAGACGGTGCTTTAACTTTATGCTGAATAACCATTGCACTGCAATACGCTGAAAGCGATATAGTTCAAGCGGGGGTGGACGGGGCAGAGCGGAGCGCACTAGTAGAGATGGGTTCGCTTAGCCACAGCTGCCAGTCGAATAATGATATAACGTTCTTATCAGTTCAGTGAACAAAATAAATGCAGAAAACAGCGGTATTTAATGGAAATGGTCAAAGGTTAATTACAATTTGTTTTGTGAGCAAGTATTTTATTATTTTTATCATATTTATAAAAAAAAAATCACTCCCTCCTTTTTTCATTTGAGGGTGCAAACAATTTTTTTGAGGGTGCAATGCATGCTCATGCACCCCCGTAGAACCGGGCCTGTGTCCGACCTTGATTCACCAGTCAACAGTGTGAGCGTTGAAACAAAGAGTTCTCTCGAATGTCCTTTCCGCCATCATCACCTGGTTCCCCGCTGCAGCGGCCAAGGACAAGGCAAAGCTGCAGCGGGTGATACGCTCGGCGGAGAGGGTGATTGGCTGCCCCTTGCCCCCCCTTGGGGCCCTGTTCAACAGCAGGGCTCTGGGGAGGGCCAGGAAGATCATGGCTGACCCCACACACCCAGGCCACGGTCTCTTCGCCCCGCTCCCTTCAGGCAGGAGGTTACGGTCACTAAAGGCTCTAAAAGCTAGACACTCAAACAGCTTTTTCCCCACGGCCATCCGACTCCTAAATGCAACTGCCCCCCTCCCCTGACCTGTCTCCCCACTCAGTGACCTAATGATCTGTCGTACCCAATCACTGACTTGGCATTTTGGCACTTCTTTATTATTTACTAATTTTGCACTATTTTGTTGGTTTTGTCTTGTCCTGTCTTGCACCTCTTGACATTGGCTCAAAGCTGCATTTACTGCACACAAGGTTATAGTGGTCCAATCCACTGTAAATGATGTTACAAAAAAAGACAACCTTCATCAGGCACCGCTGGGATTTGAACCCAGGATCTCCTGTTTACTAGACAGGCACTTTGACCAACTAAGCCACAGCGCCACTATGAAAATCTTTCATGTGAACAGAGGAATCCAATGCAATCCTCTTGTCACTACAGTTTATTAATTGTCCAGGGAAGTGAAGACAATGCAGGCAAAGTTGATCTAAAGAGGAACAGACTCCCTGATCAACTCTAGGATGGCATGTGGCAGCAAGCAAACACATTTGAAGCTAAAGATGATCAAAGGAGGAACTGTGGGAGCCTCATCGTCCCTGAGTGGGCTTGAACCAGCAACCTTTCGGTTAACAGCCGAACGCGCTGGACAATTGCGCCACAGAGACCTACATGCTGCTTCAACACTTCTGTCCACAACTCCCCATCTCTGTCAAAAAGCTATTTAGGTTTTCAACATCCAACTGCATCTATTGTTTCTTGTTCTGTCTCTGATTTTTTCTGTACCTACAATCCTTTGAAAGCAGCCAGGTTATCTCAGATGGTTAGAGTCTGATGCTAATAACGCCAAGGTCATGGGTTCAATTCCCATACTGGCCAGAATCGCATTGATGTATCTACAGTTGTTACCTGCTTCTCAAAGGACAGACAAGCACAGTTTGTTAAAAATGCACTGTGTTTCCATTTGACCGAACACCATCAGGGGAATTTCTCCATTTTATTTTGTAACAATAATGTAATCATTCAAATTAAATTTCAGGCGAAAACTCAGGCAATTCATGACCACGTGGCCTAATGGACAAGGCGTCTGACTTCGAATCAGAAGATTGAGGGTTCGAGTCCCTTCGTGGTTGAAAGTGCCGTCCTGATTTCGGGAAGTTTGTAAGGATCAGGTTTCCTGCAAAGATATGTTCAATCTCCATAGTGGCAAATGGGAACTCCTGCTGCTTCACATATGCCTGTACAAGATGAGTGGCTCATTGTTGAAGTTGTTCTGCAATTAAGGAACCTCCTTATTTTTAAAGTGAGTGCTCCAATTTTCAAGATCTGTCTGTTCCGATTACACCAAACTGGAATGTCCACAAAACATCCAAAATGCATCCATTGTCTGACTTTGTTTCTTCAAATCTCTTGACTTTAGCTCAAAGCTGCATTTACTGCACACAAGGTTATAGTGGTCCAATCCACTGTAAATGATGTTACAAAAAAAGACAACCTTCATCAGGCACCGCTGGGATTTGAACCCAGGATCTCCTGTTTACTAGACAGGCACTTTGACCAACTAAGCCACAGCGCCACTATGAAAATATTTCATGTGAACAGAGGAATCCAATGCAATCCTCTTGTCACTACAGTTTATTAATTGTCCAGGGAAGTGAAGACAATGCAGGCAAAGTTGATCTAAAGAGGAACAGACTCCCTGATCAACTCTAGGATGGCATGTGGCAGCAAGCAAACACATTTGAAGCTAAAGATGATCAAAGGAGGAACTGTGGGAGCCTCATCGTCCCTGGGTGGGCTTGAACCACCAACCTTTCGGTTAACAGCCGAACGCGCTGGCCAATTGCGCCACAGAGACCTACATGCTGCTTCAACACTTCTGTCCACAACTCCCCATCTCTGTCAAAAAGCTATTTAGGTTTTCAACATCCAACTGCATCTATTGTTTCTTGTTCTGTCTCTGATTTTTTCTGTACCTACAATCCTTTGAAAGCAGCCAGGTTATCTCAGATGGTTAGAGTCTGATGCTAATAACGCCAAGGTCATGGGTTCAATTCCCATACTGGCCAGAATCGCATTGATGTATCTACAGTTGTTACCTGCTTCTCAAAGGACAGACAAGCACAGTTTGTTAAAAATGCACTGTGTTTCCATTTGACCGAACACCATCAGGGGAATTTCTCCATTTTATTTTGTAACAATAATGTAATCATTCAAATTAAATTTCAGGCGAAAACTCAGGCAATTCATGACCACGTGGCCTAATGGACAAGGCGTCTGACTTCGAATCAGAAGATTGAGGGTTCGAGTCCCTTCGTGGTTGAAAGTTCCGTCCTGATTTCGGGAAGTTTGTAAGGATCAGGTTTCCTGCAAAGATGTGTTCAATCTCCATAGTGGCAAATGGGAACTCCTGCTGCTTCACATATGCCTGTACAAGATGAGTGGCTCATTGTTGAAATTGTTCTGCAATTAAGGAACCTCCTTATTTTTAAAGTGAGTGCTCCAATTTTCAAGATATGTCTGTTCCGATTACACCAAACTGGAATGTCCACAAAACATCCAAAATGCATCCATTGTCTGACTTTGTTTCTTCAAATCTCTTGACTTTAGCTCAAAGCTGCATTTACTGCACACAAGGTTATAGTGGTCCAATCCACTGTAAATGATGTTACAAAAAAAGACAACCTTCATCAGGCACCGCTGGGATTTGAACCCAGGATCTCCTGTTTACTAGACAGGCACTTTGACCAACTAAGCCACAGCGCCACTATGAAAATCTTTCATGTGAACAGAGGAATCCAATGCAATCCTCTTGTCACTACAGTTTATTAATTGTCCAGGGAAGTGAAGACAATGCAGGCAAAGTTGATCTAAAGAGGAACAGACTCCCTGATCAACTCTAGGATGGCATGTGGCAGCAAGCAAACACATTTGAAGCTAAAGATGATCAAAGGAGGAACTGTGGGAGCCTCATCGTCCCTGGGTGGGCTTGAACCACCAACCTTTCGGTTAACAGCCGAACGCGCTGGCCAATTGCGCCACAGAGACCTACATGCTGCTTCAACACTTCTGTCCACAACTCCCCATCTCTGTCAAAAAGCTATTTAGGTTTTCAACATCCAACTGCATCTATTGTTTCTTGTTCTGTCTCTGATTTTTTCTGTACCTACAATCCTTTGAAAGCAGCCAGGTTATCTCAGATGGTTAGAGTCTGATGCTAATAACGCCAAGGTCATGGGTTCAATTCCCATACTGGCCAGAATCGCATTGATGTATCTACAGTTGTTACCTGCTTCTCAAAGGACAGACAAGCACAGTTTGTTAAAAATGCACTGTGTTTCCATTTGACCGAACACCATCAGGGGAATTTCTCCATTTTATTTTGTAACAATAATGTAATCATTCAAATTAAATTTCAGGCGAAAACTCAGGCAATTCATGACCACGTGGCCTAATGGACAAGGCGTCTGACTTCGAATCAGAAGATTGAGGGTTCGAGTCCCTTCGTGGTTGAAAGTTCCGTCCTGATTTCGGGAAGTTTGTAAGGATCAGGTTTCCTGCAAAGATGTGTTCAATCTCCATAGTGGCAAATGGGAACTCCTGCTGCTTCACATATGCCTGTACAAGATGAGTGGCTCATTGTTGAAATTGTTCTGCAATTAAGGAACCTCCTTATTTTTAAAGTGAGTGCTCCAATTTTCAAGATATGTCTGTTCCGATTACACCAAACTGGAATGTCCACAAAACATCCAAAATGCATCCATTGTCTGACTTTGTTTCTTCAAATCTCTTGACTTTAGCTCAAAGCTGCATTTACTGCACACAAGGTTATAGTGGTCCAATCCACTGTAAATGATGTTACAAAAAAAGACAACCTTCATCAGGCACCGCTGGGATTTGAACCCAGGATCTCCTGTTTACTAGACAGGCACTTTGACCAACTAAGCCACAGCGCCACTATGAAAATCTTTCATGTGAACAGAGGAATCCAATGCAATCCTCTTGTCACTACAGTTTATTAATTGTCCAGGGAAGTGAAGACAATGCAGGCAAAGTTGATCTAAAGAGGAACAGACTCCCTGATCAACTCTAGGATGGCATGTGGCAGCAAGCAAACACATTTGAAGCTAAAGATGATCAAAGGAGGAACTGTGGGAGCCTCATCGTCCCTGGGTGGGCTTGAACCACCAACCTTTCGGTTAACAGCCGAACGCGCTGGCCAATTGCGCCACAGAGACCTACATGCTGCTTCAACACTTCTGTCCACAACTCCCCATCTCTGTCAAAAAGCTATTTAGGTTTTCAACATCCAACTGCATCTATTGTTTCTTGTTCTGTCTCTGATTTTTTCTGTACCTACAATCCTTTGAAAGCAGCCAGGTTATCTCAGATGGTTAGAGTCTGATGCTAATAACGCCAAGGTCATGGGTTCAATCCCCATACTGGCCAGAATCGTATTGATGTATCTACAGTTGTTACCCGCTTCCTCAAAGGAAAAACAAGCACAGTTTGTTAAAAATGCACGGTGTTTCCATTTAACCAAACACCATCAGGGGAATTTCTCCATTTATTTTGAAACACACAAAAATTCATTCAAATTAAATTTCAGACGAAAACTCAGGCAATCTAGACAGGTGGCCTAAGGAAAGGCGTCTGACTTCGAATCCGAAGATGAGCGTTCGATATCCCCACGGTGAAAGACAGAGGTTATTCAAAAACTTTTCAAACTGTCAATCATGCGAAAGTTTTGTGGGGACCCGTTGAAACCCAAGGGGTTTATCCGGCGGACAATCCAACATCACCAGGAGGAGCATTACCCCAAAAAGCAATCAGCTAATTCATCTTCTGTCTGACTCAAATATGGACTTTCTTGTGTCTGACTGAGACGTGGTTGAAACAGTCTACTCCCTCAAGTGTATTTACAGTGCCTGGATATCAATGTTTTAGACGAGACAGACCAGATGGAAGGGAGGGGGGGGGTGGCTTTTTATGTAAGAGAAGGCATTAAATGTGAGCGCGAGGTTTATAAAGCGGGTAGCACTTTGGAATATGTTGGGATAAAAATCATTTTGTCTAAACAAATGTCTTTTAACATTATAGGGGTCCATAGGCCTCCTTCTGCAGATGACACTTTTTATGATCAACTTGCTGAAGTCTTGAATGAGTGCAATCACAACAAAGAACTACTGCTTATGGGTGATTTTAATGTGAATTGGGAGGATAAATCCAAAAGGAAAAAACTAAAAATGATTACCGAAAAATTCCACTTAGAACAACTAGTAAAAGGCCCAACTAGGATTACAAAATGCTCAAGTACACAAATTGACTTGATATTTACTAACAGAGCAGAAAGAATAACGAAAAGTTATAATTTAATTACCGGCCTATCTGACCATAATTTAACTCTGTGTGCTAGAAAACTGTCTAAAAATAGATTTAGGAACACAGCAAATAAGACAAAAATCTGCAAGTGCATACCGAAAGCTAAACAAGAAGAATTTGCAAGTGAAATTAACAGTTTGAATTGGGATGATGTATTATCCTCTGATGATCTGAACTATGGGTGTAACACTTTAACTCACAAAATTAATTCTGTTAAAGAGAGATTTAGTGTGAGTGTCAAGACACAATTTAAAAACAAAAATAATTTACCTTGGTTCAATGAGAATTTATGGAAGCTGATGAAAACTAGAGATGCTGCACTGAGGAAGGCAATTAAAACTAGAAGAGAAATTGATATGCTGGTTTATAAAGGTTTGAGGAACAAAGTTATCCAAGAACTAAGATCAGCTAAATCCCGATTTTATGTCAATATTTTAAATGAGGCAAGAGGCAACATTAAATTGATATGGGAAAATATTGATGATCTCACAAGGAGAAACCATAAATCTATTGGAGATCTTATATTAAAAGTACAGGGAGAGTTAATTGAAGATAATCGTGTTGTTGCTTCTGCTCTTAATAATTTTTTCTTGAATCTGTATGTGAACTTGGGAAAAAATTTCCAACAAGAAAACTGGATGTTGCTCCACTAGATAAAACAGCCCCGGTCTTTGAACTGGTAGAAACAAATGTGTCACAAGTACAAAAAATCATCAGCTCTCTGAAAAGCTCAAAATCTAGAGATGCTTTTCACTTTGACACCAAGTTTGTTAAGTCACATAAGGATATTTTATCCTGTCCTGTCACTCACCTAATTAATCTCTCTTTTAAACGTAGTCTTTTTCCTGATGACTGGAAATGTGCCATTGTCACACCTGTTTTTAAATCTGGAGACCGCCTTGAAGCTAGTAACTATCGACCTATAAGCATACTGCCAGTATTTTCAAAAATTGCTGAAAAGGTTGTCATTGAACAACTGACCTCATTTCTTAACACCAGCAATTTTGGTCTACATTGTATGCAATTTGGTTTTAGAGTGAACCATTCAACCGAGACTGCCTCCTTACATTTAATAGAGCAAATTAAATCACGACTGCGATAAGGGCGGAGTAGTTGGTGCTGTATTTTTAGACCTGCGTAAAGCATTTGATACAGTTAACCACAGTGTCTTAATATCAAAACTTTATAAATTTAATTTTTCGCCTAGAGCTCTGGCTTGGATGTCGTCATATTTATCAAACAGGAGGCAATGTGTTAAAGTCTGTGATGCACAGTCCAGTTACAGGACATGTACTATGGGAGTCCCACAAGGCTCGGTATTAGGTCCTTTATTATTTAGTCTTTATATTAATGATCTTGCTGAACAGTGTGCTGACGTCGATCTGCAGATGTATGCAGATGACACTGTTGTTCATGTACATGCTAAAACAGCTGACTTAGCAGCTGCTAAGTTAACAACTGCACTGGAGAGAATCACTCTTTGGCTTGATCAATCATGTTTGAGTTTAAATGTAAACAAAACAAAATGTATGTTTTTTTCTAAAACCATGGTACAAATCCCTGATGTTGAGATTCTCATTAAAGGTGAACGAATTGATATAGTTACTGAATTTAAATATCTTGGCCTGTTTCTGGATCCAAATTTAAAATTTAAGAAACATGTCAAAAAAATGGTTAAAACCATAAAATACAATTTAGTTAATTTTAAACACATCAGAAATTGTCTCTCTCTGGATGCAGCCAAGATATTTATGCACGCCATGATTTTGTCCCGCATGTCATATTGTATCACCTGCTGGGGGCAGTAGGGGTGTGCGGAGACGTCATTATCTGTATCTGTATCTGTATCTGTTCAACCAACAAAATTATCTGTATCTGTATCTGTATCCGGATACACAAGAAGAAGTGGGCGTGGCGTATACCGGAAGTTTCTTTTACATTAGCCTACATTAAAGGAAGTCACACCTACATTGATTTTTTAAACTAATATTCATTGTCAATGCAATTGTTGTCCCTTCAAAGCATCAAATTGATGTAATGTTGAAATATAAGTCAAAAAGTCAGATATATTTCTACCTTTTCATCTCTCTCTTCTTTGTTCTCATAATACGAAGAAATTCAGGGAACGAAAATATTGATAAATAACAGCCCAAATCTGTGCATAGGCTTCTCACTGTTAGTAAATGAGGGCCAGTGTTTTACTTTTAACTTAATTAAGGTCTCCCTTTAACTGGGGAAAATACAGCTGTATTTCATGATTTTTTTTTATCTCTATCTCTCCCTATCGCTCTTTGTTTACATTTGTTTTACTAAACTAAGGTTTAGGAACAATCTGTATCAACGTGCCAATCTCATAAACCCTAAATAATATTTTAGCCTTTCCACAAAGCCATATGTGATTTCAATGTGTCAAGTTTGCAGTTTCCGATTTTTATTGTATAGGTCCTGAAGTAGGCCTAGGCGTCTACGCACTGATTGACAGCTGAAAAAGTAGGCCTACAGGTCCTAAGCATCAGTTTGATGGAAACGTTGTGATGTTTAAAAGAGTTTAAGCAGTAGGCCTAGAGAATGTAAATAGCCTACATCGGGGAAGGGCTGACGGTGACTTGGGGTGCAGCATATTCCATCGGTCCGTCTCTTCTCTGCCATAGCAGCGGGTTACGAGGAAACTCAAATAAAAACGGCAGCGAATGCGACCGGTAGAACCTTCTATTCGAGGGAAAGGGCGAACGCGCTGCGTTTATCAGTGGATAAATAGAGAGAGACCGCGGGTCACGGGACGCGCCTGGTCCTCTCATGTCCACCGCAGAACAGCTGTTAGTGTCATTCTACCTGTTGTGTCATTGAGGCGGAACGCGCTGCGTCAATTAAGCGCATAATAAAAAAATAAAAAAATCCCCGAATAATAACGGGACTATTCGGAAATTATCTGTATCCGTATCTAACTCATTATCCGTGCTTATCCGAATACATATTCGGATTCGGGCTCATCCCTAGGGGGCAGGCTGGTGAATCTACTTTGAGACCTCTGGAGTCTTTATACAAACAAACCTTAAAAACACTGGACAAAAAGCCAATTCGTTATCATCATTGTAGGATACTTGACAAACATGAGTTATTGAGCTTTGAGAATTTTAGGTTATTCGTCAATTTGTGTATGGTCTATAAAATTTTAAATGGTTTGGCCCCACAGTCATTATGTGTTTTTGTCCACACCGTTTCGTCAAATTCCATCAGATCCACTAGAATATCCTCCATACGAGATTGTGACCATACCATTTCATCTCCATAGTGGCAAATGGGAAGTCCTGCTGCTTCACATATGCCTGTACAAGATGAGTGGCTCATTGTTGAAAGTGTTCTGCAATTAAAGAACCTCCTTATTTTTAAGTGAGTGCTCCAATTTTCAAGATATATCCGTTCCGATTACACCAAACTGGAATGTCCACAAAACATCCAAAATGCATCCATTGTCTGACTTTGTTTCTTCAAATCTTTTGACTTTAGCTTAAAGCTGCATTTACTGCACACAAGGTTATAGTGGTCCAATCCACTGTAAATGATGTTACAAAAAAAGACAACCTTCATCAGGCACCGCTGGGATTTGAACCCAGGATCTCCTGTTTACTAGACAGGCACTTTGACCAACTAAGCCACGGCGCCACTATGAAATGCTTTCATGTGAACAGAGGAATCCAATGCAATCCTCTTGTCACTACAGTTTATTAATTGTCCAGGGAAGTGAAGACAATGCAGGCAAAGTTGATCTAAAGAGGAACAGACTCCCTGATCAACTCTAGGATGGCATGTGGCAGCAAGCAAACACATTTGAAGCTAAAGATGATCAAAGGAGGAACTGTGGGAGCCTCATCGTCCCTGGGTGGGCTTGAACCACCAACCTTTCGGTTAACAGCCGAACGCGCTGGCCAATTGCGCCACAGAGACCTACATGCTGCTTCAACACTTCTGTCCACAACTCCCCATCTCTGTCAAAAAGCTATTTAGGTTTTCAACATCCAACTGCATCTATTGTTTCTTGTTCTGTCTCTGATTTTTTCTGTACCTACAATCCTTTGAAAGCAGCCAGGTTATCTCAGATGGTTAGAGTCTGATGCTAATAACGCCAAGGTCATGGGTTCAATTCCCATACTGGCCAGAATCGCATTGATGTATCTACAGTTGTTACCTGCTTCTCAAAGGACAGACAAGCACAGTTTGTTAAAAATGCACTGTGTTTCCATTTGACCGAACACCATCAGGGGAATTTCTCCATTTTATTTTGTAACGATAATGTAATCATTCAAATTAAATTTCAGGCGAAAACTCAGGCAATTCATGACCACGTGGCCTAATGGACAAGGCGTCTGACTTCGAATCAGAAGATTGAGGGTTCGAGTCCCTTCGTGGTTGAAAGTGCCGTCCTGATTTCGGGAAGTTTGTAAGGATCAGGTTTCCTGCAAAGATGTGTTCAATGTCCATAGTGGCAAATGGGAACTCCTGCTGCTTCACATATGCCTGTACAAGATGAGTGGCTCATTGTTGAAGTTGTTCTGCAATTAAGGAACCTCCTTATTTTTAAAGTGAGTGCTCCAATTTTCAAGATATATCCGTTCCGATTACACCAAACTGGAATGTCCACAGAACATCCAAAATGCATCCATTGTCTGATTTTGTTTCTTCAAATCTTTTGACTTTAGCTTAAAGCTGCATTTACTGCACACAAGGTTATAGTGGTCCAATCCACTGTAAATGATGTTACAAAAAAAGACAACCTTCATCAGGCACCGCTGGGATTTGAACCCAGGATCTCCTGTTTACTAGACAGGCACTTTGACCAACTAAGCCACGGCGCCACTATGAAAATCTTTCATGTGAACAGATGAATCCAATGCAATCCTCTTGTCACTACAGTTTATTAATTGTCCAGGGAAGTGAAGACAATGCAGGCAAAGTTGATCTAAAGAGGAACAGACTCCCTGATCAACTCTAGGATGGCATGTGGCAGCAAGCAAACACATTTGAAGCTAAAGATGATCAAAGGAGGAACTGTGGGAGCCTCATCGTCCCTGGGTGGGCTTGAACCACCAACCTTTCGGTTAACAGCCGAACGCGCTGGCCAATTGCGCCACAGAGACCTACATGCTGCTTCAACACTTCTGTCCACAACTCCCCATCTCTGTCAAAAAGCTATTTAGGTTTTCAACATCCAACTGCATCTATTGTTTCTTGTTCTGTCTCTGATTTTTTCTGTACCTACAATCCTTTGAAAGCAGCCAGGTTATCTCAGATGGTTAGAGTCTGATGCTAATAACGCCAAGGTCATGGGTTCAATTCCCATACTGGCCAGAATCGCATTGTCATGGGTCTACAATTGTTACCTCTTCTCATACTGGCCAGACAAGCACAGTTAAAAAAAATTCCATTTACCCAACACCATCAGGGGATTTATCTCCAGTTTATTTTGTAACTATAATGTAATCATTCAAGTTAAATTTCAGGCGAAAACTCAGGCAATTCATGACCACGTGGAAAAAAAAAAAGGACCCTCGTCCTTGAAGGCTCTTGCCTGATTTCGGGAAGTTTGTAAGGATCAGGTTTCCTGCCAAGATGTGTTCAATCTCCATAGTGGCAAATGGGAACTCCTGCTGCTTCACATATGCCTGTACAAGATGAGTGGCTCATTGTTGAAATTGTTCTGCAATTAAGGAACCTCCTTATTTTTAAAGTGAGTGCTCCAATTTTCAAGATATATCCGTTCCGATTACACCAAACTGGAATGTCCACAGAACATCCAAAATGCATCCATTGCCTGATTTTGTTTCTTCAAATCTTTTGACTTTAGCTTAAAGCTGCATTTACTGCACACAAGGTTATAGTGGTCCAATCCACTGTAAATGATGTTACAAAAAAAGACAACCTTCATCAGGCACCGCTGGGATTTGAACCCAGGATCTCCTGTTTACTAGACAGGCACTTTGACCAACTAAGCCACAGCGCCACTATGAAAATCTTTCATGTGAACAGAGGAATCCAATGCAATCCTCTTGTCACTACAGTTTATTAATTGTCCAGGGAAGTGAAGACAATGCAGGCAAAGTTGATCTAAAGAGGAACAGACTCCCTGATCAACTCTAGGATGGCATGTGGCAGCAAGCAAACAAACACCTTTGAAGCTATAGATGATCAAAGGAGGAAATCCGGGAGCCTCATCGTCCCTGGGTGGGCTTGAACCACCAACCTTTCGGTTAACAGCCGAACGCGCTGGCCAATTGCGCCACAGAGACCTACATGCTGCTTCAACACTTCTGTCCACATCTCCCCATCTCTGTCTAAGAGCTATTTAACTTTTCAAAATCCAACTGCATCAATTGTTTCTTGTTCTGTCTCTGATTTTTTCTGTACCTACGATCCTCTCAAAGCAGGCTGGTTAGCTCAGATGGTTAGAGCGTGATGCTAATAATGCCAAGGTCATGGGTTCAATCCCCATACTGGCCAGACTCACATTGATATATCTACAGTTGGTATCTGCGTCTCAAAGGACAGAAACACAGTCTTTGTTAAAAATGCACTGTATTTCCACTCCACCCAACACCATCAGGGGAATTTCTCGATTATATTTTGTAACAATAATGTAATCAATCAAATGAAATTTGAAGCTAAAACTAAGGCAATTCATGATCACGTGGCCTAATGGACAAGGCGTCTGACTTCGAATCAGAAGATTAAGGGTTCGAGTCCCTTCGTGGTTGAAATCTCTTGCCTGATTTCGGGAAGTTTGTAAGGATCAGGTTTCCTGCAAAGATGGGTTCAATCTCCATAGTGGCGAGTCCTGCTGCTTCACTTATGCCTGTACAAGATGAGTGGCTCATTATTGAAAGTGTTCTGCAATAAAAGAACCTGCTTATATTTAAAGTGATTGCTCCAATTTTCAAGATATGTACATTCGGATTACACCAAACAGGAATGTCCACAAAACATCCTAAATGCATCCATTGTCTGACTTTGTTTCTTCAAATCTCTTGACTTTAGCTTAAAGCTGCATTTAATGCACACAAGGTTATAGTGGTCCAATCCACTGTAAATGATGTAACAAAGAAAGACAACCTTCATCAGGCACTGCTGGGATTTGAACCCAGGATCTCCTGTTTACTAGACAGGCACTTTGACCAACTAAGCCACAGCGCCACTATGAAAAGCTTTCATATGAACAGATGAATCCAATGCAATCCTCTTGTCACTACAGTTTATTAATTGCTCAGGGAAGTGAGATCAATGCAGGCAAAGTTGATCTAAAGAGGAACAGACTCCCTGATCAACTCTAGGATGGCATGTGGCAGCAATCAAACAAACACCTTTGAAGCTACAGATGATCAAAGGAGGAAATCTGGGAGCCTCATCGTCCCTGGGTGGGCTTGAACCACCAACCTTTCGGTTAACAGCCGAACGCGCTGGCCAATTGCGCCACAGAGACCTACATGCTGCTTCAACACTTCTGTCCACATCTCCCCATCTCTGTCAAAGAGCTATTTAACTTTTCAAAATCCAACTGCATCTATTGTTTCTTGTTCTGTCTCTGATTTTTTCTGTACCTACGATCCTTTCAAAGCAGGCAGGTTAGCTCAGATGGTTAGAGCGTGGTGCTAATAATGCCAAGGTCATGGGTTCAATCCCCATACTGGCCAGACTCACATTGATGTCTTCAAAAACACATTTTTAAAAAATTTTTTCCATTCCAACCCCCAATTCCCATTTTTTTTTAAAAAAAAAATAAATTTAAACACAACAGACCATCTGGCCTACAGGACAAGGCGTCTGACTTCGAATCAGAAGATTAAGGGTTCGAGTCCCTTCGTGGTTGAAATCTCTTGCCTGATTTCGGGAAGTTTGTAAGGATCAGGTTTCCTGCAAAGATGGGTTCAATCTCCATAGTGGCGAGTCCTGCTGCTTCACTTATGCCTGTACAAGATGAGTGGCTCATTATTGAAAGTGTTCTGCAATAAAAGAACCTGCTTATATTTAAAGTGAGTGCTCCAATTTTCAAGATATGTCCGTTCGGATTACACCAAACAGGAATGTCCACAAAACATCCTAAATGCATCCATTGTCTGACTTTGTTTCTTCAAATCTCTTGACTTTAGCTTAAAGCTGCATTTAATGCACACAAGGTTATAGTGGTCCAATCCACTGTAAATGATGTAACAAAGAAAGACAACCTTCATCAGGCACTGCTGGGATTTGAACCCAGGATCTCCTGTTTACTAGACAGGCACTTTGACCAACTAAGCCACAGCGCCACTATGAAAAGCTTTCATATGAACAGATGAATCCAATGCAATCCTTTTGTCACTACAGTTTATCAATAGTGCAGGGAAGTCAGGACAATGCTGGCAAAGTTGATCTAAAGAGGAACAGACTCCCTGATCAACTCTAGGATGGCATGTGGCAGCAATCAAACAAACACCTTTGAAGCTACAGATGATCAAAGGAGGAAATCCGGGAGCCTCATCGTCCCTGGGTGGGCTTGAACCACCAACCTTTCGGTTAACAGCCGAACGCGCTGGCCAATTGCGCCACAGAGACCTACATGCTGCTTCAACACTTCTGTCCACATCTCCCCATCTCTGTCAAAGAGCTATTTAAGTTTTCAAAATCCAACTGCATCTATTGTTTCTTGTTCTGTCTCTGATTTTTTCTGTACCTACGATCCTTGCAAAGCAGGCCGGTTAGCTCAGATGGTTAGAGCGTGGTGCTAATAACGCCAAGGTCATGGGTTCAATCCCCATACTGGCCAGACTCACATTGATATATCTACAGTTTTTTTTTTTTTTTAAAATTAATTAGCGTCTGACTTAGAATCAGAAGAGTCAGGGTTTCGAATTCCTTCGTGGTTGAAGGCTCTTGCCTGATTTCGGGAAGTTTGTAAGGATCAGTTTTCCTGCAAAGATGGGTTCAATCTCCATAGTGGCGAATGGAAAGTCCTGCTGCTTCACATATGCCTGTACAAGATGAGTGGCTCATTATTGAAAGTGTTCTGCAATAAAAGAACCTGCTTATATTTAAAGTGAGTGCTCCAATTTTCAAGATATGTCCCTTCCGATTACACCAAACAGGAATGTCCACAAAACATCCTAAATGCATCCATTGTCTGACTTTGTTTCTTCAAATCTCTTGACTTTAGCTTAAAGCTGCATTTAATGCACACAAGGTTATAGTGGTCCAATCCACGGTAAATGATGTAACACAGAAAGACAACCTTCATCAGGCACTGCTGGGATTTGAACCCAGGATCTCCTGTTTACTAGACAGGCACTTTGACCAACTAAGCCACAGCGCCACTATGAAAAGCTTTCATATGAACAGATGAATCCAATGCAATCCTTTTGTCACTACAGTTTATCAATAGTGCAGGGAAGTCAGGACAATGCTGGCAAAGTTGATCTAAAGAGGAACAGACTCCCTGATCAACTCTAGGATGGCATGTGGCAGCAATCAAACAAACACCTTTGAAGCTACAGATGATCAAAGGAGGAAATCCGGGAGCCTCATCGTCCCTGGGTGGGCTTGAACCACCAACCTTTCGGTTAACAGCCGAACGCGCTGGCCAATTGCGCCACAGAGACCTACATGCTGCTTCAACACTTCTGTCCACATCTCCCCATCTCTGTCAAAGAGCTATTTAACTTTTCAAAATCCAACTGCATCTATTGTTTCTTGTTCTGTCTCTGATTTTTTCTGTACCTACGATCCTCTCAAAGCAGGCCGGTTAGCTCAGATGGTTAGAGCGTGGTGCTAATAACGCCAAGGTCATGGGTTCAATCCCCATACTGGCCAGAATCACATTGATTTATCTACAGGCGTCTGACTTAGAATCAGAAGAGTCAGGGTTTCGAATCCCTTCGTGGTTGAAGGCTCTTGCCTGATTTCGGGAAGTTTGTAAGGATCAGTTTTCCTGCAAAGATGGGTTCAATCTCCATAGTGGCGAATGGAAAGTCCTGCTGCTTCACATATGCCTGTACAAGATGAGTGGCTCATTATTGAAAGTGTTCTGCAATAAAAGAACCTGCTTATATTTAAAGTGAGTGCTCCAATTTTCAAGATATGTCCCTTCCGATTACACCAAACAGGAATGTCCGCAAAACATCCATTGTCTGACTTTGTTTCTTCAAATCTCTTGACTTTAGCTTAAAGCTGCATTTAATGCACACAAGGTTATAGTGGTCCAATCCACGGTAAATGATGTAACACAGAAAGACAACCTTCATCAGGCACTGCTGGGATTTGAACCCAGGATCTCCTGTTTACTAGACAGGCACTTTGACCAACTAAGCCACAGCGCCACTATGAAAAGCTTTCATATGAACAGATGAATCCAATGCAATCCTTTTGTCACTACAGTTTATCAATAGTGCAGGGAAGTCAGGACAATGCTGGCAAAGTTGATCTAAAGAGGAACTGACTCCCTGATCAACTCTAGGATGGCATGTGGCAGCAATCAAACAAACACCTTTGAAGCTACAGATGATCGAAGGAGGAAATTCGGGAGCCTCATCGTCCCTGGGTGGGCTTGAACCACCAACCTTTCGATTAACAGCCGAACGCGCTGGCCAATTGCGCCACAGAGATCTACATGCTGCTTCAAGACTTCTGTCCACATCTCCCCATCTCTGTCAAAGAGCTATTTAAGTTTTCAAAATCCAACTGCATCTATTGTTTCTTGTTCTGTCTCTGATTTTTTCTGTACCTACGATCCTTTCAAAGCAGGCCGGTTAGCTCAGATGGTTAGAGCGTGGTGCTAATAACGCCAAGGTCATGGGTTCAATCCCCATACTGGCCAGAATCACATTGATTTATCTACAGGCGTCTGACTTCGAATCAGAAGATTCAGGGTTTCCAATTCCTTCGTGGTTGAAGGCTCTTGCCTGATTTCGGGAAGTTTGTAAGGATCAGTTTTCCTGCAAAGATGGGTTCAATCTCCATAGTGGCGAATGGAAAGTCCTGCTGCTTCACATATGCCTGTACAAGATGAGTGGCTCATTATTGAAAGTGTTCTGCAATAAAAGAACCTGCTTATATTTAAAGTGAGTGCTCCAATTTTCAAGATATGTCCCTTCCGATTACACCAAACAGGAATGTCCACAAAACATCCTAAATGCATCCATTGTCTGACTTTGTTTCTTCAAATCTCTTGACTTTAGCTTAAAGCTGCATTTAATGCACACAAGGTTATAGTGGTCCAATCCACTGTAAATGATGTAACAAAGAAAGACAACCTTCATCAGGCACTGCTGGGATTTGAACCCAGGATCTCCTGTTTACTAGACAGGCACTTTGACCAACTAAGCCACAGCGCCACTATGAAAAGCTTTCATATGAACAGATGAATCCAATGCAATCCTTTTGTCACTACAGTTTATCAATTGTGCAGGGAAGTCAGGACAATGCAGGCAAAGTTGATCTAAAGAGGAACTGACTCCCTGATCAACTCTAGGATGGCATGTGGCAGCAATCAAACAAACACCTTTGAAGCTACAGATGATCGAAGGAGGAAATTCGGGAGCCTCATCGTCCCTGGGTGGGCTTGAACCACCAACCTTTCGATTAACAGCCGAACGCGCTGGCCAATTGCGCCACAGAGATCTACATGCTGCTTCAAGACTTCTGTCCACATCTCCCCATCTCTGTCAAAGCGCTATTTAAGTTTTCAAAATCCAACTGCATCTATTGTAGCTTGTTCTGTCTCTAATATTTTCTGTACCTACGATCCTTTCAAAGCAGGCCGGTTAGCTCAGAGGGTTAGAGCGTGGTGCTAATAACGCCAAGGTCATGGGTTCAATCCCCATACTGGCCAGAATCACATTGATGTATCTACAGGCGTCTGACTTCGAATCAGAAGATTTAGGTTTCGAGTCCCTTCGTGGTTGAAGGCTCTTGCCTGATTTCGGGAAGTTTGTAAGGATCAGTTTTCCTGCAGAGTGGCGAATGGAAAGTCCTGCTGCTTCACATATGCCTGTACAAGATGAGTGGCTCATTATTGAAAGTGTTCTGCAATAAAAGAACCTGCTTATATTTAAAGTGATTGCTCCAATTTTCAAGATATGTCCGTTCCGATTACACCAAACAGGAATGTCCACAAAACATCCTAAATGTATCCATTGTCTGACTTTGTTTCTTCAAATCTCTTGACTTTAGCTTAAAGCTGCATTTAATGCACACAAGGTTATAGTGGTCCAATCCACTGTAAATGATGTAACAAAGAAAGACAACCTTCATCAGGCACTGCTGGGATTTGAACCCAGGATCTCCTGTTTACTAGACAGGCACTTTGACCAACTAAGCCACAGCGCCACTATGAAAAGCTTTCATATGAACAGATGAATCCAATGCAATCCTTTTGTCACTACAGTTTATCAATTGTGCAGGGAAGTCAGGACAATGCAGGCAAAGTTGATCTAAAGAGGAACAGACTCCCTGATCAACTCTAGGATGGCATGTGGCAGCAATCAAACAAACACCTTTGAAGCTACAGATGATCAAAGGAGGAAATCCGGGAGCCTCATCGTCCCTGGGTGGGCTTGAACCACCAACCTTTCGGTTAACAGCCGAACGCGCTGGCCAATTGCGCCACAGAGACCTACATGCTGCTTTAACACTTCTGTCCACATCTCCCCATCTCTGTCAAAGAGCTATTTAAGTTTTCAAAATCCAACTGCATCTATTGTTTCTTGTTCTGTCTCTAATTTTTTCTGTACCTACGATCCTTTCAAAGCAGGCCGGTTAGCTCAGATGGTTAGAGCGTGGTGCTAATAACGCCAAGGTCATGGGTTCAATCCCCATACTGGCCAGAATCACATTGATGTATCTACAGGCGTCTGACTTCGAATCAGAAGATTTAGGTTTCGAGTCCCTTCGTGGTTGAAGGCTCTTGCCTGATTTCGGGAAGTTTGTAAGGATCAGTTTTCCTGCAAAGATGGGTTCAATCTCCATAGTGGCGAATGGAAAGTCCTGCTGCTTCACATATGCCTGTACAAGATGAGTGGCTCATTATTGAAAGTGTTCTGCAATAAAAGAACCTGCTTATATTTAAAGTGATTGCTCCAATTTTCAAGATATGTCCGTTCCGATTACACCAAACAGGAATGTCCACAAAACATCCTAAATGTATCCATTGTCTGACTTTGTTTCTTCAAATCTCTTGACTTTAGCTTAAAGCTGCATTTAATGCACACAAGGTTATAGTGGTCCAATCCACTGTAAATGATGTAACAAAGAAAGACAACCTTCATCAGGCACTGCTGGGATTTGAACCCAGGATCTCCTGTTTACTAGACAGGCACTTTGACCAACTAAGCCACAGCGCCACTATGAAAAGCTTTCATATGAACAGATGAATCCAATGCAATCCTTTTGTCACTACAGTTTATCAATTGTGCAGGGAAGTCAGGACAATGCAGGCAAAGTTGATCTAAAGAGGAACAGACTCCCTGATCAACTCTAGGATGGCATGTGGCAGCAATCAAACAAACACCTTTGAAGCTACAGATGATCAAAGGAGGAAATCCGGGAGCCTCATCGTCCCTGAACCACCAACCTTTCGGTTAACAGCCGAACGCGCTGGCCAATTGCGCCACAGAGACCTACATGCTGCTTTAACACTTCTGTCCACATCTCCCCATCTCTGTCAAAGAGCTATTTAAGTTTTCAAAATCCAACTGCATCTATTGTTTCTTGTTGTCTCTAATTTTTTCTGTACCTACGATCCTTTCAAAGCAGGCCGGTTAGCTCAGATGGTTAGAGCGTGGTGCTAATAACGCCAAGGTCATGGGTTCAATCCCCATACTGGCCAGAATCACATTGATGTATCTACAGGCGTCTGACTTCGAATCAGAAGATTTAGGGTTTGAGTCCCTTCGTGGTTGAAGGCTCTTGCCTGATTTCGGGAAGTTTGTAAGGATCAGTTTTCCTGCAAAGATGGGTTCAATCTCCATAGTGGCGAATGGAAAGTCCTGCTGCTTCACATATGCCTGTACAAGATGAGTGGCTCATTATTGAAAGTGTTCTGCAATAAAAGAACCTGCTTATATTTAAAGTGATTGCTCCAATTTTCAAGATATGTCCGTTCCGATTACACCAAACAGGAATGTCCACAAAACATCCTAAATGTATCCATTGTCTGACTTTGTTTCTTCAAATCTCTTGACTTTAGCTTAAAGCTGCATTTAATGCACACAAGGTTATAGTGGTCCAATCCACTGTAAATGATGTAACAAAGAAAGACAACCTTCATCAGGCACTGCTGGGATTTGAACCCAGGATCTCCTGTTTACTAGACAGGCACTTTGACCAACTAAGCCACAGCGCCACTATGAAAAGCTTTCATATGAACAGATGAATCCAATGCAATCCTTTTGTCACTACAGTTTATCAATTGTGCAGGGAAGTCAGGACAATGCAGGCAAAGTTGATCTAAAGAGGAACAGACTCCCTGATCAACTCTAGGATGGCATGTGGCAGCAATCAAACAAACACCTTTGAAGCTACAGATGATCAAAGGAGGAAATCCGGGAGCCTCATCGTCCCTGGGTGGGCTTGAACCACCAACCTTTCGGTTAACAGCCGAACGCGCTGGCCAATTGCGCCACAGAGACCTACATGCTGCTTCAACACTTCTGTCCACATCTCCCCATCTCTGTCAAAGAGCTATTTAAGTTTTCAAAATCCAACTGCATCTATTGTTTCTTGTTCTGTCTCTAATTTTTTCTGTACCTACAATCCTTTCAAAGTAGGCCGGTTAGCTCAGATGGTTAGATCGTGGTGCTAATAACGCCAAGGTCATGGGTTCAATCCCCATACTGGCCAGAATCACATTGATGTATCTACAGGCGTCTGACTTTTCGAATCAGAAGAATCATTCATTAAGTTTCAGGCAACTCAGGCACTTCATGCAAAAAAAAAAAAAAAAAGGGTTTCGTTGAAGGCTCTTGCCTGATTTCGGGAAGTTAGTAAGGATCAGTTTTCCTGCAAAGATGGGTTCAATATCCATAGTGGCGAATGGAAAGTCCTGCTGCTTCACATATGCCTGTACAAGATGAGTGGCTCATTATTGAAAGTGTTCTGCAATAAAAGAACCTGCTTATATTTAAAGTGATTGCTCCAATTTTCAAGATATGTCCGTTCCGATTACACCAAACAGGAATGTCCACAAAACATCCATTGTCTGACTTTGTTTCTTCAAATCTCTTGACTTTAGCTTAAAGCTGCATTTAATGCACACAAGGTTATAGTGGTCCAATCCACTGTAAATGATGTAACAAAGAAAGACAACCTTCATCAGGCACTGCTGGGATTTGAACCCAGGATCTCCTGTTTACTAGACAGGCACTTTGACCAACTAAGCCACAGCGCCACTATGAAAAGCTTTCATATGAACAGATGAATCCAATGCAATCCTTTTGTCACTACAGTTTATCAATTGTGCAGGGAAGTCAGGACAATGCAGGCAAAGTTGATCTAAAGAGGAACAGACTCCCTGATCAACTCTAGGATGGCATGTGGCAGCAATCAAACAAACACCTTTGAAGCTACAGATGATCAAAGGAGGAAATCCGGGAGCCTCATCGTCCCTGGGTGGGCTTGAACCACCAACCTTTCGGTTAACAGCCGAACGCGCTGGCCAATTGCGCCACAGAGACCTACATGCTGCTTTAACACTTCTGTCCACATCTCCCCATCTCTGTCAAAGAGCTATTTAAGTTTTCAAAATCCAACTGCATCTATTGTTTCTTGTTCTGTCTCTAATTTTTTCTGTACCTACGATCCTTTCAAAGCAGGCCGGTTAGCTCAGATGGTTAGAGCGTGGTGCTAATAACGCCAAGGTCATGGGTTCAATCCCCATACTGGCCAGAATCACATTGATGTATCTACAGGCGTCTGACTTCGAATCAGAAGATTTAGGGTTTGAGTCCCTTCGTGGTTGAAGGCTCTTGCCTGATTTCGGGAAGTTTGTAAGGATCAGTTTTCCTGCAAAGATGGGTTCAATCTCCATAGTGGCGAATGGAAAGTCCTGCTGCTTCACATATGCCTGTACAAGATGAGTGGCTCATTATTGAAAGTGTTCTGCAATAAAAGAACCTGCTTATATTTAAAGTGATTGCTCCAATTTTCAAGATATGTCCGTTCCGATTACACCAAACAGGAATGTCCACAAAACATCCTAAATGTATCCATTGTCTGACTTTGTTTCTTCAAATCTCTTGACTTTAGCTTAAAGCTGCATTTAATGCACACAAGGTTATAGTGGTCCAATCCACTGTAAATGATGTAACAAAGAAAGACAACCTTCATCAGGCACTGCTGGGATTTGAACCCAGGATCTCCTGTTTACTAGACAGGCACTTTGACCAACTAAGCCACAGCGCCACTATGAAAAGCTTTCATATGAACAGATGAATCCAATGCAATCCTTTTGTCACTACAGTTTATCAATTGTGCAGGGAAGTCAGGACAATGCAGGCAAAGTTGATCTAAAGAGGAACAGACTCCCTGATCAACTCTAGGATGGCATGTGGCAGCAATCAAACAAACACCTTTGAAGCTACAGATGATCAAAGGAGGAAATCCGGGAGCCTCATCGTCCCTGGGTGGGCTTGAACCACCAACCTTTCGGTTAACAGCCGAACGCGCTGGCCAATTGCGCCACAGAGACCTACATGCTGCTTTAACACTTCTGTCCACATCTCCCCATCTCTGTCAAAGAGCTATTTAAGTTTTCAAAATCCAACTGCATCTATTGTTTCTTGTTCTGTCTCTAATTTTTTCTGTACCTACGATCCTTTCAAAGCAGGCCGGTTAGCTCAGATGGTTAGAGCGTGGTGCTAATAACGCCAAGGTCATGGGTTCAATCCCCATACTGGCCAGAATCACATTGATGTATCTACAGGCGTCTGACTTCGAATCAGAAGATTTAGGTTTGGAGTCCCTTCGTGGTTGAAGGCTCTTGCCTGATTTCGGGAAGTTTGTAAGGATCAGTTTTCCTGCAAAGATGGGTTCAATCTCCATAGTGGCGAATGGAAAGTCCTGCTGCTTCACATATGCCTGTACAAGATGAGTGGCTCATTATTGAAAGTGTTCTGCAATAAAAGAACCTGCTTATATTTAAAGTGATTGCTCCAATTTTCAATATATGTCCGTTCCGATTACACCAAACAGGAATGTCCACAAAACATCCTAAATGTATCCATTGTCTAGGGATGGGAATCGAGACCCGGTTCCTCTTCAGAACCGGTGCCGAGTCACCCAATTCCTTGGAATCGTTAACATGCCTGTTTAACGATTCCTCTTATCGGTTCCGCTCGTTGCAGATGCGTCATGTCTTGACACTCACGCTGTGTTGTTTTGGTTCAGAACGCAGCAAACATGGCGTTGAGACAGAATATCTCTAAATGTTGGTTGTTTTTCACTTGAAAAGACGACAATACGGCCACTTGCAACAATTGTAAAGTTTCCATTTCGTCAAATGACACACGCACAAGCGCAAGCGAGCAGACGGCGATCCTGACGGTTAAATGTTTAAATGTCCGCTGCCTGTCTAGTCGACACCAGAATTGCCCATTGGACTTGAACATAAAATGTGTGAGAATTAACGTGTGTGGAGAGAGATACATAGGTGAGAGCAGCATAAAGCAAAGCAAAAAGGTGTTCTTGACCGTTGCCTTAAGCCCCGCAGTGTTTACTCACGTTCGTCAGCTGGTTTGTTTCATTTTCCTCCCATCAGCTGTTATAATGCTGCCTTTTCGCAAGGCGGGTGGAGACGAACCCAAAACAACAAACAGCGGAACTCTGCGGTCCGGTGATAAGGAAACAATAGTCTACACTTAAGTTTAACAATAAACTTCATAAAGACACACTTGAAATAACGATCTGCCCATACAAAAAGCACTGACTTGGATAACTTGATGGAGCAATCGATGTGCAAAAACCATCCGGCACATGTGTCTGATGACGGGCCGTTATATTAATAATAAACAGCGGGCGGGCTTATAGAAAAGGAAGAGAGATATCTCGCCTTTTTCTTTTTCCTCCCGTCAGCTGTTCTAATGCACCCTTTACACAGCGGAACACGGCGGTCCGGTGATAAGGAAACAGTGGCCTACACTAAAGTTAAACATGAAACTTTGTAACTACACACTTAAAATAACGATCTCTGCCCATATAAAAAAAAGACTTGGACAACTTGAGGAGCGATCGATGTGCAAATGTGTCTGATGACGGGCCATTATAGGCCTATTAATAAAAAACAGCGCGCTGCACATTAGAACAGCATGTACATGAAATATCTCGTATCCTTCCTTAGAGGGCATACATGATATTTTTTCTGCAAACAAATGGTTAATTTGCCAAAGTTGATAGTTGGTCTTATCTTTGCAGAAGACTTCTTTGTATTTTTTATGTCAGTTGAATTTTGTTTCAAGTTGAATGCAAATGAGAATGAACACATTCCAAAAGGCACAAGCTCTTCCTTGACTGATTTCAGTCTGTGTTTTTAGTTTTCAGGGAGCATAATTAGCCTGGCTCCGCCCGCCCGCCTACTTCCGGCCAAATTGTATTTTCCCTTCAGTAGTCAGTCTGGGTGTACAGCCCATTTCCCAGTTTTGCCGGAGATTCGACAGCCGGTCCAATCAGCGAAGAGAGCGAGTGGCTGAGAACGATGACGTCGAAGTCGCGCTCCAGTTTCAGTTGCCAGAAGCCGGCTCATGACACACGTGACGACCAAATGTTATGCGATTGGTTGGCTAATCCAGAGTGGCACTGGGCAGATCCAATAGTTTTAAACTTTAACAGACACCCGCCTCCATGAGTGAACGTTTGCCAATTACAGCACTGCCAGACCTTCTGTACAAATGAAATGAAGTACGATGGTCTGGTAGCTCCAGGCTAGAGCATAATGGCATTTGGGCTTAAAAAGGCAAACTTTTTTTTTCTCCGGACCAATTAATGTGAAAATTGACAATTTCCTAATCCTAAAGTACTCTTGATAATCTTTGCACACACTAGAAACACTTCTGATCAGATATTTAAGCAGGTTAATACAAATAAACAAATTTGTACTTATTTTCTCACACAATGAGAATCGATAAGGAATTGGATCGATAAGCAGAATCGGAATCAGAATCGTTACATGCTTATCAATTCCCATCCCTACTCCTCACAGACCTTACGACTGCGCCATCGACCTGCTGCCTGGCGCCTCCTTTCCCACCAGCCGGCTCTACAATATCTCAGCTCCGGAACGCGAGTCCATGGAGAAATACATCACGGAATCATTGGACTCAGGTATTATCCGCTCCTCTTCTTCTCCATGAGGAGCTGGTTTTCCTTTGTGGCAAAGAAGGATAAGACTCTGAGACCATGTATTGACTTTCGGGGTTTGAACAATATTACGGTAAAGAACAAATATCCCCTGCCACTGATTAACTCTGCTTTTGAACCACTCCATGGGGCTACTGTCTTTTCTAAATTGGATTTACGCAACGCCTACCATTTGGTCCGCATCAGGGAGGGGGATGAGTGGAAGACTGCATTTAACACCCGTTTAGGTCACTTTGAGTACCTAGTCATGCCGTTTGGTCTTACCAATGCCCCAGCAGTTTTCCACGCCCTGATAAATGACGTACTCTGTGTTTGTCTACCTTGATGATATCCTGATTTTTTTTCCCACAACATTGAGGAGCACGTCGTACACGTGCGCCAGGTCCTCCAGAGGTTGTTGGAGAATAAACTGTTTGTTAAACAAGAGAAGTGTGAGTTCCATGTTTCCTCAGTGTCGTTCCTGGGGTACATCCTGGAGTGCGGACAGGTGCGGGCCGACCCAGCCAAGGTCCAGGCAGTTACGGAATGGCCGCAGCCTGGCTCACGGAAGCAGCTCCAGAGATTCTTGGGCTTCGCCAACTTCTACAGACGGTTCGTGAGAAACTACAGCCAGATAGTAGCACCACTCACTAAGCTAACCTCTCTGTCTGCTCCATTTGTCTGGTCGCCTGCAGCCGAGGATGCATTCTGCGAGCTGAATGCATCGTCTGTCTCTCCTTTTGTTTGTTCCATGTGTCGGCTTCCCTGTTGGCATGTGGGCGTGGTGGCACTCCAGGGCAGGCTGTTCCAGGTGTGGATCGTTGGGCTAATAAGGGCTCCCTATTTAAACCTGTGGACTCCAGTCATTCAGCGCCAGAGTCTACTACGTACCAGAGCGGTAACTTACCCGAGATCAGGAATATCGTTGGTTATTGTTTTCTTCATGTCTCCAGTTGGAGTGAGTTCTAACTCTGCTCCTTTTTTCCTGCCGTGCCAGTTGCCTCCGCTGTTCACCTTTCCTGCTCACCTGCCTGCGGGTTTCCGGATGTCCACTTGCCTCTGATCACCACGCCATTCAGCCATCCAGTGTCCTGCCTGCCTGCCTAATAAACATTGTTCTAAACTGACTACCTGGTATCTGTTCTGCTTTTGGGTCCAACCTCGAGCTATCACAACATTTTGTCTGTGCAAAAGTTTGTGAACCCTGAGCTGCATTGCTTAAATTGAGCAGATAAAAACAATCAGGTGAGGCAAATCATCTAGAAATGGAGAGCTTTAAGAGTGACTTAATATCTGCCTAGACTTCCTTCAAAAATATCCACAAGCACCACACAAAGTGATTTTTCAATTAAAAGCCAACCCAAACATTACATCTAATGATTTGCAGACCTCTCTTGCAGCATCTGGGACAGATGTGCATGGTTTCACAATAAGGAGATAACTCAGTCAACATGGCTTTCATGGGAGGGTTGATGAAGAAGCCTCTGCTCTCAAAAAGGAACAAAACAGCTTGTCACAACTTTGCCAGAGAGCACCTCGAGATACCTGAAGAATTATTCTGTGGAAAGATCAGTCCAATTGAAATGTTTGGTGATTACCAAAACCACCATGTTTGGGCACAAACGCAACTCTGCCTACCATCAAGAGAACCTTCTCCCAAGTGAAGAATGGTGGTGGCAAATGGTCTGCAAATCTCCAGATGTAATGTTTGGGTTGGCCTTTACCTGAAAAATCACTTTTCTTGGAGTTTGAGGATATTTTTGAATGAAGTCCACTTCTCGGCAGATGTTAAGTCACTCTTAAAGCTCTCCATTTGTAGATGATTTGCCTCACGGTGGACCGATGGAGCTCAAACTTTTTTATATGAAATTATAGCGGTCCCCAGACAAATGTGCAACATCAAAACTCAATTCCTGAGATCCTCTGAGATTTGTTTCCCCTTTTAGCATGTCTGACCTGTATGGGTTCACTTTGGTGAGCCTAAACTGACTTGGTTTTATCTCTGTTTTACCTTGTGCCACCCAATTTCTTCCCTAAAGATCTCTCATTGCATTGGTCTATTTCATCAATCAGTTTGGCCCACCTGATTGTTTTCACCTGCTCGATTTAAGCAATGCAGCTCAGGGTTCACAAACAGTTGGCAAATAATTTGTTTTATCTCTTTTAACAATTGCTTTCTGGAAAAGAAAAATGTTGAATTGATAAACATCTGTTATTTCATATAAAAAATACTGGTATTAATAAAAAATAATTAATAATGGTTAAACACAATAAAATTACAAAATGCTCATTTAAGATGGTTGTGTAGGAGAAATATACAGATGCAATCAGACCAGGGTTAGTCAAATAAACACCTAAATGTACATTAAGGACATTTGATATAAACTAGTATGAAAGAATACATGTGATGGAAGCAAAATAGTGCTTTGAAAAAAATATGTTTTTGTCATGTGACGCCTTAAGAGTTCAGAAATCTAGAAAGATGGACAGACGGAGAAAGACTGTAATAAAGTAAAATAAATTGCAAATCAAAAGGATGAGGAAAGTCAGGGATAAATGATAGATGAGGTGATGGAGAGAACACAGGAGGGTGGCACACAGGCTTGTTTCTTCTGAGGCTCAGTACCTGTCATGGTGTGCTGAGTTAAGTCTCACTAAAATACATGGACACACAAACAAACAAACACACACACAAACACTCTCTCTCCCAGGCAGCAGGTATTTGCCTCATATTTAAGCCATGTTCCTCATAATTCTTTATTTTCTATCCTAAGCATGTATTTATATCATAGACACGTGTGTGTGTGTGTGTGTTTGCATTGGCATTTATAGATGCATTCATATGCCATACATGTGCATTTGCACTACGGCATGTATAGAGCAGTGGTTATTTGAGTGTTCACTCGATGGCTCGCTCCGCACAATACTGTAGCTTGCCTGCTCAACCCACACCAAACAGATCTCCCTCTCTCTCTCTCTCTCTCTCTCTCTCGCTGTCTCTCACGCACACACATACACACACATTCACATGTAGCTCGCCTTCCCTCTCCTCTCTACCATGCCTCCTCCTCCTCTATCTCTCTTACTCTCTCCCCATCCCACTCCCTCGCTCAGAGCAGTGCGTTTGGCAGCGCACTAGAACAGAGTAGAGTGTGCGTTTGCTGTGGTGTGTTTTGGGAGAAAGAGAGAGACATCCAGAAACAGGATTGAGCAGACTGAGAGAAAGCAACACTTCTCACAGCCGTGAGTACCGTACTCTACTGTATATACATGCTTTTCTCTATTTCCTCACAATGTAGGGAGCTGTTCCAAACTAACTGAACTGGATTGGGTGTTTTACAATAGACAGGTAGATACTGTAAAGAGTAGACAGTGTGAGTATAGTAGAAATGCATTGGAAGATGCACCGGATCACTTTCAGTTTGTTAGCTTGAGTCACATTGTTTCTCAGTGTGAAGCTGAATAAATGACAGTGTGAATTAGCGTGTGAAAGTGGTCATAAAAGTGTAGCGATGTAGAAAAGGAAAGATGGGTATTAAATGGATACTGGCACATAGAAATACAGAATAAATAAGTTATCTCTGCATGAGTGCTTATAAAACCTGTACCTAAACTCACAGTTGTGCATTTTCTTTGCAACTTGAAGCATGTGTGGTTCATTCATCTCCTGGCCATGTGTTTTCTACTCTTGCCTAAACATATCTTCACTCTTCCCCATTCACCACCACCAAAAGCAAATGAAAGGCGTAAAATCCCTCGCTGTAATTGTCTCTCCACAGTGAAATAAGAATTGTTCATATTACTGGCCTGGAAAATATAACAAAGGTGTGTTGTGAAGTAAAGTGTTGTTGGTGTTTGAGGAGACTGCAGAGAGAAGGGATAAGTGTGAGGAGAGAACTGAAAAAGACGGTATTATGATAACCTGTTAGAAAGAGGGATTATGATAACTCCTGTCATCCCTTCTTTGATCCCCTTCCTCACTCACAGTAATTATTTCTGGAAAGCCGCTTTTTTTCTGTGGCTTCTTTTTTCCTTCATCAGAACTCAAATGTACGTGTGTGTGTGTGTGTGTGTGTGTGTGTGTGTGTGTGTGTGTGTGTGTGTGTGTGTGTGTGTGTGTGTGTGTGTCAAGGAGGGGGTTTTCCTGGAGGATCAAGGAATGTTATTTCTGGGCCACCAGGCTCTGGAGGGAAGGTGTTGAGGGTGGGACATCAGTGGTTTTGTCGAAGATTTACTCTCACAATAAGGATTCAGTGGGTGACACTTGTGCTGGGTGTGTCTACATCAAAGAGGCTTCTCCGCACGGAGCCGCAGCACGGGAGCAAAGTATCAGGAAACACTGCTGCTGCTGCCTGGAGGCAGAGCTAGCAGAAAGTTGGACTTATTGTTTTTGTCTTATTTTTCTTTTGTTATTGAGAAAGGAAGACATCATTCTAGCAATGTGATGAGTGAGGGTATGATGGAGTCCCGCTGGGTTTTATTATGGCGTGAATTAGCTGACGTTTAGGTTAGTTGGTGGTCTTAGTGAGGGTGAAAACACTGGCATGTGGACCATTTAGGACAGGAAAGTTTCAATCTTCATTTATTCTAAAACTGTTGCTGGTGCAGTAAAAAAATGAATATTCGAAAGAGAGTAAGTAAAGTCCGCAAAACAGCTTACTGCTCTGTATAAATACTTAAATTGTGCAAAGGCACACACAATGTTTCAGCTGATAATTTGGCCTTCTGAATCATAAACGGAATTTGAACTCAGGTCAGAGCAGCGTAAAAGTGCAGTAAAATACATTAATAGTCATTAGAAATCATATAAAAACCGTCCACAATACAAATCTGATGAAATGATCAGCCTTTGAGTAAATAGTAAAAGCAGTGCGGTTAAAAAGACAACAGAATAATTATGTCCATATAGCAGCAGCACCAGTAGCAGCAGACAGGTCATGGTACTGTTATGTGAATATGCCTGGTTGAAGACTTTCTCCAACATTTAAAACATTTAAAAATTGAAGAAAGGAAATATTTATTTTGCTCATAAACATTTTTTATTAAATATGTTACTGTTCAACTGCTTTTGTAATTTATCACACTCTTTCCTGAGTGCACAGTCAGTTGCAATTCAAAAAGTTTTCTCCCTGATACCCTTCATACAAATCTTGCAACATTTGTAGCAACCTTAAAAAATAAATCCATAAATTCCCCTGAATCTTTTTGGTGGGATTAGTTCAGTATTTCACACTGCTTAATCTCTTTAAGCAGAGTTGTTATCCTAGCCCACGATGAATCGTATCACTACTGTAGCTTGTTGCACCTACAAGCTACAGTTTTTGGTGTGTGTGTGTGTGTTTGTGTTGGTATTGTCTGATGTGCAGTACTGACAGCACAGATAAGTCTTTTTCACCCAGAGGCCTAATCCCTTTTCTAGACAAGAATGAGAGATGGATGGAGAAAAAGATGAGAGACAGGGAGAAAAAATAGAGAGAGAGACATTGGTATTGCACGCAGTGACAAGTCCCCGAGAAAATGTATGTTTGTGACAACGCAGCAGCAGCGGCGGCGGCTTTCAGAATGGAGCAGGAACGGGATTTGCATGTGAACAAGGGCTTTACCGGAGCCGTGAACCGTTAATACACATTCAGAGAGGGGTTTGTAGTGAGCAGTGGAGTCGTTCAGAAAACAGGTGTTCTGCAAATCACAGCAAACACTCTTTCTTCCAAGATACTGTATTTTCCTCAGCAGTGTATAGCTTTATTCTCTGTATTCTCTGGCGCTGTTTGCTTTGCCAGTGCTTTCAATAGGAGTCGTGCTCTCGTTCAGCAAAACATCCCAAAATGGTTTGGGAGATGGCAAGGAAAAGAATGCATCCACGTTGTCTTTTTTTTAAACATGCAGACTTAATGCACCAAACAGAATACAAGTCTGAAAACGTCCTTTACTTTATTTTAAAGATGAGCTGTTTTTCAATTAATTGTATTCTGTTTTGTGATTATAGATGAGATAGATTGCATTTGAACTCAAACATCAACAGTGATATCATAAAGTGCACACTTCCATTCCTTTGTATTGCAATGTAATGTAGTGCAATTTTTGCAAATCTTCTTAATGTGTCGGATGACATCATCCTTTATTGTGGAGATTGTGTCAAATGTTGAATCCCAAAATGTTGAAACTAAGTGGCTACAGTGGGATGAGCGTAGAACACTGCATGCCTGGATGTACGCACAGGCTGTTCCAGTGATAAAGGGAGCTTGGCAAATATGGCTGTAAATTGTCAGCTGAACATACCCCGTTAAGCTCATTTTCACAAGTCATGTTCCCGTCGTATATTATAGAGATTTACTAAAAGTCACTTTTGTGTTAGAAGAGTGCACTGGGATACACCGAGGGTCAGCAGAGGGTCTCATTCTACACTTTATTGTAAAGCTCTACATTGTATTCACTTTGTCTGAGCTTGTCCGGTAGTAATTTGTCCTCATCGGTGTGTTACATTGTGTGCCTATAGGGTGCCCTCTACATTGACACTACATTGTTCATATTGGCATTCATATAGAATGCTGTTAGGGAGATCCTTTTTACCACTTTCTTCGTCAGCATTTTATTCCATAATAGCTCATTGAAGGTCATTTGACAACTTTTATATTAAGCTTGAATTTACAATCAGTTTCAAGTCTTTTTTTAAAGGTTGTGAATTTTTCAAAATGTTGTCTCCATGTTGTTATATATTACAAAGACCACATATAAATTCAAATTCAATTCAAACTGTTTATTGTCAAATGCACAATAAGAAACATGTTCTCAGTCATACAATGAAAGTATTCCTTTGTTTTTCACAGACTGAATGCCAAGAAAGAAACATGAAAATATGCAATATACAAGTAAAGTAGAAAAAAGCAGCAACCATACAGACTATACAATTTACAAGGCAAATAGAAGAGCAGCAATAGTTGTGCATAGCCACATTGTAAAAATGTAAACAGTGGTGGCAGTCTTGGGGCCTGTTGCATAAAAGTGGAATTAAGATATCCAGAATGATTGATAAAGCCAGACTTGACAAAGCCTAGCCTGGGCAATTTGGATTAGTCAGTTGCATAAACGCCAATCCAGGATGGAAAGGGGCTGCTTTTCCAAGCCAGGTGTAAGTTATTCTGTTAAATGCCAGCCCACAGCTTTCAGAAGTAGACCCAGAGATCGAACACAGACTTACTGATGTAAAAACGGAAAAGACGGCCCATTTTCCCACAATGCCTTGCTAGTTTAACCCGTAAGTGAGGGGGCTGTTCATTTCATAGAGCAACTGTATTCTCTGCCAAATGATCTTGACGCCCCTGCATTGATTAATTATAAAATAGTTGACAGTGAGCAGTCTGCAGGTGCATCTAAAAAATAGAATATCATGGAAAGTCCATTCAAAAAGTGAAACTTCCCTAGATTCATTACTCAAAGTGAAATATGTAAGGCCTTTTTTTGGATGATCGATTGATCATGGAATAAAAAATCCAGTTTCTCAAAATATTAGAATATTACATAAAACCAATCCAAAAAAGGATTTATAATACTCAAATGTCGACCTTCTGAAAAGTATGTTTATTCTAGATACATTTCACTTCATGTGTAATGAATCTAGAATATATTTAAGTTTCACTTTTCAAATTAAATTAGGCTACAGAAAAATGGAACTTTTCATTGATTCCTGTATATGGTTATAAGTAGCCTACAAAGTGGATTTATTTGACCCACATTTGCAACTGCCATCGATAATCAATTGTATAAATATAGCCTGCAATATGAACAGACTATCACATAAATTATTATAATTTATATCATTTAATTTAATCTAATTATAATTAAGTTAATTATAAATGGTTCGGGTTAAATAAATAAAAAATACGAACTATTTAACTAAATGTAGTCCTTTATATATTTTAAAACTAATGAAAATAAAGCAGTACAAAGAAGATCATGGAATAACTGTTAAACACCTTGATTTCAGATCGGAGTGACAGCTGACTGAACCAGTCAGGCAGCAGAATAAGTTGATCCTTTACGTTTAGCTTGGTCGGGACCAGGCTAAACGTAAAGGATAACTCTCCATGGTAACTTATGTCCCTCCGTTTTTATGCAACCGGATCATGGCTAACGCAAGCCAGGATAACCGAAATATCCTAGGTTAATCCCTTATCTTAGTTTTATGCAACAGGCCCCAGAGGTAGACAAATCAGTAACAGCAGACTCCTATCTGTTGTTTAGGAGTCAGAGGGCAGAGGGGAAGAAAGAGTTCTTTAGTCTGGTTGTTTTGGACTTCACACTTCTGTACCTCTGTCCTGAGGATAGAAGTGTAAACAGTCCATGCTGGGGGTGGGTGGGGTTAGGTTGCTTGTCAATCAACCTCTGGGCACGGGGTCAAACATTATGATTGGTTGCTCTGTAACTTGCACAACATCAAATTAACAATAGCTGATCATTTAGTGTGATTTCTCAACTACACGTCAGTCTTTGGGGTTTTCAGTGTGTGTGTGTGTGTGAGAAAGAGAGAGAGAGAGAGAGAGAGAGAGAGAGAGAGAGTCTAATTCCTCTGTAAGAGTTGTTTGGCTTATAGCCCCAGACATCCTCATTAGACGGAAACTTCAGATGCTGAGCAGGAGCGTACCCATATTCCCTGGGTCCTATGTTCCCCGCTTTGTATGTTCCCTGCTTTTCCCAAAAAGGGTAGGGGAGAGTGGGGTGAAGTGAGACACTTTTTACATTTGCGGCCCTCTAAGCGAGCTAAAATTATTTATGAGTCAAATTTACACATTTCCCATCAATTAAGGATGTTTCCTAGCAATGGAAATGATCAGAATGTATTCAGGACGAAGGGCAGTAAAAACATGATTGTTTAAAAAAAAACTGTCTTGTGTCTCACTTTACCCCAGCTTAGGGGTAAACTGAGACAGACCAGAGAAATCAAGGGGGTAAACTGATCCACTTACTTTTTCCACTCTGAAACTACCATAACAACACATGTTGTAACAGTTAGTCAGCTAGCTTGAAAAACACATATTCCAGAACTAATGTCGGACTTGTAACAGAATCATGGGATTCTGTCAACTAAGCACTTGAATGTAACTCTGATCAAATACAACATATAATTCATAATGTTTTAATTAACATTCAAATGACAGAAAGAACCAGTTAGATTAAACCACAGTCTGGAGGTCAAAACACAGGACCCCTAGAGCCAGCTAGTGTCTGGGGGTCAGAGCAAAGGACAATCAGAACCAGCTAGAACAGCATGGGACTCAGAACATAGGACTAGACCCACCTGTCATTTTCCATCTTTTGAGTCTTTGATTAATATTTTTCTGCATTTGTTTTATTGTGATAATTCATTGAATAAAGACATATTACTTAGAGTCCATTGATGTTAAAGGACACTCCCTTGTCCCCCACATACATACCTGCCAAACCATGCCCTTTCTGACACACCTTCAACCGACGTAATTTTTTTGTTGTTGCCGAAGCTGTTGGAGTGACAGTGTGCAGTGAGAAAGTCAGGCAGACAGATAGACAGAGGCAGAGAGGCCTTTATTTCATAATTTTGCTTTTTGACTCCGAAGTGTTCATAACTGTCTATACTAGTGATCATCTGTCATTAGACTGACTCCCGCTGTCGGGGCCGTTGTCGGCTCGTGAGCCGACCAGCTGATCGGGCCTGCTGTTTGAGACGGAGATGAAAAGGAAAGTGAAACTGAAGGTGTAGCAGTTAAATAGTTCAATGAATATTGTAACAAACACAATAATGTATTGTGTTATCTGCTTTAGTAGCTTACAATAGCTCACATCACCCACCACGCCTTGAAAAAATTATAATTTTCCAAACTTGAACATAAATATAGTTGGTTATGTCGAAAGTCTCACCTGTAGGTGAGTGCGTTTTGCTAGAGGTGGTGCATTAGCAGGCTGTCTTATGGGATTGGGTTCGGCCCACACATAACCCGTCCACAGCGAATACTGAGGGAACGTCGGTCTCTTCCAGAACGTCCTCTTCATGCCCAGAATATTTAGTTTCAGAGTCCTCCGGTTTGAAATGGAGAGGCTGGAATTGTTTTGTTGATAGCCCACAGGCATTTTTGGCAAAGCTCACTTTCTTTGACCGGCAAATGATGACAACTTAGCTAGTGCGCATTTCCTTTCCTCCGTTGTACAGTGAAACCGGAAACAATACATTAATGTTTTGGAAAAAAATAACACATTGAGGAGTCTACAAAGTGTTGTGATATCGCCATAAACTGTATATTAACACGGGAAGTAGTTTGTTTACATAACTTGCGCCGAAGTCTGAGGTCAGACCATCATGGGTCAGACTAGATGACACGTAAAAAGTGGGTGTGGCCTTGGAGGGCAGCGAGCGTAGTGCATTGTGGTAGTTGTAGGTTTAGTTCCATTTGAGACAAAAAGACCATAGAAATACCTTTTTCTGCCTTTTCACCGGCCAGGATGAACCGTTTTCAAAAATGTTTGCACGTTTCTACTACATAGGTGCTACAAGTTCAATAAACCTTCATATTTCCACTGGTGAATTAGCTCTTTAAGTGTTTGTGTGTGTATACTGTAATTGCATTCATATTACAAAGCCAAAGCAAAAGTACAGTAAAAACAGTATGATAGGTGCAGCTGAACTCTGTGTGTGTGTGTGTGTGTGTGTGTGTGTGTCTGTCTGTCTGTCTGTCTGTCTGTCTGTGTGAGAGAGAGAGAAAGATGACTGGCACTCTAAAGAAGCCACTTGATTATGTTTAATGGAGAGCTTTCTCCCCTAAGCCTTATTTATGTGCGCATACTGGAGTCTGGACACACATCTATAAATTTGTTGCCATGCCGCAGACAGACAGACCACACAAACACATCACATATGTACGTCTCCAATATCGGCAACACAATTCTTTAATCAGAGGATTGTGCTGAATCTGTGTATCTTCCGTTCAATTCATATCTGTTTTATAATCCAAGCTTGAAAAAGTGACCTGTTTGTTTAATAATCAACCTTTCATCTACATTATATATCACACAAGAAAAAACACTGTTCTCTTTTTTAAACACAATTCATGACCAGGATCTCAAGTGAGAATAATGGCCTGAATGTTGATTAAGAAAATTCCATTTAGCAATTTAGTGGTCATGATGTTCAGGCGTCGTGCTAATGTTACGTTGAAGTGTGTGTGTGTGTCCATATTTGTCTGGGTTATATTGTCCAAGAGTTCCATGGTTTTTCACAGACCCAAAATGCTTTATATTGGTTTTTACACTCTTACCCATTCATACACCGATAGAAGCTTGCTTATGGGAAAGACAACCTTAAATTAAAATTAAAAATTGTCTTGTGTTTTACAACGAGAAATTAACATCGGAATATTTTCTGATATTAATTTGTTAGCTTCATTCGTCAAATATATTCATTTCTTCTCGATCATCAGTGTTATCACATTATAGTCCTTATTTTCATTTCAATTCATGTGTATTTGATAAGACATTTGCTACCATGTAGACACTGTAGACACAAATTTCCAATGTATAGCATCACAGCCTTTATAGCTACTATCAAAACGTGGTTATTTTTTTTTAACTCATTACAGCATTCAAATTAATCTCCAAAATGAACGCATTCATTTTGACAGCTTGTGACTTTCTGTAAATGTTTCACGGAGAAACTGCTTTGGTGGTTCAGACAGAGACTCAACCATACTATATAAAAATCTTAGACGTGAGGGATGATGTGGAGAGGTAAACCATATCTTTCTTGGACAAAATATATATTAGTATATTAATTCTTATCACTTGTCAATTTTTCCTCTCTCCACAGAATCCCCTTTTGGTTCAGGCACTACCTCTGAATCTATCCCCTCTGTTGGCCCTCTTATGCCTCCCTGTTTGTTCCTTTTCCCTCTACCATCAAATTGACTCCATTGCTCTTATTTTCCCATCCGTCGTTGTCTCTCTCGCTCTAATTCATTGTGGTCACCCTAAACGCCCTACTCCACTCTCCATCCGTCCAGGCCGATTTGCCACGCAGGATGGCGGGGTATTGGACAGGCCTGCTGCGGGGAGATAGCCCCATTGAATGTGAGTCCCCGGGGTTGGAGAAGGGGAAGGGAGAAAAAGAGTGCAGTGGTATTAACTGGTGAAGAAAGGGGGTTGGAACCAGGCAGGCAACAATGACATGGAAGAGGGGGTGGTTGGGATCTGGCTTGGGCCATGAGCCAGGCATGGGGCTTAGGGGCGAGCAAGGCAGACTGACACTGCTACCCCAGAGAGAGAGAGAGAGAGAGAGAGGGAGATAGTTGGAGCACAGATGGAGACAGGGTGAAAAGCTGTCTATCTCCAAAATGTCAACTATTCAGAAACTTTCAGCATATAGTGTCTTGTTTTAAGCTGTGTTTTAACGGATGGGGATATTGTTTTGGAAAGGAAAGAGATCAAGAGCAATGTTTAACAAGAGATGTAAAGTGCACATAGAGTCCAAGTGATACCCAGAGCCATTCTGCGTTCTTGCCCACATCATTTGTTTGATTCCTTTGATGTTTTCACTTCAGATCAATAGAAGCAGCATACATGTAGTATCTACCGTACCCGCCACCATCAGGAAGGTCTGTGTGAGAGATGGCATTGAGGAAAGTAAGATTTACAATGTTATTAAATGACTTCAGTTGACATCACCCCAGAAAGATTCAAGAAATACGACCTCTAAAGGAATCTGATGTTGTGTGCTTTTATTTAGCCCCAGCCTATCACTGTCCATAAAGTCTGATCAGGTGTCACGCATGCTTGTCTCCTCTTTACCTCCTCCTCCTCTTTCCCTTCTTTCCATCCATCCATCCACCCACCATCCATCCATCCATCCATCCATCCATCCAAACACCAGCTCCCCTAGCCTTCCTCAGTGCTGGGGGGTGGGGGGGGGGTTCTTCAGACAGAATAGATTGATATGAGTGCTATAAAAATTACAAGTTCAATCTAACAGTTTCAAACTCTGTTCATTCTTCTGGGTCAATATTTGTGTGTGCGTGTTCGTCTGGTTATGACAACACTGTAGCTCACGGATGTTTAGAGGTGAGATGTTACTGGTGAGCTTAGTTCTGTTTCAGAACTGTAGTACATCCTCACTTTAACACGTGAATGTGTCTGTTTGTCTGTTTTTCTTAATTGTATGACCATCTGTTACGACAGAGTATTAAGGACAAGTCGAGGGGAAACAAAATTAATCAATTACGAGAATGAAATCATAATTCAGGAAAACATATAACTGGTAACCTACCAGACAATGGCGAGAGCAGTGTAACACTCTCTGTCCCAGGTGTCGAAGCCGTGCCACACACAGTCAACAGCAATTTATGATAATGTGGTGCTGATGTGCCAAAAGCATTTCCTTATTGGTGAAATATGTAGGCAATAACTTCTCAAGATGCTCAATGGTCCCCATTTTAAGGCAGAGGAAAAGAAGATATTTATTTTCTAAAATAACACACAGCCTTAAACTATGACTTATTTTCATAACATATTTAGTTGTGATTTCTTATAATTATAACTTTATTCCCATATTTATTTATTTATTATCCTCAAAGTGTCCCTAATACTCCATCTTTATCTGTAAAACACTGAGAGACTACAATGAAAATGTATACGTAGTTACAGAGGATGGACAAAATAACAAAAACAGCATAAGTATAATTCCATGCAGTAGCTGAATGCTTGTGATCAGTGTTTCACATTTAAAGGTGGTATTTTGTACAGGACCATATCAATATTTTTCCAGCTTTGAACCACTATGGCTGACAATTTCCAAATTTTAAAACAGCCAACAACTGTGACAGTGCACACGGTGTGGGGCAGATCGGTTTATTCTGCAAAGGGTTATTCAGCTATATTGCCTTCGTCTGCCCCCCCCCCCGCCCCTTATTCATATTCAATAGTTATGTGACTATCACCAGCATTGCTAAATATACTAAACAAAACAGTCATCTTAAAAAAAAATAAAATAAGCATTTACAGAATTATAATATCCTGTTAATGGATAAAGAGATGTATCTGAAAAATATATCTTACATAATCATGGTGTTTAATTTGGAGGACTTGGATATTTGAGTGTTATAAGCAGGAACTGTGAAGATTATTGGACAGGTCAAATGGGAACACTAGTAACATACTGTACGTACATTACAAAATCATTTATTGTTGCAAGTATAACATTTAGTCAAATCATGGCAATGGATACCAAACACAGAATCAAATTGCATAGAGAATTTACCAACACCACTGTGACTTAAGTGTTGACAAAAATTGATGACAACTACCAAAGGAACACTGCAGGCCATACAAATACACTTGGAGTTGTTTTAATTATTTTCTCTCCAACACCTCAACACTCTCTAAACCTTTAAGATTACGTTTTCTGCTTCCTGTTGCTGTCAGTCTGGCTGGAACTCTATGGTGTCACACTGAATTGCTGTTTGTGTGTAGGAAGCTGCACAGCCCCCTGTTCTCCAGTCAGGAGACATTAGCTTGCGGCCTGATCAGAGTTGGGCCTATGGGAGCCCAGGAGAAAATGTCCAATATCTAAATGATAATCAGCAATCCTGCCACTAATGAACACAGACACATCTCACCCACAACTCGGTGATCCGTATGCTCACGCCCAAATGTCAGGGACAAGCATGGGACTACTGGGAATAGTTTACCTAATGTTAACTATAGTTATAATAACTAATGCCTACCATTAATATTATATTGCAATGGTGATTGAACATACTACTGATGTTGCCACTGTTTATGATTTTGTGTTACAAGTGTCCATGAAAGATAAGAGATAGGTTTTTCCATCTTTTATCGATTTTTGTGGCTGTGCAATACAAAACGGGGTGTGTGTTTATTTGCCCTTAACTGATGTGGGAAAGTGGTATTTTAGCAACACGTAGGCTGATTTAGCCCATCCAAAGCTGATGACAGCTGACTAAACTGTATTCAAAGGGTATATTCACACCAGGAAAGTCCGCTAGTTCACTTGCTTTGGTCCAGTCTACACCACTGTATTTTACGGATCCTCGCTATCAAATGTAATAGGTCTATAGCCTATTGGCTCCTGGTCGGGGCTCCTGGTCAAAACACAACTAATTATCTTAACAATGGTGACAACAACACTTTACCATAATGTGAAGCTGATGGTGATTTATTAAAAAAGAAAAGAAGGACAATGTACAGTGCTTCCTGCATTTGGGTCGGATCGAGTCCGGCCAAATTCACACCACAAACGAACTGCAGCAGAGGGCATTCGAGACCACCTCTTGAGCTGGGTCTCAGAGCGCTTGTTTGGTCCACCCCGAGTGCGATTTCTGTATTAACACCTGCCTGAAAGATGCGCACTGAATGCGGAAGTGCAACTGATTTTGTTTCAGGCGAACTAAACACAGCATGTGTGAATACGCCCTTAGACTTGTTTAATGCCTAATGGCGCTTTTCCACCGCACATATAGCTCAACTCGACTCAACTTGGTTTGGTAGCAGCACGGGTCGTTTTCCACCGCAAATAGTACCTCCTGAACGTGGGCGGGGTTGTCGTAAGGGGCTGAAAGCCTACTCCGGAGCAAAGTAGCAAAGCAGAAATTACGAGCAGTTGTTGCACTATTAACTGAACCAACCGCCAAAAACACGGATGAAAAATGTTTAAGAAATACCCCCCTTGTATCTGTTTGCTAAAAGAAGTAGAAGAATATTGCTACGGGCCATTACAAGGGATGGTTGTTGTCCCGATGTGTGACTCTGCCACACAGTCAGCTGTAGGGATGCGTCACGTACATCATATGCACGTAAACACGGGCATGATAAAGTTGACTGTTTAGTGCTTGTTTCAGGATACGTGTTTTCAAATGCAAGCCGTGTCTCAGCCTGAAAATTTTATTGAGGTAATCAGTTCAGTCTGAGGCTTGTAATGTAATCGCTCGCTATCATGTCTGTCCCAGCTGGCTACTATTTAGCCTAGCTGCTAGCTGCCCTACATGTCTCCTCTCATATGTTAAAAGTAACTTCCCCAACAACCAACACTGGGTGAGCTTAGCGAATATATGGAGAGAAAAAAAATCGGATCTGTGTTGCAAATCAAATGAAAGAGAGCCAGAGTAGGCTGCACGCAGCGTAAATACACTCAAAAGTCCCGGAGAGTTGGGGAGAATAAACAACAGAATGAAGCCGGTAGTCTCTGGCCAATCAGAAGCGTCGGCAGACGGCCGGCCACTGATTGGCCAGGCAATAGTCTCTGGCCAATCAGTGGCCGGCCGTCTGCCAACATCACCTTTTAGCATCGGCTCAGCTCGCTTGGAACCTAGAGCGAGGCGATACCAAAAAAGCACCCTCTACCAACTACCAGGTACCATGAAATTGCGGTGGAAACGCCAAAAATGCGAGTTGAGTCGAGTCGAGCTGATACCATGCGGTGGAAAAGCGCCATAAGTGTGTGTGTGTAGTGGTGTGTCATATTATGTATTAGCACCGATGTTCATGTCTTTTTGGGTGTGTGTATGTGTCTGTGGGTTGTTTTCATTTTGTGGATGTCGGTACTCTTGTGATTGTATGAGTGTGTTTTCCGCTGGACTGTGTGTATGTGTATTCTCCGGCCCTGACAATAAATTAAAAAACCAAATGTTTATGGTGCGTTAAATGGCAATTGGCAGCAGTGGTGACCCTGTGAATGCGCTCCATGTTCCTGTAAGTGTTGATGTGAGTAAGATGCAAGGCTGTTTTTTAAAACTCTCTACACAGAGAAATAGAGCACAGGCAATACAGCGTCTGTCAGCCAGTGAAGAGAGTGCAAGGCACATAACAGTAAATTAATGGTATATGCATATGATTTTTTTCCCCTAACATCACACAAGCATAAGAGTTTTAAGCTATCTTGAGGTTCAGTTGAAGGTTAGAGGCAATGCTTGGCAGTTTGCTTAGCTATGCCCCAAATGAAAAAGGTTGACATTTTATGGGGATTTAGAATACTCTGTGACTTCCAACAGAAATGTCTAATGTCTTCCTGTTTTTTCACTCTATTAGTCTGGAAGTCTGTCTAGAAGATAGATGAATTAGTTCAAAAATTAAGGAGATAATTAGTAAACTAGAAATTTGTGATCAGCTGATTAAACCTACAACTGTTTGTGTGTCTTTCTCACAACTACTGCCACTACTATCTTTTTAAGCCTTTTGATATATATCCACTAATTCATAATTTAAGATAGAAACTTCATTCATACTCTTAATTAGACCCTTAACAAATTCTTCAAATCATCCGATTCTTTCAACTGCTTCTTCATGGAAAATCAATTCAGCAATGTAGTTTAGCTCCAAGCCGATTATTTTTTCGCAATTGTTCAAGCTATTTTCAAGTCTTAAAACAGATGGATGATTTTAGCCTCATTCAAACTTCTAAATATTCCTAACCGTTAATACGTTGTGGGTCTTATTCAAACACTTCAATCTCTTTCATGCTAATAAGACCCTTTTCCACTTATCACATCCTCATACTCATTCAACTTTTTCTTTATACAAATACAAGCCAAGAATGCAGTTTAGCTCCCATCCCAGGGTTTCGCCGTCCAGCCTAAACCCCGCCTACCTAAAGGCCAGTGTCAGCGGTGGAAACGCTCGCCCAATCTAGCGTAAGCGAGCTGAGCCGCACTGTCTGGAGCCGCTCTGCTCTGTGGAAACGAGGCATTATTTGGAAATAATTTTGGTTGTTGAGAACATCTCATGATATCTGTCTTGAGTGAATTATTTATTTCTTCTTCTTCTTCTTCTTATTTAATACATTATTTTAGTTACTGTAGGAAATGTCCACATTTGACCCCATATCGTAAGTTGACCAGAAGGGGAGAGTGGGGTGAGTTGTGCCACTTTTTACTCAAAGTGACTTTAAAGTTAGGCCTTGACATATGTCTCCAAATAAAATATTTGTGTATATTTCAGGATGTGGTGCATCCCTGGAAACAATAACTTTGGATCTGAAATATAGCTTTCGGAAAAAATGTGGTCTTGTGGCACAACTTGCCCCCGGTGCGGGGTAAGTTGTGTTAAAAGCTTGCCCAGCCCGACAGTAGTTGAGCAGCTGTCTCAATGTTTGTTTGGGAGCAGCTCGCCTCTGTGTTTAAGTGTGTTTGTTTGCTATTTGTAAAGTCTGAGAAACAGTTTTTTGCAAGGCTAGGTTTTAGTTACTGATTCTGGTTTTTAGGGCTGCTGTTTTCCTTGTGTTTTGTTTGGTTGTGGAAACGCTGAGCTCTTTTTTTCCTTTGGTTTCAATAGGTTATTAATTATTGCTCATACTACAAGAATTTATTTTTGTATTGATTTTCACAGCACCCATTCACCCTGAGTTTGTTCTTCACCGCACCTTCTGTTTTTGTCCGAAATAATTTAAACTTCATGATTGAATAAACAACTTTAATTTACCATTTACACCTGGTTTTATGTTGCTTCCTTTACCCTAGACAAGCTGGACGTAACAAAAACCTTGAAAACCTTGTTTTAAATAATTGTTTCCAGAAGTGAGATGTGACAGGTTTAAGCAAAGTCTATTTCATTTGGTTTTCTTGCAGCCTGGGTAGTCAGCGGTTACACCATATCCATTGCAGTTTCCAAGAGGAGCTTCTCACTGACAAATCACCATCATTCTCAGTTTTGATGAGGTTCTAAATTATTATCCTCTTCACAGTGATCCATGTAGCGCTATCTTAGATTCACAGCCCTATCTGTAGCACCATCAGCAGCTGAAGCACAGCAGATCCATCATGGCAGCGCTGTTAATTCTCCTAATCTATCACTTGCTATGGAAATGAAATCCAGGCACCTGTTCGACTAATAATAAAATAATGACTCCACTTCTTTTTTTTTTTACTTTTAGAGAAAGTATAATTAACATTAACTTTGCAAATGTTTTTGATTATCCAGTTTTCTTTTATTTTTTTTTTACTTTTATGCTAAAACTTAGCAGGGCACTATTGGCAAATTTGCAACTTGAATCATGTCAGGTAAATTGGGAGGCTATAGATTGTGGCCCTTGCAATATGGATTAAAAAGAAGGCATGTCAGTAAACGACATGTCTGGCCCTTTGTGGAAATGGGTTTGACACCCCTGATGTAAATGATAGGCCGCAAAAGTAAAAAATACCGTTGCGTTTGTGCCGCTATCGTTTCCAATGCAAAGCCCCCCTAAATTTACATAGGTATGAGAATAGAAAACATCTCTCGTCACCTTACCATCCGTTCATTTCCTTCCACTCCTCCCTTCATCCCTAAAGCCGCCTTGATCTCTCATTTATTTTAAATGCTCTAAGGAAAAAGTAAACTGCCTGTAAACTCAAAGCGACAATACATTCCTTTTAATTAAGCAATTAATATTGGTTGACAACTGTGTTGGGTGCATCAGTTATTCTAATGTGTCGGAGAGATGTTCACTTTGGGCAAATGAGTTATGAGGCGAGTTTGGAGAGGAGAGAGGAGTGCTATAATGCAGAGGCTCTTTCCCCACTTAAATATCCCATTATCTGCTGCTGGGGTGGGAGGCAAATGCTTGGAAACTATAGCACTAGAGTTAGTCATCATTTAATTTTAGTGTTATGAAGTCAGTTTCTTTTTGCGTAGGATCAGATGGAGTAATGGACCATAGACATATTAAATAGGCTAAAAGAGGTGGATTGCAACTCTCACCGTCTCTACTTTTTTTTGTCCTGACGTGGGGCTTCGTAACACATCTTACTTCACGTTTGTGGAATAATAGAATCCTAGAGAACTCTTCACAAATACCTACGAAAGAGTGTTAGGGCCACGGGAGAGGGGAAAAAATGAGAACGTTTTTGTGTAGAGAATATAGACCAAATTCAATGTCAAGAATAAACTGGACAGGTACAGACTGCGGTAAAGTTGGAAAGATGATGACTGATTTGAACTTCCAGTATCAATAGTTTATAAGTAAAATGCAACTAAAACATAAACAAACACATTAGAGGTTTCTCTCTCACACACACACACTCTCACTCACGCACACACACACACTCTCACTCACGCACGCACGCACGCACGCACGCACACACACACACACACACACACACACACACACACACACACACACACACCCCTGACAGAGAGGCAGGCAGAGAGGAAGAGAGAGCGCTCTGTGTGTGTGTGTGCTTACATGACAACATTCCTGAAAACCTTAAAAAACGTACATAATGAATGAGATATAGATAATCCAACAAATATGCATAAACTATGCAAGGGTATGCATATTCAGAAGTGCTCATGTGGGAGCCCTTGACCTATGCTTGCTCCCCTGGCTTTCCTCCATCTATTCTTGTATGGCTCTTTGACCACAGCCTCAGCACCAACAGCAGCTCTCCAAGCCGCCTCAACCACTGCCACCACCTCTCCCTCTCCAGTCATGCCAGGCAGGACTACAGGTCTACAGCCACAATGCTGATGCCTAATTGGCAGGGCTGCCTTTACCTGCCACTAGGCCCTGGGGCTGAGAGGTTTCGTAGGCCCCCCCGGGCGGCGGTCTTACAATACAGAAGCCATGTTTGTCTACACCACAATATTTCTATTGATGAAATACAAAATCACAGGGCCAAAAAAAAAAACATGTACTTAAACCCCCTCCTGGTATAATGACTTTTAATAACCAAACACACATGGTTGGTCAAAGTGTTTTTCCAAGTTATTGAAGAGACAGTGGTGGGGACCCAGGACCTTCTAGGGGAGTCTGGGGGCATGCCCCCCCGGAAGAAAAATTTGAACCTTTTAAATTAAAATGCATCAATCTGGTGCACTTTGAGAAGAAAACTAAGGCTAAATCAACTGTGTCCTATGTGAGCTATTGTCTGAAATCATTTGGAGACACAGAAATACCAAAAAGCAGAAACAAAAATATACAGGTTTAAAAAATCCAGTCAGTCAGCATTCCAATTTGTTTTTAATAATCCCTTATCCCAAAGCTACTTCTACTTCTTAATGGCTCAACTCAATATAGGCCCATGATCTGCGTTGCCCCGAACAATGTTATTTAAACAAAAATAACAAATGTACTGGTGAATGATAGGCCCCTTGATCTTCGTAGGCCAAAAATAATGTGATTTTTTTTCCTTTTTCTTTACTGGTTCATGATGGGCCCCTGATCTCTTTCCGCCCCCCTAAGATCAGGGGCCTATCATGAGCCAGTCAATAATTTATTTAAATGACAATGTGCGGGGCCTTCTTAGATCAGGGGCCTATATTGAGAGAGTTAAAAGAAAAATTGAGAGGCCCCTGATCCTTGTAGGCCCTGGGGCTTCAGCCCAGGTAAGCCATAAAGGCGGCCCTACTTTGGTTGCCTAAGTGTTCATTTACACACATACACAACAAGCACACGCATTGGCTGGTTTAATTGGGATGTGTATTTGTATTTTGCTAATTCTAGAGTGTTTCCACAACTGTGTGTGTTGGTGTGAGTAGGTCCCCCTAGTTCTCCATTTTAATAGGGTTGTTGGACTTAGAAATGAAATTGTGGAAAGTAAATGGATTTGCTGTAGTTTGACCGAGTCTATTTAACCGCCTCGATATTCTCCCTGTTCCAGTTTGCTGGATCACGATAATGAAGCAGGAGGCCAAACATGCTTAGAGGAATGACTGTCTCTGTCTCTCTCTTTCTCTCTCCACACGACACCCCACCCCACCCCACTCTTTCACTGTGGATGGCACTTGTGAAGTGAGTGAGTAATCTAATTCAACTCGTATTATACATTGGCAGTTCATGGTAATTGCAGCTGTTCTAATGTCCTCCATTACACGCCACGCAGCCCGATCGCTGGCTTTTAATTTCCTGGCCGGGGAAAGAGGCCGACACATGAAATGAAAGCTGAATGAGGGTCAGTGTTGGTGATGGGGACGCAGGCAGAGCCAATCAATGGCAGGCAGGCAGGCGGACCACAGGGGCCGGCTGGATAAACGCTTAATCCAATTCTTCATGTTTTAGTGATTTCTCCTTCCTATCACTGAGGATATTAAAAGACTTGAATTGCTCCTTAACTCTTGGGAGTGTTAAAGTGAAGAGCTGACACTTAAGTGTGATATGCTTACGATTATGTTTGATAGCCTTAAGAGAGCCTTTTATGTCATTAGTCAGCACAGACATTAACACGTTTCTGAAGTGACGCGGTAATCAAAACAGAAAAAAAGTATGCGTGTGTTGGTAAGCATGCAAATACATTTTTGAGGAAAGTGGAATTTTTTTGTAAAAAGCAAACTTTTGTGGAGCTTATAGTCAGGGCCGCCACTCCCTATATGCAGGGTACGCAGGGTACGCAGAGTGCGTAGGGCACCAAGTTCCTGGGGGCCCCCCAAAAAATTTTTTTAGATTTTTTTTTTTTATGAAAAAGGAAAAATATATGATCCGGGGGCCCCCCAACATTGAGGTTTTTAAAAAAACTTCATGATGATCATTACATTACATTGTCTTAATTGTGCAACCTATCCAGGGGTGGATTACTGCACAGGCATACCAGGCACAGGCCCAGGGGCCCAAGGGCTCAGGGGGACCCTTAGCCAGAGATACTGATAGTAACTTTTCATGTTGCATAGTCAAATAGCTCTGTCACTGATGTCAATAACAGGGTCCAAAAAGGAATAGCCTAAATATAAGTATACTCATCAGAATGTAACAAGATAGAAATCATCATGGGCCCCTCAATTAGTAGGGGAGAAATACAAAGGCAAGTTAAAAACAACAGCATTACTAGCTCTGTGTAAGGGGCTCCATGAGGGGCCTTGAAGGCCCCCTCACACATACACAAATAAGCTTTCTGTGTCTGAATTCTAAATTGTTCATAAAAAGTAGCTATCCACCCTTTATCTGTTGAAATGGGCCCCTCCATCATAGAACATGGATCTGCAGACCAATCTACTGTACTGTTTTTACAGTTGCAGTTTTTACAGAGTAAGGAGTGCTGCCTGTTTAAGAAAAATCTGAAGAATAATGTTCCTTCTGCATCTCAGGAGTTGATATAGCCTCTAAAATTTCCTCTCAAAGTGCACCAGATTGATGCATTTTACTTTAAAAAGGTAAAAAAAAATCTGGGGGGGGGGGGCATGCCCCCGAACCCCCAACAGGGTCTCTCCAACAATATCCCAAAATCCTATGGGAAAAACTGACTTCCTTAACCCTTTAGGCGCCGGGTTTTATTTTAAAAAATACTAGATTTTGACACTTAAATTTCAGGAGGCTCTGGATTGAAAGTGGTTTGAGATAGAGACAAAGTGTGAATGAGACAAATATTGAGAATGACCTAAAGTGTATCTGGGGAGTACATTTTCTGACCTAATTAGCATATTATGACGTCATATGGTGGCGGCCATGTTGGATTATGTAATTTCCGTGAAATACCTGATATTTTGAAAGAGAGTTGAAATTATTTAATCAGATTCACCCATCCATCCATTTGTTATGATGTCCACTTTGTTGTAAGCCAACAGTTGTAAACTAGAACTAGAACTACACCACAAAACTCATGTAAACAGTAGGCGTTTTTTAAGATTTTTTTTTACCCACCACCATTTTTATTTCCTTTTTTCTTCTATTCTTCATTATTATTATGATGATGATGATTATTATTATCATTATAATATGATAATATTGATATATATATAATGCTGCATCGCATGGCTGCACCACTGCTGCGCATGGACGCACCGTGACCGGGGCCGTAGAAAGAGTGAACAGTAACTCCCAACTCGCCAACTTTTTGCTTGCCATATCTCTAAATAACTCCTAAATCCAGCAATTCAGCTTCAGCATAAATAGCTTTGTGGCACACTATCTCCAATGTCGCACCTAACAACAGCGCGATTCATTTGCAGCCTGGACGCGGAGGTGTTTCTCCTCTCTGCTCTGACAGCCGGCTGGGACTCGCTCCGAGGGGCTACTCCGAGACTGACCGCCTGTCAGTGCTTTGAGATGGGGAGGGGCTCGCGGCAGCACCCGCTGCTCGTTGAGCAATGAGCACAGTAACTGCAGAGTGATACGTGCTTTCACGTCAGAATCTCCAAACACTACAAAAGTTTTCAATACAACCAGAAAAAAGTCGCTAGGAGGATATGACAAAAAAAGTAAAGTTTACATGGGATTTTTTTTTTTTTTTTGATGGGATTTCCGGATTTCCGCGATTTTTTTGCATTGAAGCATGACGTTTTTCTGAGCTAAGGTCTAGGTATGGGATGTCTGCCAACTAGTGGAGGGGAGTTTGAACGAAATATATCAATCTAATTAGAGAAAACAGCTGTTTGATTCAGTAAAGTGTCATGTCGCAATTTTGCGACTTTGGCGCCTAAAGGGTTAATATGTTTTTGCCATTAATTGTATGTATCTGTATGGAAATATCAGTGTACCTGACTGGATATTTACGAGTGGGGGGCCCTTTAAGAGTGTGTGCCCATGGGCACATTATCTCATAATCCGTCTATGAATTTATCACTCAATTCCTTTGCAAAGGCAGTTAGTAGGATACGAGGCAACTTTTTTCACAAGTTAAGCTGTTCTTTCTATTAGTAAATGCTGTTTGCAAAAACTCATCACTACAGCAAATGTGCCAAAAAGTAGTCGCAGAGGACTTGCAAGGGCAAAAAATTTCCACCTTCGCCCTACGGGTGCGAGCATCTTGGTGGTTTTTTTTGGGGGGGGGGGGGGGGGGCACCACCACTGACAACTTAAGCTTAGGGCACCCAAAAGCTTAGCAGCGGCCCTGCTTATAGTGTTTCTTTCGTGCTGTGGAGTGTTCCATTCTTCATTGTTACATTGTTACATGCTGGAGAACATATCTATTTCGAGCCGAAACATTCGCTCATTCATGTCTTGTTTCCAGCACTCAGAGCATACCTGTGTTTGCTATTTGGATTGTCAGCCTTTCGAAAGGTGTGATTTTTTGGATGTGCCCCCCATAGCTCCTACCAAGGCTTCCCTCATATCTCCATGGGGGGACTGTGAAATCCATTTAGAGTGTATAGAGGAGCTGGAGGTCCCTAGCGTTCTGCCTAGAGCTTCAGGGAACACACAAGCGCATTAATAATCCACACACAGACGATATTTGGCATTTTGGTATTCCACACAACAAAGTGCCTTTGATTCTAGTTAGTTCCACCATGAAATGAAGAACAGAGTATGAGAAAAAGTTTGGTTGTTGTGCAAATAAAATACATCTCACTCTAGAACAAGCCTTTATAAGAGCAGGGCGCTGAAGATGCCATGTTGCACCGCCATGTATATACAGTGGTGGCAGTCAATGGGAAATCCACCTGTTTGAAGACGAAGAAGAAGCACTATAGAATACATAACTCAATACATCTTCACCTCATCACTTGATATAGAAGAACGAGTTGAGGCAGTGGTGGATGATGCCATCTTTAGTAAATAGCTTCTTGTCCTTGAAGGCCACCGTACCTTCTGTAATGATTCCAAAGGGAGGGAATCGCACCACTAGATGCCACTAAATATCCCACACTGTACCTTTAAAGCCTCACTGGTTGGTCTCCACACCTTGTTTAAAGATACATTAACACGTTTGAAGGTCTCATGATGCTTTCTCTACAGTTTGACTTGATGCTGGAACTCTTCATTTGTGAGAATTCTTCCAAAATAGACTTAACATTAGCCTGGCATTCCCAGACCTGCCACTAGGCACTGGCAAATTAAATTTGCTGGGCCTGTTGGTCTGGACACGCTCCGTTGAAGCTTTATCAAGAAGACCAGAAATCTGGGCTCACGTTTCAATTGGTTCTATCTAATATGGGCGCGCCAGAGCCCTTTATATGGTACTCTGTGGAGGACGTAACCGGATGACGACAGTGACGTGCATGTGACGTTGAAGCCGTGATAGTAAACATCAAAGATGGCTGCAGATATGTTGTGTGAGTTTGAGACTGCTTTGGCCTTGACCCTTAACGATTTGGAAGACGGCACTCAAATCTTTCATTAGCAAGTAAGTGGAAGGTTCTGTTTTGCCGACCGATAACGGCAAACGTTTAATTTAACAGTTTAACAGCTGTTCGCTAAACGAACGGGGCTTACGTCACCTTGTGCATCGCTCTGATTGGTTGTAGTGCTATCCAACTGTGTGCAGTGGCATTTGAAATGCACGAGTAGGATCCGCCCCTTGAGTTGGAAATTATTATTGATCGTGGCCAGACCCTCTATCGTTCAAGATATCGGGGTATGGATTTCCTGTAACAGCTGGATCAGGAGGACACAGGCACGGAGACAGTAACAGTTTTTAGAAGATTTATTTTGGAAGTAACCAGCAGGGGGTTAGGACCGTGATCCGGGGGGGGGGGGGGCTGGCTGTCATGGGGCTCCAGGGAGAGAGCAACGGGGCAAGTCCAGGCCGAGTGTGAGCAGGCTAGAGCAGGCAGGCAGAGGGGTCCGGGAGGAAGTGCTGGCGGGCGAGGGCTGGAGCTGGTGGCTGGAGTCAGGCCGGGAGAGCTGTGGCAGAAAAGACAGGAGTTAGCCAGGAAAAATGCAAAAAGCGGAGCTGCAAACAGGTTAGCTTAGAGAGAGGACTGACTGTGTGGAAACAGAATCTACAATCTGGCAGTGTCTGGCAGGTAGGGCCGGGTATATGAACAGCAGTTGATTGATGATTGATGGCAGCTGTGAATGCTGGTGATTGACTCCAGCACACCTGAATCCAACCCTGCAATAGACCAGCACATAGACAAGGGTAAAAGGGAAAAACAACACAAGGGCTTGAGGCCCAAGCAGGATCATAACATTTCCAGGCTAACTTAACATAACAAATGAACTGAAACCGCAAAAAAGTGAGCATTTCCTTGGCAGCACATCGCAGCCATTGTTACAGCTATTATTATTTTTTAAACCTGTGTCTATCTGACAGTAAGTCTGACAGCCATTGGGTTGTCTTGAGCTGCCATGACAGCAGTGTTATTGTATCCGATGTGTCTAATCTAATCTGTGGCTTAATCTCCTTTGCCGAGGTAACGTCTGGTGTGTTGTGTTCATTGGGGGATGATAAAGCCTGTCTTGGTTTAAATCTGTGTAACTGAGGCGCTGCGAGTCGAGCAAATGAATCTCATCTCCTGTCAGATGAGAGGAGGGATCCCCCAGCTAACACCCAAATGATGTTGTTTATTGTTTTGCCGCACATATCGGCTTAACATGTAAAAGATTTTAAAAGGAACAGCTCAGTGGTTTTAAACAGATAAAAGACGGCTTAGTGCCAACACTGTGTTTTCCACACACAGTCTCACCTCCTTTTGGTGTCATCACAAAAAGGAAACAGGGATATAGTGCGAATGCAGAGGAAGGTATACCTGATTCAAAATTAACTGGATGGAGGGGGTTTGTGTAACATATTTTTCCTGTACCTCTAGTGAATACCTGGCTGTGCGGATGGTTTTAGTTTTTTTTAATTAGGGATGCAATTAATGGCTTTTTCCATTGTCATTATATTTTGATGTAATGCAGATTACAATTCTCATAGCCCAATGTGAAATCTTTGGATGCCTTGTTTATGGCGGCTGTGGCTAAGCAGGTAGGGCAGTCGTCCACTGTATTGCAGGGTTGGTGCTTGTGGTTGGATCCTCAGCCACCGCCACATGTCCAAAAGTCACTGGGCAAAGAGACACTGAACCCCAAATGTCTACCGATGGTAAGCTTGCACTCTGTGTAGTAGCTGAAGCCTGAGTGTGTGAATAGTTGAATGAGGCAAAACAATGTAAAGCGCTTCGAGTTTGAGAAAATCTGTGAAAAAGTGATTTGTAAGTGGGGTCCATTTACAATTTGTTTTGACAGCAATTTTCATTTATTTCAGACAATGCAGGATTAGAAAATTCACCTCTATGGTGTGGTTGGAAAAAAATGTTGTATGTGTTTGTGTGACAAATGTCAAAGGGTACACAGAAATCAATTTGAGTCTTCTCAATTTTCCAGCATCATTCTGGATAGTTTGTCAAACTGATGAGGACTGAACCTCTAGTTAATTCTACCCACATGTTTTGGGATGACAACTACAGTCAGTTGACAGAGAAGTTCAGCTAGATATTGTATTAAGCTTTATCCTAATAGGTTCCTATGTAAAGTATATTTAGCTTTTTTGGCTGGACCTAATCTTCAGAGCCTCCGAATGAAATATAACTGATACAGTGTAGACTGTAGCTCAGCCTGTTCCTTGCACTCCCAACATTATAATGTGGAAGTACATCCTGTCCATCGGTCAAAAACTGCAGTGATTAATATGTTTCAGTTGGCAACAAGTTGTTTAACTCTGATTGATGTCCTGCATAAAACAAAGAAAACTACTAAAATTGTGTTAAGAGCTTCCCAACGCATTAATACAACCTGGATAGATAATGGTGAACCATCATCTTTCAGGAAGAAAATAAATAAAGCTCATCAAAATGTGTTACAGCGAATATGTGCTGTAATCAAAGCTCAAGACGGTCCAACAGGATATTTAAGTGTGTGACTTTGGGCCGGGCAGTGTATACGAGTAAGCAGGGTGTAGTGCAGTGGTTCTCAAAGTGTGGGGCGCGCCCCACCGGTGGGGAATAGAGAAATGACAGCTGGGGCGCAACGAACGGGAGGAATATGTGTACACATCCGTGGCGCATAGTTTTTAGAAATATTTTAATATAGTTTTTTTTTTACCATTTCCCAGCGTGAGTTGGAGGAGTGGAGGAGAGCCCCTGCTATTCCCCTTCTTCAATTAACACATAAAAACCATAATAACGTGGATAGAGCAGAAGCCGAAATCATCGGCTCAGCGCACGGGCCAGGCGCAATCACTAAATAAACAGTGTGGCACCAGATGCACAATGGACACGCTGTGTCATTCACTGGGAGGCGCCGCTAGCTTCAAGGCAGCTCATCCCCGAACTAAACAAAGTTTTGAAAGAGGTTGTGAGTGTGCTCAATTTCATCAAAACCAGACCGATGAAAGCGCGATTGTTCTTCGCACTTTGTGATGAGATAGGAGCTGATCACACACACACAAACACACACACACACACACACACACACACACACACACACACACACACACACACACACACACACACACACACACACACACACACACAACACTGATCATACAGCTGGGCTCACAATGAGGCAAGGTGTTGTAGCAGGTCTTTGAGTTCAGAGCGGAGATTCGGCTCTTTTCTTCATAGACTGCATATAAAAGTGTTGTAGGCCTACCTTCAACTGTCTTACCTTCAAACTCCTCCAACTCAGTCTCGTATAGTTAAAAAAAACTCTGTCAGCTGCTGCCGCATCAGACGGTGTGCAGTTGGGCTCGGAGTCCGAGTCGGCACCGTGCGCATCAACAGTCATTCATAGCAGCGGTAGTAATCACACAACCAGACGGTGGAGAAAGTCCCATCAGTTAAAAATAGTAATCCAGTTTTCAAATCCACGTTAAAATCGGCAGGATATAGAGCTAATTTGCTTTAAAAAAATTTTGCTAACGGTGTCAAATATGTTGTGTTCAGGTCAGCTCGGTAATATTAGGCAAATGTCTATAAAAGGTCATCATGATGTGTTCAAATGTAACACAAAAAAAATATTTGTTTTCCGCGAGAAACTTGAATATTATGGTTTTGGTGATATACTTGTTTTCCCAGCAATATAAAATAGATAGTAAATATTAATTTATGACCTGTTTAACGTCCTATCTTAAGCTCTGATCATCTTATAGGCAATTAAAGCAATAATACTAGTTCTCTTTCAACAAAATAATAGAACAGTATCGATAGTGGTATCGATAAGGACTCAAATTGTTAAGGAGACTCGATAATGGTATCGATATCAATAAAAAGGAGTGATCTCCATCCCTACTTCAGATGCAGTATTGAGCCTTCAGCCCTATTTTGAAAATATGTGCAGTGCAAAACAGGCTCATTGCAGCCACCAATGCAGGCCTAAGACTCACATACTGACTTGCTCATTGTTTTTGACAATTTTTTGGGCTCAGATTGCAAAGTAATGACACACATGCTCATATTTTCTCTATTTTTGAATTGTATTCCTTGATTTTATTTCAATACATTTTAAACTTTTAAGCCTGACCTATTTAATTACTATTTTGTTGACGCAATCGGGGAACGGTGGGGCTCGAAAATATCCAAAGTGGGGAATTACAAAAAAGTTTGAGAACCACTGGTGTAGTGGCACTTACCACTCTTGCAGGACATAAAGCACAGGTCTGTATACTCGTGCTTCCCATAAGGCAATATGTTCCCAAAAATCCAAGAAGGAAACCAGGCAGAAATGTGGTCAGGAAGGAGATCACTTTAAATAAAAATAATGATGACTATGCAGATGTGTAGCCTTAAGCCTACCACTTATCAGGATAAAATGCCTCGATTTGCCAGGGAGCGTACAGATTGGAGCAATGGAAAAAGGTTGTGTGGTCTGATGAGACCAGATTGACCCTGTTCCTGGGTGCATCAGAGAAAAAAATGAGAGGTGGATAAAGTGATGCTCCCATCATGCCTAGTGTCTAGTGTACAAGCCTGTGTGGCAGTTTACATAATCAGGATCAGAAAGGATTTTATTGCCAAGAAGGGTTTTACATCAACAAGGAATTTGTCTTGGTGAACAAGGTGCATACATTAAGACAATAAACAATGAACAAACAGTGACTATCATGTAAACAATATAACACAATATATAAACAAGCAGAGACATAAGTGATAAGTTAAAAATAGGATAAAATAGAATAAAAGCTAAAATAATAATAAAAAACATAAGAATTTACAAATTGGTGATGGGTTTGAGTGCCAGAGTCAGTGTCGGTCAGTGAGGTGACCTGTTAAGGATCCCAACTGAAAAGGGGGAGAAACTGTTCAAGTGGCAGGAGGTTTTGGTCGTGATGGACCGCAGCCTCCTGCTAGAGGGGAGAATCTCAAATAGTCTGTGACCAGAATGGGAGGGGTTGGCCATAATCCTGCCTGCCCGCCTCAGAGCCCTTGAGCTGTGCAGGTCCTGGAGGGATGGAAGGTTGCAGCCAATCACCTTCTCAGCAGAGCGTATGATACGCTGCAGTCTGCTCTTGTCCTTAGCCATAGCTGCAGTGTACCAGAAGGTGATGGAAGAGGTGAGGATGGACTCGATGATGGCTGTGTAGAAGTGCACCATCATCGTCTTTGGCAGGTTGAACTTCTTCAGCTGCCGCATGTAGAACATCCTCTGCTGGCCTTTTTTGGTGAGGGACCTGATGTTCAGCTCCCATTTTAGGTCCTGGCTGATGATGGTGCAGGACTCCACAGAGTAGACTGGGGAGCCACACATGATGATGGGGGCAGGTGCGGCTGGGTTCTTCCTGTAGTCCACAATAATCTCCACTGTCTTTAAAGCGTTAAGATCCAGGTTGTTCTGACTGCACCAGGTCACTAGATGGTCAATCTCCCACCTGTAGGTGGACTCATCCCCGCTAGGGATGAGCCCGATGAGCGTGGTGACAGGAGGTGCAGCTTTTTGTGTACAGGGTAAGATCTGGGGATGCTTCAGTTGGTCAGGTCTAGGTTCTAAGCAACCTTATGTGCCAAATAAAGCTTATCAAAATGTGTTACAGCGAATATGTGCCATAATCAAAGCTAAAGACGGTCCAACAGGATATTTAAGTGTGTGACTTTTTCTGGGCAGGGCAGTGTAAGCAGGGTGTAGTGGCACTTACCACTCTTGCAGGACATACAGCACAAGTCTGTGTACTTGTACATCCCCATAAGGCAATAAATTCCCAAAAATCCAAGAAGGAAACCAGGCAGATGTAAAAGGAAAATTGCAGCAATTTATTCCATAAACAACATTAGGGATGAGCCCGAATCCGAATATGTCAGCTGAAACCTGGATGTTGTCTTTTACTTTACATAAAAAATTATGCAGAAAAGGAACACATTGGTGAATAAAAATTCACCAGAATGGAGGAAATTAAGCATTTAATGCTCAAAAAATTCTGGGTGAGTACTCCCCCAGACCCCCACTTATAAAGTCACAACCCAATGTTTAATCAAAACCTACATCCTTGAAATTCACAAATTAATAAAAAAGGCTATAAGGATACTTTGGAAAATTCTTAAATGTTATTTGCTTTTATAGTTTGTTTTAATAGCTTAATTCTAATTAAGTTATAGTAATATAGTAGGCTATTTTATCACGGTTATAGATTGCTAATTTTAACCAGTAGTCTACTGCTTTGTCTGATAGCGCTGCGTCTCGGGCAATTTACAGCACCCCCCTAAGAAAATAGTTCCAACGTCCCTGGGCCTACTGCTTACACTCTTTCAAACATCGCAACGTTTCCATCAAACTGATGCTAAGGACCAGGGGCCGGTTTCCCAAAGCCTTCGTAGAGCCTTCTTAACGCTACGTCATTCGTAGCCCCTACGTAGAGTTCCTACTTAACGTTTCGCCTGTTTCCCGAAACGTTCTTTGCTACGAATCTCTTTCGTACGTCATACGTTGGTAAGGTTGGTCTGGAGCGCCCTCAGAGCCATCTTAGCTCTACCGTAGGGATGTTTCAGCTCTCGTTTGTGTCATTTAACTAATAAATCTGACTGTATTTCATATCAAACGGACACAGCGATGACTGTATTAAATGACAAACTGTTAAAAACGATAACTGTATATAGCGTACATATCACATTTAAAGTAAGCTATATATTTTAGCAGAATACCATTCACTCTGATTCACAAAGTGTTCAAACTATATGAACAAGTACATAGTCATCTAACTGACTTGACAATCAGCATTAACTGATTGGATGCGATGTCCGTCAATATGAAAATACTTTATAAGGCCTACGTGATACACTATAACCTACAGTCAGATCGTTTTAATCAGTTGGATATTTAATAGTCATCGCTGTGTCCCTTTGATATGAAATACAGTCAGATGTATAAATTTAATGACAAGTGAAGTCCCTGCGATCGCTGTGGCATCGCCAGAGATAGGCTACTACAGACCCCCACATATCCTTCCGTAAGCACCATGCGTAAAACGGACACGAGTGACATCCCTGTTGCGCATGGAACTGCCACAAGTCATTCATGAAGAAAATAATTGCTGGAAACAATCTTAATCTCCTCCGCTGTTTCTATATTTTTCTATAGCCTAGGCTACCTTTTTAAATCAGTATAGGCTATGGTAGTACGTTCACCAAGGTTAACACTAGAACCATCGCACTGCGGGCTGTCAGCTGAGCCGGCTGACAGCTCCCAGAGCCGCTCAGCTGACAGCAGAGTCCGGATTCTCCGTCTCAAAACATGTAAACGTGTGAAAAAATTAATGAATAATCAATTAAAGCTTACCTTAAAATAAGTGTGCCATGTTACTGTTTGTTGTAATTAGGATTTTAGCTCATTTGGACGCTGTTTGGGCCGTCTGTTTTTATTGATATAGGCTATTGGCGATATTATATTTACTTTCAGTTTCCTTACTGACCCACCACGAAACGTGATTATTGTTCTTAAAGATACTAAGATTATAAAGCAAGAGGTGTTAAATAAATGTTTCGGTTTAGAAGGATTTCTAGTAATCTTTTATTCGCAAAGACTTGTCATGCAGCTTCGCATGAAATAAGCAGGAAATGGAAAATCGAACTCTGAGCAATCGATTTCAGCAGTGTACGTACGACGTAAGGAGTGTTTCTCCTAAGAGACCGTTCGGGAACCACGACTACAGAGGTAAACAACTTTGGTAAGTCATAACGTAGGAGTCTTCGTAGCTCGCTAAGAGATGACGTTATCGGGAAACCGGCCCCTGTACCTTTTCAGCTGTCAATCAATGTGTATACACCTTGGCCTACTTCAGGACCCATACAATAAAATCGGAAACTGCAAACTTGACACATTAAAATCACATATCGTCACCCTCTTAAAATAATGGCCTAAGTTATATTTTCAAGTTGTTCAGAAAACAGAAAAAACTGAACCATATATAGAGCATATGATATTTATGAATAATTTCAAACAAAAAGGTTATGACAATAGATGACTATTGATATACAAATAAGGATGTCAGTCAATTGTGTAACATGAGAGGATAAAATGACTTAGGCCAATTTATGAACATACCTTTGCGATTTACGCAATGTTTAACCTGACTTGGGCCAAATTAATTCTGGGATAAGTGAGGCAAAACAGTGCATTTCTTTTTTTTCACAACTACTGTAACATACCATGAGGAAGGGTATGCCACAAACATTTGAATATGCTAGTGGAGCACACATAGACTCATGAGACAGAGGGTTTGGCTGTGAATGGCACCATTAATCCACTCTACCACGCAAGACTACAGACCCCACCCCACAGCTCTCATGATATTCAACGGAGACTTCAATCATGTCTCCCTCTCCAAAACTCTGACCAGCTTCACACAGTATGTGAAATGTAAAACCAGAGGAAATAAAATCCTGGACTTGCTTTATGCCAATGTGAGGGAGGCATACAGCCCCTCCCCTCCCTCCCCTTGGCAGTCTGACCACAACCAGATACCCTTACACCTGTGTACAAGCCTGTAGTAAGCGCAGCCGGCCCACCAGGATTGTGAAGGTGTGGTCTAGAGAGGCTGAGGAGGCCCTGCAGGACTGCTGCCAGAGTACAGACTGGGATCTGCTCCTGGAGGACCACCGAGGACATTGAGGGACTCTCCCATTGCATTACAGATTACATCAGGCTCTGTGAGGACAGCGTTGTAACCATCAAGAAGGTCCGCTGTTTTCCTAACAACAAACCCTGGATCAATAAGAACATTAAAAACCTACTCAACAGGAAGAAGAGGGCTTTCATGGCAGGAGACAGAGAGGGTAAAATCAGTTCAGAAGGAACTGAGAAGAGAACTAAAGGCCCAAAACATGCTATAAGGAGAGGCTGGAGGGCAAGCTCGAAGAACAGTGCCAAGGAGGTTGGGATGGAGAAGAAGATCACGGGACACAAACTGCCAGGTCCAGCTGTGGCGGACGTACATGAACGTGCTATTGAGCTGAACCTATTTTTCAACAGGTTTGACTCAAACCCCTGCCCCAGTGAGCTCAGCAGGTCAGTCTGTGCCCCCTCCTCCACCTCCTCCCCTCCCCTACTTCCCCTCCCTCTCCCCTGTCTTTCCCCCCTCCTCCCTCCCTTGTTACCAGTCTTGTCATCACATCACCAGGTGAGGCGGAAGCACAAAGCTCCAGAGGAATAAGGCAATGGGTCTGGACAACATCAATCCCAACGGCTTAAAGCGTGTGCCGGACAGCTTGCTGGAGTGTTCCAACACCTCTTCAACCTTTCCCTGAGGCTGAAGAAGGTGCCCCAGCTGTGGAAGACCTCCTGCATTGTTCCGGTGCCTAAGATAGCCCGCCCCAGCTCTCCCAACAATTACAGGCCAGTGGTCTGATCTCACACATCATGAAGACCTTCGAAAGACTCGTTCTACATCACCTTAAGCCCCAGATGTGACTCCATGGACCCACTGCAGTTTGTGTACCAGGCCCAACTCAGCATGGACAGCGCCATCATTTACCTGCTACACAGGGCTTACGCACACCTGGAGAGCCGGAGAGCTCAGTGAGAGTCATGTTCTTCGACTTCTCCAGTGCTCAATACCATCCAGCCTACCCTGCTTAAGAAGAAGCTCTCAGCAATGCAGGTACACCCCCACATGGTGGCCTGGATTGGTGACTACCTTCCAGCAGGCCACAGTACGCGGCTGCAGAGCGGCCTGTCAGATGTTGTGATGAGCAACACTGGCCATCCCAAGAACAGTACTTTCACCCTTCCTCTTTACCATCTACACCTCTGACTTCAGCTTCAACTCTGGAACTTGCCATCTCCAGAAATTCTCAGACGACTCTTCCATCGTGGGCTGCATCAGGGAGGACGGGTACAGAGGTGTGGTGAGGACAGATGGGCAGAGGAGAATCACCTCCAACTCAACACGGCAAGACCAAGGGCTGGTGGTGACTTCCGCTGGAAGAGGAAGCCCCCAACCCCTTGTACCATCCAGGGGTTGAAATAGAGACGGTGGATTCGTATAAATTCCTTGGAGTACACATCAACAATAAACTGGACTGGTCAGACAACACAGAGGCCCTCTACCGGAAGAGTCAGAGCAAACTCTTCTTCGTCAGGAGGCTCAGGTCGTTTGATGTGTGTGGCAGGCTACTAAGGACATTTTATCAGTCTGTGGTAGCCAGCACGCTGTTCTTCGCTGGGGCATGCTGGGGAGGAGGCATCAAGGCTGGGGAGTCAAACAGACTCAACAAGCTGGTGAGGAAGGCCAGCTCGGTTGTGGGACTTGAACTGGACAGTCTGGAGGTGGAGAGGAGGATGATCTTATCTTATCTTATATTTTCTTATCTTATTAATGCACACAATAAGGGTGCATTAATTAATGGTTATTTAATGCTTAATAAGCATTAATCAATGCTAAGTTAATGTTTTATAAGCATCAACTTAGCATTGAAGGTGGGTTAAGCTGATCGTCTTTGTTAAAATTCCCTAGCCTAGGTGTATTAACAAGATTTGTCAGTGCTCACACAGTATAGACCGGTAGCAGATTGGGAGGAGATATTCACTGATGTTGACAAAGTGATTTGTCAACAAACATTCTCAATAATCATTTACCACACATTTTACTTAACTGCTTAACTAAGATATTAAGCATGAACTAAGCATTACGTGAATAAGCATGGTAATTAAACATAAACTTACTGTTAATGCTGATTAACCCCCTAACCCTAAACCTTATTGTAAATGTTTACCATATTTGGTTATAATTTCATATAAAATATATTTTTTTACAAACCACCGCCATTTTGAAACACTAAAATTGCCTAAGTCACTCCGTCTAGTGATTTAGGCTAAATAAAATGGCCTAATTCACACTCTTGACATAGGCCATTACACTAAAGGGGTGATATCTCATGATCCGTTCAACTGAGGATGCTGAGAGTTTTACCAGAGGTGCCCAGCATCACAAGGAGCTGATTTAGGCAAGAAAATCATTTTGGCAAAAAAGTGACTTAGGCCATTATTTTAAGAGGGTGACGATATGGCTTTGTGGAAAGGCTAAGATATTATTTAGGGTTTATGAGATTGGCACATACGTTGATACAGATTGTTCCTAAATCTTAGTTTAGTAAAACAAATGTAAAAAAAGAGGGAGAGGGAGAGATAGAGATAAAAAATATAGCTGTATTTCCCCCAGTTAAAGGGAGACCTTAGTTAAGTTAAAAGTAAAACTCTGGCCCTCATTTACTAACAGTGAGTAGCCTATGCACAGATTTGGGCTGTTATTTATCAATATTTTCGTTCCCTGAATTTCTTCTTATTCTAAGAACAAAGAAGAGAGAGATGAAAAGGTAAAAATACATATGACTTTTTGACTTATATGTCAATATTACATCAATGTGATGCTTTGAAGGGACAACAATTGCATTGACAATGAATATTAGTTTAGAAAATCAATTTAGGTGTGACTTCCTTTAATGTAGGCTAAGTAAAAGAAACTTCCGGTATACGCCACGCCCACTTCTTGTTGTGTATCTGGATACAGATACAGTTACAGATAATTTTGTTGTTTGAACAGATACAGATATGGGAGAGTGGCCTAAGTTGTGCAACTTTTCACTCAAAGTGACTTTAAAGTAAGGCCTTGACAGTAAAGTCTCCAACTCAAATATGTACGTATATTTCAGGGTGTTGTGCATCCCTGGCAATAAAAACTTTGGATCTGGAATAAACTGTTGAAGAAATATAGCTTTCGGAAAAAAAAGTTGTCTTGATGCACAACTTGCCCCCGGTGAGGTGTAAGTTGTGCGGTTGGAGAGAATACCACAACTGAATACCATGGGGTGAATTGTGCCATTGATATACTGTATATCCCATAAACTGCAATGCAAGACAAATCCATTAGACAGTCACTTATTTAAGGTTTATTTAAAGTAAATAAAGTAAATAGTTGACAAAGATTGAAGGACAATTTTCTTAAACAAGGCCTAGCAGATCTAATGGTTTTACCTGCAAAGCTCACAATGACAAAGTCACCATCATCATCTTTCTGGCCATCTGAACTCTCATCAGTGGTGTCGTTAAGTGGAATTGAGATGTCCCTCTCTTCTGAGCTACTGTAGACAATCACTTTCTTTTGGTGACCAGTGTATACAGCCATGCCACTGGCACAACTCTCAGAAATGTACTTTGCACTAGTTGCTCCGTGCTTGTGGAACCAACTGCCACCTGACAAATGTGATTCCCCTACATTTCTGCCTTTAAATCAAGGCTCAAAACCCATATGTACACCCTGGTGTTTCCTCCCCATTAACTATCTTACCTCTGCACTACTATCTGTGTTTATATGGATGTATGGGCTTTACGTCTTTTATTTTGGTTATTGTTATTTTACCTTCATTGTTTACCTACTGAATGCACTATGTACAGCACTTTGGACAGTGCAAACTGTCATAAATGTGCTTTTATAAATACATTTTACTTACTTACTTACTTATAACTCACCAAGGCCCTTTGGCGCAAATCACCCCAATCCCAGAAATTTGGATAATAAGCATGATGCAGCAATTTAGGGCTGACATCGTGCTAACTGTATAGACTCAAAGTGTAGCATACTGAAGCACTAAAACATGTGTCAAATGTTTTCAAACTTGTCTATAATTGTTCAGACACAATAATCAAAAAATCTTGATCATGGAAATTTTACTTTGAATGGCAAAACACAGTTTTTTGAGCTTAAATGTGCTTATATCTTATTCCTTGTGTCTCCCTTCTTTACAGGATGAGTCAAATGGATGGCTCTTCTTAAATATGTGGTCACATTTCCAATTTCTTCCACGGTTTTCTAGAAACAAGGGGTGGCACAACTTCCAAAATGCACAACTTAGGCCACTCTCCCCTACAGATAATGACGTCTCCGCACACCCCTAAACAACATACACATGCAGAAAAAATAAACATTTCCAAGCTAAATCCTGGGTAAAATCTGTCTAAGGTCTGCCACCTAAAACATATTGACAGGGAACAAATAGCTTTTTAAAGCCTTTATCATGCCCTAGCTACGGTCAGAATATTGCTGCTCCGGTCGTGCTGATAACTGAATTACTCAGGACAGTTGCAGTTGATTTTACTAAGCTGCGCTTTACGACAGCAGTTTAGACAAAATAAGAGAAAAATAAGAACCTGATCTGCTGAACAGACAAACATTACATGAAGATAAAACTACATATATATTTTGAGTAATTGCTATAAATTAAAGCAAATACATTATTTGACAAATTAGTCACAAATTGCAAACATAAGTCTAATCTTTTCTATGGCACTAACACATGGTAACCACTGTGGATTGGTGTGACATACTTGTGGTGTTGTCTCGAGGTTTGCCTTGTCATTATAAACTACTTTAGCAGTCTCACCACGTGGCTGTGGGGATGGGAACACAGGGAGACTAAAGCCCTGCCACCGGTTTGTCTTTTAATCAGCACATTTGGTGCTAAATAATGCAAACATGAAAACAAACATGCATCTGAAGTCTCTTAGTGTATCGCACCACCTAACTGGGTGTTGGTGCTAAATAATGATGTGTTAATTGTTGCAAACGGGCGATGCTTCAGGATTTCCCCCACACAAGCTTTGAAGTTCTGTGATCAGAAAAGTTAATGTGCACATAGCCCCGCCTTGTGAACGTGGCACGTGCATCTCAGCTTTGGTCCCCGAGAGAGATCTCATGCCAATGTTGGATGGATATGTTGGGAAATGTACATAACCCCATATGCGATGCTTGAGCATGCTACAAGTAAAGAACACATCAACATGCACAGTAATGGAATCTTTAAATCATTACATTAGATGTCTGTCAGACCAGTCAAAACTGTTTTTATTATTCAAAAATAGGCTTTGTCTGAAAATTCTAATAAACATGTTTATTGGCCTATAGAGTATGCTGTAATGGTGTCAATACTAAGACAAGCTGAAACCTGTGTGTGTGTACACCCTCTGGACCGAATGAGCCTTTGTGGAATGTCACCTTTGGTCAAAGTCAATCAGGTCAATCTGTTTTGAGACAGGAATGAAGTTATATGGCAATGAGTAATGAGATATATCAGGTTTTAGGGTACAAACACACACATGACTTGACAATCATTTTGTGATAACAAGAAGATGGTAGAAACCAGGGGTGGAGAAAACAATTGTCTCCTATGCCCCAAAACACACACACACACACACACACACACACACACACACACACACACACACACACACACACACACACACACACACACACACACACACACACACACACACACACACACACACACACACACACACACACACACACACACACACACACACACACACACACAAACCACTCAAGTCCTGCCACTGCCTGCTTTCACATATACCCTCCAGTAGAGATGATCCTTGATAAACACTGAAGATGGAAAGGGATGGATGGCTTGTGTTTGTGTGCATTTATGTGGGTTTGCAGCAAGGTTAAGGCTGGCTAAGAGCAGCCTCAAGCTCTGTGCTGGCTAACAGGCAGCAGGCTACTAACTTCAATTACCTCAGTGCACAGCTTCAGGCCACAGCTGATAGGAGAGCAGCAAGATTTCACACACATACACACTAACACACACATACACAAATACATACTAACACACACAAACAAACAGAAGCCAAAGCCAAACATAAGTCTGTAAATTTGTGATCTAGTGATCACACACACACACACACAGAGAGCTGTGCTTGGGCACTGTACAGATGCTAATGAGCCGACACAAGCACGGGCATAGACGGCAATCCTGATGCCAGTTTATATGAGACTGTTCCCCTCAACACAATATGTCCATGTGTGCAACGGACATTTAAAAAAAAAGTTGACGAAGGTTTCTGGTTGGTCTAATGTGGAAGTGGAATGTTTCCTGCAAACTGGCCAGATGAAAATATTCAAAAACAATCGGGTACAAGTATGACTGCATATATGGTGATGTTGGACAAGAAGCAATGGTGCCTAGGTCCGGATCTTCAGGAGCAGTGTTAGTACAGGTCGGCGGGTGAGTGGGGAGCGGTGCCTCCTCTTTCATTTCCTTGCCTCCTTCTCCTCCCTCTACCATTCTCCCCTCCTCTACATCAGCTCCATCTCTCCTGGAAACTAAGTCTGTGTTCTCTGCAGGAAATCCCTCTGCATTCACAAAGTGGGACCGCTGTCCCGTCCAAAGTAGCGGCAATAACACAGGCCACCGATTTGCTGATGTTTAATTCATGGTTTGAGAGTCAAAGATGACTACAGGAAATAAAGAAAAGGCGGAGGAGGTGGACTAGGAGGAGGAGGGATTAGCATTTTTTTCTTTACCTGTTTTGTTTCCAGCCACACGAGTGAAAGAGAGATGAAAAAGGTGTGTGGGAGAGGGAGAGAGACACAGATACACCCAGGAATGGCAACAGATCTATGGGGGAAGAAACAAGTGGGAATGTTTGGTGATTATGGACAATGTCGGCTGTTTGCCTGTGTGTGGAGACAGCCTTAAACAGAGGTGTGTGTGTGTGTGTGTGTGTGTGTATATATTACTCCTGTTGTGGGGACATTTTTCTGTTAACCCAGTTATGTTATCCTTTTGGGGACTAAATGGAAGTCCCCTTAACGTAATAATGACATTTTAAGGCGAAGACTTGCTTTAAGGTAAGAGTAGACTCAGGTTTAGGTTAGGGTTAGGGTCAGGGTTAGGCATAGTGGTTATGGTTAGGGCAAGTCTCCAGGAAGTTATTTTGTAAGTCTATTTATCGGAAGTGATGCAAACCAAACCTGTTTGTGTCGCGCAATTTATTTTTGAACAGTGCAATTTATTTTTGAACAAAACAAATGCTTAGTGTTTGTAGATCATTTGGTTAAATTATTATGCAGTTTGTTCAATATGAGCCACTGGAGCCACAGTACTGTGTTGCCTCATCCAATCAGAATGTCCGGTGGGCTACTTCAATTTTACCTGTCTGTATCGGAGCGCAGTTTATTGAATGCTTGGATTAAATGCAGTCGTTTAAACTCGCTGTGATCCTTGACTCATACCAACCCATATGAACTTTCTACAGTGTTGTCAATAACTGTTGTCGTGCACTTTGAGGTGTGTCGGTGTCGCGATGTAATTTTACCGGGGCTTCAGCTCCGAATGTTTCGAGTGAAGCTATACCACGGAGGCATAACATCCTCAAGTTCTTAATATTTTTATAAACTTTGGCATGAAAATTATACCAATACAATGATTATATAACAGTTGTATTTGACAGTTTAAAACACTGTAATCAATATTAATAAAGGTAGGCTATGTCAGTTGAATACATTTTCTACCAGATGTCCTGGGGTTCCCCGGGTCAGATCAGAATTTGTATTTATTAGTTTAGAATCATTAAGTGGCCAGTTTCAGATGAAGTCAGCATTCAATCCAATGAACACAAATGTGATGTGATAAACAAGATCAGCCCAGGATTCGTGGAGCTAATTGTTAGTGGCATCATGTTTTCTGTGTCTCGTCTGCTCAGCCAATCAAACGGGAGTGCCGACTTGTATTTGGGCTGAAATGTAGCCGCGGGCACCAAGCCTCCCCAGATGCCCAAACCAGACCATACAAGACACTGTTAATGATCCGCAAAACACATGGCTGCTGTTTTGACTCTAATAAATAAGCCTACAAAAAAAGGCTTCAGCTCTAGACTGTGGAATACCAAGAAGGACAAGTTGGGAATGTTGGCCGCGATTGATCGGATATTATGTTTCAGGGGAATCTTGGTGCAAATCGTCAGCTCTTAGCTAAGGATCCCAAACTCCCACTGCAATGGTAGACCATACCCTGTTGTATTATTCTCCTTGAATGACACTATTGCTTCACTTGTCAGAGGCATACACAGTCTTCGTATGGCATAGTCAATGTATAATTGATAAAACCACAAACCAATGTGTGTGAATAAACAGCTCTCACGGCAGTTTTGTCTTAAATATTCACAAGTGAATCATCATAGAAAAGGCGACACATTCTGGTATTGACAGGGGCTTTTAAACTGTGCCACTGTTGAAGAGCTGCTCTGGATGTGTGTGGAAAGGGAAGGCCCTCTGTGGAGCTACAGACAGCGACCATGCCCTCATTATCTCCATGCTCCAGAACAGGGAGACGTCTTCACCGACAACCCCAATAAACTATTTCAAACAATTACATTGAAATGAATTAAGCTTTTTTTTTACATTTCCATCTATTGCTCAAATTGTATTATGTATTATAAATGGTGAGTTCAAACACCCCTGAAGATCTTCCAACCCAATTATGCGCTGAAATGACAAAGATGCGAGGAAATGCCTTTTGGCATGAAAGGTATTGTGACTATCTGGTGAAAGTCTGGTGAGTTTCCAAATAAGTCCGGAACTACTGTTGTTTTTGGCAGCCTGTTTTAATTTTAGTTTTAGGTAGCCGATGACTTTATTGGACAATTGTAAGTAGTTTCCTTCCTAACTGCTGCCTTCTGACGTTCTTTGATGCCACTTTTAATGCTCCGAAATGAAACTTTTTTGCGTCTGTGCGCACCAGTTTAACACACACACACACACACACACACACACACACACACACACACACACACACACACACACACACACACACACACACACACACACACACACACACACACACACACACACACACACACACACACACACACATTTATCCTTATGTTCTTTATTTTTTAATTTTTGGGGGATTTCATTTCTGACATACTTTATTTTCCATGTTTATAACTCTTTTTCTTGTTTGTCAAAAATAACATTTGTCTGATTGTCATTGTTACCATTCATTTGAGATTAGTTTCAAATGACTAGACTTTTTTATTGTTATGTCAGTGTTCAAAATGAATGACTTACAATTTAAATTATATATACACTCAACAAAAATATAAACGCAACACTTTTGTTTTTGCTCCCATTGTTCATGAGGTGGACTTAAAGATCTAAAATTCATTCCAGATACACAATATTACCATTTCTCTCAAACATTGTTCACAAATCTGTCTAAATATGTGATAGTGAGCACTTCTGCTTTGCTGAGATAATCCATCCCACCTCACAGGTGTGCCACATCAAGATGCTGATCTGACATCATGATTAGTGCACAGGTGTGCCTTAGACTGTCCACAATAAAAGGCCACCCTGAAATATGCAGTTTTGTCTCACAGCAAAATGCCACAGATGCCACAAGCATTGAAGGAGCGTGCAATTGGCATGCTGACAGCAGGAATGTCAACCAGATCTGTTGCTCGTGCATTGAATGTTCATTTCTCCACCATAAGCCATCTCCAAAGACGTTTCAGAGAATATGGCAGTACATCCAACCGGCCTCACAACCGCAGACCACGTGTAACCACACCAGCCCAGGACCTCCACATCCAGCAGGTTCACCTCCAAGATCGTCTGAGACCAGCCACTGAAACAGCTGCTGAAACAATTGGTTTGCATAACCAAACAATTTCTGCACAAACTGTCAGAAACCGTCTCAGGGAAGCTCAACTGCATGCTCGTCGTCCTCATCGGGGTCTTGACCTGACTCCAGCTTGTCGCCGTAACAGACTTGAGTGGGCAAATGCTCACATTCGATGGCGTCTGGCACGTTGGAGAGGTGTTCTCTTCACGGATGAATCTCGGTTTACATTGTTCAGGGCAGATGGCAGACAGGTGGTATGGGCAGGCATCTGTTATGGACAAAGAACACAGGTGCATTTTATTGATGGTATTTTGAATGCACAGAGATACCTTGATGAGATCCTGAGGCCCATTGTTGTGCCATACATCCATGAACATCACCTCACGTTTCAGCAAGATAATGCACGGCCCCATGTTGCAAGGATCTGTACACAATTCTTGGAAGCTGAAAATGTCCCAGTTCTTGCATGGCCAGCATACTCACCGGACATGTCACCCATTGAGCATGTTTGGGATGTGCTTGACCGGCGTATACGACAGCGTGCACCACTTCCCACTAATATCCAGCAACTTCGCACAGCCATTGAAGAGGAGTGGACCAACATTCCACAGGCCACAATTGACAATCTGATAAACTCTATGCGAAGAAGATGTGTTGCACTGCATGAGGCAAATGGTGGTCACACCAGATACTGACTGGTTCTGAGTCCCCAGACCCCCAATAAAGCAAAAAAATGCACATTTCAGAGTGGCCTTTTATTGTGGACAGTCTAAGGCACACCTGTGCACTAATCATGATGTCAGATCAGCATCTTGATGTGGCACATCTGTGAGGTGGGATGGATTATCTCAGCAAAGCAGAAGTGCTCACTATCACACATTTAGACAGATTTGTGAACAATGTTTGAGAGAAATGGTTATATTGTGTATCTGGAATGAATTTTAGATCTTTAAGTCCGTCTCATGAAAAATGGGAGCAAAAACAAAAGTGTTGCGTTTATATTTTTGTTGAGTGTAATTATTTTGTATATGCCGCTCTCAGCTTTTTGTCAGGCGTATCGGTCAATGCCTCATAGTCTCGTACTCCATGTTGGGGGACTACCTACTACTGAATCACACACACACACACACACACACACACACACACACACACACACACACACACACACACACACACACACACACACACAGAGCTGCTGAATAGGCAGTGGTCAGGTGCAGGTGTGTGTGAGTGTGTGAAGGTGATAGAGGAGTGCAAATGATCCCAGAGGCAGTGCTGAGTCTGCAGGGTTGTCATGGAGACTTGTATTGAACCCCTACAGAGACCATGGAGCCACAGCTTGGTGTGTATCTGCATATGTACTGAATGAATGTGTGTGTGTGTGTGTGTTCTTTGTACACATATGCACACTTTTATATTTGTGTGTTTTGCCTGAATAAAGGTTAATTTGAAAAATCGAAGAAAAAAAAAGTGAGGTAGACTTGAGATAGAACTTTTCTCAGATCACAGATTTGTTGAATTTTGCTCAGCCATTTTAAGTGTCTGTTTTAAGTAACAAAAAACATTCCGTCAAAGCTGAGGATGGTACAAATGCAAAGGAACACATTAAAATAGATGGGAGTCCTTGATGGCAGTGCTTGATTCAATATAGCGCTCTGCTGCTGCACTGCATGGGACCCTCCCGGGAAGTTCAGCCCTCCCAAAAGGTAGAAAGACCTTCTACAAGAATGCTGAAGAACAAGCTCCGGCTTGGTTCACACTGCAACCTTTGCTCGCCTTTCATTAGAGAGACAGGGAGAGTTTACAGGGGATGGATGGATGAATGGAAGAGGAGTGTGTGTGCATACGTGTGTTTGTGTTTGTGTGTGTGTGTAAGTGTGTGTAAACTGCCTTCAAAAGACTGAACAATGTTATTGCAAAGCATATTTACCGCCTGGTCAGAAATTGAACCAATGATGTATCAAATGAGAAAAAAGGACACACAAATGTTCACAGAGAAATTTGCATAAGTAGATAGTAAAAAAAAACCTCTGCTTTTTATTTTATGTGCGCTTTCTTAGCTTTGTCTCATGACAGTGTACAGAGGGGGGCATTTCACAAACTGTTTGCCAAAAGCAAGACTTAATGTACTGTGAAATTAAGAAACACTTTAAAAGCATCCTCAACACCATTGAAACAGCATGGTAGCCACTAGTGATATTCATGCTTGGCCACAAAAAAATGAAGGCTATCCATTCTGGAGAGGGGTTGTTGCTGACAGGACAGGACAGGAGGGAGGGGGTCGTGAGGGAAGAGATTAGCATTTTGAAAAGCCAAAGTCCTTTTCAAAAGAATGTTGTGTATGGATTATTTCAAATCAAGTAAATTTTATTTACAAAGCCGAATAACAATTTGTACACTTTCATTTAATTAATTCCTATTCCCTCTCTTAAAGCCACTACGAGTAACATTTAAATATCTTTAAAACAGCCTCATGTTTCCTCTGATAATCATAAATTACCTTTAACAGCAAAAGAGACCATCAGTGCAAAGAAAGACGTTTTTATATAGTTTTTATTATTGCATTTGGTCTGGTCGCACACCCAGTCCGATTATCGGTTCGCGCCTGCAGGCTCTATGGTCACATATCCGTATTGGTCGCAGATTTCAGTATAGCGCTGCAACGCGATTTGAGAAGTCTATCCCTCCAGGTGAGGGAAGGGGAGCAGGAGCTTTGTCTGAGACAGTTATTTGTCGTCATAATGACTGATAACGGGGCTGAACCATCAAAGAAAAAAAAGAAAATGCAATGAAGAAAAGCTAAAAGGGAGAGTGATAGACGGACGGGAAGATGCGAGGGCGTTGCCAAGCAACGTGTACACAATTTCACGGGAGTGAACTAGACTGCAGTGTTTACTGCTAAATGAATGAGCAGTGCTAAAACAAAGTTTACTTTGCTTCACCATCGTCAGATGACCATTATTCATCTGAAATAGGGGAGAACGGGGTAATTTGTCACACAGGTTGGATGTCACAATCGTTATATCTCGGAACCAGAAGGCGCTGTCTGTGAAATTTTGGTATGTAAATATCCAGAATTGGGATCAGAGGTCACATACATAGTCTTCCTTGGAGTTAGACTGCTGAATTTGAGGTGAGACGACTGTTTGTGTTTTTCATGTCAAATTGAAAATATTTAGCTCCTCAGTATTTTTCTTCTAGGCTTTTACACAATGGGTTTATAACTAAATACTTGTTACCCATACAAAGTGTGAAGGGTAAACTATAGTTTAGATTGTGGTTAGCAAGCTAATTAGTTGTCAGATGGTTGTTGGCCTTGATGCTAGCAAGAAATTCAAGTTGGGGTTGGTCGTCACATTTTTTGGGGGGTTGGTTCTCACATGTTATCTCAAGGCTGCAGCCAGAAAAGGAACCCAATAACGAAATAACTTGTTAAGCTGTATCCTACGGTGGCGCTGAGCATTCACCAAATAAAAAAAAGTTCCACAGCTAATGTAGCCGTTAGCACACTTAGGATCTCGTAATTACGAGATAAGGATCACCCTCTCATTCATCAATAACGATGCCTGTGTGTGTGTGTGTGTGTGTGTGTGTGTGTGTGTGTGTGTGTGTGTGTGTGTGTCGCAGACGAGGTGAACCTAGCCATAGGCATGAGTGTGCTAACATTAGCATTTGGTTAAAATATATGCAGTTTGTTCGCTATGAGCCACCGGAGCCACCATACTGTGTTGCCTCATCCAATCAGAATGCCCGGTGGGCTAGTTCACTTTTACCTCCTGTTTGTTACTGTATCGAAGCGCAGTTTTATTGAAAGCTTGGATTAAATGCAGTCGTTTAAACTCAGTGTGATCCTTGACTCATACAAACACATACAAACTTTCTACAAGGAGGGCATGACAGTGAGTATCCATGTCAACTTTGCGCAGATATGCAGTCACTTGGACTGTTCAGGAGAAAAGCCCAGTCGGACCTCAGCAGCTGATCACGGGCGTAAAGCCGAAAGATGTCCCTCAGTACCCGATGCGATTGCTGATTAATGAATGAACAGTAAAAAACTATTTAAAATAATTGTATTGATTATGGGGCCCATTGTAGTCCGGAAACCAAGGCAATTGCCTACGTTTGCCTATGGCTAGGTTCACCTTGTCTGCAAACACACACACACACACACACACACACACACACACACACACACACACACACACACACACACACACACACACACACACACACACACACACACACACACACGCAGTTATTGATGAATGAGAGGGTGATCCTTATCTCGTAATTACGAGATCTTTATCTTGGGACCTGTGCTTGTGCGGCGATTAATACACTTCACCAACGGTAATAACCGGAAGGAGACGGCACACAGTTAAGTTAGTGCGTGTGCAAACGGAACATTTCCTGTGCGCCTTCACATTAAAAGCCTGTTACTAGCCAAACGTGAGTTGACTTTTATTTGGAAGCCGGTAAGAACAAGAAGTTATCGCTTCACAGCCCTGCAGTGTGCTAGCTTGAACATCAACTGCTTCAGCTGCAGAGAGCAGTCAACAGTAGTCTTTTTAAACAAAGTTTGAAATAACTGATAAGCCACTGAAGAACTACTCCCAACACATTCACAACAACCTATTTAACTTATTCCAAATTTTACCAATATGTATAGGCCTACTTATTTATTTAATAGGCTATGTTTAATGTTTTAAAGTTTGGTTTTAATTAACAGAAGGACATTTAACAAAAAAAATATTATTATGAATATAATAATGATATGTATATATACAGAAAATATATAGATATCAATTTTATGGGGAGAAATAATTCTGAATCAGCAAAAAATTACAATTTGCAGGTTAGATTTTTTTGTCTAAATTGCAATCAGTGCACCCCTATTAATTTTTCTACAATTATTACTGCACACACTAGGATATGATATTAATTGAGAATTTCAAATGAGACCAAGATGACAGGCTAAAAGGTAATTAGAGCGAAATGCATGGGTTAAGGTTATGCAAGTTTTCGATCATACTTTGTGCGCTACTGAATTTATTTTTGTGCTACTGATTTTTTTTGCTTGCTAGCACCAGTGCTACCACCTAAAAAAATAAGAGTACAGCCCTGGGCGGGTGTCTGTTGTAAGTTTAAAACTATTGGATCTGCCCAGTGCCACTCCGGATCACATAACGTTTGGTCGTGACGTACAGTATGTCATGCGCCGGCTTCTGACTACAACTGAAACTCAACGTCATTGTTCTCAGCCATTCCCCTTTTCACTGATTGGACAGCCACAGCAGTAAACATGCCCCTGTCCCAATTTTTTTTAAACGGGTTGCAATTTAAACAGTTTCAATTGGTGTATATTTACAAAAAACAATAAAGTTTATCAGTTTAAACAAATAGGTAGGTTTTAGTAAACATTAATTTCTAGGGTCAGAGTTGAGCTGTCAGTCAGGACCTGACCGTATGACGTCTATTCAGTGGGAATTACATTGTCGAGCACGTTGTCTCCCGCTAATGAAGTTGATTTTGTCTGAGATTTTTTCCTGTTTGTAGATGAGAGCAGTGTCAATATTCTTAATTGATTAAAGGAGGATGCTTTAGTTCACTAGTGAAACTGAAATCAGAAAATGATATAAAAAAAGTGCAGTGAAAAAACATGTATGAAAAAGGAAATCATTTCATTTCAGTATGCTCAACGTTGAAGAAATCATTATCCAAAACACAGATCCAACCAAAAATTCAATTTATTTGAATAATAACCTTTTAGATTCTAGGATTATTATAATTATAATTTTTAAAACATTGTACATTACTAATTGTGTGTGTGAATGTGTGTTTTTATACATTTGTCTTGCTTGTTTAAAGAGCCTCTTTAAATGTGCACGTGAAACAGTTTTTTCCCGAATCTATAGATGTATTATGAATTTGCCTCGGCTTACACAGTTACTTTAAGCTGCTTTGATGTTCACTACCGTTCCTGTGTGTGTGTGTGTGTGTGTGTGTGTGTGTGTGTGTGTGTGTGTGTGTGTGTGTGTGTGTGTGTGTGTGTGTGTGTGTACAATCAGTATTGCAGTTAGAGGTGGTGGTGAAGTGAGCTGTTTTGTTGTTGTTGATGTTTTCATCTCGGGGAAGACTTCAGGCTTACCACCAATTAGGGATAGTGATCAAATATATTTCCCCGACAGGCTTCCTCTTTCAGCCGACTAACAGAAAACCGCATGTGGTGGGGGAAAGGTAGCACAAGAAATCAATAGGCAGCTTTTATGTGTAATAAGGCACTTTCTTTACAGAGAAAAATACTAAACTGGATGTGCTAAAAAGGGGATCATCTTGACAGTGTGGATAGATATGAGTGGGAATTTGAGAAGAGGATAATTAGTGAAGTAGAGATATTGTGGAATGCGTATATGGCTGGCAAATAAGTGGATGGGCTTCAAAATTAATGTAACGGCAGGTAGACAGGTATAGCTGAAAATGAATGTCTCAAACATCCCATGTGTTTTTGGACTCTCATTGTGAGCAATGTGTTTGACGGGTCAGCTCTGTTCTGATCAAAGGCTGGGTATAAGCCACCACCTGCGCTCACATGTACTGTATACAGTGGGGACGCTCACTGTTCTGTTAAGATTGTACAGCCCCCCCTAAGTCAAATTGTTATTTGTGAAAGTTGACACTGTATTCAACACGGAAAGCATATGTTTTCCCTAGTTCGTGTCTACCTCCACAAAGCTACACTGTTGTGTGAATTAAACATACGTAGTTGTTCAGCCGTCGCATTGGCTGAAGAAGTTCTTCAGGTTCCCACAGGCATCTGTGTTTGGCACTATGTCGGAGCCGGCTGCCTTCCTGCCAACTTCTGCACACATCTTAATGGAGCTCATATTATCATAATGCAGAAAGTCATCTAGAGGGGTTTCAACGCTCATTCATTCATTGTTTTGTTCGTTGTTGGATACGGATGGAACGTTTTCTTTTGTGTTTGTTCCAAATCAGAGAAAGAAATGACCCACACCCAAAACAAAACCAATGTATTAGATACAAAGACAATAGGTGGCAATACGTGAAAATTGATACAAAGTTAATTTTTTTAAACTATATTGTATTTATTTTTCACAGTGTGCCACTCCAAGGTGATATCCATTCAGATGAGACATATACACTCACCGCCCACTTTATTAGGAACACTGGGTAAATTTCTTGTTAACACATACAACTAATCAGCCAATCGCATTGAAGCAACTCAATGCATTCAGGCATGTAGACCAGAGGGGTGTAGCCTGGTGCTACCAGACCATCGTACTTCATTTAATTTGTACAGAAGGTCTGGCAGTGCTGTAATTGGCAAACGTTCACTCATGGAGGCGGGTGTCTGTTAAAGTTTAAAACTATTGGATCTACCCAGTGCCACTCTGGATTAGCCAACCAATCGCATAACATTTGGTCGTCACGTGTGTCATGAGCCGGCTTCTGGCAACTGAAACTGGAGCACGACTTCGACATCATCGTTCTCAGCCACTCGCTCTGTTCGCTGATTGGACCGGCTGTCGAATCTCCGGCAAAACTGGGAAATGGGCTGTACACCCAGACTGACTACTGAAGGGAAAATAAAATTTGGCCGGAAGTAGGCGGGCGGGCGGAGCCAGGCTAAGAGGGGTGTACTACGGAGCGAGATTAACGGCTGAGCGAGGTCTGTTGAGTCTAAAGCCAGAGTTTTCAGTCTCATGAAAGGTGGCTCTCTTTTTACCTAGCTAGATCACTGTGGTAACAGACGTGACGATATTATCTGAGTGATACATTCTCATTGAGGGAACTCGTTAAATCAGTAAACTTATTTATCAGTAAGTTAATGAATGGAACAAAGCCTTGACATTAGGCTTACAGCAGAGTGAACTGTAACATCGTTCTGCAGCTTTTTGCCACATGCATTCAGTTGTTGATGCTGAAAATGTAAAAAAGCCTAAAGCCGAAATGATGAAAAACTGTTTGGGACGTCAGCTGCCACATAAAATAATAAAATTAGTAAAATAAATGAATGAATTCAGTAATTTTCTGACAGCATTTCACTCTCCTTATTTGCAGCAACACCTTTTCTTTCGGCTCTGTTTTCTGGCTATTCTGTGATCATTTAAGTCTGACAAACTCTTCTTCTTGAGTGAAGTAGGCAAAACACTTATTATTATTTTTTTACTCAGCTGCTAGCACAAGATCAGTCCATTTTGTGCAGAAGCCGAGTCAAATGATGCGTCCAATGCCCCCTTTCATGGGGGCACAGAGCCTGAAGCTGAAACCCTTATTCAACATGGGAAGTTGATAACCGCCTTCATGATACCAGTTAGCTCTGAGCGAGGGTTTGGGTTATGTTGAACCAGATCAAGAAAAGAGAGCAAGGCTCTGTTGAGTTTGCTTCATAGTATACTTTCTGGTCTTAATTTCTTGTTAAAAACTGCTATAGAGCAACCTGACACGAATCACATCACAAAAAACTATGTAGATTTTCGGGACACTCTTCCTCTTACCCTAGCAAGCACAGCAGTCTCTCTCTACACACTGCTTTGAGCTTCTCCGCCCCTCCCCCCCTGCTGCAAACCCCACTCCGTTGTGATTGGTTACCTTCCTTCCAGTAGCGGGAAATTTCAAGAAATTTCCAGGAAGGTGGGGGCATGCAGCCGGAGCTTGCCTGAGCGGCAGCATTACCGTACATGGGAACATGACAGAAACGACCCGAGCGAGACAGAGAAAACCCGGAAACAAGTTCGGCTCGACCGGCTGCCATAGTTTTTAGTGCTCTGCATAGCCACCCCAGACGGTCTGCAGGGAATACGTCGAAATGCATGTACGTAATTATTTGATACTCTAGTATGGTTAAACATGACTATAAATCATTATAACAACGTTTATAGGTCATAAAAGTTGAAAAGTATCATAGGTCCTCTTTAAGTGACTTTGAACGTGGCATGGTTGATGGTGCCAGACAGGCTGGTCTGACTATTTAGTTAGTTCACATCTTATCTTTCTGACCATACTCAATTTGTTCAACTCAAGTCTTTTAAATCCATCCCCTCCCCTTCTGGTGTTCCCCAGGGCTCTGTCCTGGGGCCCCTACTCTTCATCATTTACCTCCTTCCCCTCTGCAATATCTTCCGCACATTTGACATTCATTTCCACTGTTATGCTGATGACACCCAGCTCTACCTCTCTACAAAGCCCTCGTCCACTCTCCCGCCCACTTCCCTTACTGATTGCATCTCAGAAATGAAAACCTGGTTTACTCAAAACTTCCTGAAATTAAACAGCAGCAAAACCGAGGTTCTCCTCATTGGCACCAAATCTACGTTATTCAAAACCGACAGCTTTTCTCTCACCATTGAAAACTCCACTTGTTTCACCCTTCCCCTCAGGTTAAGAGTCTGGGTGTCATCCTCGACACCACACTATCATTTCAACCCCAGATCAATAACATTACCTGGACTGCCAACTTCCACCTTCGAAACATCAACCACCTTCGCCCCTCCCTTACCCCCCACACTGCCACCATTCTTGTCCACAGTCTGGTCACATCAAGGCTCAACTACTGCAACTCCCTGCTCTTCGGTCTGCCCCAAAAAACCCTCCATAAACTCCAACTTCTTCAACACTCAGCAGCAAAGATCATCTCCAGAACACCCTCCTCTCGCCACATCACCCCTGTCCTTCACCAACTTAATTGGCTCCCGGTTCATTTCCGTATTCAATTTAAAATCCTCCTTTACACCTTCAAATCCATCCATAACCTTGCATCCACATACCTAACAGACCTCTTTCCTGGTTTGATGAGTCTCAATTTCAGTTATGACATTCAGATGGTAGGGTCAGAATTTAGCGTAAACAACATCAATCAATCAATCATTTAATCAACTTTTATTTATATTGCGCTTTTCATACTCAAGAGTAGCTCAAAGTGCCTTACAACGAATACAAACAACAGAAAAATACAGATAAAAACAGCTAATAAAATCAATAAAAGAAAATGAACCCAACCCTCCCACCCCCATAGACATGCACAGAGACATACACAAATACATACACACTCACACATACACACACAGACACACAAACAATCTCACACACTCACACATACACACAAACAATCTCACACACTCACACATACACTAGCTATCACTAAAGAGACATGGAACATGAAAGCATGGATCCATCCTGCCTTGTTTCAACTTTCCAGGCTGGTGGTGGTTTAATGGTGTGGGGGATATTTTCTTGGCACACTTTGTGCCCCTTAGTATCAATTGAGCATTGTTGAAACGCCACAACCTACCTGAGTATTGTTGCTGACCATGTCAATCCCTTTATGATCACAGTGTACCCATCTTCTTATGGCTACTTCCAGCAGGATAATGCACTCTGTCACAAAGCTCAAATCAACTGCTTTCTTGAACATGACAATGAGTTCACTGTACTCCAATGGCCTGCACAGTCACCAGCTCTCAACCCAATAAAGCCCCTTAGGGATGTGGTGGAACGATAGATTCACAACATGGATGTGTGGCCACTGCATGATGCTACCATGTCAATATAGAAAAAAACCTCTGCGGAATGTTTCCAACACCTTGTTGAAAGTATTCCACAAAGAATATAGGCAGTTCTGAAGGCCAAAGGAGGTCCAATCTGGTACTAGCCAGGTGTACCTAATAAAGTGGCCTGTGAATGTATAACGCTTAACAATCGAAATAAAACAAAATGTCGAAAAGCATGAGAAAAACATAGGGGAAACAATAAAATAACTGTACAAATGTCATATTGAAAATAATCCCAAAATGCCAAACAAGAGACATAATTAAATTAAATTCCCTTACACATCCCTATTTTGCTGCCATAAGTCTCTAACCTGGATTTATCAGTATATAGGACTTTTCCTTTGCACTGTGCAATGCTGCTATTTCAGAGCCTGCCTCCAAGCAGGTATTTTTGTTTGTTGTACAGCCAAACACTTCATTTCTAATCCCGCCCTCTCTCTCTCTCTCTCTCTCTTTATATATATATATATATATATAAATATATATATATATATATATATATATATCTGCTGGCTCTCAGCTGGTACAGGGATTGGTCAGCCCCCCCTGTGTGAGCCCTCACACTGGCTCAGGAAAATGAGTCCACATCTGCACTGACCTCTGGGGTCATTCATCACTTGTTTCTCCTCCAAACTACATATCTCCCTCCCTCCCTCCTCCTTTACTGTACCATGCTATAAAAATGGAGGGATGACACCCAGCAGGGCCTCTGTTATCTCCATCCATTCCCCAATCCCCTACTCCAGTCTCCACTTTGCACTCCTCTTGAAAACACTGCAGTCCTTTCCTTATTTCCTCTTCCCAACTTTCCCCAGTTTCTCTCTCTCAACACCCTCTTTAATCATATTAATCCTCTCATTCACACACACACACACACACACACACACACACACACACACACACACACACACACACACACACACACACACACACACACACACACACACACACACACACACACACACACACACACACACACACACACACACACACACACACACACGCACAAATACATTCCTACATTACCAACAGTGGACTATAGGTACATATTAACCAATTGTGTACCTCTATTTCTGGTCATTTGAAAAATACAAAACGCAATAAAAATTTTAATGTCAAGTTTTGGCATAATGTTACTTTTAACCCTCTGATGTCCGGGGCTATATTTTGGCTGCTTTTGCATACTTTCAAATCAAAAATCAAACCAAGCAACAGAATGTGGAAAAAATGGGGTTTAAGTGACTTTGAACACGGCATGGTTGATGGTGCCAGAAGGGCTGGTCTGAGTATTTCAGAAACTGCTGATTTACTGGGACTTTCACGCACAACCATCTCTAGGGTTTACAGGGAATGGCTAGAGAAAGGAAAAATATCCAGTGGACGACAATGAGAAGACTGGTTCAAGGTGATAGAAAGGCAACAGTAACTCAAACTAGAAAATCCAGCGGAGATTTTAAAAGTACAGGCCCCCCCCCGGCACCGACCGCCAGCCCCGCATCGTGATGGCCAATCTTCTGCTTAGCTCGGCCCTTGGGTAAACGTTTTGGTCAATGGCGGCCATGTTTTTCAAGCTATCCTACTAATATTTTACTGACATGTGTATCTTAGTCCCCCGAGGCTTTGTGAGACATTTGGTGTCAATACAGTAAAATTTGAGAAAGTTTAGGTAAACCTGTTTTTCAGTTTATGCTAATTAGCGAAAACTATTTCCAGGCAAACTTTTTTGTAGAGCACCCTCAACTGTACCTTTGTGAGAAATTTCAAGTCAATCACACTTATAGTGTGAGGGGGTGGCCTCTCAAACTTTTTTTCAGTCAGGGCTTAATAACAGCGCAACCTTGTGGAAAATCAAAAACAAATAATAATAGCACATCCCATGGAGTGGGGATGTTGTGAATTTTTTTACCTGTCTAAGTGAAACAGTGTGGGAGAGGAAGAAGTAAGTAGAAGACAAAGTATGGTGGATAACAATAAGTGTACTTAACAACCACTCGTTACAACCAAGGTGTGCAGCCTTTGAACACAAAACCCATCCAACCTTGAAGCAGATGGGCTACAGCTGCAGAAGACCCCACCGGGTGCCACTCCTGTCAGCTAAGAACAGGAAACTGAGGCTACAATTTCGCACAGGCTCACCAAAATTGGACAATATAAGATTGGAAAAATCTTGTCTGGTCTGATGAGTCTCGATTTCAGTTGCGAAGTTCAAATGGTAGGGTCAGAATTTGCTGTACACAACATGAAAGCATGAATCCATCCAGCCGTGCACCATCAACCATGCCATGTTAAAAGTCACATGAACCTCCTTTCTTCCCCATTCTGATGCTCAGTTTGAACTTCAGTACGTTGTCTTGACCACGCCTACATGCCTAAATGCGTTGAGACACTGCCATGTGATTGGCTGATTAGCTTTTTGTTTACAGGTGTACCTAATTAAGTGGCCGGTGAGTGTATGACATTTATATATAAAGTAAAGATTATTACTGTGTCTGAAGGCTACACGTTATGTAGGTGTGTAGTGTAGACAGTGCTTCAGTAAGACAACAGTGGCTCCACATTATGTAGCTTATAATCACTCTTTGACTAAGGATGAACTGTCTCTATCTCCGGTTATACTGGGTCTATTTGCATGAAACAAAGACTGGCATAGAGTTCCAAGTCAGTACTTAGGACAGACGCTATTGGCGAAGTTGTCCCATGGATCTATAAAGAAAGTTGTCCTGACTGTAGTTTTTATATATTGTCGATTGCTCTGGAGCATTCTTCTAACTCAGAACTTTTTAATAAAAATAAAAAACGTTGCCAAGAATCCTTATGCGAGACTAGAGGGGACTCCACACAGTGAGAATGGATCTGGAGTTGTACACAGTGACACAGTTAACACTCAACTTTCAGCTGAGCATGTCAAGTGGGCCAGAGGTGTGTGTTTATATTTTATTTTTCTATTTTATTTTATTTAACCAGGAGAGTCATTAAAAATCTCTTTTACAAAAGAGTCCTGGCCAAGACAGGCAGCAGCACAGTTATTTACAGGCAATCATTTAAAAACAATAGAGAACATAAAAATAGAGTCACAGTCAGAACATCATCAAACAAAGCATGTACAGACAGAAGAGCCAACTTCAACATCATTAAGGTCTTAAACATTTTTAGATAAACCAGCTCCTTCAGTTTTAGCGCATTTTGCAGCTGTTTCCATGAAAAAGGAGCAGCATGACTAAATGCCCTTTTCCCCAGTTCAGAACGGACTCTAGGCACAGTCAGTAAAAACAAGTCCTCAGAGCGGAGCTGATACTTTCCTGTGCTTTTCTGAATGACATACTTCTGCAGGTATGTAGGAAGAACACCGAGGATGGTTTTATAAATAAGGATATGCCAATGATGGTGGACAGGGCAAACCATCCAACTTGAGCATACAAAGAGAAGTGGTGCGTGAGGGTTTTAAAATTAGTAACACATCTCAGTACAGTTTTTACGTGTGTGTGTGTGTGTGTGTGTGTGTGTGTGTGTGTCCTGACAGAAAGAGGCTATTGGCCCAAGCCAGGGGGTCAGTTTGCATCCTTTCACATGCTGCATGTGGCCACTGCTCCTGTCACTCAAAACCTCACCACTAGAGATTAATAAATGACATGCCTACCGTGGCTGGAACTATTCCTGTCTGAGTCACTTATGTATATACGTGTGTGTGTGTGTGTGTGTGTGTGTGTGTGTGTGTGTGTGTGTGTGTGTGTGCGCCATGGTACTGCAGTGCCTGGCCTTGCCTCAATGGGACACAAGTGCATCCATGCAGAACAGGCTGACAGCTCCCTCTCCTCCTATCCTCAGCTCCTCTCTTCTCTTTCTTGCCTCTTCCCCCGGCCAGCCCTAACATTTGGGCAGCTACACCAGATTCCCGTCTATACCAAGGCTGCACTGTGTGTGTGTGTGTGTGTGTGTGTGTGTGTGTGTGTGTGTGTGTGTGTGTGTGTGTGTGTGTTTGTGTGTGCGCATGTCCATTGAGCAAATATTTATTTTGAAGTGAAAAAACAACAGCCTATAATTTTTCCATAACCCACATTAATTAGTTTAATCTCATCCTCCTAGTCTTATTGCATTCTTTTATTTCCATCCTTATACTTTTCAATCTTTGTTGTGTTCACTTTTTAAAAAACAATAGAAAACTACGCGCCCTGTGCTTAGATCCTCAAAAGAGAAAAATGATGTCATATTATTACATTATTATTACTCAGAATGTGTACCTGGGTAAAATGGATTTTGTATGGGACTGAAACAAATTATTTTTTTCTTTACAGATGAATCTTATTAATTTTTATTATAAAATGTTTTATATTTTTAAAATACAAAAAAAAATAACAGCATTATCAGTCAGTTCTGTTCAAACCACATGAAGATGTTCCTACGAGAGACTGAAGGGACATCCCATTGTGGCTATAAATATTAACCTGATAACTTTACAGTAACCTTATTACACATTAGATTTGAATCAGAGTTTTCAGGGGTTTTAACGTATGCCTGGTGTTATTCTGTTTCTGTAGACTAAAAACCACCAGTGTGTAGCTACAAAAGAAATGCACATCTTTTTAATTAGTCACAAACATATAGTTATTTTTGGCAAACATTAGGGACTGTAGAGAATTATCGGATGGGTTGGGGAGGCTAAACCTTATGTTTTAATTAGTAAAAAAAGCAAAGTTTTCTTAATTATGTCCCCCTAATACCCTTTGTGCAGCCATAGGCAAATCCACAGTGTGCTGCATCACTGTCTAACACTTTTTTAAATTTTAGCAGGAACAGTAGTGGCATTAAGTCAGCACTAAGAGCTTAACCCTAGAACACTAATGTTACATATTGTAACAATAATTGTAACTTTTCTTGTATTTCCCCCTAAACACCGTCTCATGAAATGAAATAAAGGTATCAGAGTGGACCCTATAAAAGTCTGTAAAATGTGTGAAAAATCAGCTGTTTGTTAACAATAAATTCAAAAATAAAGAAAATTAGCTGGGAACTTGTTCTTCGGTCCACCCATTCCTGGGACATGTGAGCCTTGTCTGGTGAAGGGACAGTCTCCCTGCATCACTGACAACAGTGGTAGAGAAGAAGAAGAAAAAATATATGTAGGGGACAACGGGGTAATGTGAGACACTTTTTAGATTTGCTACCCTCTAAGGAGGCTGGCTTTGGGGACGTGGAACGTCACCTCGCTGTGGGGGAAGGAGCCGGAACTGGTGCGGGAGGTGGAGCGCTACCAATTAGATCTGGTGGGGCTTACCTCCACGCACAGTCTTGGCTCTGGAACCGTACTTCTGGACAGGGGTTGGACTCTATTCTTCTCTGGAGTTGCCCAAGGTGTGAGGCGCCGGGCCGGTGTGGGGATACTCACGAGCCCCCGGCTGGGCGCTACTACGTTGGAGTTTACCCCGGTGGACGAGAGGGTTGCCTCCCTACGCCTCCGGGTTGTGGGGGGGAAGACTCTGACTGTTGTCTGTGCGTATGCACCAAACAGCAGTTCGGAGTATTCGGCCTTCTTGGAGACCCTGAACGAAGTCCTGCATGGGGCTCCGGTAGGGGACTCCATAGTTCTGCTGGGAGACTTTAACGTGCACGTGGGCAATGATGGAGACACCTGGAAAGGCGTGATTGGGAGGAACGGCCTCCCCGATCTGAACCCGAGCGGTCGTTTGTTGTTAGACTTCTGTGCTGGTCATGGTTTGTCTATAACAAACACCATGTTCGAACATAAGGATGCTCATAAGTGTACATGGTACCAGAGCACCCTAGGCCGAAGGTCGATGATCGATTTCGTGATCGTATCATCTGATCTATGGCCGCATGTTTCGGACACTCGGGTGAAGAGAGGGGCGGAGCTGTCAACTGATCACCATCTGGTTGGGAGTTGGGTCAAAGGGTGGGGGAAGACTCTGGACAGACCTGGTAAGCCCAAACGGGTAGTGTGGGTGAACTGGGAACGTCTGGCGGAGGCCCCTGTTCAAGAGATCTTTAATTTGCACCTCCTGCAGAGCTTTTCTAGCATCCCTGTGGGGGTTAGGGGCATTGAACCCGAGTGGTCGATGTTCAAAACTTCCATTGCTGAAGCTGCGGCAGGCAGCTGTGGTCTCAAGGTCTTAGGTGCCTCAAGGGGCGGTAACCCTCGAACGCCGTGGTGGACCTCGGTGGTCAGGGAAGCCGTCCGACTGAAGAAGGAGTGCTTCCGGGATATGTTATCTCAGGGGACTCCTGAGGCAGTTGAAAGGTACCGACAGGCCCGAAGGGCTGCAGCCTCTGCCGTGACAGAGGCAAAGCAGCGGGTGTGGGAGAAGTTCGGAGAAACCATGGTGAAGGACTTTCGGTCGGCACCAAGGTGTTTCTGGAAGACCAAGAGGGAGCTTGGGAGTTTGCTCATCCAGTCTACATGTGTTTTGTAGATCTGGAGAAGGCTTATGACCGGGTTCCCCGGGAGATACTGTGGGGGGTGCTGCGGGAGTATGGGGTGAGGGGGTCCCTTCTCAGGGCCATCCAATCTCTGTACGCCCAAAGCGAGAGCTGTGTACGGGTTCTCGGTAGTAAGTCAGACTCGTTTCCGGTGGGGGTTGGCCTCCGCCAGGGCTGCGCTTTATCACCAATCCTGTTTGTGATAGTCATGGACAGGATATCAAGGCGTAGTCGTGGTGGGGAGGGGTTGCAGTTTGGTGGTCTGAAGATCTCATCTCTGCTGTTTGCGGATGATGTGGTTCTGATGACATCATCGGCCTGTGACCTTCAGCTCTCATTGGATCGGTTTGCAGCCGAGTGTGAAGCGGTTGGGATGAGGATCAGCACCTCTAAATCGGAGGCCATGGTGCTCAGCAGGAAACCGATGGATTGTCTACTACAGGTAGGGAATGAGTCCTTACCCCAAGTGAAGGAGTTCAAGTACCTTGGGGTCTTGTTTGCGAGTGAGGGAACAATGGAGCGTGAGATTGGCCGCAGAATCGGAGCAGCAGGGGCGGTTTTGCACTCGCTTTACCGCACTGTTGTGACGAAAAGAGAGCTGAGTCGTAAGGCAAAGCTTTCAATCTACCGGTCGATCTTTGTTCCTACCCTCACCTATGGTCATGAAGGCTGGGTAATGACCGAAAGAACGAGATCGCGGGTACAAGCGGCCGAAATGGGCTTTCTCAGGAGGGTGGCTGGCGTCTCCCTTAGAGATAAGGTGAGAAGCTCAGTCATTTGTGAGGAACTCGGGGCAGAGCCGCTACTCCTTTGCGTTGAAAGGAGCCAGTTGAGGTGGTTCGGGCATCTGGTAAGGATGCCCCCAGGGCGCCTCCCTAGGGAGGTGTTCCAGGAGCGTCCAGCTGGAAGGAGGCCTCGGGGGAAGACCCAGGACTAGGTGGAGAGATTATATCGCCACGCTGGCCTGGGAACGCCTCGGGATCCCCCAGTCAGAGCTGGTTGAGGTGGCCCGGGAAAGAGAAATTTGGGGTTCCCTGCTCAAGCTGCTGCCCCCACGACCTGATTTCGGATAAGCGGTTGAAGATGAGTGAGTGACCCTCTAAGGGAGCTAAAATGATTTATCAGTCAAATTTACACATTTCTCATTAATTCCGGGTGTTTCCTAGAAAAGGGAATTTATTCATGACAAAGGGCAGTGAAAATATGATTGTTTTAAAAAAAGTTGTCTTGTGTCTCACTTTACCCCAGCTTTGGCACAACAATCGATTAAGTTGACAGCAAGAACATTTACTTTTACATGCAAAAAAGACATTTTTGTGAAAAAAAACATGCTTACAACATCACCATGAGGTCCTCTCTTTCATGGCCAAGGGGAAATGAGAGGGGCTTGAAAACATATATCTCACATGACCAAAAATGTGTTCCATTGCCTAGATACAGGGGGTGTCTCACATTACCCGATGGCTCACATTCCCCCGTTCTCTCCTATATATCAGTTTCTAGGGCCCTGGACACACATCCTGCGTCTACTGCGCGTCAGACTTTTTTACCGGCGACCGTGTTAACACACTACAGCTCCACACATCCAACCTCTGACGCCCTGCAGACGCCCGCTGGAGGTGTATTCCTTTTAAAGTAAAACTTCCCACAAGCAAAAATGTGAAGAAAAAAAAAGGCAATGTGGCACACGGATTAATGTCGAAACTCAATATTAATCATATGCATCATAAAATGACATGGAACAACTTCATATAAAAGTGAATTATCTATAACAACTCAAGACAGGGTTTTAACCCATTGATGACTATGGCAATCTACGATGCATGTCCTTAATGCCTGAGGGTTTTCTGAAAAAATACTACAAATTGTCAACGTCTACCAAAACCTTAATATCTAAGCCTGTGTAGCACATAGAAACATGAAGTAAAATACATTTAAAAGGTAAGGTTCACATGTTTTATTCAAACATGCTCCCTTAGTGCGTACAAACGAACAAATGTTTCTAAAAATCGGCAAAATTAGATGGGGTAGAAAAAATAAATAATAAATTACATAAAATATTTAAAAATAATGAGCTAAATGAGGTTTTAATCCTGCTTCCTTTAAGCATGGATAGTAGTGACTGAGTGTGCAGTGGAAAGATAAAGATAGACAGGTAGAGGGAGGAAGAGATAGCTTTATTTTATAATTTAATTCAGTTATCACTGGCACCATAAATCCGATTTCCCAGTACAACTGGAATGCAGACTGACGAAGAAGCTGCGCTGCAGCAGTGGCAGCTGAGACATTCCATGTGTGGCCGAAGACTGCGATAGAGCCGCAGCAGTGACAGACGCTGACGCGCTCCAGAGGTAGACGCAGGATGTGTGTCCCAGGCCTAACACCCGGCTAGAACCTGCACTGCTGCATTAAACGATTATGGAAGGTTGTACTAATCCCAAATTTACCTCTACAGAAATGTTGTCATTGCTTTCACAATCTCTGAATTATATGGTCATAGTATAGTCTGAAATCAAAATAAAGGAGAGTTTCAAGGGAACAATAAAATCATCCTTTTTGAAAATCAATTTGTCAACTTGAGAGCCCATATCTGATCAACAGTATAGCAGTCTGGAGTCCCGTAATGTTGTTCTCAATCAAAATACTTGTGGCACATCAGAAGTAATGTATTATAGACAGCCAGTGTGAAAAGCCCCCCTTCCAGACTCCATCCCTGCCGGTGGGGCAGGTATTGAAGGTGGTCGGGCGCCGGAGATGCTCCCAGGCCCAGACGTAGGGTGTCATGTTGGCCCAGTCAGCAGTTAAATGATCCGAGGATCCCAGTGGGCTGGCAAATGATTCAGACACTAGGACACCTGTCATGGTGGGCTCATACCAATAATGTACACTGTTGTGGTGGCTCAGTCGAGGTAAACCTTTTGTCATATCTCACAGGTTGCTTTATTATATCATTCAACATTTTCACAACTTTGTCAATCAATTTGTTCAACATGACTTAATATCATTACTTTCTGTTTGCTTTTAAATGAGTGAATTTTAGAAACACAAATGCATTAGGGTCATTTTTGACCCGAGTCAAAAGCACCCAATTCCGCCTTTGCAGGTTTAATAAATGGAACTATTTAAAGTACATTTAATTCTTGCCATGGGTAGGGGAACTAGTTCTTTGCATACACCATTCATTATGCATTATGTACAAATTAAAAAATATAAAAATAATGTACAGACATACTAAGACCAAGGTCCTTCCCTACTTTTGTACTGGAAAACAAATCAAATACAATATGCAAATTAAATGATTCCTAAAAAAAACAGTGATCTGTTTTTTTATTTTTTTTGACACAGATGTCATGTATCCAAAAATTTCACTTAATGATGATGTATTGTTTAAAAAGTTGAAGGTTGAAAAATTCAAATTAGAAATACAATGTCAAATTTTGAAACCCTACCATATAGTTATGCATTGTATATAGCTGGTTCACATGCACAGGCAGACAAGTCATTTGAATCAAACACTTTTTAAAGGTTAGTTAACGTTAGTGTAAAAGTCAACCACATTTGAAAAAACTGACATCAAATTACTGGGCCCTACAGTTTTAGTGGAATACAGTGAGATGGATGTGCATTGTCAGATGATATATGCAGCCCTACGAGTTCAATGAGGTTGAGTATGGATCATGCTTATATCTCATTATCTTTGAGGCTGTTCTGGTGTGTTAATATAGTTCTGCAATAAATGAGACCTCTGGTGTGATTATTGCTTATTCTCCATTCCGACAAATAAAACATATTGAGTTGAAAATGAAATACTGATTAGGACAGCATTAGGATGGTGTACTGCTATTCAGAAACATAGTGTGTCCTCGATTGAGAAGACAGTGATGGGAGTAGAAAATAAATTGACATTTATTGTCCAATCCACTTGTGATGCTGGCGAAATGTCAGTGCTGGTTTGAGAAAAATGTGCATGTTTTGTTGTTATAGTACATTTCCCATCCACAATTTCACAAACATACTGTATCAAGAGAGAAAAATATGAGTGGGACGAATTGGGAATAGCCCTTATGTTTGGGTGGAACCAGAAAAGAAAGTGAGAGTGAGGGGACAGCGTGGGGGAACTGTGCGCTGAGAAAAAAGGCATGCAGTCCCCACAGAAGAGCAATGAAACAAATGGATTTGAAATGCAATTTTTTTTTCATAGACTGAAAACATGGAGCTTTTCAATGTGCTTCTCTCCCAAAAGGCTGACTAGGGGCTCTCGCTTTCAACGCACAGCCCTCTCAAGCTGTACAACACAACAGCAGTTCAAATGTGAGGCGAATCCAACACCGGCAGCTCCTCTTCATCCTTCCAGCTAATTACCTGCAGGGTGACCATATGCTTATTAAAATTCCCCTAGAAAAAAAATCCATGTGAGTTATTTCAACCCCCTCACAAGGCAACAGGGAAGCAAGGGGAAGCTCAATGCGAGACAAAACTGCCTTAAAAGTTCCCTTTTCTGAACATTTGAGAGACAGGGAGAAGATGAAAAGGGTCCACGGGGGAGAGAAAAGTGGAGGCCTGACATTGTGGTAATCTGGTGTAAAAATTTGCTAAAATTGTAAATTCAGAGAATCAGAGAATAAACAAGGCAAGAGTGAGAAGTGATGATGCTGCAATATAGCCTGGTCCAACCAGACCATCGTACTTAATTTCATTTGTACAGAAGGTCTGGAAGTGCTGTAATTGGCAAACGTTCACTCACTTGGAGGCGGGTGTCTGTCGAAGTTTAAAACTATTGGATCTGCCCAGTGCCACTCTGGATTAGCCAACCAATCGCATCACGTTTGGTCATCTCGTGTGTCATGAGCCGGCTTTTGATGGTGCCTTCCAGTTGGACAGGGAACTCGGAAATTTCCGACTTCACTACATATTGTAGTCTATGAATCTACTGGTACCTGGCAACTAGGGTTGCAAAGGGGTGGAAAGTTGCCGGAAACTTTCCGCGGGAACTTTCGCTCGGGAATTTTGGGAATATTCAAAATTGGAAATTATAGGAATTAACTAAATGGCGGTAACTTAAATGATTTTTTTTTCATACAAACATAAATCTAAACATTTAAACACTATGTTTGTTCATAGGCAGACATCCATGCAAAATAATACAATTAAAAAACATTACATTTGAACAGATTTAGGGGAGAGTGGCCTAAGTTGTGCCACTTTTTACTCAAAGTGACTTTAAAGTAAGGCCTTGACAGTAAAGTCTCCAACTCAAATATATACATATATTTCAGGGTGTTGTGCATCCCTGACAATAAAAAATTTGGATCTGGAATAAACTGTTGACGAATTATAGCTTTCGGAAAAAAGTTGTCTTGTGGCACAACTTGCCCCCGGTGTGGTGTAAGTTGTGCCATTGGAGAAAATACCATGGGGTAAATTGTGCCATTGATATATATCTCATAAACTGTATTGCAAGACACATCCATTACTTACTCCACTTACTTAAAACTCACCTAGGCTCTTTGGCACAAATCACCTCAACGCCAGAATTTTGGATAATAATACGATTTCGACTTGAAAAGGTCTAATCTAAATGAAAAGCTAGTATCAAAAGGTTCATTAGTTATGTCCTATCAAACCCATATTAACCAACTTGTAGCACAATGCTTAAATTGTCTATTATTCCTTCATAAAGACGACTCTCCGCTCACCACAGTTCCTACAAGAGACGCAAACCCCGTCCTCTTTGTTTAATAGCGCTGGATTTACCCTCTTTACCACCTGAGTTTTACATTTATCGAAAGTATAATATTCAATATATACCACTGTGTTGAAAAGTGTCTATTTTATCAGAGCCACCTCATCCTGGGATGAGGCCGACCTCCTCTAAACTATTAACCCTTTCTAATATTGCTTCTCAAAATACTTCTCTATGTTTTAGAATAAAGATTTCAATTCGCAAGGTATTGTTTGTAAGTTGTACGTAACTTAGTTTGTAAACCACCCTTCTAATAAAATAGAACAGATATACTATTTTCAGAATATAAACATCTAGTTTAATCTGGGAAGGTATTTATAACCTATTCTTTTATTTTTAAAGATTAGGTGTAACAACATATTCTCTCCTTACAGAGAGGTTAGTTGTATGAGGTTGTGTGTGTTTTAAATCAGTAATGTGCCGTTGTGTTGAATCAGAGTACTTACCTCCCCAGGGACGAAACCATCTCTTTGAAGAAAAAACCCTATACCTAAAGTCCTTCTGTTCCAGTTATAAACTAATTCACAACTGAAGCTTTACAACATTTAAGGGATTTTATTTACAAAATACAAGAGAGTATAGGTATAATACATAAAATGGACAAGAAAGGAAAAGAAAAGAGGTTGTATGCCTATAACTCATTCAATAGAGTTATTTTGACTTGGTTCTCGTTTCTAAATTTGTTGTAGTTCGTGAAACAATACCCAAACACTTATGTGAGTGCCTGTAAGTATCATCTTAAGAGCTACGAAAACTTCATGTCGTACAAGAGGTTAGACAGATACCTTTGTCGCGCCTAATAAAGAAAGGCTTATCCCATTGGCTAAAGGTTCCACAAAAGTATCTGTCTATTTTCCTGCAACTCAGTCCGTTTTCCTATTTATAAAAATATTGAGCAAGTCATTCTTAGTGTCAAGAGGTTCAAAGATGTGTTTTTAAAAGACTTTGCCTCTAAGTACTTCGAAGTCCAAAATCTTTCAGAGTATTTTGGACTCACAAAGTTTTTCTAAGTTTTTCTTCTGCCTCCATGGTGGGAAACAGAGAGAGCTGGAACAGAGTAGGGTCTGCAAAAAACGGCCCCAAAAAGCCCTGTCCTGCTCAAAACTTGCTGTTATATAGTGACTTGAAAAACCAATGAGCCTTGAGAGAAGGAGGAGTGAAAAAGGTCCAGCTGCGTGGGGGAACCCCAGTAGCCCCCTCCCTCTACTCCTTACTACTGTATGACCATATAAGGTCCTTCCCCCTACTTACTTCCTATGGCCCTCCCCCTTCCTCTGGTCAACTTTAACCTGATAAGCCTTCCATTCTATTCTGTTTCATTAAACATTTCCTACTTTTACTTATTGACAAAAAGAAATACAAATGTCACAATATATGCACAAGTAATAAGTTGCATCAAGGTCACCTCACTCAACAATAATAAGCATGATGCAGCAGTTTAGGGCTGACATCGTCCTAATTATATAGACACAAAGTGTAGCATACTAAAGCACTAAAACATGTGTCAAATGTTTTCAAACTTGTCTATAATTGTTCAGACACAATAATCAAAAAACATTGATCATGGAAATTTTACTTTGAAAGGCAAAACACAGTTTTTTGAGCTTAAATGTGCTTATATCTTATTCCATGTTTCTCCCTTCTTTACAGGATGAGACAAATGGATGGCTCTTCTTAAATATGTGGTCACATTTCCAATTTCTTCTATGGTTATCTAGAAACAATGGGTGGCACAAGTTGCCCACTGGCACAACTTAGGCCACTCTCCCCTATTTGTAAGAAGAGCTTTATCAAGTTTTGATTATTTTATGAACAATCAATAATTTCCCTGAACAACAAAAATATGCATGTTGAGTAAAATTTTACTCATCTGTCTGACCCATGGGGTCTGACTCCACCCATTCAATGAATAAAGTCAAATGCCCCCCATGTGATGGAGGAATGCACAGTGCATGTAGGGGGCGTGGCCTCAGTACCCCTGCAGTAGGATGTGGGCTATGTGCAATTTGCCTAGTGTACTTGCATAAAATCTGGTTGTTTTAGTCAAGATTATGCTAAAATATATTGTCCCCAACTATATTTAAAATCACAGTTTAAGCCTCTGTAAACCTGGTCTAGCAAAAACAAATTTATGATATCAAGTTGGGTGTCTCAATAAACTTTAAAAAACAATCTGATTTGAAATGAAATGTTCATAAATATATTAAAACTTTGTGTAAAAAACTGTTTTTACAGTCTAGAACGTTTGTCTGGACTGAAATAACATAGTTGGGTGAATTTAGTGCATTGGGTTGCTTTAAATTTAGTAAATTCCCGTTAATTCCCAAAATTCCCGTTAATTCCCATAAATTCCCATGGAAAGTTTCCAACTTTGAAAATTCCCGGAATTTTGCAACCCTACTGGCAACAGTAACTTGTTAGAGCCTAACGTTTAGTTATTTGGACGAGAAAGGTTTTAGGCGTCCATACTTTCGCGAGCAGATGCACTGGAACACAGACAGGTCGGAACTCGGAACTACCAAGTCGGAAAGCTCCTTCTTCCGAGTATAAAGGAACGCAGCATTCAACTGAAACTGGAGCGTTCTCAGCCACTCGCTGTTTGCTGATTGGACGATCGTAGATTCTCCGGCGAATCTGGGAAATGCGCTGTACAACCAGACTGACTACTGAAGAGAAAATGAAATTTGGCCGGAAGTAGGCGGGCGGGCGGAGACAGGCTAGCTGCAGTAGGCTGTAATGAATAATTCCGCAGTCTGTTTCTAATAATTTTCAATGGATCAGCAGGAGACACTCGCCGTCCTCAATTTCTGACAATTGCAATTCTGACCTAGTCTCCAGACTTTATGGCAAGTAGCATTTCTGCCATTCAAATACCCATAGAGACACTCTTTCAGACTCTCTCTCTCTCTCTCTCTCTCTCTCTTTCTTTCTATCCATTGCAAGATAGTTACGCTCTATGGTGGCTAACATGGTTCCCTGCAGCATAACAATTACAAATGACATTTGACGAAAAAAATTCCTGTCCTTCTTCTGTGTTAGGCCACACACTAAACTCCATGACAAGATTTATTTATCCTAATGAAAAACCCTTCTCCACAAAAGCGCCTTTTCAGAACGACCCCTCCTCAACCTTACAAAATGTCTGACAGCAGCGTTCAACTTATCTCTTCCCGAGCTCTTAATGAAAGAGCCAGTGATTTATTTCGCGGATCAAAGAAACCGTGGTTTACAATTAATTTTGTGTAATAGTTTTTTAATACCGCGGTTGAAATATGTCCCTTTAGTGATAGGGGGTTGCATGAATTAGAATGAACTCCTGTTTAATTGTTCCTATATTTCAGTGGCTGTGATGGCGACGGCCTGGTTGGAGGTAATTTATTTCCTTGCATAGGATGAGAGATGGTCCGCGGCTGCCAGGGGAGGAGTGGTTAATTGCAGTAGATTGCCTTATCCCCTTGTAATTATGCCTGTCTCTTCGGAGTTCCCTGGCTCCAAATAGCTAATCGATACTATTAGACCACAGATAAGGAAGAGAAGGGGGGAGGCAGAGATGTGGGTCCCAGACCGGACTTTGGGTTTATAGAAGGCAGCAGCGGCTCAAGACCAGAGATAGCAAAAGGGATTATGGACTAAATGATATCAAAGGCACTGAGTAAAATGTCTGCCTTGGTTGGGGATAGTTGGAAGATATTTGAAATCTTTCACTTTGATTAACTTTGCACACCACACCCACACAACACCCAGCAGAAAGCAACTGCTGCTATGATGTCAAACACTATAGCGACTTTAAAAGTGGCTTACTTTTGTTAAGATGTATGAAGTAAATGTTTTATGTTCTGAGTGTGTATGAGGCTTCAGGCCCCATGAAACATCCTGACTGAAAGCTTTAGGTGACTTAAAACATGTCACATGGCTTCCTTAACAAAATAAAAGTCCCTTTTTATAATGTTTTGCTAAAGATGGGAGGCTTTGTGGTTTTACATTTTGGACCTGATGTGATACCCTTAAACCCAGCATCACTCCAAGTGGAGTCAAAGGGTATGTAAACAAAGGGGGTCCACAGTATTTAGCAACATACCAGTTTACGCAGCCTAGGTTGTGTATTTTTCAGCGCACACAGTATGGACAAGTAGTGAATAGTAGGGAGATATTCACTGATTTTGACAACACGTGTTCAGAATCGCTGACTATACCTTTAAGGTGAGACATGTATTCAAAGACATATCTTTTTTAAGCACGTGTCAATTTGGAGATTTTTGCCTATTTTGCATGTGGATAGATAGAGCACTGGGCCAGGGCCGATAGAGGCCCAGTCCTCAGTTGCAGCAAGCTCTGTAAGTCATTCCCCTCTATACTCTTTTTCATCTCTGTCTCTCTGCACTGTCAATAAAGCATGGAAAATGCCAAAATAATCTCTCAAAAAATAAAGACATACCTGCAAGTAGACTGGAACCAAAATGAGGTGATGATACACTCAGAGTTGGTTAGGATTAGCGGTTAGCTAGTCTTTCTTGTCTTTTAAGTCACTGGGAAAAGAGTTTACCCCTGACAACATTTCCTTCAATCTCACTATGCTATGGTATATACACGCTGTATGAGGGGCCAGTGGGTCTGACTGCCCACATCACACTCATCAGGCTTCATGTCAACCCCACAGGGTCAGGGGGAAATGATCGCAGTGTGGAGATCAACAACAACTCTGTGGGAGACACATAGTCAAGAGCATTGAGTTGGTCACACCCTAATGTTCTGCCATCAATCTGGCTGGGCCTGGGTGGTCAATGACAAAAGATAGTGAGGTGTGCATGTGTGTGTGTGTGTGTGTGTGTGTGTGTGTGTGTGTGTGCACATTGTGCGTCTGTGTGTGTGTGTGTGTGTAGGTGGGGGGATCACCTGGAGACAGAGAGAGCCCACACAGGGGGAAGAGAAAGAGAGATCAATGGTACCGAGGAGTCCTATTGACTGTGTGGGTATGGAGTGGTCAGAGCTATCACTCGCAGTCTACACCTTTTGCACACAAACACTAATTCACTCACACAAATCTGTTTCCTAAGCAACTGGTTCTAATGACTGCGCCCCAAAAAGTTTGGCTTTTTCATTTGAGTGAACCTCCGATTTGCATATAATATTTTTGGAGGCAAATTGAGATCAGAAATATATTTGAAAGGCCAACTGGGCCTCTGGGTTGCTTCCTTTGTCTCACTTTTCCTATTCCCCTCTTTCCTCTCTTGCATTTGATTTTCTTAAAAAAAAAAAAATTCTATCATTTTGTTCTAGATGGTTAAAGCTCACATATATCAGATCTGTTTTTTGATATGGCCTTGCTGATATGGGCTGTATACTTCTGTGGCTGTGATTGCAACTTGGTGTCTGTAAATAGATTTGGCAGCCTGTTGGGGTTATTATTAGTGATAATTCCTGATGAGCTACCTGTAATGAAATGCACAGACCTTCTGAAAGGAAGATGAAAGTGCTGTGGCGCTGTGCCATGAGACTGCTAGTGGGCACACATATATTCGCAAATGCAAGAAGGTTTTGAAACTTGACTCATCTGTTTTGACTGATGGCAACAACAAAAAATGGGGTAAAAAGAAAGAAAACAACGTAGGGGGAATCTGAGGCATCAGGTAATGTGAGCCACCCCCTGTATCTAGGCAACGGAAAACATTTGTGGTCATGTGAGATATATGTTTTCAAGCCCCTCTCATTTCCCCATGGCCCTGAAAAAGAGGACCTCATGGTGCTGTGGTAAGCATGTTTTTTCACCAAAATAGGTATTTTGCATGTAAAGGTAAACTGTCTACTGTTGTGCCAAAGCAAATGTGTTCACGTAGAAAAACTTCTATCATACGTGTTGATGAACTACCAACAAATGAAACCATGTGATGTTGATAACTGAAGAATAGCCTGAAATGCTAAGAGAGGTAGTTTTTTCTCAAATTGTGGTGGTGGGGGAAAGTGAGCCAAACGCTGTGGGGGAAAGTGAGCCACTGTCTCACTTTCCCCCACCATGAGGCACAAATTAAGTTTAGTCTTAAACATATTTTAATGTAATAATACATGACATCCTTTATTTTAATGTCATACACATTGTAGAAAAGCCATCATGCCAAGGAAATAAACCAGGAAGACGACCTGGGGCAACCACACGGAAAGAGCACCTTCTCATCTGTCCCTGTAACCTTCAGGGCTGGAATGTAGAGTAGACCTAGTTGTAGAGTAAGACAGGCTGATGTTATAATCCAGTTGGGTCTTCTCCTGTGTTCTGAGTCCCAGGCTGTTCTTGCTGGTTCTGATTTTCCTATGCTTTGGCCCCCAGACACTAACTGGCTCTAAGGGTCCTGTGTTCTGACCCCAGACTGTGTTCTAATCTAACTGGTTCTATCTTTCATTTGAATCTTATTAAAACCTTTTGAATTATAATATGTTGTATTTGATTTTGTTACTTTCAAGTGTTTAGAAAATTTGCTTTGCTTAATTGACCAAACCCCATCATTCTTTTACTAGTCCGACATTAGTTCTGGAATGTGTGGCTAGCTTTCAGGATTCTTACTGTTACAATATGTGTTGTTATGGTAGTGTGGATCAGTTTACCCCACAGCTGGGGTAAAGTGAGCCACATGACAACTTTTTTTAAAACAATCATATTTTCACTGCCCTTTGTCTTGAAAAAATTCTGCTAATGCCCATTTCTAGGAAACATCCTGAATTAATGGGAAATGTGTACATTTGAGTGATAAATCATTTTAGCTCGCTTAGAGGGGAGCAAATGTAAAAAGTGGCTCAGATTACCCCGTTCTCCCCTATTGTGCATTATCGCCGCTTATTTTTTGCAGTTTCATTCAAGCTATTTCCCTAATAAACTCCGTTTCTCCAACACTCTTTCCCACACGTCCACATTAAGGTCCAAAGTCTGAACAGACAAGGACAAAGGGGTCCCAGGTTTTAGAATGTTGTAACCCACAATTTCCACAATCATCTCTATTACCACTCCAGCAGCAGGTAATTGACTTCTACTCACATTTGCTTCAGTGTTAACGCTACTTTAGCTGGTTTCTAAAGAAAAGAAAGGAAAGAGGAGGAGGAGGGGAGCGGGGACTGTTGAAGTGGCTGCAGATTGGGTTTTTTTAAAAGCCCCTTGCCTCTTCCACGGCTGATTGAGAGTCAGCTTGTGTCTAGAGTCGGAGTGGGAGGTTACATTGGGGAGCTGCTTCTGCTGCTTGCCTTTATCACCAGGCTTCCTTCAAAGGAGCAGATAGGGGTTTTGTGATAATGAGAGGGTGGTGGGAGGAAAAAAGGAGAAGAGCTTGAAGTGTCACAGAGCAGTATAATTGTGAGTGGAGAGGCTGCCTTTGCTCCAGAGGAAGGTACAGGGACTTGGCAGTTGTCAGTGATGCATTCCAGTAGACAGTCATTTTTCCGAAGCACATTCTCTCTGTCTGAGGTGACACAGAGGGTATGAAGACAGAGAGAGAGAGAGACAGAGAGAGAGAGAGAGAGAGAGAGTGAGCCAGACGTACTTAGAGCAATCAAAGAGCTATTGGAACCCATGCTGGGTTCATGGTGGAAGATGGACTAGATGGCAGTCGGCAATGAATGGTAGCTGAGGTGTGTGTATTTGTAAAGAGAAAAAAAAAGAAAATGTGTATGCTCAGCACTGAATTCATATCCTTGAATCTTGTCATCTCAGAAAATGTTACCCGAAAAGCATATGTACATCTAGCCTGGAAATCCAGATCCTGATAACTTGAACGAGAGGGTGGCCAGACTAGAGGGTCTGGCCATGATCAATAGTTATTTCCAACTCAAGGGGCGGCTCCTACTCATGCATTTCAAATGCCACTGCACGCAATTGGATAGCACTACAACCAATCAGAGCGATGCACAAGGTGACGTATTAAGCCCTGTTCGTTTAGCAAACAGCGGTTTAACTGTTAAAGGTACCAAAGAGTGAGATGAGTAATTTGGAAGCAGTCTTAGCTAAAATAAATTGGTCAAATTATTTGTGTCATGAAAAAGTAACTGAAAACTCCCAAACCTTCATGACAACCATTCAAGAAACAATAGGTCAATTCCAAAAAAAGGTACATGTAAAATCACAGAAAAAACACTTGCCCTGGCTGAATAGCACCATCTGGACATTAATGAAACAGCGTGATTTTGCACTTAAGACTGCATACAAAACTAAAACAACACATGATCGGCAGATCTTTACATCACTTAGAAATAGAGTAACAAAAGAAATTAGAAACGCAAAAGCAGGCTTCTTCATTAACATAATAAGTAACGCAAAGGGTAATACCAAAGAAATCTGGACTAGTATAAAGAAACTGATGGGAAACACAGTATCACATAGAGTCATCAGAGAGTTAAAACATAATGATGAGGTAATCAGTGATCCACAGCAAATGGCCGAACTTTTAATACTTATTTTATAAATTCTGTAACAAATTTAACAAAGGACGGAAAAGGACAACTTTTACCACATCTCCAGTAAACACATGTGCTCCTGTTTTTGAAATACATGCAGCATCACAGGGGGATGTTGATAGGATCATTTGTAGACTGAAAACTCTAGAGCCAAAGATGCATTTGGTATGGATACGGTCTTTTACAAGGAACATAAACAGTCACTCATTGAACCAATCACCAACATTATAAATCAATCCATAACAGAAGTGTCTTTCCAAACTCTTGAAGCTCTGTAATCACACCGATCTATAAAGCTGGGGAACCCACAGAAACAAGTAACTATAGGCCAATTAGTATTCTTCCGTTGTCTCCAAAATAATAGAAAACATATAATAGACAACTTGGGCCATCTTGACAATGCCATTTTATCTCCACCCAATGCAGTTTGGCTTTAGAAAACACCACTCAACTGAAACCCATTTGTTATTTTGTGGAGAACATAAAATTGACATAGATAAAGGGGGTCATTGGAGCGTGTTTTTGACTTGAGAAAAGCGTTTGACACTGTCAACCATGAGATACTAATGGCAAAATTGTCTGCTTTTAATATTTCTTCACGACTGCACAATGGATGAGATCATATCTTGAGGAGCAGTGTGTCAGATTGCAAAATACAATATCTGATACCTGTGAGAACAACTTAGGTGGCTCAAGGGTCAATATTAGGGCCCTGTTATTTAGTATTTATATAAATGATATGCCAAACACTGTCCATCTATGTGCATGCCAACTGTATGCTGATGACGGTTATCTTGTTCTGCAAAAAATACGACAACCCTCACACTGACACTGCAATGGACAGTGTTTCAGAAATCTAGAGCCTCCCAACTGTTCTTAACCTACTAAAACAGCGCTTTTTCTCAAAGAAGGCTGTGACAAAAATACAGATTCCATGGTATCAATACAGGCCAAAAACTTACGGTCAGGAATTCAAGTATTTAGGTGTTGTTATCGATTCACAATTAAATTTTAAGCAACAAGTAAAAAACAGAAAAAGAATGAAATTTAATTTATCCAACTTCAGATACATTAGAGAAAATATGCCATTTGATTCAGCAAAACTATATTTTAATTCAATGATTATACCTCATATGACATACTGCAGCCTGGGCATTGGCAGCAAGACCACGTTAACACTGTGGAAACAGTATACAAACAACCATTAAGAGTTTAGATAAAAAACCGAAAACCTATCACCACTGCAATATCTTAAAGAACCGATTTACTGAGTTGGCAAAACATGATCAAGTATGCAGACTGCACCCTGTTTTAAAATTCTCAACAGACTCCCCAGCACCATTGCAAACATTTATACAAAAAATGAAAGTAGATCCACCAGGGCAACTTCTCGAGGTGACTGTATTGTTCCTTTTAGAAAAAGTGCCTATGGACAGGCTGTATTTTCATACCGTGCAACTCATACCTGGAACACACTACCCGCTGCTCTACGGAGCTTCCCACTCTTGGCCTTTTAAAAATGTCTTAAAGTATGGCTGCTGGAATCTCAAAACTGTTCACACAACTACATAGATTTTAAATTAAATTAAATTTTAATTTAATTTTTTAACATTATTTGAATAATTGTTTTTACTCACTTGTTCTGTCGGTTGCATTTTTTATTTTATTTTTTTCTGTTGTCTGATTGTCTGTTTTTATTTATGAGTACACGCATATGTTTGTTTCATGTGATTGGTGTCGACCAATCAAGGGACAAAGGATGCAAATTAGCACTTGCTACAATCCTGTATATTTACATGTAAATGTCTATTAATATGCAATGTCCCTTTAAATAAACTTAAACTTAACTTAAATTAAACTTTTGCCGTGGTCGGTCGGCAAAACAGAACATTCCACTTACTTGCTCATGAAATATTTGAGTGCCGTCTTCCAAATCGTAAAACTTCGAGGCCAAAGCCGTCTCAAACTCAAACAACATCAGGGCTGCCACGGATCTTAAAAAGTATTAAAAGTCATTAAATTTAAGTTTCAATATTCAAGGCCTTAAATGTCTTAAAAAGTCTGGAATTATTGGGTGGGCGGCATTAATGAGATTGCCTTATTTGTTTCTTTCTAGTTTTCTAGTTTAATTGTTATATTTCTATGTTTTTATTTTATCTGTGTTTTATATAGCTTACTTCAAAGATATCCGGCAAGTCCGACACCTACGCCAGAGGCAGTACGGCCGTGTGAGGCTGGGTACCGCATTTAAAACGTAGAAGAAGAATGTGTGTTCCCTGCTTCCAAATTTGTAGTCGGCCGCGGTAGAGCAAAAAAGGAGAGAACGACGCGGCAAAATGCATGCCCAGCTTTTATAAATTAAGTGAGAGGTGGAGGGAGGACGACAAATACCGTGGCTGGCTTTTTCCACCCCGCGACCACGACCACACACTTCCGCTGCTTGTAGGTGCGCAACCACCCGCCCGCTGATGATATAGGTAGGCTACTGACGCAAATCACACAACACGTTGATTGTGTTTAGTAAACATGTTTACTTATCTATATTTATTAATAGCTGCTCATCAGACGTTCATTCAGCTCATTCAGGTCGCGTTGCCGTGAGCTCATGGAGTGAGACGTGGGTCTCTATCTCACTGCTTGTCTCTCTTTCTGTCACTTTCTTTCTCTCCACTCTGCACTCCCTTTCTGACAGCTAGATAAAAACAATTGCCGATCCTCCCATCAATCGCAGATAGTAGCATATGTTTCCTTCGCCAATCGGTACAACCCTAATACCCGCGGTTTATTAACCTGAACGCCTGCAACAATACTGTATGAAGAAAAAATTACTTCGCGCAAATTACCGCAGGTCCCGTGAGCATGGATGTAAATCTACAGTTGGCTAGGCCGACATACACATACGATTTTGAAATTGCAAAAACCTCCCTTGACCTGTGGAACCAATTTTTAAATAGTTTCTGCCATAAGTTCGTAAAAAGAAAGTTAATGGACTAAGTTTGTTATTTATTGAATAAGGAATCAACATATGAAGAACATTCGGATTATTCTTACCCAAAAAATATCCCATTTTTAATTTTGCCTAATTAAAATATTGTAGCCTAACACATATTTTCTTAATTGATTAAACTGTTCTTGTTACTCAATTAATCAGAAAATGTAAACCAATTGATGCAGTTCTATAATTGGTTGAAAAGGTGGCAATTATGGGTTTTCAGGTTGCCTTTACAGTGATCTCTTATATTTATTTGGTGGTCAATGCAGGGGGACATTGTCTTCATTCAGCCTGCTGAACATTTTTTATTTTCTGTAATTAGCAGTTCTTAGCTAAAGTGCATTGAATATTTGTTAGTCAGATTTAATGCAACCCTTTACGGAGTATACTGTAGTGTAGTTTGTCGATTTCTGTTACCACGGTATTGGTATTATTTTTTCATTTTAGAGATCTTAAAAAGGTCTTAAATGTCTTTAAATTTGAACTTTAAAAATGTGCAGATACCATGAACTTTGACGGCGCATGCACGTCACTGTCGTCATCCGGTTACGTCTGCCCCAGAGCACCATACATAGGGCTCTGGCCCGCCCATATCAGATAGAACGATTTGATTGGTAGCTCAGGATTTCATGACATTTGATGAGCTTCAATGGAGAGTGCCCAGACCAACAGGCTTAGCAAATTTAATTTGCCAGCGCCTAGTGGCAGGTCTGGAAATGCCAGGCTAGTGTACATCTGCAATAAATGTGAAATCTCTACTGAAAATAAGACAATGTTGTGCACATCCATGGTGTTGCTGAACATAAATAAGTATTCAGTAAGTTAAGTCCACACAAGTTCTAACTCCTCAGAAAAATATAAACACAAGGCCTTTGCACAATTAAAGTATTTTTTCGGAGCATTTAGCTGTTGTGCTGACTTAACTTACTTTCTATGACGTTTCTGTTGCGAGACATTCATTTTGAACAATTCTGCCTTAGTTTACTTTCATTGTCAATATTTGAATGACCATTTCAAACTTGTTTAACCCCCTCAGTTCGAGGGATCGTGGACAGTCCTTCGTGCGCAGTTGGATTTGATTATGAATATCTTTTGACAGGAGAAGACATCAACGTACCTTTTTTCTGCTTAAAGTTCACCATTGTGCCTTTCTATTGCTACTCTCGGCTCCTTTCTAGTCCGTATAGGGTTTTTTAAATCCATCCATGAACTTGTGCCTCTTTTTGGAGTCTATAGCAAAAAACTATCGGATCCAAAATGTTGCCTGAAAATCATGATTTTTCGCAGCCGTGTAGTGCTTCTAGTCTACTTCCTGTTCACGTCAGATGCTGTAGATTATCAGCCAATCCGAAAAGTACTTACTACGTTTTCTTGACAAATCAGAGTGGGTTTAGTTGTCTTCCCCCCAACGTCATGACATTATTGAGGAGACATACCCAATTGAATTCCTCATTTCATCTGTCGAGTCGTTTCAGGGACCTGGAATAAAGTCAGAAAATCCTAATATAGACGATTGCAGTCCCCTCTGCTGTGTTTGGAGCTTGTAAAAGGCCTCTATCTACACTCAACAACAATATAAATGCAACACTTTTGTTTTTGCTCCCATTTTTCATGAGATGGACCTAAAGATCTAAAATTAATTCCAGATACACAATATTACCATTTCTCTCAAACATTGTTCACAAATCTGTCTAAATGTGTGATAGTGAGCACTTCTGCTTTGCTGAGATAATCCATCCCACCTCACCGGTGTGCCACATCAAGATGCTGATCTGACATCATGATTAGTGCACAGGTGTGCCTTAGACTGTCCACAATAAAAGGCCACCCTGAAATGTGCAGTTTTGTCTCACAGCAAAATGCCACAGATGCCTTAAGCATTGAGGGCCCCATGTTGCAAGGATCTGTACACAATTCTTGGAAGCTGAAAATGTCCCAGTTCTTGCATGGCCAGCATACTCACCGGACATGTCACCCATTGAGCATGTTTGGGATGTGCTTGACCGGCGTATACAACAGCGTGCACCACTTCCCACTAATATCCAGCAACTTCGCACAGCCATTGAAGAGGAGTGGACCAACATTCCACAGGCCACAATTGACAATCTGATAAACTCTATGCGAAGAAGATGTGTTGCCCTGCATGAGGCAAATGGTGGTCACACCAGATACTGACTGGTTCTGAGTCCCCAGACTCCCAATAAAGGAATAAAATGCACATTTCAGAGTGGCCTTTTATTGTGGACAGTCTAAGGCACACCTGTGCACTAATCATGATGTCAGATCAGCATCTTGATGTGGCACACCTGTGAGGTGGGATGGATTATCTCAGCAAAGCAGAAGTGCTCACTATCACACATTTAGACAGATTTGTGAACAATGTTTGAGAGAAATGGTAATATTGTGTATCTGGAATACATTTTAGATCTTTAAGTCCATCTCATGAAAAATGGGAGAAAAAACAAAAGTGTTGCGTTTATATTTTTGTTGAGTGTATGTATAAGGGAAGGAGCTTATGGACTGGTTAAAATAAATTGTATTTGTATTCTATATAAGTTATAATGTTTATTTTTTCAATTTCTAACATCAAACACACAAGTGTTCTTGGCCTTACAAATGCATGTTTATTATTGATTTGGGTGTCATATCAACAGATATCTGTAAAGTTAAATTTTTGCTTTACTTTCTTTTTGGTCTTCATGGTCCCATAACAATATCAACTAGGGCTGTCAAATTAACGCGTTAATTTTGATTAATTAATCACAGAAAAATTAACGTGATTAAAAAAATTAACGCAGATTAATTGCACTTCTATATTGCCCTTTGACCTGGTGCAAAAGAGGTGAGACGATAGTGGAGCTGCACCTGTAGCTTGCTGACACGACCCGCACGGGATTAAAGAGTAAAGAAAGAAGCAGGGGAAAGAGGCCGAGGGCTTTATGTGTTATGGGCTGCTCCGGGCAAATAAGCATGAAGGTAGGAATACGTCTTTTGTTATTCTCCGCAGTATCTGTGCACTATTGATTTAGTGGGTGCCTAATTAACAATGTAGGTTCAAAACAGTATCTCTCAATATTCCTCCCTGTCTCTGTTAGCTAGCTGCGATCGTCTCCCACAAACGGACACCCGCCCCCTCTCACTCTTCCTAGCTGGCATATGCCTGTCTTTTTTCCTCCTTTGTGTGTGTGTGTGTGTGTGTGTGTCTCAATATTTTTGGCTATGAGTAGGACGGTGAATGAGTCGGCATAGGCTATGCGCACTGCACCTGTGGGCAGTCTGTTGTGTGGAAGATAGACAGTCGTCATTTAGCAAGAAGCAGAATTTACGAGAGACGGGGAGAGAGAGAGAGAGTAGCCTATACAGTTGTTTATAAACAGGCATGCAAGTGTCATATAAGTATGCGATTAATTTAGATTAATTAATCACAGAGCCTGTAATTAATTAGATTATTTTTTTTAATCGCTTGACAGCTCTAATATTAACATTCATCTGACATCACTGCAGCATGTCTGTCCGTATAGCCCAGGTTGTCCTGAAGAACAAGATGTCCATAGCTTGATTGTGCATCACAGGTCAGATGTTTTACAAGGTTTATTAGATAATATATCCAGACGGACCAGACATGGCTGCAGGTAATAGAGGGCTTTTATTTATACAATTACTTTCTCATGAAAATGATGGTATGTTTTAAGGTAATTTCTTGTTTCACACAGCCTGAGTATTGCATGTCTTCTTATTTATTTAGTTTTTCATCATTTATAAGTGATAATACCTCTGCACCCACCCAAGTTAATTGCTGAGATCTGAAAACTGGGCAGGTATAATTGCATACAGAAAATACAATGTTGCATAATATTTGTGTGATAACTATGTCTATAAATACATGAGGGCATATTAATATACTTTATTATTAACTGCACTACAGTGTGCTTACTTTTGAAGTCATAAATAATGGACTCTCCTCATTTTATTTTTGTACTAAACAAGGTGCATAGGGTTTTTATTAACTAATTTTATTCTGCTGACATATTATCATGGTCTGTTGAATGTCTGTCCTTTTTAACCAAACCACCCTTTACACTTCATATATTTTTGACTTGTTTGGAACCAATTTCTGGACAGAAGGACCACCAGCATTGAGTTACTCTCACTTTGAACCATGATTGATGCTGTCTGTAGTCATTTTTTAAATACATCACCTCCTAACACACTCCATCGCGACTGGATAGTGTGATGGATAGGTGTATAGAAGGGCAGAGGTTCACATGAAGGTTGACACACCCGTAGGCTTTTTGGTTGTGGTTGCATCTGTCGTGTAGCATGCAAATAATAAATGAGGTAAATGATATAACTCAGGTTCCGAAGAAGGGTCACAGCTCAACCATACCTCTAATCACCTGTCAAGCCTATTTATTTCATGTCAAGCCACTTAATGCAGCCTGAGTCAGATTTTTCAATGACAGATAGACCATGCTTAAAGAGGACCTATTATGCTACTTTTCTGGTCTTAATTTCTTGTTTTACACTGCTATAGAGCAACCTGACACGAATCACATCACAAAAAACTATGTAGATTTTCGGGAAGCTCTTTCTCTTATTTTGGCGATCCAGCACATCCTGTCAACACTTGAGTGTGTGTGCTTCGGCTCCCTCCGCCTGTGCTTCGGCCATCTCCGCTCCCCTCCCCCCCCCTCCTGCAAACCCCACTCCGTTGTGATTGGTTACCTTCCTTCCGGAACACTTTCAGTGGCGGGAAGCGCGAGCATGGACCTATAAGGGCGCGAGGCAGATGCGAACAGGGAAGTGACAGCATTACCATACATGGAAACATCCGCGTGGAGACGTCACAAAGTTTTATGCAACGTCACAAATTATGAAAGGGTAGACCGATTTGAAGACGTGACTTCTCGACTGGCTAGAATAGTGTTTAGTGCTCTGCACAGACACCCCAGACGGTCAGCAGGGAATATGTCGAAATGCATGTAAGTCATTATTTGATAATTTAGTATGGTTAAGCATGACTATGAATCATCATAACAACGTTTATAGGTCATAAAAGTCAAAAAGCATCATAGGTCCTCTTTAAGGCTTAATCAACCCATCTAACATAATGGAACAAGTCAACTTAACATTGAAACCGAACCACACACCAACTTCAATGATTCAGATCCGGCTTCCCTCCTGCCATGATCCAGCAGCTTGTTTTCAGTTTTAAACATGACACTGACAGGTAATCATCAGTCAAGTTCCCGTTATGAGATTTTTCCAACTCCTGGTAGATATTAGGCTTCCTTTTTCCCTGCCAGTGATGTCGGCCAAACCTCGTCCAAGTACAGTCTCCGGTCATCCACCATGGTGGGCTGCCGTCTCAGCTTCTAAAATTGGAGCTTGAACATCAGAGAAAAGTATTCCCTTTCATCCCAATTGAAATAAATCAATCATCATCCATCTCTACTCAGTCTCCATTAACACTCAAGTATCAACAATCACTCAGGGCTTCAAGCATTTCTCGGTTGCTCACCAGTTCATTCATGGCTAGGGATGGGGACTGCTCATTTTCAGTGATATTGATACCATTACAGAGAATCCTTAAAGGCACACTATGCAACATTTCAATGTGCAGGTAAACACACCACCACACATTCTAGTCAGGCAGAAGTGATCATTGAGAGGGATTACTTTTGTGTAACTATAGACTTTGTTTTTTAATGAAAATGTTGCATGGTCAACCGTCTTTATTGATACCACTATCAATATTATCTGCTGTGCACAGCCACCCCAGACAGTGCGCAGGGAATACGTCTAAATGCATGTACATCATTATTTGACACTTATCGTATCGCTAAGTATCGTTTAACATGACTATAATACATTATAAAAACATGTATAGGTCAGAAAGGACAAACAAGCATAACAGGTGTGACAATTTGTTTTGACATTACCAAAATACTGATAAAGATAATCAGTTTGAGGAATCCCTGGGAGTTTTTAATTTAATTTAAAAAAAAATCACTGGGGGTCTGTGGTCAGGTATACCAGAGGTACAGTGTGCGTTTAATGGTTGACTGAAGTACCATTGTTTTGGTTGTCACCCTTTTGCATTCCTCTAACCAAAATAACGTAGGCTTCCTTTCATTTAGAGCAACTCCTGGATGCTTTTGGGAATAACAAAGTATAATATAATAATAATGTGTATGGCCCTGTTCATAACTTTATTTGATTCTGTTATCCTGCGATAGATCAAGATATGTATCCCCTTGATCACGGGCAAAGCTGGATATCTTCTGATGCTGGGATAACAAAGCTTGTTTCCACTTAGTACTGAATATGAGCTGCCAGTATCTCCAGATCACAAGTTAATGAAGTCATTATTAATCGCTTTGAGTGCCTAGAAAAGCGCTATATAAATCCAATACACTATTATCACCAGAAACCTGTTACCTCGAGAACCCATAATCTCCCTGTTAACAGAAAAGGCCCTTTCCTCTTATGTTCATTATCTCCTTATGATAAACATCAAAACTATTTGAGAGCTTGGCCACTCTCGGCTTCCGAGATTTTGTGATTGAAGCTGCCAACATTCATATTTTCTATATTAGGTTAGGTATCAGTTTTTAAGCCAGGCATTACATTCAATGTAATAATACACATTTATCATTTATTTAATGTTTAGACATTAAAAGGAGTCTCTACCTGTGTGTGTGTGTGTGTGTGTGTGTGTGTGTGTGTGTGTGTGTGTGTGTGTGTGTGTGTGTGTGTGTGTGTGTGTGTGTGTGTCGTGTGTGTGTGTGTGTGCACGAGGGCGTGGGCTCCATTAGCACTGTGCTGGATGGAGCTACTTGGCATTCAAGGGTCTTTGGAGCCAGCTCCAGCCCAGGAGACAGGGCCTTGCCTGGGGGTTAATGAACCCCGGGCCCTGCCGACAACATTAATTGTTTCTGCAGCTCTGGCAGACCTCTACTTACACATCCTCTCATCTTTTCTACTATCCTTGTTTGGATTCCAAATTTTCTTTTTGTTGCATAGAGTTCTTTTTCATTTACCTCATAATACAAAATGATGAATTGGTTTTGCTTGTATTCATTCTAAAATGGGGGTGAGGAATAATGATATGCTTGCTGTCAGTGTACACTGATTTCCCACTCTGTATCTTGTTTCCATCATGCTGTATTTCTGTGTGCATTGAGGGTTGCTGCTCTGCCTGTTGAATATGGAGGCAAATAATATCGTATAGACTAAACTATGTTGATATGGTCAGCATGTTACTGTTTAATGCTACACACGGCAACCCACACAACTTGTCGCTATTAAAAAACATTTGCAGAGAGAGAGACACGCACACTGACAAGTAATACTCTCTCTGTCCTAGGTCAGTGAAGTGCTGTGGGTGGGGACCACTTGCAAACCCTGAGGTTAAACTGTAACACAAGCCTGGGTCATCCCAATGTTCCCAGGGCTCAATGTTCCCAGGGCTCAATTGTTCCCAGGTATATATTACACCAAATAGGATGTTCCTGAAATTGCCGATTAGGTTCAGGCATCACAGCAGGGTGGTTAGGGTTAGGGGAAAGGGGACAGGAAGAGGTTAGAATAGGAGTGAGACACACAAACACACACATACAGACATACTATCCTGACATATTACCCCATTGATTGTAAGAACATTGAGCCCTGGGAAAATGTATTCGCTCCCCATAATGCCAAGACTAGGTTATACACAATTGCTTGGCTTATTGTTTCCTTGTGGTCAGAAAAGTCCTCCGAGTAAACAGGAAGTACAGGGAAGCTGGAGGAGCTGTCAAATATAGAAATCATCTACTGAAACTGTGGTATCGAGCCCAGATGACTACTACAGCACCTAGAAAAGAAGCCATTGGAGACTTACCCTGTGTTCCAATCCCCATACTTTCTGCTATTTAGTATGGTAGACAAATTATTAACAATGTCCCAATTCATGTGGTCAGATTTAAGGGGCCTTCACACCTACCTAGTTTGGTCCAGACTTTCAGACTTTTCCGTTTGATCTGAACTTAAATTACAGGTGTGAATCCTCCCGTGGACCACGGTGGGGACTAAACAGGCGGTCCTTGGTCTGACCTAAAGAGGGGTCTGACCTAAAGAGGTTGTCTCCATCTGGATTATACTGAACCATGATTGGGTCAGTGTCCAGTGTGAGGGCAGGTTTTGGATGGTTCAGACTTTAGGACCAATTACAGGAAGTCCTGACCGGCTATCTCCAGTCACAGAGAGGAGAAATGAGCCGCTGAGGGGGGAAAGTGTAGGAGCGGGGCTGGGCGTTGCTGACAGGAGATGGTGATGTTTTATTATTTTATTATACAACTGCAGTCAAAGCGGGAGGTGTGCGTTGACTGGGCGGCTGCCTGAACTATTCAGCACAGCAGGAAATTAATCTGTTTACATTTTTCTTCATTAAAGCCACTACGAGTAAGATGGCACGTTGGCGTCCCCTTTGGACAAAAGCGGTAGTATTTTTACGACGCCCGCTGTCGCAAAGCTGTTTTCTAGCTCGTGCCAGGCGCGCGAGTGTGAACTGAGAAGGGAGCAATATAGTGCATGTCCGTGTGTTGAAAGTGTGAGGACTCTTTTCGGCTCTGTGAGAGTGGTTTTGACACTGCATGAACTAATGCCAGTCACTGCCACACACACCTGATTGCAATGAGTTGATCCAGCAGTGTCACCTAACTACTCTCTCTCACGGAGCTGAAAGATTAGCCTGTGTCCGACTCCTCACAGAAAGCGAATGAAAGAGAGACGGCAGTTAGTATGGATCACGATGAGGTAATGTGTTTATGTTGTTGTAAATAATGACTATTTCAGGTAATGGTTATCTGATGATGGTGAAGCAAAGCAAACTTTGTGTTAGTACCAACCGCTCATTCATTTAGGAGTAAACACTGCAGTCTAGTTTCGCTCTCGTGAAATTGTATACACGTTGCTTGGCAACGCCCTGGTCCCGCCCGTAGCCTATATCACTCTCCCTTTTAGCTTTTCTTCATTGCATTTTTTCTTTGATGGTTCAGCCCCGTTATCAGTCATTATGACGACAAATAACTGTCTCAAACAAGGCTCCCGCTCCCCTTCCCTCACCTGGAGGGATAGGCTTCTCAATTCATGTTGTTGCGCCACACTGAAATCTGCGACCAATATGGATATGTGACCATAGAGCCTGCGAGAGCGAACCGAAAATCGGACTGGGTGTGCGACCAGACCAAAAGCAGTAATAAAAACTATTTAAAAACATCTTTCTTTGCACTGATGGTCTCGTTTGCTGTTAAAGGTAATTTACGATTATCAGAGGAAACATGAGGCTGTTTAAAAGATATTTAAATGTTACTCGTAGCCGCTTTAATTCATTTAAACTGGTGAAGACTAAACCACTGGATAGAAACGCTGACGTCAGACGCACGCCCATCAACCAACCAGCAAACACAGACATAGGTAAAACTGCAATGTGAAACCAAACCTAAGCGGATGAAATCTATACATGGGATTTATAAAATGTTCTTTACCACAGACTTTGGTGTGGACTTTTAGGTGTAAAAGCCCCCTTAGTATGCTTAAAAATACCTGGATGCCGTAATACATCTGGTCAGGATTTTCAGTGTTGAAATCAGCATGCAATTTGGGTGATTTTGACCAACAATCCAGTGCGCACTGGAAGTGACATCACATCAACCTAAGTAAAAGTAGCCCTGCGTTCCGAATCGCATACTTTCTACTAGGGGTGTGCAGAGACGTAATTATCTGTACCTGTATCTGTATCTGTTCAACCAACAAAATTATCTATCTGTATCTGTATCCGGATACACAAGAAGAAGTCGGCGTGGCGTATACCGGAAGTTTCTTTTACATTAGATTACATTAAAGGAAGTCACACCTAAATTGATTTTCTAAACTAATATTCATTGTCAATTGTTTCCCCTTCAAAGCATCACATTGATGTAATATTGACATATAAGTCAAAAAGTCATATGTATTTTTACCCTTTCATCTCTCTCTTCTTTGTTATCAGAATACGAATAAATTCAGGGAACGAAAATATTGATAAATAACAGCCCAAATCTGTGCATAGGCTACTCACTGTTAGTAAATGAGGGCCAGTGTTTTACCTTTAATTAAACTAAGATCCCCCTTTAACTGGGGGAAATTTAACAATCTGTAACTGGGAAAAACATGTAGGCTACAGCTGTATTTCATGATTTTTTTTTATCTCTATCTCTATCTCTCCCTCTTTTTTTACATTTGTTTTACTAAAGTAAGATTTAGGAACAATCTGTATCAACGTGTGCCAATCTCATAAACCCTAAATAATATCTTAGCCTTTCCACAAAGCCATATGTGATTTTAATGTGTCAAGTTTGCAGTTTCCGATTTTATTGTATGGGTCCTGAAGAAGGCCTAAGCGTCTACGCATTGATTGACAGCTGAAAAAGTACAGGTCCTAAGCATCAGTTTGATGGAAACGTTGTGGTGTTTGAAAGAGTTTAAGCAGTAGGCCTAGTGAATGTAAATACATCGGGGAAGGGCTCACGGTGACTCGGGGTGCAGCATATTCCATCGGTTTGTCTCTTCTCCGCCACTGCAGCGGTTTACGAGGAAACTCAAATAATAACAGCAGCGAATGCGACCGGTAGAACCCTCTTTTCAAGTGATAGGGCGAACGCGCTGCGTTTATCAGTGGGTAAAAAGAGAGAGACCGCGGGTCACGGTAGGTGCCCGGTCCTCTCATGTCCACCGCAGAACAGCCGTTAGTGTCATTAGCATCATTGAGGCGGAACGCGCTGCATCAATTAAGCACATCATATAAAAAATCACTCTCTTCTGAGCTACTGTAGACAATCACTTTCTTTTGGTGACCAGCGTATACAGCCATGCCACTGGCACAACTCTCTGAAATGTACTTTGCACTAGTTGCTCCGTGCTACCAACTGCCACCTGACAAATGTGATTCCCCCTACATTTCTGCCTTTAAATCAAGGCTCAAAACCCATATGTACACCCTGGTGTTTCCTCCCCATTAACTATCTTACCTCTGCACTACTATCTGTGTTTATGTGGATGTATGGGCTTTACGTCTTTTATTTTGGTTATTGTTATTTTACCTTCATTGTTTACCCACTGAATGCACTATGTACAGCACTTTGGACAGTGCAAACTGTCATAAATGTGCTTTTATAAATACATTTTACTTACTTGCTTAGTTATAACTCACCTAGGCCCTTTGGCACAAATCACCCCAATCCCAGAAATTTGGATAATAAGCATGATGCAGCAATTTAGGGCTGACATTGTGCTAACTGTATAGACTCAAAATGTAGCATACCAAAGCACTAAAACATGCGTCAAATGTTTTCAAACTTGTCTATAATTGTTCAGACACAATAATCAAAAAACCTTGATCATGGAAATTTTACTTTGAAAGGCAAAACACAGTTTTTTTTAGCTTAAATGTGTTTATATCTTATTCCTTGTGTCTCCCTTCTTTACAGGATGAGTCAAATGGATGGCTCTTCTTAAATATGTGGTCAGATTTCCAATTTCTTCCATGGTTTTCTAGAAACCTAGGGGTGGCACAACTTCCAAAATGCACAACTTAGGCCACTCTCCCCTATGTAGAATAGAAAAAAGAAAGAGTATGAGATTCGGAACGCAGGATATGTCCCAATTGCATTCTAACAAGATTATTTTTTTTGATCAGCTGTAGCATGTAGAATAGAAAAAAGAAAGAGTATGCGATTTGGCCATCACTCTCATGCATTCATCGGACTTTTCTCTGTGCTTGTGCGACCAATGAAAATGTCTAGGCGCACTCCACTGATTTTTAGGCGCATGTGAGCCCTTATTCTTCTGCTAAGAAAAAACCTGGATGTACAAGCAGAAGGTATAAAATCCAATGCACGTCCACCAAAGGCTTACATCATGATTCGACAGTGTTGTTGTCATTACTCAGAATTTGTCATGGGGGCAACAGAAGTTACGCAACATAGCTTTAAGTATGTCTAAATGGTCTTAAACAGCCTAAAAGGACAATTCATTATCCACATTACTTAGAACGTGGAGAGACAATCGGCTTTACAGACAAAACATAGACAACGCAGCTCATTTTTACATATAAATACAGAGTGGCCAAGTCTCACGCTTTGGCCGTGAGACACACGCATATCAACCAGTTCACACGCTCACACGCCACACCTCCAATTTCTCACGCAGAGAAATGAATCCCCGTAATATTTTTTTTGGTACTTTTACTTTGAAAGTCTTATTTTGAAAAGCTAAACGGACTGAGTTCCGTGACATCCTCTTTCTGCCATGCTTTCTGCACGCGCGGTTTCTTTATACTTCAACAAAAATATAAACGCAACACTTTTGTTTTTGCTCCCATTTTTCATGAGATGGACTTAAAGATCTAAAATTCATTCCAGATACTCAATTGTACCATTTCTCTCAAACATTGTTCACAAATCTGTCTAAATGTGTGATAGTGAGCACTTCTGCTTTGCTGAGATAATCCATCCCACCTCACAGGTGTGCCACATCAAGATGCTGATCTGACATCATGATTAGTGCACAGGTGTGCCTTAGACTGTCCACAATAAAAGGCCACCCTGAAATGTGCAGTTTTGTCTCACAGCAAAATGCCACAGATGCCACAAGCATTGAGGGAGCGTGCAATTGGCATGCTGACAGCAGGAATGTCAACCAGATCTGTTGCTCGTGCATTGAATGTTCATTTCTCCACCATAAGCCGTCTCCAGCAACTTCGCACAGCCATTGAAGAGGAGTGGACCAACATTCCACAGGCCACAATTGACAATCTGATAAACTCTATGCGAAGAAGATGTGTTGCACTGCATGAGGCAAATGGTGGTCACACCAGATACTGACTGGTTCTGAGTCCCCAGACCCCCAATAAAGCAAAAAAATGCACATTTCAGAGTGGCCTTTTATTGTGGACAGTCTAAGGCCCACCTGTGCACTAATCATGATGTCAGATCAGCATCTTGATGTGGCACACCTGTGAGGTGGGATGGATTATCTCAGCAAAGCAGAAGTGCTCACTATCACACATTTAGACAGATTTGTGAACAATGTTTGAGAGAAATGGTACAATTGTGTATCTGGAATGAATTTTAGATCTTTAAGTCCATCTCATGAAAAATGGGAGCAAAAACAAAAGTGTTGCGTTTATATTTTTGTTGAGTGTAGGTCCATGGCCGTGTGCAGCCCGTAGCCGCAGCAGCCACTTGGCAAACCACCACGGCCATGCCCCCCTGCGTTAGGTTACAATACAAAACTAATAAAAGCCCGCCGCCTCCCAGTCCCGTCCTTTGTTCAAATTATATGGAAAATTAATGACAACAAGGACGCCGGTATTAAATGAACAAAGAGGTAAGAACACCTTAATTCAAATCAGTCACTTCACTTGATATATTCAAGCTTGTTTTGCATTATGTTATTGGGCTGGTTGACACACCAACACATTTTTGTTCTAAAATGTTGTCAACATTAATTAATTGAATGAATGTACTGAGTAACTAAGCTTAGAGGTTACTGTGGGAAAAATATGTTCTGAGAAGACATCAAGTGTCATAGATTTAATATAATAATGGTGAATTGAAATTGGATAATTGGATAACCCCTACAATGTTGAATACATATAGAATATTTACCTTTATTACAGTTTAACCAAACATTTTAACAATAGGCTACAGGAGATATTTGAAAGCACTACACATGCATTGTAGGCTATTCAATTAAATTTTTGTCAGCGAAACCGTGAATGTTCTCTTTTACTTTACATAAAAATTAATGCAGAAAAGGCACACATTGCTTCATAAATATTCACCAGAATGCAGGAAATTAAGTGTTTAATGCTCAAAATTTTCTGGGGGGGAACCCCAGACCCTCACTTACAATATGTCCACACCCAATGTTTAATTAAAACCTGTCCTACGACTTTGCAATTCATGAATTTGTTTATTTTAATAAGATTGTTGATGTTTTATCACATTTTCCAATTGTCTTTTATTTCTGATTTATTATGAACAATATGTAAACTTGCAGGACACTAGCAAAAATTATTGGGTGGGAGAGAAGACACGGTTTTGTGTCCCTCGGCCAAAAAATCTCACTCCAAACTTTTGGTGAAACTTGGCAGCCCTGTAAATAGGCCATCCACGGCTCCTTTATCCTCCTCCACCACACAGTCAAATGATCCCTGCAATTTAAAAGCACCACAACCAAAGAGTGATGACTTTTCTTCCAAGCAATTTTTTTATAGAGTCATTGAATGAACTTTACGACGAGGATCCTGAGAGAGAACGGGTGCGGTGGGGCCTCTGGGTTGAAATGCATGCTGGGGATTATTCATTGTATGTACACACTCATTGGTGCTTACCAGCTGGCAGGACGGGCTGTTAAAGTAGCAGTGCGGTCAGAGACATTGGGCTGTGTGTGTGTGTGTGTGTGTGTGTGTGTGTGTGTGTGTGTGTGTGTGTGTGTGTGTGTGTGTGTGTGTGTGTGTGTGTGTGTGTGTGTGTGTGTGTGTGTGTGCAGGCCCGGCCCTGGGCATAGGCAGTAAATGCTTGGGGCGCATCCATCCGCAGGGGGCGCCGCTACAAAAAATAAAAAATAAAAATGGGCTACCAAAACTTTATTTAATTTTTTTTAACTAATGCTGTTAATACTATAATTTCAAAATATGAGATAAGCTTAAAATATGACAACTACTGAGGATAGCCAAACTATAAAAAACATTGAAGCGACCCCCCCACCCCCTCCTTCGATAGACTCTTCCAGATTTCTGGCGATTAGCCAGGTACCTGTGTGAGTACCAGATATGCTCGGCTGCCAGATACGCTCGGGTTGCACAATGATGACGCACTTCCAGTAAATTATATTCAAATAAACTTAAAAAAAAACAGTTTTCTCTACCTTTTCCTGAAGCGAAAATGTATTTACTGTATCAAAACCAACATTAAGCTTACAAGTTTGGCATTCGCCTTTTATTAAATAAAACAGAGAAAAAAGTTTCATGTTCGGGCTGTATTGAACGCTCTCGCGAGATCTCTTGTAACGCCGCATGATCTTGGGTACAATAATTACATATTCCACAATCCCTTTGCTATTACGAACGATAGCTTATCTATTTTTTCCGAAAACTACACATACTTTCTTTCTACATGTATCTTTATTGTAATGTTTATATTGTGAATGATAATATTATAATAGATTGCAGTTTGCAATAGATTTATAAGAAAGAAGTGGATCTCGCGTAGTACAGGAAGTGCGTCATCATTATGCAACCCGAACATATCTGGCAGCCGAATATATCTGGTACTCACACCTGAACAGTAACTTCACCGGTCGGAACCGGAAGAAAACAGCGCACACCATGTCAAAAAAACAAAAGCTCTCTCGTGCCATGGGAAGACAGAAAAGGAAAAGAAGTGGAGGAAAAACGTGACAAAGACAGAGGTAGGCCTACAGTGACGTTAATGTGATTAATGAATAGTGTGCTGCATTGTTTTAGCCGTTGTAGGAGCAGTGTGTTAACTTGCTAGCTTACTTTTGGAATATGGGTAACGTTACTCCCAGTTTAAATTCATCAGAGACATTTAGAAATATTTTTCAGGCAGCCTACGTCCCTTGTCATAACTTGCCAAAGTTTGCACTGCTTGTAATGGTTATTAGAAAGCTATTCCTTTCCCACTATAATTAATGGTTGTCAACCTTGGGTTTATTGTGTTAGTTTACATCAGTGTTAAAAGTGCACAGTATAATAACTGTTAATATTGCATACCTGAGGCAAGTTAAGTTTATTTGTGAGGCACTTTTCAACACAAGGTAAATCAAAGTGCTATACATAAAGCCATGAGATATCATCAGAAGGCTTGATTCTGATTTAATAAAAAGTAGGAGCAAACTTTTCCGTTTGATTGTACCTTACCTATAGCTTTCCATTAGTTACTGCTTCTCTTCACTCTGGTTGGATGCTAAACTGCATTTCATTTTAATGACAAGAGTTTAATCTTATCCAATTTCCATTTTAAAGCTTTTCACCATGTATTAATATAAATAATGTAACAACATGTATACTTCTCTTTTCTCTTCAGGTTTTCATTTGAAATACTTTGAGCCACCTGTCCTGCAGACATCTTCTCCACCTTAGTACAGCATGTATTGCAGCATGAGGAATAAAGGCTTCACCAATAGACCCAAAGGCAAGAGTAGTCAGGCTGTAGCAAGGTGAAGTGAGCTTGTTGAGATATGAAGATGAGGTCTTAAAGCGGCAACGAGTAACATTTAAATATCTTTTAAACAGCCTCATGTTTCCTCTCATAATCATAAATTACCTTTAACAGCAAACGAGACCATCTGTGCAAAGAAAGACTTTTTTATATAGTTTTTATTACTGCATTTGATCTGGTTGTACACCCAGTCCGATTTTCGGTTCACGCGTGCATGCTCTATGGTCACATATCCGTATTGGTCGCAGATTTCAGTGCGGCGCAGGAACGCGATTTGAGAAGCCTATGGCTCCAGGTGAGGGAAGGGGAGCGGGAGCCTTGTTTGAGACAGTTGTTTGTTCATAATGACTGATAACGGGGCTGAACCATCAAAGAAAAAAAAGAAAATGCAATGAAGAAAAGCTAAAAGGGAGAGTGATAGGCGGGCGGAAGGGCGTTGCCAAGCAACGTATACACAATTTCACGCAGCGAACCTAGACTGCAGTGTTTACTCCTAAATGAATGAGCGGTAGCCTACTAAAACAAAGTTTGCTTTGCCTCACCAGCATCATCAGATGAACATTATTCATCTGAAATAGTCATTATTTACAACATAAACACATTACCTCATCGGGATCCATACTAACTAACCTTGGTGTGAGGACACGGACTCGTTCAGCTCCGTGAGAGGTGACAATGCATCAACTCATTGCAATCAGGTGTGTTTAGCACTTACTGCCATTAGTTGATGCTGTGTCACCCATAGACTCACAGAGCCGAAAAGAGTCCGGTGCCCTCCACACTTTCAACACACGGACACGCACCATATTGCTTCCTGATTATTTGAATCTTGCACTCCCTGCACGAGCTAGAAAACAGCTTCACGACAGCTGGCGTCGTTAAAATACTACCGCTTTTGTTCAAAGGTGTCGCCAACGTGCCGACTTACTCGTAGTACCTTTAACATCTACAGCTCTCTGTTGGAATTAAGTTAAATAGCAGTACAAACCAGAGGTCTCTGTCATTTAATTTTGTAATATAGCTTTTGTGTGGAATTATATTCAATGCAAAGTTATGATTTATTTAAAATTTTAAACTATACGTGTAATAGATTATAATTTTAACGTCTGCATTTTTCTGTGCGAATCGTAATATTGTATTAATTTTTTAATGTTATGTCACTTGTTTTGTAATATGGTTTTTATTTTGTGGGTTATTTTCTATCTAAAATAAAATGAAATGTCAAAGACAAAGCCATCCAGTTCTGTGTGAGTGTATGAACAGTGGTGGACCTGACTGCAATGCAATGGGGGGCGCCAGCTAAAATCTTGCCTAGGGCGCCAAATTAGTCAGGGCCGGCCCTGTGTGTGTGTGTGTGTGTGATGGCTATGGAGAGTGTTCAGATTGGACTGTGTACAGCAACTGACCTTGTCCATAAAGTCCCCCTTTAGACCTTGGCCCATTCCCTCCTCTGCTCCTCCACACAGTTCATCTAGGCGCTGTTTGCCTGCTTTTGTTAGCTCATCACTGACTGTAGAGTAAAAAAAAAATGCATGCGCTGCTGAATTGTATTCTACCTGTCACAATCTCTAACTGATCATCCAAATCGCTTCACTAATGTGCGTATGTTAATAGCCTACATAATGATGACATTAAAGCTGGGCAGGGTAACTTTTTCACTGTATTTGGCAAAAATTCCATATTAGCCATTCAGCAATATGTAGGTGAAGTGGTCTGAGAATATCTACTCACTTTGCTCTCCCCTGCCTCTGTGTGCCGCCCCCGAAAATTGCCACTGCTCATGTACACTTTGACCAATCAGAGCGAGGCTCCGATTCTCTGTTCTTATTGGCTGCTGGGACTGTCCATTCACTTTGGGACCGACGTTGTTGGTCTAGAGCAGGGGTCACTAACAGGCGGACCGCGGTCCGGGTCCGGACCCAGACGCCGTCCTATACGGATCCGGACCTGTAGTCAATAAATCATATAAGTATTTAAAATTTTGACGGGGCGCTTCTATTTTGACCAGCTTTTCTAGACTTAACGGCACTGGTTTAGCGAATCAGGAAATCCACCGATCAATTGCATTCGAGTTAAGCCATCCTGCCTCCTGCTACTCAGCCAATCGAATATGTGCATTCCCTGCTCAGTCTGGCTCACAGACAAAGAGACAGTAAGCGATCATGCGAGAGATGACAGAGTGAGAGAAGTGCAAAAATTACGAGATATTTCAGCAAAATAAGTCAGATAAGAGTGGGAAATACTGCAGTAGAGGGGTTAAAAAGACAGCGGGAGGAGAGTGAGAGACAGCGGGAGAAGGCCGATTAGACAGCGGGAGGAGAGTGAGTAGGCTATACAGCCGGAGAAGGCAGAAAAGAGTGAGAAATACAGCGAGACAGAAAAGAGAGAGTGAGCCGGAGGCGCTCTTTAAGAAGAGAAAGGTAGACAGCGAACAGAGCCTTCAACCCAGAATGGACAGACTCATTCATGTTCATTCTTCCAACTGGAAACACAAAACCAGTTTGTCTCATGAACATAATTAAAAGTAGCCTAAATATCGATCCAGGCTCACCTATGAGCACCTGTGCATGAGAATGGCCCTGACATCCTTCCAGCCCAGATTTAAACTCCTGGCAGGACAAGCTAGAGCTCAGTTCTCTCACTGAACAACAGAAAGTGGGGGATTGGGATAAAAGAGGGAAAGAAAGAGAAGCTAAAACTGTTCAATTGTAATGGTGTTGAGCAGGCCTGGTTCTACGGGGGTGCATATAAGCATGCATTGCACCCTCAATTCAAATGTTTGCATCCTCAATTGGGGAAAGAGGACGGACTGAATTGTTTTATAAATATACTTTAAAAATATATATTTAATTGCTGTACGAAAGCCTACCAGTTCTTGCTGTAGTTTTTGCTAAGGTGCTACTCTTTCTCTCGCTTTCTCTCTCGCTCACCGGCTCCGGTGTTAACGAGCGATCAACAGCTGAGTTTTTTCCCCTTTTGTAAGACTGGTGAAAACCGGTCAAGGCACAATCATGTGGACTCTCTTATTACCCTGATGTAGTCCTATGTGTGAATGACACAGACATAAGATTGACATGCATCATCACCAATCGCCAGCAGCACTGCCCACAACAGCAACAGGAAAATAAAAAATACATTTTGTATGTAGTCTCAATTATCTACATTTTAAGTGTTACATATTCTTAGTAATGGCAGAATTTTATAAATAAAGGTTAATTTTTTAGCAAGATATTTGGCAAGTAGCCCCACTAACATTAGTGAAAGCTAGTGGTCATCTGTCCCTCAGTCCAGTTGTTAAGCATCTGGCTGCTAACACGTTATGTTGTTTTGTTAATTTTTCTATTCATCTTAACATTATTAAATGTTGACTTTTTATTTCATTCTTTTCCCCAGAATGCACCAGCATGCTCCGATAACATTTTAAAAACACATAAAAAACTTCTGGGGGGATAACCCCAGACCCCCCCTACAGGGGTTTAGTTCCCGACAGTTTTTTCAGAGCTTTTCAAAATCACAAAATAAAAATCCAGTATTAGACAAAGTGGGAGATTACTATGTTGAACACACATAGTAGGTATAGTGAAGTTTAGAAATTATACATTGATATATTTCTCAAATTGCATAATTAATTTTTTTTTGCACCCCTTCTAATCTCAGATGCACAACGAGTCATTATGTTCTGCAACCGGGCCTGGTGTTGAGATATATATATATTTTTGAAATTGGTTGAAACTGTGAAAACATTCACAAAGAAAAAGGGGACACTGAAGTTGCTGCTATATTTTATTTTATTTTTCAAAAATTAATTATATATTTTATCTTTATTTTAAGATTGATATTAGGCCTATATTTATTTTCACCATTTTATTTTTAAATGCAGCCCTTCTTTTCTATGAAGAGATTAGTTTCAGTTGAGTCAGTTGAACCTCCTTCAATAATACATATATCTTCAGTATTATATATCTGTATAATTATTTAAAAGTGAGAATAAATATTGTCGAAATGTTTTTGAATTGTTCTTCCTATATTGACCTGACAGTCAGTTGTTGATTACATGCAGACGTTGATAGAACTTCTAGGCTACTTCACTATATATCACACTGAATCATAACGCAAGTTAGACATTATGATGTTGCGGACCTTTGCTTGAAGAAATGTTCTCTAACTGGACCTATTTGAATTTTAGTTGAATACCCCTGGTCTAGAGCGTGTCAGGGAGGGACCAGGGAGAACACAAGTGGAGTGGTTGAGGTATTTGGATTCAAATCTCTAGCCCAACTGCTATTTTCTCCCAAATCATATACCCCAGCTTTAAGTTATGGGTTTTAAACCAAACCCTTTTTTAAATCTGCCCATGTGTTTGCACAGCTCCTGCTGTCTGTGCGTATGTACTGTATGTTTTTTTAATTGTGGTTAAGTATTACCATATAGCTTCTGCAATGATGATGGTGCATGTGCCCTCTCAAGCAGCCCCAGATGAGGGATGTTGGCTCAGTCACAGAAGGCAGTTTACCCTCTGTCACTGGCTGCCCGGGCCAACACCTCACTGGAACTTTGTTCTTGGTCAACCCTCCCCTCTCATTGGTCCAGAAAAGCCCTCTGCCAATCACAATCAACCATCAGACACCATCTGTGTATTCTCTGCAACCTGAGTGGGAAGTACTAGTGCTGTTTCAGGTGTTATTTACGTGAGATTTTTTTTTTTTGCCAAGTATACGTGTGTACCCAATGATCTCTCACTTTAATGAAAAACGTCAATCAAGCCCCATGACATGATCAACTCTCCCTTCTGTGTGTGTGTGTGTGTGTGTGTGTTCGCACATGTATTTGTGTGTATATGTATGCATGTGTGTCTAATTAACCAGTCAGTCTCTGAGGAACACAGACCAGAAATGCTGATCAGGATGTCATGGGGTCGTCTCAAACACAAATCCAGATTACATTTACTCTCTTTTTTTCTTAACACTCTGTCCACTTTTTATTTCTTCGTGTTTTACCTTTCTTCCAGCCCTTTACTAAAGAGTCGCATTGTGTTTATCCGCCTGACACAATTGCAACATACACTTCACTTTACTCTCTCCTCCCTTTTACAGCAGCATTGTTTGATAGGGGCAGCAAAGCAACATTTCAAGCAAATGCCAGAACCTGTGTATCTGTGCATGTTGCAGTTGCGTTCACCTGCCCACACACACACACACACACATACTCAGGTTGCCTAACTGGCCGTCAAAGAGCGGGTAGGTGAATGGTACAAAGATGTGGTGTTGCGAGTGTGACGATCAGCTCCCTGTGCCTGACCATCTGCAGCAGCCCAGGCTCAGCAGGAGGATGGGGAAATGAGGTCAGCTCAGCTTTTTGAAGCTGGCAGGCTGCAGGCAAACAAGGCACCATGCCGGGGACGGGAAGCTCACATGAAAGGCAATCAACCAAAATAGCCAAATATTGTTACGACTGTAGACGTGTGCGTTGCTGCTCAGTCTGGGGGCTGAGAAAATTCAAAACTAGAATGAGTCACTTTGTCCCCGACTCCGATTGATGTAACCAAGTGTCGAGTGTGATTTTAATACACAATGTGCTGTCTTAAAGTGTACAGAGCGTGCTGTGCATCATTCTCAGGTGGCGGCTTCTTCTTTGGTTTTTCTTGTCTCTTTCTACAATAACAAAGGAGGAAAAACATAATCTAATATACCTCAGATATGCAAACTTAGCTTCTGACGAGGCAGATGGTGAATTATGCATATGCAAAAAGGGAAACAGAAAAACAATATTCTCAAAAAAGAACAAAACAAAAACATTGCATCTCTCTTTTACGCATCATTAAGGTTTTTCTAACAGACAACAGCTTTTGTAAGTACTGCATCTTTGCTCAGATGTCATAGTGTGGACAGTCAAGGTGTGGAACCTCACTTATATAACAGGTGGTTGTATTTGGGGGGAGATAACACCAATCTCAGTCATCAAATGTGAATCATTAATTTACTCTTATGTCATGTACACACCTAATAGTCCACTATCTTGGTGCACCAGATTTACATTGGATCCATTGCTTAGTTTTCAGATGGTTCAGTTTGCGTTTACAAAGGGAAACCTCAGACATAATATACATCAGGGGTGACCACACTTTTTCAGCTTCTGAGCTACTTTTAAAATGACCAAGATAATAATGATTGGATTGGATTTATATAGCGCTTTTCAAGGCACTAAAAGACGCTTTACAGGGTTCCAGGTTCCATTCATTCACACACAGTCATACTGGTGGTGGTAAACTACCATAGTAGCCACAGCTGCCCTGGGGCAGACTGACGGAAGCGTGGCTGCCATTCAGCGCCTACGGCCCCTCCGACCACCACCTCAAACATACAGCAGTCATACACATTCACACAAGGCAAGGTGGGTGAAGTGTCTTGCCCAGGGACAGAACAACCATGACACAGGTGGCAGAGCGGGGATCGAACCGCCAACCCTTAGATCATTGGCCCGCTTAACCACCTGAGCCACGGTCGCCCGTGGCTCAGGTGGTGATAGTATGATGATCAAGATGATCTACCTACTATGAAAATGCAAATATAAAAAACATATAGATATATATATATTTAAACATATATTGATCATTCTTTATATGTACAATATAAGTTGATGTACCTTGCATAACTGCATGAACCCATATTGCCAGGCCCGCCTATATCTGCCATTAGGCCCTGGGGCTGAGAGGTTTCATAGGCCCCCTGAGTGGCCGTATTACAACAAAACATTTGTAAAATATTTTTTGACTAATAAACAAATCGTTTTAAGGTAATAAAGTATTTTTCACCGGAATTTGGGAGACTGTGGCGGGGACTCAGGACCTTCTAGGGGGGACCTTTTAAACTAAAATGTATCAATCTGGTGCATTTTGAGAAGAAAACTAAGGCTATATCAGCTGCATCCTATGTGAGCTATTTAGTACTATTTTCTGGAATAATTTGAAGACACAGAATTACCAAAAAGCAGAAATAAAAAATGTACAGGTTTAAAAAATCTCTCTATGAAGTATTTTTTTTTAAAGTACAGTATAGCTCAATAAAGGCCTCTGATCTTTGTAGCCACAAACAATATAATTTAAAAGATAACAAAAATGTACTGGCTTATGATAGGCCCCTGATCTCTGTATGCCCCCCCTACGAAGGTTAGGGGCCTATAATGAGCCAGTCATTTGTTTATCCATCTATAAAGCAAGAAATGTCTGTCAATCTGTCTGTGTGTCTGTCTGTGACTCGCATATCTCTCTCACTGTTAGGCAGATCGGCCTGAGTTTCCGGATACTTTTTGCACACGGCACAAAGGTGTGCATCCTTTGTTGTTTTGAAATCATTGTAACTGAGGTGACTTCAAGTTAAAGGTTCAGTAAGCGGAATGGTCAGTTTAGCTAACTTCCTGTCAGTGACTGGAGTTAGCAGTCCCCTACCTCGTCCCCACGTCACCACATTAATGCACTGCGGTCTTTAAGCAGCGAGTTATCTAGCATCATCTCAGTTCCATAAGTGTGATAAAACATGATAAAAACCATCAACACATTGGGAACGATTTTTACCTGCTTCGCCATTGTGGGCGCATACACATTCACCCATCTGTCCTCTGCATGTTCACCGGCAGTGAGACGTGCCGGTGTGTAGTGTTCTCTCTTCTGATTGGTTATCAGTAGTGGGATCTCCGAAAAGTTTATTTGCCGATTACATGCATGTGACTGAGAGATCGGCTTTATGAAACGTGCACACTATATAAGTGATCACTATATGAATAAAGCGATTTAACACAAATATTAACGTAAATAAATTGCTTACTTCACCTTTAAGGTCAGACAGACTTCAATCAGTCCTCCACTGATCATGTATTAGGCCTGTTTCATTACAGGATGGAGTGAACCATATACTTTTTTACAGAAAAATAGTAAATTCGCAACAATCAGCCTTTTATAACAACAATCTGTGAACATGTATCTGACACACAGTTGCATAGAGTTTGTCTGTCTGTCTTGTCTCTCTCTCTCTGTTGTCTCCCGACCCCCCTCTCTCTCTGGCATACATGACAGCAGCAATGAGGACAAGCTGTTTTTCCTGCTGATAAATATTCCGCCACGCCGTACTTGACAGGCGCGGGTCCACCAAGCCATGAATTGGGATGGACAGGCTTGTGTGTTTTGGTGTGTGTGTGTGTGTGTGTGCAACCCCTGGTTTTTCTCCGTGGTGGCCAGGGCAAGCTTTCTGAATGGGCCTGGGAGATGCTGGAGCCCAGGCAGACTCTGTAACTAAACCTCTGTTGTTCTTATCCCCCCTCGATCCTGCCACTCCACTCCATCACCCCACTCCCACCACCACCCTCTGTCTGCCTGCCTCATCAGCTCACCCAGAGGAAGGGGGAGGAGGGCTGGGCTGGGAACTGCTCTCTTGTCAGCCTGGGAAATGCTGACATGCACACACATGCTGGTATCCCTTCACTTGGAACAATCTCTCTCTCTCTCTCTCTCTCTCTCTCTATACACTCCTTTCTCCTCCCTCCCTCTCTTTTTCTTCTCTCTTTTCCCTCGCCTGCCTCTTACTGTCTGAATGTGTCCAGCCCAAGCAAAGAATAGAGTGAAGTATTTATAGAAAGATGAGATAAAATGGGGGATAGATTTTTTTTTTCAAAAACACATGGGATTATGTTTTATTATGTATCTTTCCTTTCTCTCTCTTCCCCCTCCCATTTCCCTTTGTGTCTTTTCTTTTAGCAGGCATTTCCCAGTTCCTATTCCCTAATTACAGTTCCTTTATGGTTGGCTGTACTCTTTCAAACGAAAGAGGTTTAACGAAACACAGTGGAGAGGAACAACATGTTAAGTGTGTGTGTGTGTGTGTGCATGCGTGTCTGTTACAGACATATGCTTGAGGAAGGGGCCGGTGTTGGTGAGAGAGAGTAAATAATGTGTCAACCACCAGTGCGGCATGCATAGCTGTGTGTTTGCCAGCCTTTGAAATTAATTGATTAATGAATGTGCTAATTATGATTGCCATATGCTTGAAAACCTGTACTATATGAAGAGTGTGGGACTGAGCATGATGCCTAACTACACTCAGCAACGTTAATTGAAATACATGAATACATTGTGTATTCACATGCAGGTAATCTGTGCTTGGTAGCAGTCTGTAACTCTCTCTTTCTAATTATTGATAAATAGATACATGGCCTGTTTTGTAATGCAAGATGATTGTGTACACGGCTACATGGGGCTCTATAAGAAAGATACTAGTTACAGAGTTATAATAGTAATTATTTTTAACGTCTCGATTAGAAGTAAAACTATACAAGAGCAGAGATGACGAACAGTGGTAGTGTTACATCCAAGTCAAAGAGCTATTCAGTACTGGCACATCCAGTGCTTAGAAGCTAGTGTAATACCTGTTCTTTGTCAACCTAATTAGTTAGTTCTCATACTCATCTACACATCGGTTTTAAAGAAAATATAAGAAAGAAAGCCTAACTCCAACCTCCATGTTCCTCATTCAAGTTACTTTTGCATTTTAATCAGACATCTGATTTCCTTTTTTTTTCTCAATATCAATGCAGTACAGTAGGGGAGAACAGGGTAATCTGAGCCACTTTTTACACTTGCTCCCCTCTAAGTGAGCTAAAATGATTTATCACTCAAATTTACACATTTCCCATTAATTCAGGATGTTTCCTAGAAATGGGCATTAGCAGATTTTTTTCAAGATAAAGAGTAGTGAAAATATGATTGTTTTAAAAAAAGTTGTCATGTGGCTCACTTTACCCCAGCTGTGGGGTAAACTGAGACAGACCAGAAAAATCAAGGGGGTAAAGTGAACCAGCTGGGGGTAAACTGATCCACTTACTTTTTCCACTCTGAAACTACCATAAAAACACATATTGTAACAGTTGGAATCCTGAAAGCAAGCCACACATTTCAGAACTAATGTCAGACTAGTAAAAGAATGATGGGGTTTGGTCAATAAAGCAAAGCAAATTTTCTAAACATTTGAAAGTAACTCTGAACAAAATCAAATACAACATTTTATAATTCAAAAGGTTTTAATAAGATTCAAATGAAAGATAGCACCAGTTAGATTAGAACACAGTCTGGGGGTCAGAACACAGGACCCTTAGAGCCAGCTTGTGTCTGGGGGTCAAAGCATAGGAAAATCAGAACCAGCGAGAACAGCCTGGGACTCAGAACACAGGAGAAGACCCAACTGGATTATAACATCAGCCTGTCATACTCTACAACTAGGCCTACTCTACATTCCAGCCCTGAAGGTTACAGGGAAAGAGGAGAAGGTGCTCTTTCCGTGTGGTTGCCCCAGGTCGTCTTCCTGGTGTATTTCCTTGGCATGATGGCTTTTCTACAATGTGTATGACATTAAAATATGTTTAAGACTAAACTTAACTTGTGCCTCGTGGTGGGGGAAAGTGAGACAGTGCCTCACTTTCCCCCACAGCATTTGGCTCACTTTCCCCCACCACCACAATTTGAGAAAAAACTACGTCTCTTAGCATTTCAGGCTAATCTTTAGCTAATATCATCACGTGGTTTTTATTAGTGCTGTCAAACGATTAAAATATTGAATCGCGATTAATCGCATTAATGGCATAGTTAACTCGCGATTAATCGCAATTAATTGCATTTTTATCTATTCTAGCCTAAATGTCCCTTGATTTCTTTTTGTCCCATCATTTTTTATAATTTTAATGCTCTCATCACACCCATTCTCTACACCCTTGTAATTCAGTGTAGGCCTATTTCTTCTAAAATATCATAATTTGCAATTCAGTGCAAATAGCCCACAATGTAGACCCCCCCCAAAAAAAAAACAAAAAAAACAGCATAGACAAACATAATTGGAACTTCTTTTTTTATTTACAAATCAAACCATAAAATAACATAGGCTATATAAAACAAATTAGTATTCAGGCTAAATTAAACTGGTTGTTGTAGGCCTAAATGTTTTGGGAGTCTTTCATCCACGGCTTATTACAGACTGTGTGGAGTGGACACACTATACGCTCGTGCATGTGGGGTGGTTGCTATGGCGCTGCTGCAGCCGAGGCTGGGCTCGAGTCGCCCTTCGTAGTGAAAATTAAAGTGAAAATGAATGACTGCCGGCTGCCACTAACATTCAAGGAGGTTTTGGTGTGCGCAGGGTTATAAGTAGGACTTCTGCAAATGACAGGCTTTCTTTTCTTTTCTGGTCTTTTTCCGCATAGTCCCTGAGTCACACAAAGAAGACTAGTGAAGGTCGCGCAGCTGAGCTAGGAAGTGATAGGTTCCGGTTTCTGCTTCAAAATAAAAGTCAGAATTGACTGGACGTTTAGCCATTTTGCCAGTTAATGCTTAATAAGGGTTAACTAACCATTAGTTGACTGTTAACTAATGTGTATAGTAAGCATTTACTAATGGTGTTCATGTTAACTAAGGTATTAATTACTACATTTTTTAATGTTTATAAATATCCTTTATTAACCTTAGTTAATGCATTAATTAAGCATGCACCAAAAGTTGATTAATATAACAATAAGCATTAATTAACTGTTAAAAATGTCATTTTTGTAACATTACTTAAGCATAATTAACCATTTATTCTCTTTGTGACCCTTATTGTAAAGTGGGAACAATTTATCCATTAAGTGACACTTAATAAATGCACACCAGTGCTGAATAGGCATTACTGAAGTATAATTAACCATACTAGGCATTACTTATGTGTAATTAACCATTCATTAATGGACTTTGTGGCCCTTATTGTAAAGTGGGAACCATTTCTCGTGAATTAACACTTTATAAAGACATGCTAGTGCTGATTAAGCATCACTTAAGCATAATTAACCATTTATTAATGTTATTTATTACATGGCACTTTGAAAATCCTATGTAAATCACGGCATTCTACAGGTCTGTTTTTTCCAGCAAGACAGACCGCTGTCAAGGGTATAATGACCGTTGCTAAGGACCTACGTCATAGTTTTGATGGATAGACATCCACAAACAGGGCTGCTACTCGTTCAGAAAACAATGGAATACTTTTTCAACATGACTTTGCATGTGATAGTGTCAATGGCGGCGGCGGAGGTGCGTGCTGCTGGTGGAGGCTCTGCTTGCCCTCGCTCAAAACCTGAAATCTACAAAACGGATTGTGGGAAGGTGATAGTGGAAGATGAATTGTTGAATTTTATTGTGGTTAAAATGAACACATTAAGCCACGATGAAATTGTTTTACTGACAACAAACAACTTTTCATCTGAGTGGATTGAGGAGTCCAAGCGGCTGTTGTTTGACTTATGCCCGAATACAACGCAACGCTGTGTTGCACACAAAGGCTCACAGAAGGACACGAATAATATCAAGGCCTGCATGAAGTTACTTAATGAGTGCGGTGAAGATATTCCACGTTTTGTTTCACATTACTTGGATGAACTGCCACCTGTCGGGTTCGGCAATATGGACGTCTCGGCTCTGCTTAGCCAGTGGAGCAGCTGAGCCAACAAGTCTCTGGCCTGAGAAAGGCATTGGATACTCAGGCAGATGTGAGTGAGAACTTGGGGACAATTGTTACGGCCATGGATCGCCAGTGGCAGCGGTGGAACGCACCGTACATCGGACTACGACCCTGGCTGCTGGCACCGTGCGGGGCTATCGCCCCTGCGCCCTGAGGAGTCAACAACGTCTCCAACTGTTAAGTCCTCTCCTGGGACTGAATAGGCATACCGGCGAGTCGCCAGCACCTCACGGGTAGACTGGAAGGGGCTGGTGGGCTCCACTCAACAGCAGGAGCTACTGGATGTGGAAGTCACATCGCCACGATCACAGCCACAGTCCCCACAGTGGACCTGCTGTGAAAAAGGTCGCAAAAAGTTGGGGTCCCTTAAAGCAAATGTGCCACCGAAACCCCAACAAGCCAGCTCACTTTAAACGTGAGCAAAGGAATGATGGAATAATTGGAACTGGCACTGAGAGTAACATTGGAGTGGTGAAAACAAAGCTGGTGAATGTGTAACAATGTTGCTGATATGTATGATCCAAAACTCTGGCCCGAGGGGACTTATGTTCGCCGCTATTATGAGGCCCGTGTACCCAAGGTTGTTGGTGAGGGGGGGAGTGAACTGAATTGCCATGGTACACCTGTAGCTCCACACGAGACGGTCTGCATTAGTAGCTGCTGGGATATGAATGAACCTTACTATGAACATCTGTGTCGTATCTTACAATGCGCGTGGACTGCGTGTTGGCCACAGTGAAACTGATAAATCACGCCGTGTTGTTGTGGACAAACTGATGGAGAGATGTGACATTTTGTGTGTTCAGGAGACGTTCCTGGCTAAACAAGACCTGGGAGGACTAAATTCTATACATAGGGACTTTCATGGGGCAGGTGAATCAACAACTGACTTGAGCGCTAAAGTCGTCCGGGGAGGATCCCAGGGGGCGTGGCCACCATGGGAATAAAAATACGACCAGTTGGTTAATGTTATACGACTGGGAGTTGACTGGGCAATTGGAATTGAGCTGTGTTGTAATGATAAGAAAATAATGATTTTAAATGTCTATACGCCATATGAGTGCATGAAAAATGAGGATGAGTACCTCAGTAGATTGGCATTTATCATGTCTTTTATTCAGGACAATCCTTCTACCTGCATATATGTTATTGGTGACATGAATGCTGATGTAACTGATGCCAACTCTTTATTTGGTAAACATTTGGCTCAGTTTAGTTCAGACAGTGGATTGATTTTATCAAGTAAATTACTATTGCCAAATGATAGTTATACCTATATCAGCGAGGCCTGGCACTCTACTTCGTGGCTAGATCACTGCCTTTGTACAGTGGATGCCCATGACTCCATTGACATTATGAAGATTGACTATGATTTGGCTACTACGGACCATATACCCTTTCACATGGTCTTGAACACTGGCAATTTACCTGTGTTGTTGCCTGTGGATAAAGGCATTGATGTAAGAAAAATAGATTGGACAAAACTGTCTAGCACAGATCTCAATAAATATGTTAGTGATACTGATGCTTTGCTGTGTAATATTCAGGTACCAAGAGATGCCTTATGGTGTCGGGATATGAACTGTAAAGATGATCAACATTGTAAAGAGTTATGTTCTTTGTATGAAGCAATTGTGGAGTCTCTTAAAATTTCGAGCAGGCCACTATATAAACATAGGACTAAAGTGTTCAATGCTAAGCCAGGTTGGAAGGACCATGTAGAAGAGCTCCATGCAGAGGCCCGAAATGCTTTTAAAGAATGGGCTGAGTCAGGCAAAAGCAGGCTGGCCCTTTATTTGAAAATAAAAAATGCACTAATGCTAGATTTAAAAATGCACTTCCTATATCAAAAGAAATGAAAACACTATGAGGTCAGATTCACTGGCAAGGAAGCTGCAAAAAAATAATGTTAATGACTTCTGGAAAGAAATAAAAACTATCAATAATTGCAAAAAATCTCTTCCATCTAATATAGATGGTGTGAGTGGTCCTGATGAAATTTCACAGTTATGGCGGAAACAATACTATGAACTGTTAAACTGTGTAAAAGGTAATATGTTTGTAGTGGATAGTGTATATTTTAATGATGATGTTATTGTCACTGCTGCTGAAGTCCATGAAGCAATATTGAAGTTAAGAGATAACAAGGCCTGTGGTCAGGATGATATTACAGCTGAACATGTTAAACTTGCAGTAAGAAACTATACCCTCTGGTGGCTCTATGTTACACAGGCCTTTTTGTTCATGGAGTGTTACCAGATTCTATGCTCTCTGTTGTGCTAGTACCAGTGATAAAAGATAAAGTGGGGAAGCTAAACAGCTCGGATAATTACAGGCCAATAGCTTTGGCCAGTGTCATGTCCAAAGTGCTGGAGACGTTCTACTGAGTAGACTTGAGAGGTATGTCCTGTCTACTGACCACCAATTTGGTTTTAAAAGAAAGCATGGTACTGATTTATGTATTTTTGCACTAAAGGAAATTTTAGATAAATATAATAGGCAAAATTCCACAATGTTCATGTGTTTTATTGATGCTTCTAAAGCTTTTGATCGTGTTAATCATGGGAAATTGTTTTTAAAATTGTCTAAAAGTGGGGTCCCTGGTTTTTTGGTTAGAATCTTGGTCTATTGGTACTCGCATCAGGCAATGAGGGTGAGATGGGGAGTGTAACATCTGATCCCTTCCATGTTACCAATGGTGTTCGCCAGGGCGGAATTTTGTCTCCTTTTCTTTTTAATATGTATATGAATGACTTGTCTTTGATTTTAAATGCATCTGGTACAGGCTGTAGGATTGGGGACTCACTCATTAACCACCTTATGTACGCAGATGATCTGGTCATCTTTAGCCCATATAGTGCTGGTCTACAACAGCTTCTGAGAGTATGCACACAGTATGGTGATGATTTTGACATAAAATACAACGCAAAAAAGAGTAAGATCATGATTGTCAGAAGCAGAGGAGACAGACAGTCAACCTTCCCTGACTTCTATCTGTCTGGCACTGCACTCAGTGTGTGCAGTGAAATTACATACTTGGGCCATATTATGTCTAATGACCTGTCAGATGACAAGGATATCTATAGGCAGCGTCGGAAGCTGTATGCACAAGCGAACATGCTCTGCCGTAAGTTTAGTATGTGCTCTGTACCTGTCAAAATCTCACTTTTTAGAGCGTATTGTACGCCGCTGTATACTGCCCACCTGTGGTGTCGTTATAAACAAGGCAGCATTAGAAAGCTTACAGTGGCCTATAATGATAGCATGAGGCTACTGCTGAGAGCTCCAAGAAGCTCCAGTGCAAGCCAAATGTTTGTAAGTGTTGGGGTCCCTACCTGCTCTGCTGTGTTACGTGGCCTGATGCATGGATTTATGTGTAGGGCATCTGAGTCTGAAAATAACTTAATTGCAGTTTTGGCCAACCCTCTATGCAGTTCGGTCAGATTTTCTTCCAGACTGTGGAACCATTGGCGATCATGTCTGTATGCTTGGCACTGAATATTGTGTAAGGCTGTGTATTTTTTTACTCTGTGTTTGTGTATTTGTTTATGTTGTTTGTGTTGATATGGATCCCCCTGGGTCTGAAATAAAGAATTATATTATATATCAGGAGAGCAGGGAACACAGGAGTCATGGTTAATGTCCGGCAGGAATCCAGTCAAGACGACGTGAGTATGTTTGGCCGCATATTGACAGTTAGCCTATACAGTAACTTCTGTTCCGCAGTCATTTTCTCCGTGAATTGTTTTATTTATGTTGGGGGATAATGCTTTGTTAGCTAGATGGAGCTCTTGTTAAACATATTGGTTGATTACAATTATTATTTGTACAGTGTGCGAGTCTTGAGTTGTGTAAGCTAAACAGTAGCTCTGTGGCTAACAGCTGAGCCGGAGCCTTCAGTCAGCTGAAGCAGACAGTCTAGCTGCCGGGGCGAGCAGACTATTCCCCCATTACTAGGTCATATCCTTGGTCGTTCCTATTTACTGGTGTATTAAACTACGTTTTCATTACATAAGAACCTAGTGGATTTGCAATGGCTATTCCAGTTATTAGACAAGGTATCAGGGTTGCTAGGGAAACGAGTTGTTTTTTGTTAAACTCTAGGTTGGCCGCAACTTGACATAGTAACCGTTGCTATGAAGTAAGTTCCGACCGTGTAGCGGACTGTTTTTGGCTGTTAAAACCATAAAAACAACATGTTGCTTCAATTAATTGCTTTATTTTTTGTAGTAGCCATGTAATAAGCGGGATAATGTAGAGCGAACGGGTCACTTGCTAGAAATAAAGACCTTCAAGCTGAACAAGAGCTTGTCGGTCTTTATTTCTAGCAAGTGACCCGTTCGCTCTACATTATCCCTTACTTGTGACCCTTATTGTAAAGTGGGAACCATTTATCACTTGTTACACTTAATAAATGCAAAATGGTGCTGAATAAGGATTACCTAAGTACAATCCATCAATCAACAATGCTCTTTGTGACCCGTGTACATTCTCTATAATAACAATATTAAACATACTGAAAATACTAAAATATTTCAAACAGGAAATCAATTCATGACAACAATCTGTTATCAACACAATTCAGTCACAATTTAAAAAATAAATAAAATGTTATTTTATTTAGAATATTTAGTTTTATTTGGAAACACGGCTCTCACATTTGATATGAATACAGTCAAATAACTCCAAAATAGTTTCTTCAACAAATTATATCCAGTTAAAGCAGCAACGCGTAACATTTAAATATCTTTTAAACAGCCTCATGTTTCCTCTCATAATCATAAATTACCTTTAACAGCAAACGAGACCATCTGTGCAAAGAAAGACTTTTTTATTTAGTTTTTATTACTGCATTTGATCTGGTCGTACACCCAGTCCGATTTTCGGTTCACGCGTGCATGCTCTATGGTCACATATCCGTATTGGTCGCAGATTTCAGTGCGGCGCAGGAACGTGATTTGAGAAGCCTATGGCTCCAGGTGAGGGAAGGGGAGCGGGAGCCTTGTTTGAGACAGTTGTTTGTTCATAATGACTGATAACGGGGCTGAACCATCAAAGAAAAAAAAGAAAATGCAATGAAGAAAAGCTAAAAGGGAGAGTGATAGGCAGGCGGGAGGGCGTTGCCAAGCAACGTATACACAATTTCACGCAGCGAACCTAGACTGCAGTGTTTACTCCTAAATGAATGAGCGGTAGCCTACTAAAACAAAGTTTACTTTGCCTCACCAGCATCATCAGATGACCATTATTCATCTGAAATAGTCATTATTTACAACATAAACACATTACCTCATCGCGATCCATACTAACTAACTGCCATCTCTCGTTCATTCGCTTGGTGTGAGGACACGGACTCGTTCAGCTCCGTGAGAGGTGACAATGCATCAACTCATTGCAATCAGGTGTGTTTAGCACTTACTGCCATTAGTTGATGCTGTGTCACCCATAGACTCACAGAGCCGAAAAGAGTCCGGTGCCCTCCACACTTTCAACACACGGACACGCACCATATTGCTTCCTGATTATTTGAATCTTGCACTCCCTGCACGAGCTAGAAAACAGCTTCACGACAGCTGGCGTCGTTAAAATACTACCGCTTTTGTTCAAAGGTGTCGCCAACGTGCCGACTTACTCGTAGTGGCTTTAAATGATTTTCTCTGAAAGGAACAAACAGGAGGAAATGGATTACTAACATCAATGGTGAAACAAGACACACTGACTCTGCAGTTAGGTTTAACAGGTAAATGTAAAATATATGTATTTTCTACTCTCTTCCTTGAAGTGTATATCATTGTTGCAACATAAACAAAAATTAAATACACAAAGAACATAATAGTTCCCTTTTTAATTATGGACTGAAGATAAAACAAAATAATGATCACTCCATTGTGACTAAACACTTGTTTAACCTGGCCCTATCACTGTTATTTGAATGAGCACATACAGTCCCCTCCAATAGTATTGGAACGGTGAGGCCAATTCCTTTATTTTTGCTGTAGACTGGAAACATTTGGGTTTGACACCAAACGATGAATATGAGACAATAGATCAACATTTCAGCTTTCATTTCCAGGTATTAACATCTGGATCCGATACACAACTTAGAAGATAGCATTTTTTGAAAAGGAACAACACATTTTTAGGCAAGCAAAAGTATTGGAACAGATAGACTTTAAATTAATTAAAGTGAATAAACCGTAATATTTTGTCGCAAATACTTTGCTTGCAATAACCACATCAAGCCTGTGACCCATTGACATCACCAAACTTTTGCATTCTTCTTTTGCGATGCTTTACCAGGCTTTCACCGCAGCCTCATTCAGCTGCTGTTTGTTTTGGGGGGTTACTCCCTTCGGTCTCCTTTTTAGCAGGGAACATGCATGCTCTATAGGGTTTAAGTGGAGATTGACTTGGCCAGTCTAAAACCTTCCACTTCTTGCCCCTGATGAATCTCCTGATGAACACACTTTATACACTTTATTTAGCCACCTCTACATTTACTGCTAAAAGTTACCTGTGAAGCTAACCAGTGCATGCTAACGCTGCTATAGTAGTGTGCTAGCTGCGACGCTAATGCTAATCTTGCTATGCTAGCGGGAGGCCGGCAATTGTTGCTAATATATTTCACAGTATTCTTACATACACACAACACACGTTACCGGTAAAAATAATTAAGCACACAACTGTTCATATGAATCAGTAGAGTTTATTAAGGTCACACAGAACTGTTCATACCAAGAGTAAAAGTTATCTTAGTCAGTTATATGGGGTTAAGCCCGCTTTCCCTTCTTTTAGGGTCATGACAATAACCAATGGAGTAAAAAGATAACATGTACTTTATAGGCTACTCCTGCATCAATGTTTTTTTTTGTTTCCTGAAAAAGTTTAGTTTTTGACAAACATGGTTTCTGCCCAACAGCGACCAAATGTGTCTTGTTTATGAAAGACTGGGTGTGCACTGTACTTTCTATTCGCTTTAGTTGCAGGCAGCTTACTGTTGGGACCGCTCAGATGATGTCACTAGTATCTGTATTTCCCTGGGGCTATAACACAATAAACATCCACACACAAACAACTTTATGTGTCCCTCCACAGGATGCTGGCCACGCGTAGGCCATTATGTCTCCCTCTGAGAAGGTGGAAGATATCTCTGCTGTCATATTGTGTTGCGCGTGTGTGTGTGTTTGTGGGGGGAGGATTGTTTGTGTGTGTGTGTGTGTGTGTGTTTATGTTTGAGAATTGTGTGTGTGTGTGTGTGTGTGCGCGCGCAAGAATTGTGTGTGTGTGTGTGTGTGTGTGTGCGTGCGTGCATACAAGCACTCCCTCCACACGTCTTGTAGTCAGACAAGTTGGTGACATATTTTGATGCTGTAGACTGTAGCGACCATGTTGTGCTATCAAAGCGGCCAACACTCTTGTGTTTAGAGTCATTAGTTACACGCTGGCCACCTCTCTCACAAAAGGTCAGCCCCCATTCAGCTAACAGCAGCTGACAGGCTGTCAACAACACATGGGTTTCAAGTCTAGCCTAGTCTCTGTGTGTGTGTGTGTGTGTGTGTGTCTGGGAATAACTATGGCGTACGACTGAAATAAATACATTTATATAATGTAACACATCTGCCAACTATACCTGCAACTGTTATAAATAGGCTATATTGAATGCTATATCGAATATATCTATGTTGTACTGTCAGCCACGTAATGTTCATTGCAGCCATTTTTAATTACTGTCTAAATGTTTCAATGGTTTTGGCTCATTGTATCAGGTTGTTGTGTATTTGATGTATTTGCATTGTACATTGTGTAAGTTTTGTTTGACTCAATGTGATTGCAAATTATCTTTATTGTAAAACAAATGCAACTGGTATATTAAACTTATCTCAGTATAATACACCAGTCCCATTCAAACATATTTAGTTTGTGATATTGGGCCATATAAATAAAACTGATATGATTTGAGTTTAATTTATAGAGACCACGGGCCAAATGTATACATTAAATTGATCATTCGTCCGATATTTATTAATGATTATTGAGATATTACCTCCACAATGGTACATGACGATTAACTAGTGTTACAGGCACAGTACATAGTCACAGCAGTGTTAATTTGGTTTGTGCAAGGTCTCTTTTGGTAAAGCAGGCACAAGCATATGCACAAAGGTGTTTTTGCATCCATTTCTGGCAAACTGTGGGAGTATAAAGAAGTCCAAGTGTACAAGCAGCTTTATAAATCAGACAACAAGAACGAGTGCTAGAAGCGCAAAGTTGAAAAGCCAGCGTATGTGAGGGCACCATTCATGCTGAAAAGTACATATAGGTTTTAGAGCCATCCAGATGTCTATTTCAGAAACGTCCCTTCTTATTTAAGCAAGATAATACCGAGCCACATTCTGCACAACTTAATACAGCTTGGCAGGAACAGTGTGTGGGTACTACAGGCCTGTCTGCATTTCATACACTGGCGTAAATATCAACGGTGCAACCGGTGCAGCCTACCGGGGCCCAGACGCCGTCAGGGGCCCATAGAGGGAGAAAAAAAAGGAGCTGTCCAGCAGCTGTATTGATTTTGTGAATTAAATAGCTCGGGCGGGTCGGTAAAGTAGGGACAAATTCTGCCAAGTAACAAGTTGCCGCACAAACGTTAGTGGCGTGACCGGGAGAAAAAAAAACTATCCGAGCTGCAGTTGATCTGCGTTGCTGTGCCGGCTGGCTAGCTAGCTCAACTTTTATTTCAGTTGTGAAGCTTAAGCCTAGCCTACTATAATGAGTCCCTTGGACTATTTGTTGTCTGAGCGGTAAGGATTTAGCAACGTTATTGAACAGTTTTGAGTCCTCAGCTTTGGTGAGTTAAATAATATGTTATAGCCTATTAGTCTATTTTGTGCGGTGCTTGTCTGTGCCAAGTGGGATTTGTGTAGCTTTGTTAGTGTCGGCTATATTTGAATGTTTGATTGTGTGGAGACATCATCAGGCTGTGGTAGTTTGAGCCCAGGTCAGGCCAGGCTATCAGAGAAGTGTTTTCATATGGAGCGTTGGCTGCTGTCCGTGGTGCTGGCTTGCAGGATGAGTGTGTGGCCAGTCACCTGTAACGTTAGCCTACATGGTGACAATAGCAGTTCTCTCTAGTGGCTGTGCGTGTGTGTGTGTCCAAGCGTGTGTGTGTGTGTGTGTGTGTGTGTGTGTGTGCTTGTGTTTAGGGCAAGGGCACAAAAAAAATTGCACAGGGGCCTACCTGTCTCCCATTGCACATGTATGGTGCATTATGAAGCACAAAATATCACAATGGAGACCCCGGAATGTTGAGCAGCTGAAGTTGTATTTCAAGGAAGAATGGGAAATAATTTTGCTTTCAAAATGTCAACTCATGCCCTCAGTTCCCAAACGCTTACTCAGAGTTGTTCAAAGACAAGGTGATGTAACACAGTGGTAAACATGCCCCCGTCCCAACTTTTTTAAAATGTGTTTCTGTTACAATATTTAACATTTGTGTACAAAAAAACATTAAGTTAACAGTTAAAACAACTATGATGTATTTCTAGTGTTTTATGTTTAATAAATGTCGAAAAGGATTAGCAAATTATCACATCATGTTTTATTAACATTTTAAATAGCATTCCAACTTTTTGGGAATTGGGGTTGTAGGTGAATGCAAGGTATTAGAATAATGTTTGGTGTCATTCTTGTTACTGGACCTTGGTCTTTCAGCACAGATTAGTATAGAGCAGATATACATATCATAAACAAACTCTAAAGACTGCCATGATGGTGGACCTATGATATACTGATGATGCTGTTCTACAGTTCAGTAGCACAAATGTGGATTATTCATGTTTAAATATGAAACTTTCCTAATATTAAGGTGACATGAGGAGAGGGGGACAATGTTAGACTGTTTCTGTATTGACTCCTAGCAGGGGAATGACACATAGCCAACAAGATCACAGAAAAACATTCCATATGCTCATAGTAAGTAACAGCTGTCTGCAGCTGGCTAGGATTCTACCTTGTGTGTTGAGATTGACATTGAATGCACACATTTTTCATTTGAATAACTTTGACATGCGGTGTGTGTATGTGTGTGTGTGTGTGTGCGTGTGTTCCTTTGTGCCTCTGAGCCAAGGCAGTGAGGAACAGTATTCTTACGTCTGTCTCACACCAGTGAACACGTGTGGAGGTCAGGCGTCTGGTGTGTGTGTGTGTGTGTGCGTGTGTGTACTAAGAGTTGCTATAGAACATGTTGAGATGTGGCGTTCAGTGGCATGGAACCGATTGCACTGCCAAACCCTGACAATTACCATCCGGGCTTGGAGACATCAACACACACACACACACACACACACACACACACACACACACACACACACACACACACACACACACACACACACACACACACACACACACACACACACACACACACACACACACACACACACACACACACACACACACACACACTTTTCAATCCCATGCTTCAATTTTTTTCTTCTCCGTAGCCCAGAGTGGCTGTGGTTCTTTGACCATGGTGTCATGGAGGGAGGGGTGTGGAACATGGAGGAGAGTGCGCTGCTTCTGTATTTTCTTACAAACTCTACATACTGTTGTTTTTAAACATTTGTCATGCCTTTCCAAGCAGTAGAAATTCTTACTTTAAGCAGGAGTAAGAATGTCCTCTTATACTTGTTACTGATGCACATTATTGTTCCTGTGAAGGGACAGCAATGCAAGCCATTTGAGTAACCAAAGTACTACATATATTTACTCTAATTCAAGGAGGGAGTAAGCTTGTTGGGTTGATTTGGGTTAATGAACATTGATGTATTCACAACCCTCTGTCCTCAGAGTCCTGTACAAATAATTTTTATTCAAAGAATATTCAAAGAATTTTTTTCTACTGGCACTTTTCCATTTAATTCTATTCTATTATATTCTATTCTATTCTAACCAGGCTCAAAGGTTGCCATGGTAGAGCAAAGCCATACCAGCATGGGCACATTCCACGAAAGAGAGAGGAGAGGAGAGGAAAGTCAGAATGTGTAGAGAAAGTGTAGCATCACCAGAGGAGTGGTTTACTTTAACATGGTTTGTACTTATTGTCACAGTAGAAGTGAAGTTAAACCTAGCTATATTGGTTCCCTGGTTGCGGAGACCCCAGCAGACCTGATGTTTTTGGAGCTGACCAATCAGAGCAGACTGGATTTTTTTTGGAAAGGGGTCTTATAGATACAGGAGGTAAAACAGAGTGTTTCAGACGGAGGGGGAAAAGGCTGCAAAAAAGGTGATGAAGAAATGAGCAATGTGAGGAAAATAATAGGCAACAATTTCTAGTAGGCACCCACAACAAACATTTTACCTGAAAATAAGCATACTATGTCAAATAAGGAGCTTGTTAACATAATTTCTATTTGTTCATCTTATCTACTTGATTTTGTATTGTATTATTCTTTTTGGGCATTAATTCGTCTTCGTCAAGTTGTAATGGTCATAGCCATGGCCAGCTGTGAAAAAGTCGGTTACCTTATGCACCCAGACTTCGTCTGTTCCTTTGTCTTAGGTTGGTTCATGTAATTTCTCTGACCCATTATGCATATATGCTTTTTGTTTAGGGGGGGGGTTAGGACTTTACAAAGGTTCAGGAACCCTTGGGGCAGGGTTGCAATGCTGAAGACCTCTGATTAGTCGGGTTGTCTGCTCGCAGCTTTTCATCTGTGATGTATAAATCTCCGCTTAGCGAGCTCTTAGTCTCATTTCCTGGTTTGTGTTTAATCCATTTGCGATCGTTTGCGATGTAATAAAAGCGAACAGCAACAGCACAACATGAGCGTCCTCTGTACTATCACCCGGGCCACACATCATGGATCTGCTGTGCTTGAGTTTGCCTCTTTTTTTTCTTCTTTGTGAAGGTGTTTAAATTATTGCAACACTTCAGCTCAGTAGTCTCGCCTTTAATCTTTCTTCCTTTTTTACCGCCGGCTGGTGTTCTCTGCTGAAATATACAGAGAAATAATAGGCTCGTATGGTGAGAAGAAGTCTTGCTCAGACCAGCGCAATTATGACGCACGTCTTGCTGAGCGCACAGCATTATGGTTAGACTTTTTGTCCGACTTGCACCTGCGGCTGGCTGCGACTCGGCTGCATGAGACTTTGAAGTCCCGCGGGATCAAGACGGACACAAACCTAGGAGCAATACGCAGCAGTTGCTCTCCACGGGCTGAGGGAGCGAAATGTTTGAAGGGTTGATTATTTTATTTTATGTTTAATCATTAGGCCCACATCCACTTCATAAACGTTACATCCTTACTACTGTTTTGATATTTAACCTACTTTAACTTTCTTTAGGCCTATCTTATTTGTTATGCGAAGGGAGAAATACTAAACCTCCTTTATTTGGATTGTAAATTATTGTTTTATCACTTAAAAGCGGATTTATCTTGTAAAATAACAAGAAAGATAAAGATTTGTGGGGAATGGGGATATACCTCGTTTCCTGTTGTTTTGAAAATACCCCTCGTTTTTGAAATGTTTAGCCTACTTCTCTTTGTTTTGTGTTCTGCTTCTAATCGGCTGTAGTAGGCTATTTGTAACCCCTCTACGAATATATTTCGAATAGCCCTTCAAAATAATACTAGAAAACGAACTTTATCCGCAGCAAAGACGCTACTTCCGTCGGCACATGCAAGTATAGAGCCAACCCGGAGCTGTCGGGCTTCAGTCGGGCTTTTTGCTCACTGCCCCGTCTCGGCTTCTTTCGTCTACTTTCTAGACGAGACGCAACTGGGCACAAATGGGCCTAGTCTGTCTGCTGCCCGTGTTAACAGACCAGAGCAGTCACACAGCGCACCTCGCCAGCACTACTATTAATCTCATCATTCACCCCCCCTTTTCTTTCTTTCACCAGACGATCGATTAATAATCTGTTGATTCTGATTAACTGATTTTGTCGAAACTCAACATTTATTAAATGTAGCCTGTTATAAAATGACGTGCAGTGCAGATACTTTTACTGCTTCTCCATACGACATCTGCCTGATATGCATGACCTCCCCTGGACTTCAGACCCCGGTGGAAACACACACAGCCATTGCGGCCCAGGAACTAAAGGTTCATGGTCGAGGAGTTCCTGGAACTCAAAGTTCCTGGTAGTTTTGGTGGAAACAAGGCTTAAGTATAAGCACATGGAATTACTCAAGAAATATATTTCGGTTCAATACTGAATTTGAATGGCCAAATTGTTAGACGGACCACAGTTAGTGGTTGTGTATGAAATCGAACCTGGAAATAACATTTTCATCTGCAATGTTTCAACGTGGAATATTTGTTGTCATAGTGTTCTGAAGTAGCAGATCACATGACTTGGATAAGCTACGTCAGAGTCAAACATCTTTATGAATGCAGTTGTGAGAATAACACTTTCAACTGCTACCTGTAGATGTTGGAGGACAAAAGATAACTTATTCTATTCTCATTTTAACTATATTAATGATCTATTACGGTAACTTGTGCCCTGCTCTTTCATTCATTTCTCTCTTAGCTTCTCTATGTCTCACTCTGTGTCTGACTCATACCTCTCATTGCATGGAGAACTGTCTCCTCTTTAACTCTTGCTTTATGCATTTAGAGAACAACTAATGCTTTGTATTACCACGAGTGCAGTTAATTCATCTTTAATTAAGATAAAGTTTAAAACCATATAGGCTTAAATAACATTCAGTTTTACCAATGATCATATCTTGAGAAATTGGGCCATGTACTGTAATATTGAGGTGGACAGGTTACAAACATCAGTGCTGACAATGGGCAAACTCCAACACTCTACTGACCATTAGCCTACTGCAACTTCAACACTCACTCATCAAGCCCCTTTCGGACATGCAATTCGGAAATTGCCCGGATTATGACCCTGACTTATACTAGGGGGCCACCTGGTTAAAGTCAAGTTCGAACAACCCTGACATTTGTGTTCACAAATAGTTTGTCAGAAAGGGGCTTCATCAGTCAGTGACAGACTTCCACATTTATAGAGCTGGCCTAGCTTTGCTGCACTTCAGCCAAAACTAGACCAATATAGTGTTCACTGAATATACATCTGTTGAGTCTAGCAAAGCACAGATGTGTTATAAAATTGAAATTCAGAACATGTTTCCTTCTGGTTTTTTAACATTCAGATAATTGAAGAGATTGTGTGAGTTTTGAGGGAGCTGAGGACATAGTGGGACATAATAGAGGAAGGGAGAGAACACAAAGACCAGATCCCCTTAAGGGTAACAAGAAATACCTTTCATGATGGCTCCTGTTTAATTGTACATGTGTCTGCAGTTCTGCTGCCTGGAGGCTTCAGTCATAAAGGATCTCCAGCACTCTGCCAACTTCTCCATGATAGCTACGACACTAACTCACTCCAAATACAACACAGTCTCACTCCGAACTCGTCGAAAAGCTTCGCTTGGTCAAGGGCTTTTGGCGTTTGCTGCTCTCGCCAAAGGGTACCCGTGTGCCTCTTCATTCCACGCAGGGGGTTTTCAACTCATTTCAATGTAATCCATCCGCGGCATATATGAAGCCCTGGGAACGCGCATATTAACCTGATGGCATCACATAGAGACGCTATGACCATTCATCCCATTGGCTAACGGAGGATATGGGATATATATATATATATATATATATATATATATATATATATATATATATATATATATATATATATATATATTTACCTCTCGGGGAACGTTTGATTGTATGTTAATAGTCCTACGATTTATATCAGCATAGGGCTATTCCAGTCACAAAGAGGAGAAATGAGCTGCTGACTGGGGATCACAGGAGCGGGGGTTGGTGACTGGAGACGGGTGATTTATTTAAATTTTTATATCCAACTGTTGTCAGAGCGGGAGGTGTGCGTTGTCTGGGCGGCTCAAGAAATGTGCGGTACATGTGTGCTGATAAACGGGGCAAAATCAAAGATAGCACATACACACAGCTGACAAGAGCACTCCCTCCAATCTTTTTTCAGATTTTTTTTTCACTGACCACATTTTTGTTGTCAAGGGTTGCCATGGTGACACAAATACGTCCCACTTCAGCTAGTGAGTGCATAAACATATGTTTCGAAAACATTTCTAGCGAGAAATACATCATGGTATCATTATATTTGGTCATTGGAAGTATTTGATCGCTATTTGGTTAGTTATTATGGTGGTTTGCCGACGTATTTACCAACGTTGCTATGTAATCCTATATTTCCCATCATCCTTTAGGGCTGGGTGGACCCGTTGGACTCCTATCACAAGAGTGTCTGCCGTATTCACGGTGCATTCCATTTACAACTCAGAGCCACCGCCGTAAAACCAAGTCAGATTCACACGGCTGACACTTCCGTTCTGCCCCTTCATAATAAAAGCACTTAACAGGAAGTAGGTTACATTATTCCCCTCTGCCGAAACGTCCCCGTTTCCACACAGAAACCTCATAATGGAACCACTTACAGAAACATGCTGCATTACCAAAAAATAAATAAAATAACTTAAAGCTGCAGTTGATAATTGTAGCCGTTGGGATTCCAACGGCTGTTTTCCCAACGCTCTACCTGCTGTAGCTCCTCCCTCTGAACGACAGCTATGCGCGTTCATGTGAATTCAGTTACATTGACAGGAGACAAACACCATGTCCGATTCCGAGGTGATTAAACATTAGTAATGATAACTACATACGTACATATTGAGCATACATTTTAATCACAGACATACCATGTATGTTAGCTTAAAATCATTGTAAGTGTGCTGGTAGGCCTAACAAAAGTAGCTGTAACAGCCAGGCAAGATAGCAAACTAATTGTAACAGAGCGGAGAGGTGTGTGTGTATCGCCTACCATCTATGCTCCTATTCTGACCGCAGCTGGGAGGGGCTGCTCGGGCAGTGTTGCCAACTTAGCGATTTTGTCGCTATATTTAGCTACTTTTCAGCCCCCCTGGCGACTTTTTTTTTCAAAACAGCTGGTGTAATTGATGACTTTTTCGCCGAAGCAAATATCACTTTTAACGCTTCTCAACGAGCAGCGGGAGCCTCCTGGCCCGTCCCCCGTCACAGAGCACTGACAGACGGCTCGGGGCTGCCGCGCGAGGAGCGGGCTGCGTGTCAGTGCTCCCGCTGCTCGTTGAGAAGAGATGATACTTGCTTTGGCGAAAAAAGTCACCAATAACACCAGAAAAAAAAGCTAGATTTGTCGCTTGTCCCTGTTTTGAAAAAAAAAGTCGGCAGGGGGGCTGAAAAGTCACTAAATATAGCGACAAAATCGCTTTGAGTTGGCAACACTGATCACAGGACGAGGGCTATATGGGGCCAGCGGCAGGCAGCCTAGGGGCAGAGCAAGGGGACGAGGTCGCGGTCGGAGAGGTCTTGATGTGATAGGGCAAGAAGACATGGCCGGTGTACTTTCTTTCAAGCTCTCTCCGTCTCCCTTTCAGCAGTTAACTTTTCAACATTCGTCTTTCCTCGTTTTTTTGCTGTCTTAGCGGTGTTAGTTGTTAGTATCCTGGGAATGGTAAATTGAGGGTTCGTTTGTGAAGACATTGCTACTCGCTGTCCGCCGTAGTAGCCTAGTACCAAACAGTAGGCTAGTGTCAGACTGCTAGGGTCGTGAACGCTCACGCAACTGACGCATCAACGTCGTTGCCAAGGTCCCACAGCCAATAAGAACGCAGAATCTGACCTCGCTCTGATTGGTCAAAATTAACATGAGCGGTGGCAATTTTGGGGGGCAGCACACAGAGGCAGGGGGGAGCAAAGTGATAAAAAAATATTTTCAGACCACTTCACCTACATATAGCTGAATGGCTATTATGACAGTTTTGCCAAATAGTACAGTAAAAAAACTCTCAACTGAACACATTCTGTATAGGCCTATACCCTAAACCTTAAAGCATGTATCATTGTAGCCTACCCACTATTTTAGGGACACTATTTCTGTAAGATTTTCTTTTATGTTTTATAGCCTTTCTGGTTGTATAATTTAAAGTTTCTAATCACAGATATGGCGGATTATATATAAAATTATAAAATAATTAAATTAAATGTACAGTTTAAAATGTCACTGTATAGGCTTCTTGAATTTACTAAAGCAGTACTCTACAACGCGTGTGTCTGTGTCTGTGTGTGTGTGTGTGTGTGTGTGTGTGTGTGTGTGTGTGTGTGTGTGTGTGTGTGTGTGTGTGTGTGTGTGTGTGTGTGTGTGTGTGTCACATCTTGTACCCTGACATACAGGGATTTGGTAGTTTTCTTTTAGTTAATGATATGAAATGTTGCTATAAATTGTGCATAGCCTACACATAATTGAATGTGAAGCCTGCAACTGAAAGTATTTGGAAGGAGTTGGCCAGAAACTCAAATGGGAGTAGTTTAAAGATTGCTTTATTCATGATTTTGACCTTTAGAATTTTAGGCAGTCTTATGAACAGTGCTTAATCAGTGTTTACAGTGTGGTGTGGTAGTGTTTATTATTTTCTGCATTTTCTTAATGGTAAGTGGTCTTGACGGCGGTTTGTCCACCACACACTTGGCATGATATATTGATAAGAGATTTATTCTTGTTCTTTTCATACGGGCAGCGACATTACGCCTGTGTATCGCGCTGGACCTGGGGTGTGGCATTGGGAGAGGAAGCCTTGACAGCGCCCTGATATAATCTGCATGATAAGGTTAAGATCTCTTTATAACAGTTTTTTTCCAATGACTCTAGCCTCTTTTGTTCAAACTGCCTTTGTATTTCACATCCCTCAATTAACACCTGTCACTTTCTCATGGGCCTGTTTTAATGACATATTCAGATGATTCAGCAGATGCAAGGTGTGTCAGTTCTGTGTGCGGTTCACGGGACAGTGTACAGGGACAGGGATCAGGTGGACAGTAGTGTTTTGGCATGGTAGGAGCTACACCCTCCTCTTAAATGTAACCAAGGTTGGGAGATGGATATGGATTTTGGTAGGACCAGGAGGACTAGGCTGAATCTCCATTCTGGGAGAAAAAGGTTGAGGTGGTTGAGGGCTACAGAAACCTGTGCATTTAATTAAACAACAGACTGCAAATGTAACATGGGGGTTGTGCATGGAGGGACAGAGCAGACTGTACTTCATGGGCAAATCCTTGTTAACCTCTTCAAGCCCATATAGTTGGTTGCAGAGAGAATGATAATGCACAAAGTGCTGAAGATGATGTACAGCATTACTTCTTCAGCTGTTTGACCACTACAGAAAGTCATTCCTGATACAATCCACAATAACTGCTGCTACAATGCTACAATTTGTAATCTCTGAAGGACACACCTTTTGGTTTATTATTTCCACAAGAAAACAAATGAGCAAACAAAAAGCTTAATTTTCCATATTGGGCCTTCAAATTGATCATAAAATCAACCTTGCGGTTAAGAACACCAACTGAATACATTGCTGGAAAGGTGTCAATGTTGTGAGTAACTTTTGTTAGTGTGAAGATTGTACAATTTTACATTTAAACACACCTACAATTCACCACCATGCAAAAAACAACAAAACACATAGGCTACAGAAATATAAAATATAAAGACATTTTTAAAAGTCAACATATTGTGCAGGTCAGAAAAAAAGTTGTGAATGAAATCTTACTTCAAAGGTCATTTTACGTAAAATAATGAAGAAAATAAAAGTAATTTAATCCACAAGGTTATACAGAGGTAAAAAAAACAAGCAAAGTGGGCATATGTTGTAGTTTTCCTGCTTATTTAACTGTAAAGGCCGCCTACAACACCCTATTTTTGATAACCATCAAACTACATTGTGCACATTTACTGAGTGACGATTGTATTTCATTTCTCAAAAACAACAATGATCATCTCACAATGATATATGCTCTTCGTAGCACAGGGCTGCCGCCATAGGCTCATTTCACGTCACGTGACATTCCTCGACATTGATTGGTCTGTAGAGGGGCGTGCGTCTGACGTCACCAGTTTGAATGGACGAAAACAGATTTTTTTCCCTGCAGCGCTGTGCAGTTCAGTAGTTTACCATTTAAAGCTGGCGGAGTTGTTGTTTGGGAACGTGTAATTGTGTCTGTTGATCAGATTTGAACTAATTTACCTCTGATTATTTTCTTTGTGCTGTTTTGGACCGCAACTTTGCACGTGCGGTTTGTTTTTGCCACAAAGGGGGCGGGGCCATCATGTCAGAAGTCGTTCGCCAAGCTCATCATGGCATTTATTTAGGTCCATGCATGGGACCATGGACATGTGTAGGCTTAATCAGTGAATGGATGAAGTAAAATATGAACAGATCATTTCCTGCAGCATTGTGTAGTTCAGGCAGCCGCCCAGACAACGCACACCTCCCGCTCTGACAACAGTTGGATATAAAAATGTAAATAAATCGCCCGTCTCCAGTCACCAACCCCTGCTCCTGTGTTCCCCAGTCAGCAGCTCATTTCTCCTCTTTGTGACTGAAATAGCCCTATGATATAAATCGTAGGACTATTAACATACAATCAAACGTTCCCCGTTAGCCAATGGGATGAATGGTCATAGCGTCTCTATGTGATGCCATCAGGTTAATATGCGCATTCCCAGGGCTTCATATATGCCGCGGATGGATTACATTGAAATGAGTTGAAAACCCCCTGCGTGGAATGAAGAGGCACACGGGTACCCTTTGGCGAGAGCAGCTAACGCCAAAAGCCCTTGACCAAGCGGAGCTTTTCAACAAGTTCGGAGTGAGACTGTGTTGCCCAATACCACATGAAAATAAGAGTAGATTGAAATGTTTTGAAAATTTACATGATTATTATATGGTAAGTATCACCGTTTAGAATAGTATAAGAAAACATGAATAGGGGTTTTCTGCATTTAAATCATAATAGTATCATTTCATGTTAAATAGTTTTTTTTATGCAAAATGATATAAGGCAAAATCTTGTAAGGTTTTTAACAAAACAAGTAGAATCTTTACTGTCTCTATTGTGTGTGTGTGTGTGTGTGTGTGTGTGTGTGTGTGTGTCCTCTATAGCTTCCTGCCATATTTCCCTAAATCCTAATTGTATGTTGATGTAAGGCAAAACTTTTTAATAATGACAGTGGTTTGAGAGAAGGGAAATGTTGAAGAAAATCAGACTGAAGAATGTGTCTTTGTGTTTGTGTGCCTTTCTCAATCAGACAGTGGGATAGACCCAGGGATGCTAACAGGCTAACAGAAGCTCCTCAACATTTTCTCTTCAGCCCCTGGCAACAGAAGACCAGCTGTTGACAGGTAGGTCTCATCAACACTGTTTTACACCTGAATTTTTGGTTTTAGTTTGTTCATCATTTCTCATGTCGGCGAAAAACATGAATCTACAAAAAATTATGAAAACACACAGTTGACTTTATCAGGCCAATAATAGGACCACATACACAGCACGGCAGCTCAACATTTGCTTTGGATGTTCTATCAAGTATGTTGCATGTCCTTCTACTTTAACCCTAGCTGTCCTTGCTTCGTGCCCCCCCCCACACACACACACACACACACACAAACTGCAAACACCCTTACAGATATGAAGTTGAGCTCCTGAATTATTGCCTATGGATTGTTTTATAGTTGGATGAAAACACAAAGTATGGCCAACAGCATCTTATAGTAGGGGTAATTTATTAAGCGTACAAAGCAGCAATCAGCTGATCAATGTGACTAATTCAATTGAATAAGGATCTATTTTATTGTATTGAAACATTTGCGAGAAATTCATGGATCTCCTGTACATTCCCTCCTCATCCTAACTGGACTAATGTATGACTTATAGGGTGCGTACACAGCTGGCTGTTTGGTTTGAACACTGGGTCTAGTTTTGTTCAGTTTGATTAGACATGGTGTGAAAGCTTTCAGTTAAACATAGACCAAAGGATTATGTAATTGAAGATCCAGTGATGTGATTTCAGCATGAATCTATACATACAGTGTATATTTTTTAATTTTAAAATAAAAATGTGTTGGGCCGAACAACGCCCCTTTACTGTGGTATAATGAGCGCATTCCACAGCCTGTCGTGAGCTATTGCTTAAGCATACAGACACAGATAAAAGTGCCTGAACATATAGCACATTAAACCACATAAGCATTTAAACACAGACAAAAGCACGTAAGCACACACAAGGAGCATAAACGCAGACAAAAACTAGTAAACACAAAGACAAACACACTATCCCAGGTTATGGTAGCATATTTAATTGGTAAATAACCAGTGTTTTATAGATTTAGAGAAGGATTTGAATGACGTGATGTTCCTTACAGTAGTTCTGTGGGTATAGTATTCCAAGTATGTGCTGCTCGATAGGAAAAGGCTGAGGAAAAATAAATGTTTCTATATGGTAGGGTTTTTCCTGGCTCAGAATGGGCCTTTGGGGGGTCAGTAGGCAGACCGTCTTTTTTGGGGTCGCGACTGTGTGCAACACAAAACGTTTGTGTATTTTAAGAGGGGTGTATGGGTTGGGAGAGGGGAGTTTCTGTACAGATAAAGAGCATTTCAGTCAGCCTGTCAATCACTGTGTTACCATGGAGCTCATTGACGCTTATGAAATCACAATAAACAACCTGTAGATATGAAGTCAAAATAATAATGATGACTAGCTATTTAATAATATAATTGTTTCTAATTGATCTAAACCATAGAAATTGTAAGAAGGTAGGGCTGCTCGATTATGAAAAAATCATAATCGTGATTATTTTGATTGACATTGTGTAATCACGATTATTAAAGACAGTTAATCATTGATTTAAGAACATCATGCATTTATTTAACTTTTAACAAGATTGTTTCTATTAACACAATGACTTTGGCCGTATTGAACTGAAAACAAGGAAAATAGAAATAGGCTCAATAAGTGAAAAATATTTTTAATAATAGAATAAAATAAATGTCAAAATAAAAATAACACGTTGCAAATGGTGTTGATAGGGCATGTATTTTGCTAGCAGGAATGTGAGTGCATCATATATTTATGTCAAGGAGCTGGCTGGATAGGCAGTTGCATTGTAGCCTAGTGTTGACAGTTGTGGTGGCAGGAGTCAAGGAGCTTTAAACTCCTGTGTTTTTAATTCATTTATTGCTTGGTCATAGACCACTATGATTTGACTGTAAGTGAATAAACAAATTGGTCGGGATGTTTTGAGGTGCAGACATGGTCGCATATGCCTTTTTCCTCTCTCTCTCTGGCGGTCGCGTGACTCGCGTGTTCGCGTGTGACATATCTTGCACATTATTTTAGTCTGTTGTTAGTCTGAAGTGTTTTCAGACAACACAATTAGTTTTACCTTTCCTCTCGACCAAAGGCTGACTTACTGCCATCCTCCGAAGTTTTTCAAAACACCCGGCAATGCGCAACATCTCCCTCCTACTCTGGACCAGCCGATAGCTAAACTTATCAGGTGAGGGAGGGGCCGAGCGGAGCGCATAACAGAAGGGTTCGCTGCATGTACAAGCCTGCATGCGTGCGGAAAAATTATAGTTTAATTACATTGTTTTGTTTTCATGATTGAGGGAAGCCATAATAGTAATCGAAATTGAAATTCAATTTATTGCCCAGCCCCTCGAGAAGGATGACTTGAATTGGGCTGAATTTGGAGAGGTTTTAAATGGCTATATTTATTCTCAAATTGTATCATTTTGGCGCTGGTGATTTTCCTGTGGCGCTAGGTAAATTCTCTTTGGGGGGCGCCAAAAAATTCTCTATGCAGGAAAAACCCTGTATGGTATTTGTCAATCCCCTCTTGTGGATGCTCTGGTGGAAGAGTTTATATGATAAACTACTATTAAATCCATCATCACAAACGGGCAACATATCGATCTTGTTTGGTGGCATAGCCTATATGAGTCATTACACCAATCTGGTACGATTTGAGTCCCTCAGATCTTTTTAAGTGTATTTTATCTATGAGATCAATTAAATCTTTCTTAAAAAGCTTTTTACATCAATTGAAGTCCCCCCTTTAATAAGATGTAAAACATTGCATACATTGTATCCTTATTTCAGTAATTATCTGGTTTTCTTTAGTTGAAACTATCTATTTTGTCATGTCCCCAACAGCCTTCAATGACAATCTACTTGGGATATGACAAGTAAATCTTGAAAAATTTCAATAAATGTTGCCATACACATAAACCTCTATATGTGCTTTTTTACAGGAAGTGATTTTATTCTAAGTAAATTCATGATTATTAATTAAAATCACAATATTTACTTCCGTCCCTCGGTAACCCTCAACCCCGTCACACAAGTCATTCTCCCCCCCCATAAAAAAATTATGGACTGTTCCAAATGTAACATTAGAAGACATGTTAGAGGCCTTTTGAACAACAACAGCAGAAAGAGGTAAGTTGCCATCACCTTTAACAGCTATATTTCAGTCATTTAAATGTTGATATTGTAGTCGTCAAGCTTAACAACTCAACCCCGTCACAACTTGTGAAAATTATATTTGTAATTTTGAATACATTTATGATTTCTTATCTCATGCCATGTGTGCTTTCCTGTTATTCACACATGCAGAGCAGCAGCCATAATGAGAAAAAAATCACAACCCCGTTACACTCAACCCCGTTACTTTTTTGACAGTTGAAAGTAATTAGAGTCCAAAATAAACTCTAATCTGTTTATGTCCCCTTCAACCCTATTACAATTTTCAACCCCGTTACCCTAATTTCAACCCCGTCACACCTGCATTCATGGTATTTATTCCTTAAAGCTTATAAAAAATATGAACTGTTTGTTGAACTATGTCTGAAATATTTAGGGCAATCATCAGAATATTGATTTTAGTTAAAAATATGAAGTAAAACCACATTTTGATCACACTTTGATCAAAAATGGTGTGATTGCTGTCACAAAAGGTATCCATTTCATACTTGAGAATTACTGAAAAGTGACATGTTGTGTAATTTCTATATTTGCAAATATTGCATTAGTTTTGGGGACATCTGAATAGTACAAAAATGTAGATTTTATAAAGAATACATTTTATAAACATATTCAGACAGGTGTCACAGTGTCCATAACGGGGTTGAAAAAAATTGGTGCCATTAAAATACAATAATGGCCAATAATTAAAGGTCTTTGATGCCAGAGATGGGAAAATATCTGTTTCTGAGGGTTAAAAATGTCCTTGATGTTGTGGGATGTTCAGAAAAGTAATACATTTTGGTCAAAAATCCAAAAATGTCTAAGTCCAAATCGTACCGGATTCATGGAATGACTCATATAGTGTGGTCAAAATATTTTGGTAACTATAGTAACACGGGCTAGGATTCTCTCCGAAACATTAGAAAATAAAAAGTAAAACAGGTGGATAATGTCGAGGCTCATGCACTGCTAAATGTGTTTTAGCAGCACATGTAAAATGTAACAACCTCACAGCATCTAACCCCTTGTAGAATTAAAATATAAACTAGACAATTCTGCGAAAATGTTAAAAGTGCCAGCCCCGCATTTGTGGCGCCCCAGCGTGATGCGTCAAGCCGTTGAGGAGAAAAATGAGGAATTACAGACACACTGACAGACACACAGGCTGTGTTCGGAAAGCCGTACTAATGTCCTCCCTCCTATATACTCAACATCTATATACTACATACTGTCTACTCAAAGATCGATTGTGTATGCGAGGTGCGTCGAAACGTTTGTACAGTCCTGTGTTCAGCATCTGTGTTTTAGACCTCTTGTTTTATTATCTAAGTATCTTTAAGAACACTAATCACGTCTTGTGGCGACTCAGTAATGAAACTGAAAGTAGATATAATATCGCTAATAAATGAAAACAGACGGTCAAAACAGCGTCCAAATGAGCTAAACTCCTAAATACAATAAACTCATGGCACACTTATTTTTAGGTAAGCTCTAATTGATTATTCATTCATTTTTTCACACATTTACATGTTTTGAGGTGGAGGATCCCTCCGACGCTCTCTGTCCGGCAGTGCTGTCAGATGAGCTGGACGAGCCGCGGTGTGTGGAACACAGCATTCAGTTCTGATCACTCATTTCACTTAGTAGGCCTAACTCCAATGTTGTTAGGTATTTATCTTCATCTCTTATCTATTGTAAGAGTTTATGAACGACTGCACGTACAGTTGTCAGATGGCGGACCCCAAACAATGGCGTTGCCTAGCAACTTGCTCGAAAATATTTCATTTTCCTGTGCGGGTAGAATTGACCCAGTGCATTGTGGGGCGGTTGAGTAGGAAAAGTAACCTGTCGATCCATACCCCAAATCTTCCCGGAAGTTAGTACTCATCCGGGAATTTCTCGCATACCCAAACTCGCATACCCAACCGTCACATACTCAAATTGAAGTCAAAATGAGTATGAGTAGGACGTTAGTATGACTTTCCGAACACAGCCACAGACTTTCCTTGATGTATATACTGTAGTTAGATCTATATAGTTAGATACATTTTGTGTTGTACTGTTTTGCCTTGCATTTGGGTGTATCCATGCATATGAAGACCAATTAACACCCTAAACATAACAAGAATTTCCTATTGTGCTGTCATGAGAACAGCTGTTTCACCTCAAAGTCTAACCCTAACCCTAACACAACAGTTTTTCTCCTAGCTTAGCTTATCAAGCACAACAACATATTAACCAAATAGTACATTGTATAATAATGCAATGGAAAATCCTTTTCTTTTACTTTTGGCTGCAAACACTAAATAAAAGCCACAACCTATAATATCCTCACATACATGTTTCTTATTTATTATCTTATTACTAGGAACTGGAATAATTTCATTTGATCAGGGATTTAGTGTTGAGATTTGTTGAGTAGCACATCGCTGTTATCAGATAATGGAAATTGGAAACCATAATGGAACTTCAGGTTGGGTAATAATAATGCTTGTGTGTGTGTGTGTGTGTGTGTGTGTGTGTGTGTGTGTGTGTGTGTGTGTGTGTGTGTGTGCGTGTATGTGTGAGTATGTGTGAGAGAGAGAGAGATGTTAATTGAAGTCCAGTGCCTTAGTTGTTATCTGGATGTTTAATGTTGGAGCACATGAAGACGGAAAACCAGAAAAATGTAGCAAGAATCTGGGAGGCTTTCTAGATGGTAGTGTACTTTTTTTGTGAGTGTGTGTGTGCTTTCACAGTATAATGTATAATGGATTTTTCGAGCTACTGTAGATTCTGTCGCTTTGGGGGAGATTCTTGGAAGGATTTTTTACACCCCCACCTCTTATTCCCTTGGTAACCTTTTCTTCTTTGCCTCTTCATTCGTTTCCAGGGAAAATCCCTGAACATCACTGTAAAATGTGTGCAGAATATATTAATGTGTCATTCAAAGGTAAACCCATTCTCTAGACCCGCGGACAAACGTACAATTGAAAATCTCTCCATTCACTGTATTTGTCATTAGCATTCCGTGTCCAAATGCTAGTTTGGTAGCTGTGGCCATGAGGGGGATATAAAGCGCCCCAGGCTCCATAGGGGGTCTGAGAGGATTACATGCCTGGCAAGGTGCTCTTTTGTGTGGGGAGATGAGGTAGCAGAGCCCTCAGATCCAGGGCACAGGTACAGAGAGCAGCTCAAAGGATAATTGAAGCAGTTTATCTACTGCATTATGGGTTGAATGGCAATATCTGCCAACATTTGACCTTTTACTGCAAATGACCTCCAGTATGAAGTTATTGTACATTTACTTCTTTCCACCTTCAGTTGATATCAACTAAGATGCATGTTCTGACTAATATGAACAATTATACTACTATTAGTAGTATCACTACAGGAAAGATGTCAGCAAGTTTGACGGGTGAGGGGAAGGAACTGTTCCTGCTCCTGAATCCCAGAGGAAAAACAGTTAAATGTGGGGAAGACAGACAGTCTCCCTAAGTACATTTGGTGCTAGAAAGTCTCCATGTTGTGAAGTGGAGTATTGGTATTGCCCTGGGCTTTATTAACCAGCCTCAGCAGTGCTCTTAGGCAAGTCACTGAAAGTTAACAGCCAAAAGCAAACCTTACTAGACTAGACTAGACTGACTATATAATTTCAAGATGGCGCCTGTGTTTGGTTGTGCCGCTGCTCATCTGCTACAGTGTCTGTTACGATGTCGTTTCCCCGCCCTGTTCTTGGCTTTCTCCGCCGTCATGTCTGCCTTGACGGCCAGCGATTGTGTCGAGGCAGTGAGGACATATGATCTCAGCTCTCTCTTTGACATTTAAGCGTCGATGGAAATCCGCTTCAACGACTGGGACAGCAACAGGAACACTTTCCCACCCCCGTTCGTGTGCGCTCCCACCTGCCAGGATTACCTGTTGCTGCTTCGTCCTACGGGTAATCCCAAAAAGAGGTCGAGACGCAGAGGCCGCAGGGCTGGTCTCCAGGTCCAGATCAAACGAGCCGCTTGGAGGATGTCCGGATCCACCCGTCCCCTGCGAGGCTACCGGTGGCTGCGTCCTGTTCCGCTGCAGCAGGACGAAGTAAACAACGTCCCGTCGCCGCTCCCCGCTGCATTTCCACACTACGAGGGAGCAGCCTGGATCCGTGGTGGAGCTGATCCCTGGACCCCGCCGCTGCTCTGGCCTCCCGTGTTTACACCGGCTGAGAGGCTCCCAACAAGCCGGTACAGCTGGACGTCACGTGGCCGCGTGAGGTGCCTGCGGCAGATTCCAAAGCGCTCAGCTGATAATACAGCTGCTTCTCCTTCGCTCAGCCGCTTTGGATTACTCAACGCTCGCTCCATTGCTAACAAGGCCTTTTCCATCAATAAGCTCTTCTCCAGGAAAAAGTTGGACTTTCTTTTTCTTGTTGAGACGTGAACGCCCCGCCCCTCTCGCCGCGGAGGTGGTTTGGCCGCTGTTTTCAGAGACGCGTTCACATGCAGAGTAATGAGTACGGAGCTTTTTACCACTTTTGAAGCTCAGATGATGCAAATTGGTTGCACCAACACATTTTATTGTATTTTGGTTTATCGTCCCCCTGGCCCTGCTGGTGCATTCTTAACTGAGTTTACTGACTTTTTATCATCCATTTTAAGACTGGAAAAAGTTTTAATTCTTGGGGATTTTAATCTGCACATTGATGATGCTTCTGGCCCAGCAGCGGATTTTATATCTACACTCAACAAAAATATAAACGCAACACTTTTGTTTTTGCTCCCATTTTTCATGAGATGGACTTAAAGATCTAAAATTCATTCCAGATACACAATTGTACCATTTCTCTCAAACATTGTTCACAAATCTGTCTAAATGTGTGATAGTGAGCACTTCTGCTTTGCTGAGATAATCCATCCCACCTCACAGGTGTGCCACATCAAGATGCTGATCTGACATCATAATTAGTGCACAGGGGTGCCTTAGACTGTCCACAATAAAAGGCCACACTTGTGTGACCGCCTCATGCAGTGCAACACATCTTCTTCGCATAGAGTTTATCAGATTGTCAATTGTGGCCTGTGGAATGTTGGTCCACTCCTCTTCAATGGCTGTGCGAAGTTGCTGGAGACGGCTTATGGTGGAGAAATGAACATTCAATGCACAAGCAACAGATCTGGTTGACATTCCTGCTGTCAGCATGCCAATTGCACGCTCCCGCAATGCTTGTTGCATCTGTGGCATTTTGCTGTGAGACAAAACTGCACATTTCAGGGTGGAAGAGAACGGAGGGTCTGTCGACACACCTCTGACTGGGACGACTGCGCCAGCCAACCCTGACGGCGCCGCCACGTCACAATTGACATCAACCTGCCTAGCTCCCAAAGTCATAATGCAAAGTCTGCAGTGAAGCATCACTGAGGGTCCATGCTGAGTGACCAGCACCTGACCCATGTATGGTTTGCGACCGAGCCAGGACGTGTGAGAAAGCAAATTCCCAGATGGCCCACACAGGCAGCAATGATGTAACTCCTAGTAAGGAGGTCGCCTGAAATCCGGCACTGGGGCCGAGGGCAGCGCACATCGGCTCTCAGAGCCTCGTCTGGGGACAACCAGGGATGCTATACCAGTCCAAGCCCTAACTACCAGCATTGTGCATGGCTGCCAGAGCTCTGCTGTCACTAGTGTGATGGGAGAGAGCCCTTAAATCTGGCCAGCATCTACGGAGCTCTGCGGAATAAGGCTCAGAGGGAGGCACACAGAAACGGAGGATTGAGGGCCTGCCGAAAAGAAGGCATTCGTGGGTGCAGATGAAACCAGAGCTTCATCTAACCCCATACTTGGCGAGTCACGGACGGACACTGACCCTCTAGCCGAGCTACCCACCTCTAAGAGGTTACAGGACGCAGCTGTGGACAGCATGTCATCCCCTGTAGTAGGAAGGATGCCCAGCCGCAAGGTTACTCACTGCCACTGGTACCATGAGCTGGTTGGAGGCTAGTAGAAGAGCCTCTACCTAGCAACCTAAGTGCCTGAGACATGAAACTACAGTTCATGCATGGGTTATCTGACAGCTCTTCCCTCAGGTGCTCAACCCTGAGACCTGCAGGGCACCTGTCATGGCCATTCCCCACTGTATGGAGTTCATGAAGGCGTAAGCTGCCCACTGTCGAGCCAACTAAATATGCATCTGACAAAGGTATGCAACCGGGCTTCAGGCGAGAGCAACCGAGCCACGGCGCGACACCGCCAGAATAATACAGCGGCGGTGCAAAACTATAGCGCCCACAGGCGAGCAAATTACAGTAGCCTGCACAGACACGACAACCATGTGACAGCTAAAATAACACAGTGAAGGCGACTCTTGGAAACCCAAGACGCTCCCTGGAGAGCAACCAATGTATGCAACCGGGCTTTAGGCGAGAGCAACCGAGCCTCAGTGCGACACCCATGGACATATAAGAAGGGCGACACCGCTAGAATAATACAGTGGCGACGTAAAACTACGCCAACTGGTGAGCAAGTTACAGTAAAACATGCATCCGACTAAGGCATGCAACCGGGCCTCAGGCGAGAGCAACCGAGCCACGGTGCGACACCGCTAGAATAGTATATTGGCAGTGCAACCATGCCGCCCACTGGCGAGCAGGTTACATTAGGCTAGGCAATCGAGCTCTAGGCGAGAGCACACCCAAGCAACAACGCGACCTGTCGAGCCAATTAAAATATGTAATCCGAATAAGGTATGCAACCGGGCTTCAAGTGAGAGCAACCGAGCCTCGGTGCGACACCGCTAGAATAATACAGTGGCGGTGTAAAAATATGCCGCCCACTGGCGATCAAGTTACCGTAGGCCAGGCAATCAAGCTTTAGGCGAGAGCACCTTCAAGCAACAATGCGACCTGTCGAGCCAATTAAAATATGCTTCCAATTAAGGTATGCAACCGGGCTTCAGGCGAGAGCAACCGAGCCACGGTGCGACACCGCTAGAATAATAGAGTGGCGGTGTAAAGCAAGTTACAGTAGGCTAGGCAATTGAGCTTTAGGCGAGAGTGCACCCAAGCAACAATGCAACCCCCTAAATAACACAGTTCAATTGAATTCAGTGTATTTAAGAAGGGGACAGTGCAATTAATAAAACACATGATCATACATGGGTTAATGCTAGAATTAGCCAAAATGCTTTTCTCTCTCTGTAGTCCCCTGGCAGTGTCAGCGGCTCTAGGTAACCCCAGCCGCCCACTGGAGAGCAAATCAACGAAGGCTAAGCAATCAAGCCTCAGGCGAGAGCACACCCAAGCAACAATGCGCCTTAAATAACACAGTGATGGCAACACTTGGATCCCAAGACATTCACTGGCGAGCAAATAAATTAGCCTATGCAACCAGGCTAAGGCGTGAGCTACCGTGCAACGGTGCGACATGGCTATAATAATACAGTGGTGTGAAACTGAGCTGCCAACTGGCGACACACTACAGCAGCCTACACACGTGCAACAGTGTGACACGGCTAAAATAACACGGTGAAGGCGGTTTAGGAAACTAATTCGCCCACCGGCGAGCAATACAGCAGCATACAGTGTATACAACAGCATACTAGTGTGTGGCTTACCCAGCGGCACAGCAAATAAAGTGCAATGCAACGCAAGGCTTAGGTGAGAGCACACGACTGGTGCAACAATGCTACAAAGTTCTGTGGCGGCGGCTTGGACCCCAAGCCGCTCGCTGTCGATTAAATCAAAGTAAGCAACCGGTCTAGGCGAATTTAGCACCCGATCAACAGTCAACAATGCTAGAAAACAATACATTTGAGCATACAATTAGCAACCGGGCTTAGCGAAAACACACAAGCAACGGAGCGAACGAAAGAATAACATGCCGACTGTGAACCCAGCCGCCGCCTGATCTAATCAAAGCAAGGTGGGAAGGTGATATTAGCTTCCGCGGTAGCCGGGCTACGCGTAGCCTTCACACATTACTCACCCCTTACCGGCCGCAGCCAAGACAAACGAATTGCAAGTCGCAGCCCTTGGTGGCCAAAGTCAAATCGAAGCACCAACCCTTAGGTACGAGCTACTTGCGACAAGCTAATGGTATATTATCACACAACAATGTGTGCAACCTGCTAGTCTGCAGGTCCAACCGGACAGCTGATTGACTTTGATTGGTGAGAGTGAGACTGAATAAAAAAGAGGGGAAACAAGAAACAAGAAAATTAATAATAATTCTATTTCTAAGTAAAATTGTTTAAAACACTTCCCGGCATTGACTTCCATGTGTATTGAGTGTAGGGTGCTGAAAGGGATGTGTGTGTCATTTCATTTTCCTTTATTTAACCTCGAAAGATCAATTGAGGGGTGACCCTCTTACAATGACTTTGAGTTTTACAAGTACACAATATACAATACAAATACACAACCGTTTACAAGGAGAAAAAAAACAATTAAAACATTCCGAAAATGGAGAAGAAGAACATTGCTTAGCCAAAACAGTTACAGTTTATGTGGGTCAGATTCAAAATAATATGTCTTAATTTGTTAAAATATATTTAAAAAAGCTAAAAGCTGTTTTACCAAGCTCAGACCTGGCGTAAGGAACATGAGCATGTCAGTGCTCATGTTATATGATGAGTCAGTGATGAGTGTGTGTTAGTGTTGTTTTTGTCAAAAAATGTATGACAAAATATCGTCGTCAACAAACATTTATCACGTGACAGAAACGAGACGAGACGCAACGTAAATGGTGGTCATGTGACGAAGACTATAATCAAATATATAATGCTTTATTGTTGACTAATAAAAAAGGGACTAAATGTGGTTTACAAAAACAAAAACTCTGATAAAATATCTCTTCATGTTCATTGACAAAAACGAGAGGACACGAAATGTTATGAGGCTATTTTGTCTCGCCATTATTATTATTTTTGCAATATTTCTGTTTCCTGAGTCTCGAGGCTGCAAACAGGCTACGGCTTCAGATTAAAAGCATTTCACTGGCTTAACATGAGTATTTAACTAGACAAACGTGAGTTGGCTTTTATTTTGAAATAGCAGGAAGTTAGCAGGTGACGTTACTTCCTCAATCCCCACTCGCGGCAATATGGAAGATGCAGCTGCGGCGGTGGCTTAACTTTAACGACAAACCAGCTGCAGCCTGAAGTTATTGTATAGGCTAACTGTCAATATGCGGCCAAACGTACTCACGTCATCTTGACGGGATTCCTGTCGGATATTAACCATGACTCCTGTGTTCCCTGCTCTCCTGAGTCATGTCGAAAAAGTATTCCATTGTTTTCTGAACGAGTAGTAGCCAAGCCCCAACCTCAGCGATTGTTACCAGCATCCAATAAGGAAGTGACCTACAACTGTAGTAACCAGAAAGTGCCACTGGGGGTGGCGCCAAGACGAGCAGTTTTTCTTTGACTCACTTGTTAGATAGGCCATTTTCAAAGTCTTATTAAACCTATTTACAGTCTGGGCCACAAAACCATTTTAGTCTGTATGTTTAGGTCATATCTCCATGACAACACTGAGGGGGGTGAATTTTTTTGGCCCACGCTAGTTTTTATTCTTTTGGAGGTTAAAATGTATTGGCGCGATCTCTAGAGTGAAAGCTCTCCGCCCGTTGTCCCTCACTTTGCCTCGGAGGTGTACGTCAGCTATCTCCCTCCCCTCGTCGTGACGTCGATTCCCCTTTTCGGCAAGAGGAGTGAGGCGTAAAAATCTCACAAGATGGTGACGCGCACAAACCAGGATTATTGGATGCCGTGTGAATGACTGAGGTCAGCCCGGATGCTACATCCATATTATTTACTATCTATGGTAGTAGCCCTGTTTGTGGACGTCTATCCATCAAAACTATGACGTAGGTTCTTAGCAACGGTCATTATACCCTTGACAGAGGTCTGCCTTGCTGGACATAACAGACCTGTAGAATGCCGTGATTTACATAGGATTTTCAAAGTGCCATGTAATAAGTTCTGTCAACGAATTCCACTGTATGCAGTCTGTGCTTCAAACCATTTGTGTTATATCTTGTAATACAAAATCTGACTTCAGTTTACAAGCAATACAAGTCATACACAAACATTTTATTTGCACTTTGTTATTATGTTATTGTAGCTCTAGCATTCAAGAACCTTTTTTCTCTTAATTAAACTTGAATGTAATGTCAATTTTTTCTGGCATTGTCATTTGAAGCTATTTTATTTAGGCCTATTTATTTTATGTCATTAGACAGGAGATTTTGAAAAACAAAGAGCTGTTCAGGTTGAGGAATCCGGCATTCTTACATGTTTGGTAGTAATAAATATGATGTAAAGATCAGAGCGTCTTCCGTGTCTGGAATTGCATGTATTCTTGAGTCTATAAGGTAAAAATAATATAATAAGATAAGATAACCTTGTTTGACTTGTGAAATGGGGGACATTTTGATTTTGGCTGTACTATACTAGGTACTTGTACTATATTAACTGGGTTAAATATAATTGCATTACTAAAAAGACTAACATACAAATGTCATTGACTAAGACTAGACTTAAATGTCATCAGTTTTTGTTGACTAAGACTTATCGAAAATAGTCCCAGATAATTCTGACTAAGAGAAGACTAAAAAGCTCAAGACTTTTAGTCAACTGAAACTTGACTAGGCTAAAAATGGTTTAAACGTGACCAAGAATAATAAAAACTAAAATGACAGTTTGACACAAAGACTAGACTAAAACTAAACTTAAAACAGGCCGCCAAAAACAACACTAGTGTGTGTGTGTGCTTCTATAGCAACTACAAATATGCCTCCCACAGCTTTCTATCTCGACAATTCCATCTAGTTGTGAGTTTTCTTCATGTAGCCAACTCGTTAAGGTTTTTGATTTACAGTCCTAAAAAAAATTAAATCTCTACAGAAAAGGTTGGAGTAAGAAAGTGAGTGAAGGAGCTGTGTTCACGGTGACCTCTGTGGAAAACAATAAAACTAAAGAGATAATGCTGACGGGCTCGTATTTCTACCATTGTTTTCTCCTTTCCCTGCCTTCCTTCTTCCTTCGGGGGAAAATCAAAACAGATGACACCTTTATTAACCCAAGACTGATTTATTCAACGATGCCCTTTATTTAGGAAACGGATGCTTGTTTTTTAAGAGGAGAGGAGGCACTATAACTCTTTGAGATTGTACCTCCCTCTCTCCCTCTGTCTCACTGGCCGTTATTTGTGAACAGGCAGATGGTGGGAATAAATCCAGGAGGCTGTCATACTGCTGCTTTTACCTTGTTCCTTCCAAGACGTGAAGACTTGAGCACACACTCCATCTAACTGATTAAAAAGTGCGTTGAGCTTACACTCCATTTGACCCCATTCAAAACTACATCTGAGGGGCTTCAAACAACCACACAGGTTTACTTCAGAACGTTAAAGGAATAGTTCAACATTTTTGAATTTTTTGCTTTTTGCCTCATTCAAGAAAAAGGTGACATTAACCGTTCCTGTAACTGCGAGCATTTTTTTATTTAAAAAAAGGTCACTCATCCAGGTTAGCTTAGCTCAAACACTGCTAGTCAAGAGGAGCAGGTCAAAAGATAAACTATATTTTTACACTCTTATGTCATTTAGAAACGAAATACAGAGTAAGGAAACCAGGAAGTGCTTGTGACAGTCACATATGTATGAAATTCTAAAATGACATATATAAGTGATGTTATAAAGTTTATCTTTTGACCTGCTCCCCTTGACTACAAGTGTTTGAGTTAAGCTAACCTGAATGAGCAACCTTTGCCCATTTCTATATAAAAAATGCACACAGTTACAGGAACACTTTATGTCGCCTTTTCTTGGGCCGGAGAGTGAGGGGGGAAAAAAATATTAAAATAATATTAAAAATGTTGAACTATTCCTTTAATCCTTGAACACTAACGCTAAATATTGTAATACTATCACTAATGTGAGGTGTGTTAATATACCCAATAAAAAATACTTCTATTAAATTACAACAATACTTTGAAAATTGAGGTTCTTTTCTTTTATTTCCCTCTACAACGTCTCATAAAACAGAAGAAATGTATCACGGGGAGACTGTAGAAAAAGGCTGTAAAATTAGCGAATCAGTAACAAAAAAATCCTATAAAAAGAATGGAGCTGGAAATCTGTATGGGATGAGAATCCTGTCATATTTCAAACCTGAAAAAAAGTTTCAAAGGCCTGTTAGTCTGTGTTTGAAAACTTGAGACCTTGTAAAAGAGATTATAGCTTGAAAAACAATCTAACATATGCAAACATGATTTTGTTTTTTGTTTCCTTCTTTATAATTTTCACCAACACATTTTCAAAGTTTGAAATTGTTCACAAACACATTATCAAAGTTTGAAATTGTTCGGCAGCGCAATTGCAGAGTTTCAAATCTGAAACTACTCTCCCAGTGTGTTATTTGGTTTCCCGGTTTTGAAACCTTGTAAATAGGGTTCTACAAACATGTTTTGATACATCGAGAAAAAAGTTTTGAAAGGGTGATTATTTATTTTATTTTATTTACACAGTTGCAATGTATTTATTCAGAACCGAGTTTTCAGCACTGACTACTCAGAGATTTGACCACACAGACGCAGATTCGTTTGAAACTCCTGACACTTTTGCAAAACAAACGTGCTGAAAACGACGATAAAAAACAACTTTCCTGCTAGGCGGCACCATTTTGCTCTAAACCTATTGGTTGCTCTCTTTTGGTGTACAGTCCAATCACATACAGTATATAGGCCCTTTTCACATGAGGTCAGAGAACGTCTGGTCTGACTCAATGCAGTGCATCCTCACTTCCATTTTAACTGTTTATGTAGTTTACCCAGTCACTTGTTTATCTGCCACAAATGCGTTTCGATGTTAAAATACTTGCCCACGACTTCTCGTTGACAGCACGGTGGAAAATGGAGAATGGATACAAGATCTCTATTAAGCGGTACCTTTTTAATTATAAAGGTATGTTTATTTTTATTTTTTCTTCAACCGCTTACTCCCGTTAGTGAGCGAAGGTGTTAGGATAGCAGATACGTTCAGATAATGGTAGGCTAAAGGTAGATGTAAAAAGTATTTACGTTTTGCTTGATTAAGTTACTGTAGTTGAGACTGCTTCAACCTTTTTCATATTATTTCTGTTAGAGCCAGAGTTGGATTGTCAGATGAAAGTCAATAACGTTTTTATGGCTAACGTTGCTCTCTCTTTACCCAACGTTGAATCGGAGCACATTATCGAGTGTAGTTGATGATCAGGTGATAGTGAGAGGATGTGATTTCAAACATATCCTATATTTCAAAACATAAGTTGGTCATTTGAGCACTATAACGTCTGAGAAGGTTTCTGTGTGATAAGTACAAATAAATTGTTCAAAAGGACTATACAATTTAAAAAAAAAATGTCGTGCAATAAGAACTCTCATTGTTATTTTCTCTTGGCAGGTTACACTCTATTCTAAAAAAGTTCCCGTTGATCTGAGGTCCATGTCATTTTCCTGCTCCATAAACAGTATGCCTGAGGATAGAGTGAGCAGCTTCAGGTGGACTCCAACATGGACTCCAGGATACTCTGCAGCTTCTACAGGTGCACCATGGAGAGTATCCTGACTGGCTGCATCACCGCCTTCAACTGGCATTAAAGCTGGAGTATATGATTTGGGAGAAAATAGCAGTTGGGATAGAGATTCGAATCCAAATACCTCAACTGCTCCACTTGTGTTCTCTTTGGTCCCTCACTGACACGCTCTACACCAACAACGTCGGTGCCAAAGTGAATGGACAGTCCCAATAAGCCAATAAGAGCGGAGAATTGGAGCCACACTGTGATTGGTCAAAGAGTACATGAGCGGTGGAAATTTTGGGGGGCGGCACACAGAGGCAGGGGAGAGCAAAGTGATGAGTAGATATTCTCAGACCACTTCACCTACATATAGCTGAATGGCTAAGATGACTTTTTTGCCAAATATTACAGTGAAAAAGTTACCCACCCCAGCTTTAAGTGGACTTCAGTGGTGTGATTTCATTATCGGTGCCCACACTGACTTCACAGTTGAGAGAAACTTTAAGGATGAGGACATTATCGACCCAATGAGACAAAAGCTTGATGATTTATATTACAACATCTACATGAATGTCATCCTAAGTTGTAAAACACAAGGCAGAATTGTATAACATGTAAATATATGTACAGCTTTTTTTCTGTAAAAACTTTCTATGTACAATGATGTTATTAAAGATGTATTGAATATGAAGTAATTTCTTAAACTGATATTTCATCACCAAATGTGTAAATCATGTAGGAATATAAGGCTGTGGGAACGGACGGTTGGAATAAATGGCTGTGGGAACAAATAGCTGTGGGAATTTGGGCTGTGGGAACATAGGCACGCTTCCAGACAGGCGATAGCCTGTGTCTCCATGGTGTCCTCCAGCACAGCTCTCTTTAGAGGAGTCATGATGAGTGTTGTCCTAACCTCTGACAGCATCTTCTATATCTAGAAGCCCTTGTCTGCCATTACTCAGTCTTCGGGCTGAAGGAACCATAAGAGCTGTGATTCTTTTGTAATCTCAATAACTGATATGGATCCTGTGTACAGTTTGGAAGCAAAGGTTATAACCCCCACATGGAACATTGCCAATTAAACCTTTATAGGTATGATTTGTATAGTGAGAGAACATTTCCGATTGTAAAATGAGGGAGTTGGCCTTTTCACACCGGATCTCAGTGCAGTCCACTATCACTCTCACATGGTGGCAACAGAGATGGAACTTATCAGGAATTGTGGCCTGGACTTGCTCTATTGTCATCCAAACTGGTAGTGAGCCAAGAACCTGGTAAAGGTAGCGTGTCCAAGTTAAGATGGTGCAACTAACTGTGTACAAGCTGACCTCAAATATGGATGACAAGGTTTGCTCCTGAAGACTAGCTGCAATTTGACATAGAAACTTGAAGAATTTGTCAATTGGAGGAAGCTTTCGCTCAGGGCTGGGGGTGTCTTGCGCGGTTCTCTGTGCCTTGGACCAGTACACAGTGTCAGGAGTTTCAAAATGAATCAGTGACAGTACACTGTCAATAATAACGTGACTCACAAGCTTGCGTGTTTGTGGTCAACTCTCTGAAAAGTCAGTAGTCACAGAAGCAGACGAGCTCCATAGGTAGACGCAGGATAAGTGTTTGAAACTTTTGGTAACACTTTATAATAACTATCCGTTGTAACTCGTTAATAGATCATTAGTAAACTCTTAATTAATGATTATTAATGATTTGTTAAGTGTTTGTTAGCAGTTTGTTAAGGATTTATAACAATGGTAGATAGTTAATAGCTTAATAATTGAATCAGTTAATCTGGGACGAGGCTGAAATAGGCTATAGACTATACATTTTTAAATAAACTCAATACACATTGTGCATGCCATGGACTTCAACGTGACGTGATCAGTTAATCTCGGATTACCTCCCAGATGAAACTGATTCAATTATTAAGCTATTAACTATCTACCATTGTTATAAATCCTTAACAAACTGCTAACAAACACTTAACAAATCATTAATAATCATTAATTAAGAGTTTACTAATGATCTATTAACGAGTTACAACGGATAGTTATTATAAAGTGTTACCAAACTTTTTCTTCAGGTTTGAATTATGACAGGATTCTAATCCCATACATGTGAGCCTTGTTTGGTGAAGGCACAGTCTCACTCACAACAGTGGGCGAGATAAACCAAAAAATTACTAACTGACTATAAAAAACTTTGACGATATAAATTCCCTTTTGCATTACCACTAAATTATATGTATTCATTAAAATTAAACAAAATAAATATTACATGCAAATTCCAGGAGCAGTCGAATTTAACTTAGCGTACATTAGGGCTGTGCCCGTGTCATAATTGTTTAGGAAAAATCAATAAACAAAACCTTTTTTTTAATTAATTTTTTTATAAAGTTTGGAAAATGATTGTTATTTCCAGGAGTGTTGGGCGATGTACAATATTTATTAATTTAAATATTTAACTGTTCCAACTTCAGATTCACTTTCCTTTTCATCTCTGTCTCAAACAGCTGGTCTGATCAGCTGGTCAACGGCCCCCGAAAGCGGGAGTCAGTCTAAAGACGGACGATCACTGGGCTAGTTATGATCACTTCCAAGTCAAAAAGCAGAATTATGTAATAGAGGCCTCTCTGCCTCTCTCTGTCTATCTGTCTACCTGACTTACTCACTGCACACTGTCACTCCAACAGCATCGGCATTATTTGAAATTAAATGACAGAAGATGGGAGAGAGGTATGAGCATGTGCCCCGTATACTAGAGGGAATGTGTTCCCATGTGTTGGCACATGCATGTGTATGTGTGTGTACACATACTTATATTCTACTGGAGGAGAAATGATAGAGGTGACAATTCTGCCTCAACCTGGTGTAACAATATGAAAATGCTGTGACAGAAAAACTAACCATATCATTTCAGCTAGAAACTGATTCAAACGCGACACAACAAAAGTTTGATTTTAAGTTATGTCAGAATACATTCCTTAAACAGTGTCATCAATTGATATAACTTGTCTTAGGCCCAGGCATTCAACTGTCTTTTTGGAAATATTCAAAAATAAAATGGTTTAATAACATGGGATCCATCTCTCACTAGTTCTCTTACTTATAAGAGCCATATAGCAGGATCTGTTTTTATATAGGAAACAGTACACATTTGTATGTTCTTCATTGGACACACTGTACATCATACACTGGTACAACGGTTCAGTAAAAAGGGTAAATATTTGGAATCACACTAAGTTTGTAATAAAACTTTAAAACGTTTTCACCTCCTCTTGATTTAAACACACACACAACACTGGGGTCCTTCAATCAAAGCAATTTCCAACACCATTGTAATTGTCCACATTGGCATGATCTGCCTTTATTGAAAATAATCAAACATTGTTTTTCAAGGCCATTATAGATGGGGACAGCAGGGAATTTGGAAGGCCTATAAATTAGAATGCCCATGCAGCTCCAAAGCCTGAAGGTGCAATTTAATTTTTAATGTGTTTACATGTTATTGCACAAGCACCAAATGTTGTGGATGCAGTTTTCTGGTAATGAGGTCTGGGCTGGGGCTGTTTAGTGAAGTCTCCCTATAAGGCCTTAGATACAATAACATGCACGTGTGTGTGTGTGTGTGTGTGTGTGTGTGTGTGTGTGTGTGTGTGTGTGTGTGTGTGTGTGTGTGTGTGTGTGTGTGTGTGTCTACACATGCTATTGCTGTTTTAGTATCCAATAAATATAAGCAACTCATCCAAATTAACTACAAATAACTACCGTATTTTCTGCACTATAAACCGCACTGGACTATAAGCCGCAGGTGTTATAATATTTAATTACCATATGTAAGAGTTCGTGCACAGAGGGGATTGTCGGGAAAGAGATGGCTGCTTGAGGAAGCTTCCATTTATTAACATTTCAACAAACAAGTTGCATATTTACATAACGTATAAGTGTTACCATTTAGTGCAATAGTAGCTACTAGGGATGGGCACGAGTGTTTTCGCTACTCGTGTGATCGCTTTCATTCCTCGAGGATCAATCGATCCCTCGTTAAACTTTTTTCTATTTTTAGAACGCAACGCATCTGTCTACAGAACAACAGTTGACCGCAATAAAGCGCTCAATGCTTATGTCAAACAGTTGCCATATGATATTAAGGATTTTTTTCCACAAGTTTAAAACACATTTTCCTCACTGAAAGTAATTAAATGGACGGGCCACAATTTAAACCGATCGAGTAGGTCTGCGGTGTGGAGAAAAAAAGAATGGTCTGTAGTTGTAACAAAAAAAAATAGCCTAAATCACCATTTAAAATAAGAAGGGCAGCAGATAATATAAAATGATTGTCCTACAATTTAAATACATATAAATAATTCACCAAGGCAGATAGTTGTAGGCCTATATCCAACCGCGTAATGCTCACCCCGTGTCTGTGAATAATTACCGCGACTAATTCCTCATTAACGGAACGTTACACCGGTCGGTTTTTGAATCTTATCCCCATATTCCCTATTGAAGGCTTCTTAACTGTTGTTGGCTCGGAGCGAATGTGCCTGAAGTAAGCCTTAATTTCTTCTTTACTTTTCTTTCCAAGCGGAGAGCACCTTGCATGCTCAGTCTACTCATTACTAACTGAGAGTAACAGGTGTCATCTCCCCTTTTTATAAACGTAACTTTATCATCTGCTTTGAAATAATTGGACAGTTATATTCCTGAAAATGTTCTGGAGAAGAAAGGAGAGACCGTGTTCAGCTCCGCGGTGCTGTGGAGAACACAGGCTGCGCTGCGGTGGCACGGAGGTGGCAGTTATTTGCAGTTGATGTTTGACACAACGCTCAGTTTATTGCTCTTGCATCAACATATTTAATTTTGTTAAACTTTATTTTATCCGTTTTGTGCCGTTTTGTTCACGTATAGGGGAGAACGGGGTTATCTGAGCCACTTTTTACATTTGCTCCCCTCTAAGCGAGCTAAAATTATTTATCACTCAAATTTACACATTTCCCATTAATTCAGGATGTTTCCTAGAAATGGGCATTAGCAGAATTTTTTCAAGACAAAGGGCAGTGAAAATATGATTGTTTTAAAAAAAGTTGTCATGTGGCTCACTTTACTCCAGCTGTGGGGTAAACTGATCCACTTACTTGAAACTACCATTACAACACATATTGTAACAGTAAGAATCCTGAAAGCTAGCCACACATTCCAGAACTAATGTCGGACTAGTAAAAGAATGATGGGGTTTGGTCAATTAAGCAAAGCAAATTTTCTAAAAACTTGAAAGTAACTCTGAACAAAATCAAATACAACATATTATAATTCAAAAGGTTTTAATAAGATTCAAATGAAAGATAGAACCAGTTAGATTAGAACACAGTCTGGGGGTCAGAACACAGGACCCTTAGAGCCAGCTTGTATCTGGGGGTCAAAGCATAGGAAAATCAGAACCAGCAAGAACAGCCTGGGACTCAGAACACAGGAGAAGACCCAACTGGATTATAACATCAGCCTGTCATACTCTACAACTAGGCCTACTCTACATTCCAGTCCTGAAGGTTACAGGGAAAGATGAGATGGTGGTCTTTCCGTGTGGTTGCCCCAGGTCGTCTTCCTGGTGTATTTCCTTGGCATGATGGCTTTTCTACAATGTGTATGACATTAAAATGAAACATATGTCATGTAATATTGCATTAAAATATGTGCAAGACTAAACTTAACTTGTGCCTTATGGTGGGGGAAAGTGAGACAGTGGCTTTCCCCCACAGCATTTGGCTCACTTTCCCCCACCACCACAATTTGAGAAGAAACTACCTCTCTTAGCATTTCAGGCTAATCTTTAGCTAATATCATCACATGGTTTTTATATGTTGGTGGTTCATCAACACCTATCATAGAAGTTTTTCTACGTGAATACATTTGCTTTGGCACAACAGTTGATTAAGTTGACAGCAAGACAATTTACTTTAACATGCAAAATACCTATTTTGGTGAAAAAAACATGCTTACCACAGCACCATGAGGTCTTCTCTTTCAGGGCCATGGGGAAATGAGAGGGGCTTGAAAACATATATTTCACATGTGTGAGATATATGACCAAAATGTTTTCCGTTGCCTAGATATAGGGGGTGGCTCACATTACCCGATGCCTCAGATTCCCCCATTCTCCCCTATAACATTTTAAAATAGGGGCGGCCGCGGCCCGCCGGCCTAAAGGCTACAGACACTTAAAAAAATATATATTTTCCTCATCCACCAGTCGAGTTCATTTGACACGAGGAGTACTCGATCACTAACACCCATCCCTAGTAGCTACAGAACATATACTGTGCTGTGTAATAACAGGGTCGAAAAATGGGGAAAAAGTCGCGGCATATAGTCCGAAAATTACGGTAAACAAATTAACATGATACACACACACACACACACACACACACACACCCACACCAAGTGGATTACATTGAATAAGCAGAAGATCTTCAGGCACAATGTACAACCGTTTGGAGTGAAGCACCCACAAAAGACATTCCAGTCCTAATTGGAGTATAAGTAACAGATACCCTACCTTGGAATGTGAGGTTCCACAAATCTGATTGGCCAAAACAGTGCAAATACAAATGTTGAACCAGGTTAATTATTTTATATTTTTGCAAGATGACAACCTGCATTTATTTTCTTCTGATCTTGTGTGTTGGGATTCTCTGCGCTTACCTTGGGGTGTTAGCTCCTACTTGTGGTCAGCTGAATGTGAGGCCTTAAACATTGACAGCTGATGCATTTTGGGGAGACATGCAGTACAGTTTTAAATGGTGAAAAAAAAAAACGTCCAGGGTAAAGACAGTGTGTGTGTGTTACTGTATCATTTGAGGCTACACTGAAGTCAGACCTCACTGTGTCATGTTTTATCTATTCTATCTGTCTGAGTCCTTCTCCTGCCAGCTAATCCTCTTTCAACGACCCATGCACACACACACACACACACACACACACACACACACACACACACACACACACACACACACACACACACACACACACACACACACATTGGATGGTAGTAAAACACAGCTTAGTCAGGCCACTGTCTCTGGGGTAACAGGGTGTCTCACACTGGGCTTTGGCTAAAGCAGACTGAGACGTGGTGGACACAAACACACACACACACACACACACACACTGCAGTGCGCAGATGGACACATGGATAGGCATTTAAACTACCAACCGTCTCCAAGGACAAACTGATGGCCTGTGCACGTCCATGTTTGTGCACAGTAAAAGACATCACAGTAATATTTACAAAGTAAGTTTTTTTTTAACCCTATATTTCTCTTTCTGTGATGTCACGAGAAAGAGAAATATAGGGTTAAAAAAACACTCTTTCTGCCTTTTCTCAGGCTAGGATGAACCGATTTCAATTTTTTTCGCACATTTATACTACATAGGATCTCAGAATTCAATACACCTTCATATTCAAACAGGTGAAGTAGGCCTTTAAGGTCTAAAACTCAAATTTGTTCTCACAAAAATAGTTGTACAAGTACACACACACACACACACACACACACACACACACACACACACACACACACACACACACACACACACACACACACACACACACACACACACACACACACCAACCAACCAACCCAAGTGTGTTGTTTAGGTCATGGTGTGTGTAAGTCCTTTACAGATGGACCTGCAGTGCCATTAGGAGACATGAGGGGGACATAGCATCATTAATAATACAGCCAACAGTCTGCTCCGAGGGCCCGAGTTCATACACACACACATGCACACACATACACACGGACTCACCACACGTTTCTAAACGTCACTTTAGCTGACAGAACTCCGCATGGGATTAAGATGTCTTTTTTTTCTGTCTTTTCTTATGGAAAATATCGTACAATGCCACACACACACACACACACACACACACACACACACACACACACACACACACACACACACACACACACAATGCAAGCAGGCAGCAGATGGTGTGGTGGGCATCAGGTACAGTAGAAGCAGCCTCCTGACACCCCCAAACAGCTGTTACCATTACAGCATACTAATTGCCATCAATCAAGAATGCACCTTTGCGAATTCAAGAGGCAGGGTTCATATCGTGTCGTGTGTATGTCAGTGAAAAACACAAAAAGTAGGAAAAAAGGCAAAGGCAGAGTATTTTGGAGGGGAGAAATGACATAAATATGATGAAGACTAGCCAGGAAATCCAGACCTGCAGCTGGCAAATTTAAATTTGCTCAGGCTGTTGGTCTGGACACGATCCATTGGAGCTCATTAACCATGTCAGAACAACAATCCTGTCGTGATAGTAAGTAACAAAGATGGCTGCGGATAAGTTATTTGAGTTTAAAACGGCTTTGGCCTCGACACTTCACAATTTGGAATATGGCACTCAAATATTTCGATAACAAGAAAGATGAATTGTTTTATTTTGCCCAAGGACCACGGCAAACGTTTAATTTACCAGTTAGCCCCGCTAATATGTTACCTTTTTATTGCTCTGATTGGTCGTAGTGCTATTCAATTGTGTGCAGTGGTATTTGAAATGCATGCAATGTGTGCCGCCCCTTGAGTTGGGAAGGTCTATTGCTCTTAGCCAGACCCTATATCGTTCTAGATGTGGGTCTGGAATTCCAGGCTAAATGAAGACAGCATTACCAGAGACAACGAGTTGCATGTTGTTTCATAATAATAATAAAATATCTTGGTTTCATATAGCGCCTTTCAACAAACCCAAGGACGCTTTGCAAAAGTGCAGGGGTATGAAAAGATGGTAAACACACAGGCAAGGACAGAGGTAAAGGTAAGTCAATGAAATAACGAATAAATAACAACTGGTCGCTAGCCTGGCTCCGCCCGCCCGCCTACTTCCGGCCAAATTTTATTTTCCCTTCAGTAGTCAGTCTGGGTGTACAGCCCATTTCCCAGTTTTGCTGGAGATTCGACAGCCGGTCCAATCAGCGAACAGAGCGAGTGGCTGAGAACGATGACGTCGAAGTCGCGCTCCAGTTTCAGTTGCCAGAAGCCGGCTCATGACACACGTGACGACCAAACATTATGCGATTGGTTGGCTAATCCAGAGTGGCACTGGGCAGATCCAAAAGTTTTAAACTTTAACAGACACCCGCCTCCATGAGTTAACGTTTGCCAATTAAAGCACTGCCAGACCTTCTGTACAAATGAAATGAAGTACGATGGTCTGGTAGCACCAGGCTAACTGGTCGCCAAATGGAAGGGGAAAAAGTAAAATGAGACCAAAGGCCTTAGTAAAGAAATGGTGCTTGAGAAGTTATAGAAATTAAATTCTCTACAAATGAGTGTTTGTCAGATTGTGTATGTGTGGCCAGTTCATTGAAGTAGGGAGGTTGGGGGGTCATGTTATCGTATACTGCTGTGTGGCGTGAGTTACTATTTTTTGAACAAGCGGGTGCACCTATTTTATTTGTGTAAGGCCAGCTGGGATCGATGGTCAGAAACAAGCCTGTCGATTGCAGGTCAGACTGTACACGGGCATATTGATAGTGTAGCAAAACCAACAAAAAAAAAAAATAAAAAAAAATCTGGTTCAATATTCTCTCACGGTTCAGAGGCTGTTGCATAGCTTCCGAACACTACTGGCAGCTGTTTAGGATCAACACATGTGCTAAAACCTTGTGAGAAAAATCAGCCAAAACAGCTTTGGTCTAGCACCAAAACACATGCACAAGAGCACCTGGGCCACATGTTGGGTCGTGTTAGACATCTTGTATTTATTGTCACTTGAAAAAGATTAGCCGTATATACAGCTGGGTATAACAACGTACAATGGCTGTATAAGGATACATTGTAACACTAGACATTCCTTAGAGCTGTGCCCCAATGTTATGTTATATATTAGTTATGAATAAAGTTTGGGTCTATATTGTTGCGACCAAACTGTGAGTGTTCTCCAAAAAGTCTGTATCCAGACTAAAATATTTATTTTTTATATTGTTTTAAATATAGATATTGATGGCTGTTGATGTTCCCAGCTGTTTTTTTACAATTCAGTAAACAAGAAACCTATTAGTATAAACCTATAGTCCTATCATACTCAGAGCTATTTACAACAATGTAGTTTTTGGAAAAATCATTCAGCTTTCTCGTTTGAGTTCTGTTTATGTATTTTCAATACATCACAAAATGGGGAAGTATGTTGTTTTCTTTAATATTAGTAGCACATCGATGTATAACTGTACACAAGTAGTGGAGAATTCCGACACAGCAAAAAATTTAACATTATGTATATTATAGCTTTCAATGTATCAAAGTCTAAAACAATAACCTACTGTGGTGTGAATAGTTTGGGTGTCAGTTGCCCTGTCATGTATAAAGCCCTTCAAAAGTGTACTGTTAAGATGCAATGCAAATGCAAAGCTTTTCATTATGACAACTGAATATTTTCAACAAACTACTGAAATCAATGTCTAAGGTTGATGGAGTAGAATCCTGTCGAGCATGCTGCAATTCCCTCCCTCTCTTTTCTCTCATTTAAGTTCATCTTTAAACACTTCCTCACAACACCAAGAGGCAGATCCCGACCCCCTCTGAGTCCTGATTGAGAATTGCACCCTGCAAAATCAATAGAGGGGCGGCAGTGGTGAAGTGGGTAGGGTGTTCGCCTCTGGTGTGCAGGGTCGGAGGTTCGATCACCCGTCTCCCCGCCACATGTCGAAGTGTCCCTGGGCAAGACACTGAACCCCAAATTGCTCCCGATAGTTAGCTTAGCACCCTAGTGCTAAGCCTACCCTGCGTGGTAGCTGCTGCTATCGGTGTATGAATGTGTGTGTGACTGGGTGAATGTGTACAAAAAAAACAATGTAAAGCACTTTGAGTCTGTGATAAACGGAGATATAGCGCTATACAAGTCCATTTGCCAATACTTTAATTTTCCCTCGTTGGCCCACGATAGATAAGTCTGTCTATTCCGTCTGCCCTTACACAATCTATGGTTTCACAATGAATTAACCGTGTGTATTTATTTCATCAGGTTATTAGAATTGGCAGGCTAACTACAATGAAAGTTTAACAGCAGATCACTACAATAATAATATCTGATAATATCTGAATATCTGAATCATGCTCACTCAGTGTGTGCAGTGAAATTACATACTTGGGCCATATTATGTCTAATGACCTGTCAGATGACAAGGATATCTATAGGCAGCGTCGGAAGCTGTATGCACGAGCGAACATGCTCTGTCGTAAGTTTAGTATGTGCTCTGTACCTGTCAAAATCTCACTCTTTAGAGCGTTTTGTATGCCGCTGTATACTGCCCACCTGTGGTGTCGTTATAAACAAGGCAGCATTAGAAAGCTTACAGTGGCCTATAATGACAGCATGAGGCTACTGCTGAGAGCTCCAAGAAGCTCCAGTGCAAGCCAAATGTTTGTAAGTGTTACCTGATGTATGGATTTATGTGTAGGGCATCTGAGTCCGAAAATAACTTAATTGCAGTTTTGACTAACCCTCTATGCAGTTCGGTCAGATGTTCTTCCAGACTGTGGAATCATTGGCGATCATATCTGTATGCTTGGCACTGAATATTCTGGAAGGATGTGTATTTTTTTTTCTGTGTTTGTCTATTTGTTTATGTTGTTTGTGTTGATATGGATCCCCCTGGGTCTGAAATAAAGAATTATATACACACACACACACACACACACACACACACACACACACACACACACACACACACACACACACACACACACACACACACACACACACACACACACACACACACACTCAGAGGTGTATTCCATGGAGCTCTCTCTCTCTCTCTCTCTCTCTCCCTCTCCCTGTCTGTGTCTGGTAAAGCTGGAGTGTGTCCTTTTAATTATCCTGTGTGGAGCTTTGTCCTTGGTCAAACTTTGCTGATTTGAATCAGCACTTCTCTGCTCAGCCAGAGTCAGGTGCATACAGTACAGTAGGAACTGTGCTGACATGCTGACTGTCTGAGTGACTTGAGTGAACCACCAACTTCTTGTTTATGGAGTCACAATTTCTTACTGAGTGATACTTTTCTACACATGGAATAAAAACTTTAGTTTGTCAATTTGTACTGAATGCCACCTCAACATTGTCTTATTATTTTAGTGATATATTAGTCAGTTAAAGTTATACTCTATAAGATTTTTCATCTACTTAATTGTCTGTTAAGGTCCTATCTTTCAATATAGTGAGTTAAAACAATGGTGATTGAGCATATGACCCACTGATGAAAGCGCCTGTATTCACTGTTTTACCCTGTTATACTATTGGAGTGTCTATGGCCAACTTACCGTGCTGCAACGGTGCGTTCCCTTGTACTTGTAACGTGGGAGCTTCAGACTCCGTTGACCAGAATTTAGACATTTGTGCATTCCAGTACATCTGTTAGTTTCTTTTATTTTGTTTTCATAAGACATAGTCCTAGGTCCCACATTTTCAAATTTGACGAATAGGTCATTCTGTGTTACTCAAACGTTACTCAAATACTGTACACCAGATTACAAATGTAAAGGGACTTAAATGTTTTAATATGCAATGCAGAACAGTACAACTCTCCTACCCTTTGTTATGTCTTAGCCTTTGTCAGATGACATCCCATGATGCCCTGCTGCGCTCCCTCCCCTCGCTGGCTGTTTTAAAAGCTGAGCTCTGCTGTCTGCTGAAGGAGATTTCAATGTAAGACAGACACTGTGGCACAGCCAGTGCACTGTGTACACAAGCGTAAATCGCTGAGTCGTTGGGCTCCCTCAACTGCTGATATTCCCCTTTTGTCATTTACCCAGAGGCCTTTTTGTTTGCCCGGGCCCGTTTACCCAGCACACCCTATCCGGAGACTGACACTTCAAAGGGATCTCTCTCTCCTATGCGCTATACTTCTCATCACACTCATTTGCATATTTCAACGCGCCCCCCTGCTGAGTCATGGATTGACTTGGCAAACAGTTTCTAGGATTAATACATCCACCACCGACTCTATACTCTTTATTAATGCTAATAACTGTTAGGTTAGGAATAATGTAGGCTTTTGAATATTCACACTTAAGACGATGTTCAGCCAACAGTGGGATGTGTGGGATATATGCAATCCACGCTATTAACTTTTGAAAGACGATATGACTACATCTTCCTTTCATAAATGAAAAGTTAAAATTCACTATTACTCAATTGATAATAATAAGACAGAACGTCAAACAGAAAGAAGACACTTTATTGTGTAAAGTCGGTTTTCTTGTTCTGTATGCAAGACTGGAACATAGCTTAGATTACATGCCTTTAAGAGGGTCATCCGTATGTTCCCACAGCCTGTTGGTCCCACAGCCCTATGTTCCTGAAATTGGCGATAAGGTTCAAGCAACACAGCTGGGTGGTTAGGGTAAGGGGACATCGAGGGGTTAGAATAGGAGTGATACACACACAGACATACAACTCTCTATTGTATAGTTAGATTATTTATACATGTGAGACCAACGGGCTGTGGGACTAATGGGCTGTGGGAACATAGACACTCTCCCACTTTAGGCACCCGGTACAGCTGCTAACTAGCTTGCCGTCGGACCATAGACAATGGGTTGTGGTTGGAGCCCACTGTTGGGTGAAGCTCTCTCCCACATGTAAAAGCCTGTCCAATATTCACTCAATCACTTTCTTCTCCACCCCACACTCATACACACAGACACACAAGCACCACAGTCTTGTTTTCATCACTTCTGTAGTGGTTATGGCTCATTCAGATTAATGTTGCTATTAGAATGAATCTGAAAATAACAATACATTAATAATTGTTTTATGTAGGGACGCCACCATTCACTTAAGAATGGAAAAATAATAGCATGTTTGTCTCGTTTTATCAATGACTTAAATGCTGATTTGTTTAGTGATCAGTTAAATAAATCAATATTAATCAAACCTATACCGAAGGTTAATGAATTCTTGACGTGTCAGCGGTTGACTTGCCACAAAGTATTCACACAAATGAATTACAGACACTTTTAGTTACAATATAAAGGCAAGTTTATTTTAACACTAATGAACTTAAGGTTACATCATCCAAAAATACAAGCACAGAGAATTTCTACCTAACAACAATCAAAAATTAATAAAAGAAAAGAAACGTCTAGAATTTTTTAAATATCTGTACACAAATGTCAGTGGGGGTTTGTGTGTGTGAGTGTGTTTGTATGTGTGATGAAGTGTGTGGGTGTGGGCCAGCAAAAGGGGAACCAGAATGATGGACTACAAAAACAAGTCAGGAGTGTGGGAAAACTACAAAAAATGGCGGACAATCTCATGGGATTGGAAATCTCGCGTGAGATGGTCTTAACCAGTGGGGAAGTGTCACGTGCAAAAACTCTTATTGCCTCGTCTCAAATGAAACGCAAGGAATAAATCATAAACAGAAATGCGGGAGATTTGAATTCTACGCGATATTTAACTTTACAATTACAGCCAACATTCAGGTATAGCCTATTCGTTAAGGCTACGGGAGTGTAACGTGTGTGACACTGTGTGTGAGAGAGAGAGAAAGAGAAAGCGAGCACATGAGCGAGTAATAAAAAGGAAGAGAGTATGAATATAGAGTTCACGCAGATATGGCTGGATCACGTCAACAAGCTATAACCAATCTCTACACAGTATTGTTCATGTAACCAGCGGGGCTCAGATGAGCGGCCAGGACGGAATCCGCATTGTTCCTCTTCAATCTGAGGTTCGAATATCGGCTGAACCCTCCTTTCCAGCACCTTGGAGTAGACTTTGCCGGGGAGGCTGAGAAGTGTTATACCCCAGTAGTTGGCACACACTCTCTGGTCCCCCTTTTTTAAAATAGGAACCACCACCCCGATCTGCCACTCCTTCGGCACAGCACCCGACTTCCACGCAATGTTGAAGATGCGTGTCATCCAAGACAGCCCCTCCACACCCATTGCTTTCAGCATTTCTGGACGGATCTCATCAACCCCCGGGGCTTTGCCACTGTGGAGTTGTTTGACTACCTCAGTGACTTCCACCAGGGAAATTGACGATGATCCCCCATCAGCCTCCAGCTCTGCCTCCAACATAGAGGGCGTGTTAGTCGGATTCAGGAGTTCCTCAAAGTGCTCCTTCCACCGGCCGACTACCTCCTCAGTTGAGGTCAACAGCGTCCCATACTTAATGTAAACAGCTTGGATGGTTCCCCGCTTCCCCCTCCTGAGGTGCCGTACGGTCTTCCAGAAACACTTTAGTGCCGACCGAAAGTGCTTCTCCAAGGTTTCTCCGAACTTCTCCCACACCCGCTGCTTTGCCTCTGACAAGGCAGAGGCTGCAGCCCTTCGGGCCTGTCGGTACCTTGCAACTGCCGAGATAACATATCCCGGAAGCACTCCTTCTTCAGTCGGACGGCTTCTCTGACTGTCTTCCCCCACCCTTTGACCCAACTCACAACCAGATGGTGATCAGTTGACAGCTCCGCCCCTCTCTTTACCCGAGTGTCCATAACATGCTAAAAATGATCATGAAATTGATCATTGACCTTCGGCCTAGGGTGCTCTGGTACCACGTACACTTATGAACATCCTTATGTTAGAACATGGTGTTCGTTATAGACAAACCATGACCAGCACAGAAGTCTAACAACAAACGACCGCTCGGGTTCAGATCGGGGAGGCCGTTCCTCCCAATCACGCCTCTCCAGGTGTCTCCATCATTGCCTACGTGTGTTAAAGTCTCCCAGCAGAACTATGGAGTCCCCTACCGGAGCCCCATGCAGGACTCCGTTCAGGGTCTCCAAGAAGGCCAAATACACCGAACTGCTGTTCGGTGCATATGCACAGACAACAGTCAGAGTCTTCCCCCCCTCAACCCGGAGGCGTAGGGAGGCAACCCTCTCGTCCACCGGGGTAAAAGTAGTAGTGCCCAGCCGGGGGCTCGTGAGTATCCCCACACCGGCCCGGCGTCTCACACCTTGGGCAACTCCAGAGAAGAATAGAATCCAACCCCTATCCAGAAGTACGGTTCCAGAGCCAACACTGTGCGTGGAGGTTAGCCCCACCAGATCTAATTCGTAGCGCTCCACCTCCCGCACCAGTTCCGGCTCCTTCCCCACAGCGAGGTGACGTTCCACATCTCCAAAGCCAGCCTCTGCCGCCCAGGTCTGGTCCATCGTGGTTGCCGCCCTTCACTGCCACCCATAAGACAGCGCACCCGACCCCAACGGTTCCTCTGATGAGTGGTGGGCCCATCAGTTGTGGAGGGGGTCGCCAAGTAGCTTCTTCGGGCTGTGCCCGGCCGGGCCCCGTGGCAAACCCGGCCACCAGACGCTCGCAGGCGGGTCCCCTTTCTGGGCCTGGCTCCAGACGGGGGCCCCAGGCTTCCTCCGGGCAGGGTCACTCTTCCTCTAACTTGATTATCCATGAGGTCTTTGTGAACCATTCTTAGTCTGGCCCCTCACCTGAGATCACTTTGCCTTGGGAGACCTCACCTGAGACCACTTTGCCTTGGAAGAACCTACCAGGAGCACTAGGCTCCAGACAATACAGCTCTCAGGTTCACAGGGGCACACAAACCTCTCCACTACAGTAAGGTGATGGTTCCCGGAGAGGCTAAATATTAACATAATAGCATTTTATTTCTGTAATGTTAAACTGGTTAAGGTTACTGTTAGGTTGCCTTTTGAATATCTGGCAGGGGACAACGGATGAAAACTAGCCTCTTAGGCTATCTCTGGCTCACTTACAGTTTAACTGTTGATTAGTGTGCAATGTCGCTGAAATAAACCAATAGGTAACACTTTATAATAACTATCCGTTGTAACTCGTTAATAGATCATTAGTAAACTCTTAATTAATGATTATTAATGATTTGTTAAGTGTTTTTTAGCAGTTTGTTAAGGATTTATAACAATGGTAGATAGTTAATAGCTTAATAATTGAATCAGTTTCATCTGGGAGGTAATCCGAGATTAACTGATCACGTCACGTTCAAGTCCATGGCATGCACAGTGTGTATTGAGTTTATTTAAAAATATTTGAAAATGGGGCTGCCCTCAGTTGCCCATGCACTGTGTATAGTCTATAGCCTATTTCAGCCTTGTCCCAGATGAACTGATTCAATTATTAAGCTATTAACTATCTACCATTGTTATAAATCCTTAACAAACTGCTAACAAACACTTAACAAATCATTAATAATCATTAATTAAGAGTTTACTAATGATCTATTAACGAGTTACAACGGATAGTTATTATAAAGTGTTACCAACCAATAAATAAATAAATACATAAATACATCTGATCAAGTGTACTTTAAATACACTAGTATGCTAACAGTGATCATCATCATCATCATCATCTTCAACCGCTTATCCGAAATCGGGTCGCGGGGGCAGCAGCTTGAGCAGGGAACCCCAAACTTCTCTTTCCCGGGCCACCTCAACCAGCTCTGACTGGGGGATCCCGAGGCGTTCCCAGGCCAGCGTGGACATATAATCTCTCCACCTAGTCCTGGGTCTTCCCCGAGGCCTCCTCCCAGCTGGACGCTCCTGGAACACCTCCCTAGGGAGGCGCCCTGGGGGCATCCTTACCAGATGCCCGAACCACCTCAACTGGCTCCTTTCAACGCAAACAGTGATGTAAATATTAAATATTGAACTTAAATAGGACTAATACTATATTTTACAGTATTGTATTAAATAAAAGTAAACTTTAGTTCAATTGTAAATTAAGTGTGGTAAGAATACCCCATTGATAGTATACAATTAATTTACTTTCAATCCTTTTTCAAAAACTTAAAACATACTTTAAACATACTTTGACATCTGTAGTTGAATTATAAATACCCATAGTGATAATTATTTTCCCTTGGGTATAGTTGGTGTGTGTGTGTGTGTGTGTGTGTGTGTGTTTGTTGTGTGTGTCCAACCATGTGCGTGATGTGTGTGGTGTAACGGCCTCCACACACATCCTACCTCTACTGCGCTTCTACTGCGCGTCTGCGTCTGACTTTTTGTCACTGACCGTGTAATCAACCTAGAGCGGCCACACATCCAACATCAGACGCACTGCAGACGGCCGTCTGAGGCAGCGACGCTCCCCTTTACCTCCGGAGGCTATTCAGGCCTATTTCATTCCGCGCTTCTCTCTCGGGTCTCTCTGCTTTAACTGATAGAGAAATACTCTGCTGAGAGTTATATTGACTTCATACCGGCAGCTTTCGCTGTAGTTTCACCATTTCCTGGTGTGTCCCTTTCAAAATAAAACTTCCAACAAGCGAAAATGTGGCAAAAAAAAAAATAGACTCAATATTAGACTCAATATAAATCATATGCTTCATAAATGACACACAATAACTTATTTTAGAAGCAGCGCTGCAGCAGCAGCAGCTGCTGAGACGTTCCATGCGTGGCCGAGAAAAGTCAGAGAGAGGCAGCAGTAACGGCACGTGACGCGCTCCAGAGGTAGACGCAGGATGTGCGTGGAGGCCGTGAGTGTTTGCAGTGTGTGTGTGTGTGTGTGAGTTAATCTGATGGTGTGTAGATTACATTGGACAGGGACTGAGTGTGATGTGTTCTTCCGGTCTAATTTGGCTTGAGCTGTTTTGACATTTTCACACTATTGCTGACAATCTTTTATTTACTGGCTGCAGATAAAAACCATTAATAACTGTTAATGAATTGAGTGTGTGTGAGACCCAGAGAGGAGGAGGTGTTGGGCCAGGGAGAGGCATCAACAGACACTATTCATCAACATTAGACACTGACACTGTTTTTCTGTCTACCTATTTCTCTCACACACTTAGACCAATATCTGTGGTCAAAGGTGGCCTTTTATTAGAACAATGTAATTGTTGGAATGGTGAGGATGGCCTACAGGTGCTGCTATTGTATGAATAGCATTTATACCCTCATGGCCCTCATTTACTAATAAGTGCGTGGAAACATTCTTACTTGCCGCCAAAACAAATTAGTACGCAATATTACAGTCAGCCATATGAAACGTGCGACCAGCCGATTTTGTTCCTACCACCGTAAATCAGAAGCATTCTAAACTGACGGGCACATGCCCATTTTCTGCAAGAAATCACTTTGCCGAGGTGTTGAGAGGACCTCAAGTAAAACAGTGTCCGAGGTGGAAGACAGAAAAAGGCAGAACTTTTCAAAGCATTTCAGTGGGGATGACGGTGGGGGGTTAAAGGTGAAGTAGCGATTTATTTATGTTAATATAAGTGTTAAATCGCTCTTTATTCATACAGTGATCACTTATATAGTGTGCGCGTTTCATAAAGCCGATCTCTCAGTCACCCGCTATGCATGTAATCGGCAAATAAACTTTTCGGGGATCCCACTACTGATAACCAATTAGAAGAGAGAATGCTACAAACCGGAACCCGTCTCCCTGACGGTGCACGTGCAGAGCGACGGATGGGTGAATGTTTATGCGCCTACAATGGCGGAGCAGGTAAAAACCCTTCCCAATGTCTGTTTTGATGGTTTCTATCATGTTTTATCACACTTACGGATCTGAGATGATGCTAGATAACTCGCTTCTTGAAGACAGAAGTGCATTAATGTGGGGATGAGGGAGGGGACTGCTAACTGCAGTCACTGACAGGAAGTTAGCTAAACTGACCATTCCGCTTACTGAACCTTTAATAATGGTGGTGGTAAACATTTAAACGTTGTGTCGCCTGAGATACGTGGCTCAGGTGAAACAGAAATGGTTTGATATCAAAGCAAAAAAAAAACTAACCAGTGAAGAACAGGGGCCACCTGATCTGTTATTCCAATGTAAAAGAATGACTGGAATTTTGTCAAAACATGAGGAAGAAAGTGTATTGTCACAATCATTTCATGAGAAGAGGCCAACAATATTGTATTCCAATTTTATGGGCAACAGTGTGCAAGAGGTAAGCCTTTGTGATGGTACATGGATTCAATACATTCTGCATACGTCTAGGTTTGTAAACGGTGCCATACTGAGAAATACAGAGTTTTGTGGAGCTGATAAGCTTAATAAACTTTTTGTTAACTAGTTGCGTAATTGATTGAATGTAAATAGACATTCATTTATAGGAAAAAGTTACACAATATGGCTTTGATAGTTTATACATTTAAAGTAAGGAAATGGTTCCATTATTTCACAGAGGAACTCCAATGCATCTATCCCCTTTTTCTCTTATTCACAAAAACAGGACGGAGGAGACCTGTGGTTTGGGCTTATGGTACTCCTAGTGGCCACCCCAGGAACTGCGCCCATAGTCCCAGCCTGTACTGAGTCAGTTTTACAAATTAAGATTCAAGTACTTTACAAGGTGTTAAGTGCTCATTGATATGCATTATGTGCTTTAACAAATTCTTCAGGTTGCTGCGGTTGGATTTGAACCAATAACTAATCACTTGGTCCTTGATTCATGGCGCAAAATCTGTGTAGACCTCACTGGAATATTTAAAACACACATTTAGATAGCTCTCTAATTTACAACACAAATTGTGGCAAATTTTGGAATAAAAGCTTTCTTCATTTTACGTCTATTTTAGTGTGAAGCTTCGATGCATGTGATTGTAAGGCAAGTCAACCTTACCCGTGGCAGCAAACATTTATAATCAAAACAATTAAAATTAAATTGTTTTGTTTTTTTAAATAGTTTTTTTGCTCATTATGAATCGATTCAAAATCTCAAAGATTAGAAATTGTGATAGTTACATGAATCGACATGCATTTTTTTCACCATAAACCACATTTGTTTCAGTGTGTACATGTAGCTATAGTAGGGGAGAACGGGGTAAGTAGGCACACTTTTTACTCTAGTGAGAATTGCTCATCACCTAAACATTTGTCAATAGTCATTCCTACATTAAATTGAAGCTTAAAGACCTACTGTGTATTGAACTCGGAGATCGTATGTAGTATAAATGTGCAAAAAAAATTGAAATCGGATCATCTTAGCCTGAGAAAAGGCAGAAATAGTGTTTTATGGTCTCACTGTCTAACCCTACATTTTCCTTCTTGTGACATCACAGTAAGGGTCAGGATTGCAGGACAGCTGGGCCAAGGGAAGACTGAGGAAAGACTGAGGAAAGAAAAACCTCATTCATTATATTATAATAGTGATTTTATAATGATAGAACGCTGGTTCCGTATGGGTGAAGTATTCCTTTAAGGTGTTGGCTTGAAATGTGTACCGCTCACTTTTTCTATCTTATTGTAATAAAGAAGAAATTAATCATCAAAGACACCCTTACACATTGTGACAACCAACCCCATCAAGGGGTCGGTTGTCACACACTATGGGGTTGTTTGTCACAATGTTAATAATAATAATGGGAATAATCTTAAAAAGAATGCAAGAAAGCAGAACTAAATTTGAAAGTTTAATTGCATTGTCAAGTTGACAATAGGCCTACATAACTTACTGTAGCCTTGGCAGCTGGTCTAGTTTGGGATGCACTGGGTTGATTTTGTTGCCCTTTTTTCTATTGCATGCTAGCTGCCTTTTCCTGCTCTATTCTCCCCTTCTCTGGGGTGTCAGTGAGGATACAGCTTGACAATTTCTTTCATTTCACAGTTCAAATTTGATCAATAACCCATAGAAAATTAATTTCTTACACTGTTTTTTCCAAGGGAATGTCTAGCCGTTTCCTAAAATACCAGCTGGAGACTCCAAAAGGACACTTTTGGTCCATAGCACATGAAATGTAACTGTGTAAAACAATTATTTTCTATGGGTTATTGATCAAATTTGAACTGTGATTAGGAAAGGCTTCAGGCAGTTGGACACTTGTTTTGTTTTCAAAATTTAAAAACAAATTGACTTTGTTTTCTTCCAACATCTAGATTTTGGTGCTTTGCAGATATGTAAATGTACGCATCATTAGTAAGATATTGATGATTTTTCATATTTATTTAAACATTTTGGAAAATACTGTAATACAAAAAGTTTTTGTTTTAAAGCCACTACGAGTAACATGGCACGTTGGCGTCCCCTTTGGACAAAAGCGGTAGTATTTTTACGACGCCCGCTGTCGCAAAGCTGTTTTATAGCTCGTTCCAGGCGCGTGAGTGTGAACTGAGAAGGGAGCAATATAGTGCATGTCCGTGTGTTGAAAGTGTGAGGACTCTTTTCGGCTCCGTGAGAGTGGTTTTGACACTGCATCAACTAATGCCAGTCACTGCCACACGCACCTGATTGCAATGAGTTGATCCAGCAGTGTCACCTAACTACTCTCTCTCACGGAGCTGAAAGATTACGTGTACTCACAGAAAGCGAATGAACGAGAGACGGCAGTTAGTATGGATCACGATGAGGTAATGTGTTTATGTTGATGTAAATAATTACTATTTCAGATAATGGTTATCTGATGATGGTGAAGCAAAGCAAACTTTGTATTAGTACCAACCGCTCATTCATTTAGGAGTAAACACTGCAGTCTAGTTTCGCTCTCGTGAAATTGTATACACGTTGCTTGGCAACGCCCTCGTCCCGCCCGTAGCCTATATCACTCTCCCTTTTATCTTTTCTTCATTGCATTTTCTTTTTTTTCTTTGATGGTTCAGCCTCGTTATTAGTCATTATGACGACAAATAACTGTCTCAAACAAAGCTCCCGCTACCCTTCCCTCACCTGGAGGGATAGGCTTCTCAATTCACGTTGTTGCGCCACACTGAAATCTGCGACCAATACGGATATGTGACCATAGAGCTTGCACGAGCGAATCGAAAATCGGACTGGGTGTGCGACCAGACCAAACGCAGTAATAAAAACTATTTAAAAACGTCTTTCTTTGCACTGATGGTCTCGTTTGCTGTTAAAGGTAATTTATGTTTATCAGAGGAAACATGAGGCTGTTTAAAATATATTTAAATGTTACTCGTAGCCGCTTTAATGTCAGTAATCAACTGGCAAAGTTTCATAATGATATCTATAAGTTCAAAAAAGTCCCAATTAGCCCATCCCCATTCACCCCCATTCACTTAAACAGTGGTTCTGATTTGCTATGTCGGCACGCTGTAGCTTTTCAGCAGCTTGTTGACAAGGTTGTCCACCCATGTTGGGATCCTGGAAGGTCCAAGATGTCATTTTTGGTGAACAACCTTTTACAACGCTCCATGTCCATACAATCACTTTGCCCCCTGGGTATTGTTCATTTTCCACACGGAGTAAGAGTGAATGCACATGTGACAGGTTGAAAAGCTGTGTGCACGTGCGAACGCTACTTTAAGAAATGAGAAAAGCTTCTGACAAGTCTGTATGGTGATAAAAAAAAGAAGAGCGACATTGAAACGAGAGCAGGGAGTGAAAGCATGGGGTCAGGAGTGGGCCACACTGTATCTACTGTGAGTGTTTGTTTGAGATTTCTAAAGATATGCATGTGTTTCTACAACACTGGTATGAAAAAGCTAATGGTGCGACTATTTAGTCAGTGTTCACTCCAAACCTACTCCTATTCTTTTTTATTATTTTATTTTATTTATTTGAAAAGGGAAAGTTAAAGTAAAAAAATAAATTTTATTTTATACAACAAAACAAAATTTTAATTTTAATTTTTTTCTCTTGGCCTGTCAAAAAAAAAAAAAAAAACAAAAAAACAAAAAATAATATTATAGAAAAAAAACCCACCAACAAAACACCCACCCCCCCCCCCCCAACCCCCCCACCCTCCTCAACCCACCCACCCCCCCACACACAAAAACAAGTCTAAGGACCAAATTAGTGGTTGCAGAGCTGGTCAGCATTTTTTAGGTTAGTCTACTTGAACTATGTGTGCCCCCCTTTGGCGGCCAGGTAAGGTATTCCACTGGTTGTGGTCTTACAGAAAAAGCAGATTGCCCCGCTACAGGCGCGAAAGGTATGGACAACCGTATGAGGAATCTATGTGTGTGTATGAGAACTTTGATTTGGACACAGCTCAGGGCTATAGCCCAGTACATACTGCAAAAGTATTTGCTCTTTTTCGAAACTGTTGACAGTAGAACACAAATTCATTCACACACACACACCTGTGATCTTGTAGATCATATGAATAAGACGAACGGACGAGCTCAGGTTTTTATCTCCGGGATGGAATTGCATGTCTGACTAGTTCATGTACTACGTCATGACCAATACAACATATGGCAGTGTCACAAACACTACATCACTCCTTTTCTTTTTAGATGTCTAACGTCACTATATTTCTACCCAAGCATACTATACATGAACTTATGCATTGTAAACAGATGAGGCTACCATTTACTTGTGGCTTCTAGTAAACAAAATAACATTTCACACCGTACCAAACACTACACATTCTTCTGGTTTCAAATGCTTAACATAATCTAGTATTCATATTCAACATCAGATAAATGCATCAAACCTGTGCTATAACATTCTGTTCCTTACAAGTGCAAGTGTACTCGGTATGAATAGTCATTAGAATGAGCTGTCATGTTCACTGACAGCTATATGAACTATGTTAGCATATTGCTTTTGGTGAGGCACCAGCGACATTGTCACCGTCATCATCTTCGTCGGTATGGGTGTGCGGAGACGTCATTATCTGTATCTGTTCAACCAACAAAATTATCTGTATCTGTATCCGGATACATTTTCATTTCATTTCATTTAACTTTTATTTATCCTCGAGAGACCAATTGAGGGGTGACCCTCATTTTCAATGGTGTAATACACAATACACAACAAGAAGTGGCGTATACCGGAAGTCTCTTTTACATTAGCCTAAAGGAAGTCACACCTAAATTGATTTTTCGAAACCAATATTCATTGCCAATGCAATTGTTGTCCCTTCAAAGCATCATATTGATTTAATATTGACGTATAAGTCAACAAGTCAGATATATTTCTAACTTTTCATCTCTGTCTCTCACTCTCTCTCTCTTATTGCCCCTCATTTACTAATAAGTGAGTGGAAACGTTCTTACTTGCGGAGTTGGTAAACTTTAAACGTTGTGTCGCATAAGATACAGTGGAGCAATCATATTCTTTAAGCCTTGGTCTGAGGAAGTTCTAAATTTGTTCTCAGAATACGAAGAATACATACGGGCTCATCCCTATTCGTCGGGATCTGATGGAATGTCCTGTATCTCTGGATTCACTCTCTTGAAGAAAGATGAATTGCGAGTAATGGAATGTCCATCTCTGGTCGCAGTGACCATTAAGCCTTTCACTTTTGAAACAGTATGTGGCTTACTGTCATATGGTGTGGTAAGCTTGTTGTGCTTGGGTTGTTTGTGAAGCACTGTGTCACCAGGAATGAGGGGGCGTGGTTTGGCGTAAAGGCATGCGTCTGAGTTGCGCTTCATCTTGGCCTAAGCTGTGTTGTCTCTGTCTCTGATTGTGTGGTCAACGTTCTTTTCTAAGGTGGAGGTGAGTGTGGGGATTTGTGTGTGCATCTTGTACAGTAGTACTAGTTCCGCTGGTGATGCTTCAGTGGTGCTGTGAGGTGTAGAGCGATACTCACGGAGGAATGTGCTGAGTGTCTGCTTCCACGGGATGAGGCCAGAGGGGTGTCTTGCGATGATGGAAATCTAGTTAGTCAGCAAACTTGGAAAACTGTTCACAGTTAAATGTTGGGCCATTATCTGTTTTGACCACTCGGGTTACACCAAACACGGTAAACATTTTGTCAAACACTGGGATAACTGCGTTAGCTGAAGTAGATCTTATTATCTCAACTACAGGGTAGCGTGAGTACTCTTTTATAATAACTAAGAGTTACTCTCCTGTAGGGAGGGGGCCATAGAAATCTGCACTGACATTAAGCCAAGGGGCTTCTGATAGATCTGATATTCTCGAGGGCTCTGACTGGGCCATGGGTGTGTTTGCTTGACCTGCTAAACAGTTTTTTTACAACTTTGACATTTGTAAAGGTACATCCCCTTTTACATTGAGAATGCTTTTCTGATTTGGTACAGAGTTCCCTTTTTCAAAGGGTGGTGCTCCATAGGTATTGATAAGTAATTTGATTAATTTAATTGATCATTAATTAAAATGTTTTCTTAAAATTATAATTTAAAGGAAATTATAATATTCATGACTTTGCCCAAAATCTACCCCTTATGAATTCCCAACAATAGTACATCTGGCAATGCTATCACTGTAGATAGATAGATAGATAGATAGATAGATAGATAGATAGATAGATAGATAGATAGATAGATATACTGTAGGAATATAGGAATGTACTTTATATATAAAAACTGTAAATCATCCACCAAATAGAAACTGACTAAATCTGCTTTCTGAACCTGAATCGTGACAAAAATGCTGACAGCATCCACTGGTAAAGAGATGAGGGGAATTATCAAATGAGATTGTCTTTGAACAGAGACAGAGGTTACCATCTCTCCCCAAACACACACTGTTATTACATGACCACAGGTTCTTACTGATAGGAAAACCTAAAACTATAGTCCCACTAAACTCTGCCTCTAACATTTGGTCTGGTCGCACACCCAGTCCGATTTTCGGCTTGCGCATGCAGGCTCTATGGTCACATAGAGCCACACACATTGGTCGCAGATTTCAGTGTAGCGCAGCAACGCAATTTGAGAAGCCTATCCCTCCAGGTGAGGGAATGGGAGCGGAAGCCTCAACCATCAAAGAAAAAAAAAAGAAAATGCAATGAAGAAAAGCTAAAAGGGAGAGTGATAGACGGGCGGGAGGAGGGCGTTTGTAAGCAACGTGTACACAATTTCATGGGAGTGAAGTCGTGTACACAATTTCATGGAAGTAAAGTCCTGCAGACTTACTCCTGAATGAATGAGCGGTACTAAAAAGTTTACTTTGCTTCAGCATCATCAGATTACCATTATTCATCTGAAATAGTCATTATTTACAACAACATAAACACATTACCTCATCGTGATCCATACTGCCATCTCTGGTTCATTCTTTCAGCACCGTGAGAGTTAGTGATACTGCATCAACTCATTGTAATCAGGTGTGTGTGGCAGTGACTGGCATTAGTTGATGCAGAGTCACTAACCACTCTCACAGAGCCGAAAAGAGTCTGTGCCCTCACACTTTCAACACACGGACATGCACTATACTGCGTCCTAATATTTTGACACTTGCAACAGCTTTACGACAGCTGGCGTCGTAAAAATACTACCGCTTTTGTCCAAAGGGACCGCCAACCGACAAAGTTACTCGTAGTGGGTTTAATCTTCATGAAGCGCTCCCTGCTTTCTTTTTCTCCCCATGGGTTTTTTCCTTCCCTTGTCTTTGTGCCATGCTCTTTCTCTCTTTCTATCTATCCCTACCTCGTGTTTTTGGGTAGAGCCGGAAATAAACTTCAGTGGGTGCTGCACTCTCCCTCACCCTCTGTCATACACACTCGTGCTTAAGCTGTGTGTGTGTGTGTGTGTGTGTGTGTGTGTGTGTGTTTGTGCACTGACAGCGAGACGGAAGCTAAAAAAAAAGCAAGGACACCCCACTTAATTGTTGCGGATGGTTACGCAACTATCAGACATCAGAGTTTGCAGAGGCATTGTGGGGGAAATGTATCGGATCAGCTTGAGAGAGAGAGAGAGAGGTAGCGGAGAAGAAAAAAAGGATCTGCATTGTTTTCTGCTTTATGGGAGTAAGTGTGTTGCGGAGATAAGATGGCAATACTCAAAACTGCCATTCCACTATACAGCAGCCCTTTTCTTTTATGTGTGTGTGTGTGTGTGTGTGTGTGTGTGTGTGTGTGTGTGTGTGTGTGTGTGTGTGTGTGTGTGTGTGTGCGTGTGTGCGTGTGTGTGCGTCTGTGTTATAGACTACTTCCGATATTATCATTCTTCCTCCATTGTTCCAGCCAGAGAGGAGTATGATACATATTTTGAGTTGACGTCTTTTATCCATTTTGTGATATCTCAAATCAACTGTGAAGTGAAATCTTTGCCAATATATGAAGTCCTGGGGCCGTATTCACAAAACATTTTAAGGCTAAGAGTAGGTCCTAACGTGCTGATTTAGGAGTAACTCTCAAAAATAAGGGGCGTTTCACTCCTAATTTTAGGACTCCTAACTTTTTAAGATAAGTGTAATTCACAAAGCATTTTAGCGCCAAAACTAGCTCCTAAATCTATGAAAAGCTAGGAGGACTCCTAAGTCACTAAGAGTAAATCACAGACAACCATTTGATGGTGTTTTGGAGATATTTAATGCTAGTGAGCTTTACAAAAGGTACCTTAATAGCTGCAAGGGTTTAATGATCTTAGTAAAGCTATGTTTAGAAAGTATAGACACATTTATATTTATTATATTTATATAAAAAATTATTCATTACGTTCCTTTTCCTGCAGTTGCTTTGGGTTTACGATGCACTGAAAGTTACTGTTGGTGTCACGTTTGGGCTTATTTTGTTATGTAGGGGGTCAAACCTATGGACAACTCTGTGCCACCACCGTGCGGCCAAAACACTGCAGTGCACACTTACCTCTTCAGGTGGGCGTATCCAAAGGCCAGCCTGAAACCCCACCCCGGATGATAGCCGGGGACTTAAAAAGAACGTGCGCGCTGCTTAATTCTTTGTCTTCTGGTGTTCGGCTGTTTAGCTGATCCAAATAGAGACAACAAGTTTGTACAAACCTACAGGGCCCTCTTCAACCCCAGAACCAACCACCACGTGTTTTACTAAAGCATTCACCTGCGGCCGCGGCGATCTCCAGAGCAACAAAGTGAGTTGTAAACTGTTCCGTTGGAACGACCAGAAGAAGAACTAGGACACAGGCGGTTTACCTAGAAACCAGCCTTTTGGACAAGCCGACCGTAAGCCGATCGATTTGTCTCCGACCGCCATCCTCCGCACAGAATCAGCTGTGCCCTTTGCCTCTTTCCTGATCTGAAGACCGCAGAGATCACCTCACCAGCTCCCCGACCGCCAAAGGTTTGGAGCCTGGATTTGGATCGCCGTCTTGCGAGCCCCGTCAGCCTGGAAAGGATTGGCCTGCCCGCCTCAACGACGACGAGCAGTGGACACTAGGCGTCCCCCCAAGTGAGATTTTGACTTTATAATTACCTGGGCAGATGTTTTAGTTATTATTACTTTTTAAAGTGTTGAACAATACTGTTTATTTTCAAATTTGTGTTTGCTATTTTGAACAAGTTGTGTGATTTATCTCCGTTTGTCCTCCCCCACGGAGAACCAGAACGGGGGAAGTTTGATCACTTCATTCAGCGCGAGTCACTGCAGTGTGGTTTAATTCTGCTGTGTGTTTTAAAACCTCACACTTTTCTTTTCCTCCCTCCCCACGCTCAAGCGTGGTCTTTCCTCCTCTTCCTCTCCTGCACACACACACACACGTTAGATAACCCTAATTGTAGTCTTGATCAGATAGAATTGGTGTTACGATCGGCGGTAGAATCCATTTAAAGAGCGAGTGGTTTTTCGAAATCCCCCGCCTCCAAAACCCCTTCTTCATGTCCTTTGTTCTGAAGTAGACGCCCTTTTGAGTACCCGTGGTAGTTACTTCCCCTATCGGGTGGAGGTAGAATAGCCTAGCCTAGCCTAGCCCGCCGCCATTTTGGGCCTTTCGCCCCTCCCTGTACTTTTGGTAAGATTTATTCTACACGCCCCCTAGTCTCACTGACCGACTTCCTAGCTCTGACTCGCCCCTCGAGTCATAAGTCACGTGGGAACTCCCCTGTCCCTTTTCCTACTTCGCTTCACCCACCCACACGCACACACCCACACCCACACACATGTTGGCTGTATCCCATTACAGAGACCGCCTCCTTGGTAGGAGGCGGTCTCACGCTCTATGAAGGCCGATTCGAAGGCCGAACCAGCGTTGTTAAACGGGACGGTCTCCGCAGGTCTCCGTTTACGAGCATTTCCGGTTTGCGTAACAAGCCGTTACCTTGTGTGAGGACTCGCCGCTCCTGTGCTGCCTAGCAACCCTGATAGCTGCCAACGGAAACAGCCTTGTCAACAGAGGAAAAAAGAAAAAGAAGTTGCCTACTAGACAAAAAGAAAAAAAGTTCAAGAAAAAAAGAAAGGAAGATAAAAGTTAAGAAGATGGAGCAACACGTTGCTGTTTTGTTATTTTTTATTTTATTGTATGACATCTCTGAAAAAAAACGCAATGAATCATGGGATATGTTGGGCTGCGAAGGATACATCTGATGCAGCCTTCAAAACCGTGAAACGAAGGCTGCATTTCACGGCTGCATATGAGGAGCCTTGCAAGGAGCCTTGCAAATGGAACAACCTTTGCGCGCCGCTATGACGCAATCGGTCTTCAAATGCAGCCTTCGTAGACCACAACCTCTGAATCGAGATACAGCCACATACTGGTACATGGCTGTACAATGTTCTAGACATTTTCTTTGATTAAGTTTGCTAAGTGTATTTGCTTTATGCGTGTATAAAATGGATGTTACCTTAGTTTCATTGTGGTTAAAATAAATGTTCTTATATTGTAACCAGAAGTGTTAATGATTTATTTGTGTGGATATTATTGGAGTGTCAACAATCAACAAGTGAAAGACTCTGTAGCCTTCAGTGTTAAGATCATATTACCAAATTCATAATAGTAACTACTTGATTACATTATTTTATGGAAATGATCATTGAGACTAGGATTTATTAATATTGAATTATTTAACTGAACATTGAACTAATCAACATTTGAGAATAAATCATTGATTAAATGAGACAATTTGCTATTATTTTCCATTCTTGAATGAATGGTGGTGCCCCTTTTGAACTATAATAAACTATTAAAGTATTATCAATCATCAGATTAATTTCTAATATCTGAATTAATCTGAACCACCTGTACCCGCTACAGTTACTAGAGTAGGCCTATATGTGGCGCTTCCATCTCCTCCGTTCCACAGGTTCACTACTGTATAGTTGCGCGTCTCGCCTTTTTCCTTCCGCACGATTTCGCCGGCTGTTTCTAAATTGTGAATTTCCTGGTTTGTCGCTGTCTGACTATTGCTGCATAGTACGGCGTTGAAAGAAATACAATTCAAATCATTGTAACATTTTAAATGAATAGACCTATGTGGCGCTATTGTAGGTTAATTGTGAACGAATGTGTGGGAAAACCTGTAGTATCTTGGTTTCTTGTGTAGCCTTCTTCTCATAAGCATGGACCTACAAAAAAGGTCCATGCTATGAACGACGGCCACCATCGCCGTCATACGCGCCCCACTCCACCCGCTCGTTCGGCTGTCATAAGAACACAAGAGCCCTCGTCCTTTTTTCTCCCCCCTCTCGTTGTTTTCACATGGCGATAAAGGTAAACACACACAGGGCGCACTGCAGACTACGTCACAGGTGCGCGCCCAGGAGACTCTGGTTGGGAGGGGTGAGTGAGTGAGTTGCCAATGCATTTGAGTCTGTGAGGCAGAGAGCCACAGGAAAGAGGGAGAGAAGCGAACACCAGCGAGTTAGCCGGTGGCGGCGGAAGCTAAAAAAAAACACATTACGTGCCAATTTGTATTCGATGGTCGCGATAGGGTCATTTTATACATCCCGTGGAGAACATCTCGCGATACATCGCATATATTCGATATATCGCCCAGCCCTAAGTGAAACGCCCCTTATTTTTGAGAGTTACTCCTAAATCAGCACGTTAGGACCTACTCTTAGCCTTAAAATGTTTTGGGAATACGCCCCCTGGACAGAACAACTTGTTTAAGTTCAAACCGAGCAACAGAATGGGGAAGAAAGGGTGTTTAAGTGACTTTGGACATGGCATGGTTGATGGTGCCAGACCATCTGTAGGGTTTACAGAGAATGGTCTGAAAAGGAAATAATATATAGTGCGCAGCAGTGTGGACAAAAATGACTTGTTGATGTCAGAGGTCAGAGGAGAATGGGCAGGTTTGAGACGATAGAAAGGCAACAGTAACTCAAATAACCACTCGTTACAACCAGGGTATGCAGAGTACCATCTCTGAATGCAAACCAAGTCTAACCTTGAAGCAGATGGGCTACAGCAGCAGAAAACCCCACCGGGTACCACCCCTGTCAGCTAAGAACTGGAAACAGAGGCTACAATTTGCACAGGCTCCCCAAAATGGGACAATAGAAGATTGGAAAAATCTTGCCTGGTCTGATGAGTCTCGATTTCAGTTGCGACATTCAGATGGTAGGGTCAGAATTTGGCATAAACAACATGAAAGCATGGATCCATCCTGCCTTGTATCAACGATTCAGGCTGGTGGTGGTGGTGTAAATGTGTGGGGGATATTTTCTTGGCTCACTTTGTGCCCCTTAGTACCAATTGAGCATTGTTTACCTGAGTATTGTTGCTGACCATGTCCATCCGTTTATGACCACAGTGTACCCATCTTCTGATGGCTACTTCCAGCAGGATAATGCACCATGTCACAAAGCTCAAATCATCTCAAACTGGTTTCTTGACCGTGACAGTGAGTTCACTGTACTCCAATGGCCTGCACAGTCACCAGATCTCAACCCAATAGGGATGTGGTTGAACCAGAGAGTCGCATCAAGGATGTGCAGCTGCCACATCTGCAGCAACTGTGTGATGCTATCATGTAGGGCTGGGCGATATGGGCAAAAATCAATATCTCGATATTTTTTTACTATATCTCGATACACGATATATATCTCGATATATTTCAAATCTCCTCTAAAGCACATCCTAAATGCTCAATTTAATTAATTTTTTGCATAACATCACACCAGTAATATGATTTAAATAGTCCCTGCAAAATGTGTCTGCACTAACAATGCATTAGGCTACATGAAACATGTTTATATTCTTTAGTGCTTTCTATTGGAACAATTTGAAACTTGCACATGGCAAAGAGTTTGCACATTGTATTGATTATTCCACATCCTTCCACTCCCATACAATGGATCCAGCATTATTTTATTTGGAAACAGTTTTTTCCATCTTCTGTTAATCTGTAAACTGAGAACACTAATTATGACTCATTACAACCACTTACTAATTGTTTATCACCACTAACCCCCTGAAGATAGCAGCCACACTTTAAATGCAGAACCGGTTTTGATCCATAATAGTAGTCTATGTGTATAAAAGGCTCTGACATGTATAATGGTTACTGTCGCTTTAAGAGCAGTTGATCCCAGTCTATAGTGTAAGTTAAGTTTCGTTTTCTGCCTGTTAGTCCGAGAGAGAGATTCATGCGAGCGCAAACAGCAGGTGGCTCATCGTCCCTCTGTTACCTGACGTATTGTTTAATTCTCCTGTATTGAGTTCATGAGAATAAAACTGGAAGACAATCAGAGGATTTAAATAAATACGGCTGAGAATAATATAGTCTAAAGAAAGCAAAGTCTCATCATCAGTCCTTGCATTCTAACCGATGCACCATTCCTGGATGCTATTCATACCTATTGATCTAGCCCTCCTGCATTATCACTAAAACACTGTTTTATTTTATAAAAAATACTCGCAAATGTAGCCTACTTTACATAGACTTTTAGTTAATAAACGGTGTGCACCTCCCTTGGTGCTGACATGGACCTATTATAAGAGGCTGCCAGTAATAAATGGGATTCCGTGGTTTTGTGACGTTGGACCAAAAACTCCCCCGGCGCTCGTTCGCCTTCCTTTCATAAGGACCAGGCTCTGTACAGCGGCCGCTTATGCTGTCAAGCGCCCGTCTACAAAAAAGGTCCATGCTATGAACGACGGCCACCATTGCCGTCTTTCGCGCCCCCTCCACCCGCTCGTTCGGCTGTCATAAGAGCATAAGAGCCCTCGTCTTTTTTCTCCCCCTCTCGTCGTTGTTTTCACATGGCGATTAAAGTAAACACTCACAAGGCACAGACTACGTCACAGGTGCGCGCCCAGGAGACTCTGGTTGGTTCTTTATAGGTCCATGGTTGGGAGGGGTGAGTGAGTGAGTTGCCAATGCATGTAGTCTGAGGCAGAGAGCCACAGGAAAGAGCGAGAGAAGCGAACACCAGCGAGTTTGCCGGTGGCGGCGGCGGCTAAAAAAAACCACATTACGTGCCAATTTGTATTCGATGGTCGCGATAGGGTCATTTTATACATCCCCTGGAGCACATCTCGCGATACATCGAATATATTCGATATATCGCCCAGCCCTACTATCATGTCAATTTGGACAAAAACTTCTGAGGAATGTTTCCAACACCTTGTTGAAAGTATGCCATGGATAATTAAGGCAGTTCTGAAGGCCAAAGGAGGTCCAACCCGGTACTAGTAAGGTGTACCTAATGAAGTGGCTGGTGAGTGTACATTCTCAGAATGGGTGGATGATGTCCCATATTTCTGATTTATCAAAAGAAAGTTGGGTCTCACTGTTTGAGGCTATAAGGATACATCTTGGATTCATACCATTTGGTTGTTATACAGCTTCCTCAAATACTGTCAAAATGCTCAGGTTTTGATAAACAGACTAGAGTTATACCTTTTAGTGTGGCAGTTTATTTGTGAGTATGTCCATCAAAATCTAACATGAAGTGCAGCTAACATGTTTTATTCGTAACCCTCCAATGGGTTCCCTATCAGCTAGGTTACCAGGAAATCCCTTTTAAGGACCGTCTTCAGGGTAGCAGAATCTATTTATTTCTCTTGACTTTTTAACAGATTAATCATTGCAGGGCTTCAAAATGACTTGATGAATGAATCAGATGTGTGTGAACAGTGCTTGGTTTCCCGTTGTGCAGAAATGTTAGAGCAACAAAGTCGTGAGTTGACGGAAATGTGTTGTATTAAAGACCTACTTCACCGGTTGGAATATGAAGGTGTATTGAACCCGGAGATCCTATTTAGTATAAATGTGCAAAAAAAAAAAAAAATCGGATCATCTTACCTTGAGAAAAGGCAGAAAGAGTGTTTTATGGTCTCACTGTCTATCCCTACCTTTTCCTTACTGTGACATCACAGTAAGGGTTAGAATTAACAGGACAGCTGGGCCAAGGGAAGACTCGGGGAAGAAAAACCTCAATCATTATATTATAATAGTTATTTTATAATGATAGAACGCTGGTTCCGTATGGGTGAAGTATTCCTTTAACTCATGGTAAAGTGCAGTCGAAGAGAAAATAACGGAGAGGTATACAAAATAAAGGCAGAGGATGATCCCTCATATATACAGCAGAGAACAGATGGAGCAGAGACGGACAGACACCGGGGACAATACACAGGGCTCTAAAGCAGGATAAGGGGATGACTGGGAGACCTGTTAGGATGGGAAGGAGGGTGTGAGATGGCAGGATGGAGGGAGAGAGAACAGCTTGTTAACCAGTGACAGGTACATGGAGGTCAGGCCTTAGCAGGTGTTTAGCCATCATGCTGTTACTGAACGCTTGTAATGAGAGGGACACACACAACCTTCACACACGCACGAACGCACGCACACACACACACACACACACACACACACACACACACACACACACACACACACACACACACACACACACACACACACACACACACTCGTTATGTTATTTTTAATTTGTTTTAGGTGTTTCACTAATACTGTTCTTCCAATATTCTTGCAAGTAGAGCAGATTGAATTGACCGCATAACGTGGTAGTGTGTGTGTGTGTGTGTGTGTGAAGGTGTAATGCTGGCCGAACTGTAATGCTGTGCCTCTCGGGCTGTTTCATTAGGCCTGTGAGATGATGAGAGGCGAACGTTCAGGCAGGGTCTTGTCCCTGATTAAACGACAGGGCGGGGCACATGCTCCTAATTACTCAGTTACTGTGTGTGTGTGTGTGTGTGTGTGTGTGTGTGTTTAGAGGAGGATTGATTCAGCTGCAAGGTGGGAGTGTTTCCCACTAATTACATAGAAAGGTATGTAATATTCTTGTGATTGGTGATCCAGTCGGCTATACCTTTCAGCCTGATTTGATATGACATCAGGATAATTTCATTTATTTAAAGAAAATAAAATATTTTATATAAAGCCATTGTACATTCTTTAACCGAAAGGAAATGTCTACATGTTGGTGAAAACAGTCAGTATGTTGCTGGTTTTATTGCAATGTATGGGCTAAAATGGCTAACACTATCCGGTATCTAGTTTTAATGCCACATGTTTGTGTAATTCAAACTACAGTATAGAGTCTGGAATGATTTAATTTGCCAAAATATCTAAATATCCAATCTCAACAGTCCTGATAACAGGCAAAAGACAAATAGAAGAAAATATGTTTTGATTAAAAAGAAAATACCATATACACTTCGCCCATAAAGATCAAATAAAATATTTTTGACCTTTGACCGAGACAGCCGCTTCAGTGGTGCCTTCAAGCGCACGTACAGCAAGACACTTTTAGTGAAAGCTCCCTTAGGTGGTGAACATGAGCCTTAATTTAACAGGTTCAAGTCCTGTTGCATATTATTCCCCATCTCTCCCTCGTCATTCCCTGTCATATCATCGGCATATAGGCCAATTATTAGCAGTCAACCTGAACTTACACTGAGGTGTGTTTGTAGCTCATTTGTGAAACGTAAATAAAAAAGAACAAGACAAATTACCTTAATTTGTAAATCTCTGCTCACCTGTCATAACTTTGCCTCCTGATTATTCTAATGACACCAATGACATTCTAATGGCTAATTGCTGGTTGATGGGACTCTGACATGTTGAACACAGATTTTGAAACATCGTCCCCCTATTGCAGAAAACAAAATCAATGTCTCCCATTATTCACAGGTCCCCCTTCAGTTCTGACTTTCGCTTTTTTTAAATGTCACTTCCCCATGCAGACATGCCCTGCAGACAGTTCCTGACCTGATCAGTTCCCATGTTTCTGAGAGGACATTGATCCTAATTTGTGATAGGCATTGGGTGTTTCGTTTGTCATATTGTTGCCTTTTGCATGGCTTTTTTATGTCTGCTTGAGTGAACTTGAAGTCCCAGACATAAATCATGTGTTGGCGCCCGTGATAGCTGGTGTCAGAGCTGCTCTCAGCCGATTGTCACAGCGCATCAGGTTCACTGTCATTTCATTTGGCGTAACATAATGTCAGGTTGTTGCTGCATTATTGATAGTCTTTGCAACTAACACGGCTCAATGGAAAGTTCACTGTTGTTATGTACCATATAAAATCATGCAGCAAAAAAACACATATCAGTTAGCACAAGTTGCCAGTGATAGTTTTTTTTAGCGTAGGCCTTGATAAAGCCTAAACTTATTTCAAAATACAACTGCTATTTTAAGCTGGCTCAATTGCATGAATATGTGTATGTTCATATTGTGAAACAGGAGAGAGGTAGTATTTCATTCATTTAGATGGGGCATTTGCTGTAGAGCAGTTGCAGTACAAAGTAAAGAGCGCAAATATATGTGCAAAAATAAAGACACTGGAAGTGCAAAAAGTATTAGTGAGTTGCAAAAAAACTGTGTTCAGAAATGTATTTATGAGAATAGAGATGTATAGCTTATGCTCTTCAATATTAACTCTCATCCTAACAACGTATCTTACATACATGGACTACCAACGGAGTCACTGGTGCCCCCCGGAAAAAAATACTAAGAAACCGCCATCAAATATTCTATAAACATTAAAGCCACTACGAGTAACATGGTCCGTTGGCGGCCCCTTTGGACAAAAGCGGTAGTATTTTTACAACGCCCGCTGTCGCAAAGTTGTTTTCTAGCTTGTGCCAGGCGTGCAAGTGTCAAATGAGAAGGGCGCAATATAGTGCATGTACGTGTGTTGAAAGTGTGAGGGCACGGACTCTTTTCGGCTCCGTGAGAGTGGTTATTGACACTGCATTAACTAATGCCAGTTACTGCCACACACACCTGATTGCAATGAGTTGATGCAGCAGTGTCACCTAACTACTCTCTCTGCAGGTCTCCGTTTACGAGCATTTCCGGTTTGCGTAACAAGCCGTTACCTTGCATGACGACTCGCCGCTCCTGTGCTGCCTAGCAACCCTGTTGCTGCCAACGGAAACAACCTTGTCAACAGAGGAAAAAAGAAAAAGAAGTTGCCTACCAGACGAAAAGAAAAAAAAGTACAAGAAAAAAAGAAAGGAAGATAAAAGTTAAGAAGATGGAGCAACACGTTGCTGTTTTGTTATTTTTTATTTTATTGTATGCCATCTCTGAAAAAAACGCAATGAATCATGGGATATGTTGGGCTGCGAAGGATACATCTGATGCAGCCTTCAACACCGTGAAACGAAGGCTGCATTTCTCGGCCGCATATGAGGAGCCTTGCAAATGGAACAACCTTTGCGCTCCGCTATGGCGCAATCGGTCTTCAAATGCAGCCTTCGTAGACTGCAACCCCTGTATTGAGATTCACCCTACGTGTCCTCACAGAAAGTGAATGAACGAGAGACGGCAGTTACTATGGATCACGATGAGGTTATGTGTTTGTGTTGTTGATGTAAATAATGACTATTTCAGATAATGGTTATCTGATGATGGTGAAGCAAAGCAAACTTTGTGTTAGTACCAACCGCTCATTCATTTAGGAGTAAACACTGCAGTCTAGTTCGGTCCTGTGAAATTGTATACACGTTGCTTGGCAACACCCTCGTCCCGCCCGTAGCCTATATCACTCTCCCTTTTAGCTTTTCTTCATTGCATTCTCTTTTTTTTCTATTGATGGTTCAGCCCCGTTATCATATCAGTCATTATGACGACAAATAACTGTCTCAAACAAGGCTCCCGCTCCCCTTCCCTCACCTGGAGGGACACTGAAATCTGCGACCAATATGGATATGTGACCATAGAGCCTGCACGAGCGAACCGAAAATCTGACTGGGTGTGCGACCAGACCAAAAGCAGTAATAAAAACTATATAAAAACGTCTTTCTTTGCACTGATGGTCTCGTTTGCTGTTTAAGGTAATTTAAGATTATCAGAGGAAACATGAGGCTGTTTAAAATATATTTAAATGTTACTCGTAGCTGCTTTACTAGCTATGTAAATAATGTCATCTGAGACAAAAACAACTGGTTATATTAATTTTGGTAGAGTAAAAGTTTATATGCTCAATGCTCAAAAATGGAAATATTGTTTTTTAGGGAAATGTAAGTGTTTTATGATAATATCAGTGACTTTGAGCTAATCTGCTGTATGTTGACTTCAAAATGACTGATAGACCTGTGTGTGTGATAATTTAAATTATAAACCAAGGCAAAGATAACCTCAATACATTGTTGTATATATTGTTCAAGAACATGTGATATACAGGTTTGCTGTCAACACTCTAGCAACACATTAGTGATGTTCATCAAGCTGGGGACACACATACTAACTCCTCCACTGTGCACTGAGGTCCTCCGATTTGATTAGACTCATTGTGGCAGATTTGAATGGCTGATTATGTGTGTTTCTTCTGCTCTGCCTCTTTGCCCTTGTCATGTTGGATCAATATGGCTCCCATTAGCTGCTGTCTAACACATTGATATTTCCATTCACACCTACTGTCTGTCATCTACACACACATTTTCAACCACTGAAGCCCGGGAGTGCTCTTCACACAGCAGCATGATTAAAACCAATCAAGCCCTGGCTCTGTGAAGATGACACCATGGGGCTGTGTTAATGTGGGTCATATTAGTAAAGCTTTTGGGGGATTTTGAACCCATAAACCCTGATTCAGGAGGAAGACAACGTGATGGGAAGGTCTAGGGTAGGGCTTTCAACACGGCTTTGTTGTTTCTAGTGCTTCATGCAGGCTGACAAATGCGGGGTCAATTAGGCTGTTGGTTGGCAGAGAAGCACATACGGAAAATATGATCAAAAAAAGGCCTGGGTTGAAATATTAATAGAGGGATACATGTTTGAGAGATGCTCTCTATGAAGTTTCTGCAGTGTCTTATATGCTGTGGTGTTTGTGTCTGACCTCAGTGAACAGAAAGGGAAAGAGAAAGTTGCAGTTGTATTATATGCTTAACACTTCTCACCACATTTATTAGCTTTCTAAAATGTAATTCTATTATGTTATATCCAGTAGAGGCAGGTGAAAGTGTTTTCTGTGTTAAGTCTCTCCTCGAATCTGACCCAGTTAGAGGAGGTGGTGGGACCTACTTTAGTCGTTGGTATTTTATCCATAGTACACATTTCACCAACTTGAACCAGGTTCCAGTTCCGGTTGTAGTGCCGGTTTGCAGTCTGTTCAACCAACCAACCTATTGAGTTGGCTTGTCCACAGACTATAGAGCCACACCATGACGTCTTGCTTCTGTCTAGGTAGCCAAACAATACATATCCAGCATATTTTGCTGCTTGTGATGATTGCTTCTGACGGCAGTTTTGGCGGTTCTCGCACGCACGCACGCACACACACACACACACACACACACACACACACACACACACACACACACACACACACACACACACACACACACACACACACACACACACACACACACACACACTTTGCTTCCTTGAGCTTTACCACGGCTGGCTACTGGAAATAGAGTTAAGCTAAAGATAAGAACACTTGTGTGGCATCATCGTGTAGGATCTCTCTTACACACTAGTTCAAAGCTTACACACTTAGACATGAGTGTACATATACACTCACTGATTGTGACCGCATAAAGCCCTCTAGAGCTCCACAGAGGGCTATCATGGCCTAATTAATGGTGGGTGTAGTTATGTTTTTATGATAGGACATGATGGGTATGTAAGTAGTGTGAAATGGGGCCCAGTTGTCTGATTTATGACTGCTGGGGATGATTGCTTGGTGATAATTCTAGAGCTGACGTTTCCATCTTGCGTACTTGTAGTTACACTCAAGCCTTCTCCACAGACTGCACAAGGGAATGATCTTACATCTGTGACTGTTGAAGATTTGGTCAGGATTAATGGTGTCTTCAATGCTGAGAACAGTAGATGGATGTACCTGGGTCACACTGGTTTCTGCCAGTTCTGAGCTGATGACACTGCTGGATTTAGATTTGTTTTCTGTTCATTCACTGCATTTTGTTCAGTTATGAAAATAAACTATTAAAACTTCAGTTTTTGAAAGCATTCTTAGTTAACAGCATGTTTCACACCTTTAAACTTTTGCACAGTACTGCTTATTTGTTGTCTTTAGGCAGGGGCAACTACTCCCAAAGGATAGCTATGCCCCGAGTTCCTCACAAATGACTGAGACCTTCTCACTAAGCCATGCCACTCTCCTGAGAAAACCCATTTCGGCCGCTTGTACCAGCGATCTAGTTATTTGGGTTATGGCCCTGCCTCCATTTTTCAAATCTACTTCTAATGCTATACAGTTAAATTCTCCATAACCGATTTTGTTTTCCTCATGACGATGATAATGAGAATGTTTATGTACTGAACAATGACCTACACATGTATTCCTAGTACATTAAATTATGGCAGAGCTGGGCACTGTGTACAAGTATAGCAGGGTCATAGTACTTTTAGTAATATAAGCAGGAGCAGGAAAACTGATTCTATGCGGAAAAGTATCCATGATGTTACGCCTACTTTCAAAGACTATAATTACTGAATTGGCTTCAACCCCCTCTCCTATTTTACCTCATGTCAGTCAAAGTGCTATACTTATTATAAGTGTCACCATATTAGAGTTTTAGGATGGATTCTACGCACAGTTTAAAAAATGAGGCCCCAGGTCCAGTGAACCAGGTGGCTCCTAAACCAGTTGCTACTGTGTCATCACCACAGGCCTCATTACCTGACACTGCTCTTGTGCATGTGGCCCGTCATAGTAGTGAGATGTTATTGATGACACACAGAGACAGTGGTAGCTGTTTTGTCCGGCCCACTGCCGTTCTGGCGTTAACAAGGCCTCTAATTAGTATGTGGAAATGCTAAGGCTGTCTGTACTTTGGCTTAATGCAAGGTGTGTAAATGGGACTGTCTGTACGGGTGACTTGTTTCTTTGTCAGTTCTACCAGCACGGCAAGGAGAGATAATATTGTCTTTTCATCTTTATTTAAAAAAAAGCAAACCTCCCTCTGCTATGTAGGAGAAGGCATTGTGAAGAGGATTTACTGGGAGTTGAGTGGGTGGCTGGCTTTAGGGAATTATTATGTAAGGAGCACTCACTCTTATTTCCACTATAATATCATGATTTATTTTAAAAAGACGTCTTAAGTTTTACTTAGAATCTCTGAGCATTCAATCTGTTCATGTATTGGACTTAAAGGCTTAAACACCTGACCTTTTATAAATAAAGGGAATTGTATAACCTCTCCCAAAGTCAGGTGAGTTCCAAAATAAAACCAACCAATTTCACAGAATGTCTTGTACTGGGAGATGTGTATGTCTCCATCCCTCGATTTACTTGTTTCCTTTCTGGTTTGTCTTATTTTACATGAACGAAAAGGGCAACTGCTCATGTATGCCATATGAACAATCATTAATGCCAATTGAAACACCAGTTTGTTTAATCAATTTTAAAAATACTTCGACATGAAGCAAGCAGTCGTCAATGTAAGAGGAGCTGTTCACCCACTTATCCATATCCTCCTTCTTTCTTAAGAATGATAAAATAATATCCACAAGGCAGCATATAAGGCCATCGTATCTCTGGCCTAGACTTTCAACATAAACTCCTAATTCAAAGCAGCTACGCACATCCAAAGAGCCTATTTTAAGCCTAATAGAGTTTTTTTTTGTGTTTTTTTTATTTTTGTTGCCTAATTGCCATGGAAGAGAGGAAAACAACCTTAGGGCGTTTTGGTGATATAACAATCAGGTATGCCTAGAAGAAATAAACCCTGCAGGCAGACAATCCGTCAAAATATATAGGAGAAGGGGGGAGGGGAATGCACAGTCAATCAAAACACACTGGTTTGAACTGGAAACCACTGAAGTGAGCAAGCAGGGTACACTGTGATTCAAGTTCAATTTGACGAGTGAAATTGTTTTTAATTAATGGGGATGTTAGGAAGAGGTTAGCTAATCCTTATGTCCGACGGCAGTGGGTGCAGCGCTTATACTCGCCTCTAATTGGGGGAATCACAGGGTGTGGATTCTCAGATTTGCAGTGTGCCGATTAATGTCATATAATTGGAAAGAAATCTGTCACACAGACGGAAATGGAGGCGCCCAGACCCCTCCAAGGCTTGCACTTTTCAAAGATAGATTAATTAACGGACGGCTAGATTCCTCTAATTCTGTGTTCCCTGGATAACGAGTTTATATAGTTGAGCCAATTATCTCCTCGCTCTTGCATACACATTTCTTCTCAGAAAAGAGGGGTATTTTTGTATCCTTTCTGCTACACTTTTTCGGTCAGCTTAGATTTACAGAGGTCAAGACTTGTTGATTTGAGGAAGACAGAATTGAATTGTGTTAAATTGATTGAGTATGTTTTGATCTTTATTGTCCTTGTGTCTCTTTCTATGTTGTTCTAACATCCCCCCCCTTCCCCCTGGATCTTTAAATATACCTTTATTCTGTCTGTTTTCCCCTGTTCTTTCTTGCAGAAGTGAAGCTCAAGTCCATTTTATTCTCCGAAATACATAGCCGGTTCAAACTGCAGCACATGGGTTTTTTTTCTAGATTTAGATACAGTATACTCCTAAAAACAGATCGTTTAAAAACAGATTGTTTTTATGAATATTTATATGAATTATTCAAACCATATGGTTCTCCGGTCGCTGCACTTAGCTGTGTGGCACAAGGTGAAGCCTCTAAATTACAAAACAGACGGGGGGAAGGAGGGAAACCATAATCATCCAGCATGCTGCATTCCTGTTTGGAGAGAGAGAGCGAGGTAAATCATGCTAATGGTTTAAGGTCAACACATTGCTACAGCTCCATGGAACGCTGCACTCGTTAATAGGAGAGAGAGAGAGAGAGAGAGAGAGAGAGAGAGAGAGAGAGAGAGAGAGAGAGAGAGAGAGAGAGAGAGAGAGAGAGAGAGAGAGAGAGAGAGAGAGAGAGAGAGAGAGAGAGAGAGAGAGAGAGAGAATCGACTCTCAAACCAGTCGGGATTCTGCGATGAAGTAATTCTGGAGGTCCATAGTGGAATATTCGTTACATTTATTTATCACATCCTTTTCCATCTAATTTTGATTATTCATGTACTTTGTCTCCTTATTTTCTAAAGTTTATTTGTTAGCCTTATGAATATGATTTGATGTGATTATTGACAGGGGTGGAACTCTTGTACAAGGCCATTGGGCTGTGTTCCCTCCTTGCACCATTAATGTTAAAGTGTGCTAAATAAAAAAATTAAAAAAATGTTGGTGGGTCTGATAAGAGAGAAAATCGCTTCAATTAAGTACAGTAATAATCTGACGGTTGAGATCAGCCTTGATTTAGGATGATTGTACACAGCCTGTGGTTTTGACCCCATACCCAACATATCTAACAGCCTACCTAACGCCCCGACACACATACACGCATCTACACCTTGAAGGTCAACCGGTTTGGAACTTTTCTGTCTGGTTCTCATTTTTCACACAACTTTTTATTAGTGCAAACCAGTTTTCAACTCCGAATGCCTTCCAGGAGATGTCCCTTCTCCCCACAAGCAATTGTTGCAACATGTATTATGATTGAATACTTGTAAGTCTTCCAATATCTGGTAGGGGATTTTACATAGCATTGATGGACTGTGCCATCATGGAAAAGTACCACAGATCTTATTCAGCACTACAAGCAACACGTGTATGGCCAGAAAGACACATTAAAGGAATAGTTACACATATTTAATATACATTTTTTGTCTCACTCTCCGGCTCAAGCAACCAATAAATAGTCATGGGCACTTCCTGGTTTCTTTCCAGTTAGTATTTGATTGGTTGGAGAATAATGCAAAAACCAAAACAAATCAAATATTTAACTTTTCCTTGAACCCAGTCTAGTTAACAAACTACTATTTCAAAGTAATAGTATTGTGGATCAGAATCACTGAAATGGGATGCTGCTTTCAACACTAAAAATCTCGGTCGGATGTAGCAGACATCCAGGTAATTCTAACCATACTAAATCTGGCGACAAGAATCTGGATATCCTAAATCTTTTTTCTACCATACTAAATAGTAGATAGTATGGGTATTGGAACGCAGGGATGATGCATATCACCCCCGTAACAGACTGACTATTGAAATGACTAGGCTTGACTTTAAAACATATATATGAATCAAATCGCAATTGCAATATCTTTCGGATAAATTGGGACAAGATATATTCTACCCAAATTGTTCAGCCTTATTTCAAGCTAGCTTTTGCAAAAACCTGCTTCTATTCAAAGCCATACAGTTGTTCATTGCAATTTATACAGACTTCCAGTTATTTGTTGTTCACTCAGATGAAAGCTGCAGTCACACACCTTTCTCTAGGCTAGGCTCTTCCCGATGACGATTGGACACTATCTGAGTGTTAGAGCGTGTCAAGCTGTATTTATGAACCTTCCTCAGCAGGAAGCATCGGGTCATACTTGCCAGCTCTGCCAACACATCCAGGATCCACTTGCAACCTGGCACAGATGTAATTGTCAGGGTCAGGTCATCCATGATAAACGGCCGTAGGATGGCATAGGTGGTAAGAGAGGTCCTCTCCATAAAACCCTATCAGACTTCACAAGTACATTCATGGCTAGAGCATATGATCCCTGAAATGGCCACCAGCAATGATACCCTTTCCAAACTCATCCCATTATTGCTTGTGAAGACTGAATCTTTACGGGATGCCCCATTCATGATAATATCACCTGTTACCAGTTAACATGTTTACGTGAGTAATGTTACAAATTCTTTTTAACATTCTACAGCATTTCCCAATCTTTTAATGCCCCTGACCCAACTTTTTTGAAACGCGTTGCAATTTTAAGATCTTATATTTGTGTATATTTACAAAAAACTATAAAGTGTATCAGTTTGCTATTATAATGAATTAGGTTTTTCTTCCCTTGGCACAGCTGTCCTGTTAATCCTAACCCTACATTTGACCATTTGTGATGTAACGCATGGGAAAATGTAGGGTCAGACAGTGAGACCATACAACACTCTTTCTGCTTTTTCTCAGGCTAGGATTTCTAAAATCTTTGCACATTTATACTACATAGGATCTCAGAGTTCAATACACCTTCTTATTACCACTGGTGAAGTAGGTCTTTAAGATTGTAACTTTGGTTGATTAGTGTGCATTTTGGAGGGTCTGATCAAAGGTGGGTCGGGGTAAGAAATGTTTACAGTGTGGTATACAGTTCACTTGAGAGTAAACAGGTCACTATTTTTTTTTCTAGATGTAGGTGTTCTCATATGTGTGTGCACTATTCACAACTACGACCTGGGGCTGATGAAGTCATTAGGGCTTGGTCTCGCAGCAAATCAATCACCCTGACACATCAATAGTGGAGCTGGTTGGTCATTCTTCAAAATGCCGCCAGCACACCTTGCCCCCTTCAATAACCGGTCCAATCACTCAGTATCCAGGCCAGAACTTCCAACTTCCTACCACCAAATTCCTTATTTGCTACTTGTATCCCTCACTCCACCTTTCTGCCTAGTGCTTCCTGTTAAATATGGTGTTGCTCTTCACACACACACACACGCACACACACACACACACACACACACACACACACACACACACACACACACACACTATGGCGCTTTAAGCATGTATTCAGTTGCCATTTTTTATGAAGAAAATTCAGAGAAAATCCACAATAAATGACTTTAAGTTTGGCAGAATTGCTTATAAAATGTATCATTTTATTTGAGAGAAAAAGACATAGGCAATCAGAGGGAGATATGTACAGTCTATATAATTTCTTGTTGGAAGCACCCCTGTTTGTCAGGAATGCTTTGCGAATAGCCAATCAAACTATTTTTATTTCAAGCTCATTGGCATCATTTAATTAAGTTATTTGGCTGATGCAGCCCCATGTGCGTATAGTGACATGAGCCAACACTTAATAATGGTGTAGTTAACATAACCCTCCTATTATCCTTGGGATCAATTTGACCCCAATCAATGTTTGAAAGCACTAAATAAGTTGTTGACATATTTTTTTTGCTTCATATAATGATTTTCCCTAACTTTATGGGCACAACTGGAAAAACATCAAATTGACATGATTAACTTTTTTATTGTCCTGTACACATATGTGTTACATTGGTGTTCCTTGGGGTCTTCAGACTTCATCTGATATTTGGTGTTCTCATAAAAACCGTCTGCAAATTTCATGAACATTACGAAATGAAATCATGTTTTGAAGGCAAAAAAAAAGGTCAATATTTTCAGATCTGTCAGGTGAAACACAGAACTGCTAACGTCACTTTGAAGGTAAGATCGCCAAAGGAGCTTTTCAATTGAATTTTTATTAAATTGACTGCAAAAAGTAATAGCTTTTGTTATTTCAGTGAAATCTTAACTCTTGCTTCAAACATATTTTTGTACCTAAGTAGTTTTTTCTTGTGATAAACCCTATAGCCATAAAGAATGCAGGGTGTGTGCAGAGAGCTTTGAAGCATTGCTGCTAACAGGATTCCTTAGATAAACCTCATCATCCCTGAGAGACAGATCCAGAGAAAGAGTGAGATGAAGAGTGAGAGGGAGATTGAGCGGAAGTGGGAAGGCCTCCAGCCACTGACTACAGTAATCTCACCCCAACCAGTGACCCAGTTAGACCCATTGATCCCCCCCAACAAACACAAACTTTTTCTCTCTGTGGCTACATTCCCAATAACATACTCTTTTATTATTTCACATTATTTCACATACTATATAACAATAATCTAGTTAGCATGCAGTAGGCATACAATTGAGATATACTTCTTGATCTTGCCTCTTTGTTTAATATCTGTCTAATCCCTGGTAGTTTATATACAGAGGCTCAGTCACTTCCAGGGTGCATGTTCAGTCTGTCTCTCCCTCCCCTTCTCTCTGTATCTCAATTCAATTCAGTTCAAAAAAGTTTTATTGATATGTAGGGATGGGAAGCCGGTGCCTAGTGAACCAATTCCTTGGAATCGTTAACATCCCTGCTTAACGATGCCGCTTATCGGTTCCGCTCGTTGCAAATGCGTCATGACTTGACACTGGCGCTGCTCTGTTTTGTTTTAGAACGCAGCAAACATGGCGTCGAGGCAGAAGCACTCTAACGCGAAAAAACGACAATATGGCCACTTGCAACAATTGTAAAGGTGCGAACACACCAAACACGTTGGGTGCGGTGGCGGCGTTAAAAAATCCTATTTTTGCATAGGGAACCATTGGTTTAGGCGCAATGATGCGTTAGGCGCAATGATGCGTTAGCCGCGGTAAAGCGGCTAACGCATCATCAAAAAAAAAAATAGGTGGAGGAAACTAAAAATAGATGTGTCTGAACGTGCAGCAGATATATTTAGCAGAAAACTACCTACATGCATGCACAGTTTGTTTTTTTGTGTATTTTGCTTTAGAAAAAAAGAACAAGGATAAACATCTTCACATTGTCAAGAGGTGATAATAAGTAGCGCTGTGCCGTGTCAGACTACTCGGTTTGTTCACACTTGGCTTTTGGAGAATATTTTTTATTTAAAATAGCAAGCAAACTTGGCAAGAGTTTAAAAAGGAAAGAAAGAAAATTAAAAGCACACAGTGGTAAATCGGTTTCCTCTTTCTGCTAGGAATGACTTTGCAGAATCTCAACCGTTGGGTCAGTTTACCCTGTTGCAGATTTCGATCAATTTAGATCTGATTGGGTGCGGTAGCCGCATTACCAAAGCGTCACCGCACCATCGCACAGAGTTCAAAAATTTTTACTTTTTCTGCTCCAACGCGTGACGTTTAGCCGCGTTAGCCAATCAGCCTTGGAGAATGACCCAACGTCACGGACATCGGCATGGTGGGAGGACAGGCTACTGTACTGTAGTGAATATGTACATGGGTTCATTCATGCATTAAAACTTTGGACTCTAAAGTGAATTACTTGTTTCTGACATACAGCAAAATGTTGGTGTCACCCCCTCCCCCAACATTCCTCTGCTGAAGCCGAGACTTGTATCTGTGTTTTTCTGGTTGCATCCCCCACAGGATGTGTCCCCATGACTCCTGTCTCTTCTGCCTTTGGTCAGAAGTCTTTTGCTGTTTTTGATAACAGCGAGTGAGCTAAACAGCTCAGCCTCTTTGTCTCTGCATCTCCGAGAGGAGTGGTAAGGCCAGCTCTCCTCTTCAACCACCATCAGAGGTGGTGGAACGCTCACGCTTGGCCTACCAAAAAGGAGGCTAGCACGCTCTCTCCTGCCCCAACTTCCATACTGGAAGGGGGACTCTCCAACTCCTGGACCCGGGAAAGGCCCGTTGGTCTCTGCTCTCCCTGATCCAGGCTCTACAAGACGGCCTGTCCAAACAGCCGTGAAGCCCCTCTCAACCAAAGAGGAACAAGGATCCACCCTGTTGCTCCCAGCAACTAAAGAGGTACCAGAAGAACCAGGAGAACCAGGGAACGAACCAAGCTCCCACAAAGGCCAGACCCTTTAAGAAGAAGAAGAACTACCAGAGACAACAACGCCAGTTAGCCCGCCGCTACTGAAGAACCAAAGGACCAATTCATCCGAACTGAATCAAGACTGACCCTGCCAAGCAAAACCCCTGTTCCATGCCAAAAGGATCCAGAACCTCTCACACTGCAACAAACGCTGTGTATCATCATCTGGTATCGTATGAACTTCTGGGCAGTTAGCTTAGTTTAGCAGGAACACATGGCTTAAAGGACTGTTAACTTGGAAATGTATATTTACTGATTTTGAACTGTTCATTGTTACTTTGTAATTGGGTTTACAATACGGTGATATTACATTGAACTTATTAGATACCCAAACATTTATGTTGATTTGAATTAACCTTAGGGGAACACACAGGCTCAAGCTCTCCCCCCCACAAACAAAGGTTATTCACACCTCCACACTCACACACACTCAATTTGCATCCACAGACCTGCACCCCCCACACTCATACACCCATACACACACACACACACACACACACACACACACACACACACACACACACACACACACACACACACACACACACACACACACACACACACACACACACACACACACACACACACACACACACAGTGTGCTTTAGTTTAGTGGTTTTTAAATGTGTTGGATTTTGTTTACTTTGTGTTAATAAATTACATGCATTTGATTACATTATTTTATGGAAATGATCATTGAGACTAGGATTTATTAATGTTGATTCATTTAACTGAACATTAAAGTAATCAACATTTGAGAATAATCCATTGATTAAACGAGACAAATTGCTATTATTTTTCCATTCTTAAATGAATGGTGGTGCCCCTTTTTAACTTTAATAAACTATTAAAGTAGTATTAATCATCAGATTAATTTCTAATATCAGAATTAATCTGAACCACCTGTACCCGCTACAGTACACAGAGGCTGAGAAACACCGAGGAGGAAAATGTATTATTGCGGGCGGCTGGTGTTGCATGAAGCCGCTCGGGAACGTGGAGAAAGTGAGCCAGGAGAATGGGCTTCCTGGTTAATTCAGAAAATATGTGCGGTTGTGCGGTTGTGCTTTAGCCGATAAACCAAGTTAGTTACTATCGGATAGCATTTAGTTAACTCACCCGGCTGTGTGCGGCCACCACCTCCATATAATGAACCCAAACATAATGGCTAAGTCCGGGGAACTTTCACGGCGAGTCCAGCAAAGCACCGGTGTTTATCTACGCCAGCCTAATGTTGTTTTTGGCGGCCTGTTTTAAGTTTAGTTTTAGTCTAGTCGTTGTGTCAAACTGTCATTTTAGTTTTTATTAGTCTTAGTCACGTTTAAACTCTTTTTAGTCTAGTCAAGTTTCAGTTGACTAAAAGTCTTGAGCTTTTTAGTCTTCTCTTAGTCAGAATTATCTGGGACTATTTTCGTCTAGTCTTAGTCAACAAAAACTGATGACATTTAAGTCTAGTCTTAGTCAATGACATTTGTATTTTAGTCTTTTAGTAATGCAATTATATTTAACCCAGTTAATATAGTACAAGTAACTAGTATAGTACAGCCAAAATCAAAATGTTCTTTAAGTCCCCCATTTCCCAAGTCAAACAAGGTTATCTTATCTTATTATATTATTTTTACCTTATAGCCTCAAGAATACATGCAATTCCAGACACGGAAGACGGTCTGATTGAATTTACATCATATTTATTTGAGCTACCAAACATGTAAAGCCCAGTTCAGACCAAAGATTCGCCTTGCAACTGCTTGCAACTGCAACTCCTTGCGACGAGATTGCCGAAACGTTCTAAAACTGGACCTTGCGATTTGACATGTTGAATCTTCTGCGACGCCTTGCAACGCGCTGCAACGAGTAGTTCACACTGCTGCGATTTATCCCCCGCGACGTTCTAAAACCGTCTCGTCGCAAGCAGTTGCAAGGTGAATCTTTGGTCTGAACTGGACTTAAGAATGCCGGATTCCTCAACCTGAAGAGCAGTCTGGTGGAGCTCGGACAGCTTCTCTTTGTTTTTCAAAATCTCCTGTCTAACGACATATACATTTACATAAAATAAATAGGCCTAAATAAAATAGCTTCAAATGACAATGCCAGAAAAAATTGACATTACATTCAAGTTTAATTAAGAGAAAAAAGGTTCTTTAATGCTAGAGCTACAATAACATAATAACAAAGTGCAAATAAAATGTTTGTGTATGACTTGTATTGCTTGCATACTGAAGTCAGATTTTGTATTACAAGATATAACACAAATGGTTTGAACCATGAGATTGGAAGCACAGACTGCATACAGTGGAATTCGTTGACAGAACTTATTACATGGCACTTTGAAAATCCTATGTAAATCATGGCATTCTACAGGTCTGTTATTTCCAGCAAGACAGACCTCTGTCAAGGGTATAATGACCGTTGCTAAGGACCTACGTCATAGTTTTGATGGATAGAAGTCCACAAACAGGGCTACTACTCGTTCAGAAAACAATGGAATACTTTTCGACATGACTCAGGAGAGCAGGGAACACAGGAGTCATGGTTAATATCCGACAGGAATCCAGTCAAGATGACGTGAGTACGTTTGGCCGCATGTTGACAGTTAGCCTATACAGTAACTTCAGGCTGCAGCTGGTTAGTCGTTAAAGTTAACCCACCGCCGCAGCTGCATCTTCCATACTGCCGCGAGTGGGGATTGAGGAAGTAACGTCGCCTGCTAACTTCCTGCTATTTCAAAATAAAAGACAACTCACGTTTGTCTAGTTAAATACTCATGTTAAGCCAGTGAAATGCTTTTAATCTGAAGCCGTAGCCTGTTTGCAGCCCCGAGACTCAGGAAACAGAAATATTGCAAAAATAATAATAATGGCGAGACAAAATAGCCTTGTAACATTTTGTGTCCTCTCGTTTTTGTCAATGAACAAGAAGAGATATTTTATCAGAGTTTTTGTTTTGGTAAACCACATTTAGTCCCATTTTATTAGTCAACAATAAAGCATTATATATTTGATTATAGTCTTTGTCACATGACCACCATTTACGTTGCGTCTCGTCTCGTTTCTGTCACGTGATAAATGTTTGTTGACGACGATATTTTGTCATATATTTCATTGGTAAAACTGCTTTTAGCCACAGTGCCCCTGACTCCTGGAACAGCCTACAACATCAAATTAAAATAAATACACTTATAACTGTTAACCAACTTAAATTTATTATTTTGAATCAGCCCCACTCCACTTGTAACTGTTTTAATTAGGCTATTGTTCTGTTTTATTCAATTGATCTGAATGTTTTAATTGTTGTTGTCTCTTTGTAAGCTTGTTGTGTATTCTCATTGTATATTGTGTATATGTCTCGACGTCATAGTAAAAGAGGGTCACCCCTCAATTGATCTTTCGAGAATAAATAAAGGAAATTAATGAATGAATGAATGTTGACAAAAACAACACTACGCCAGCCACGGTCCCGTCACAGCCAAGTAGGATTATGTAGGCTACTTGTCTTTATTTTGTACTGCCGTGCACACAATGCTGCTGTAAATGTGTTTGGTATGGTACTGCCTTGCTGTTTGTGTTCATTTCCGAGCAGCGTGAATCTGCAATGCTGTTTTAGGCTATTTGTTCCGTTCAGTTGCTGTTTATTTGTCTTTTGGCACAATTGTTGGCCGTGTTGTTGTTGTTTTTGTGAGGACATGATCACTGTTGTATCGGGTCGGGTCTGATCGCAGCCATGGTTGATTAGGGAAATAAATATATCGGGGGCAGACTAGCTGCTTAGGTGGTTGAGCCATTTTTTGACACAAAACGACCAAGCGCCAGATCAGGTGCGTTGGGCGCTTTGGCCACCGCACCCAACGCGTTTGGTGTGTACGCACCTTAAAGTTTCCATTTCATCAAACAACCCCTGCACCAGCACAAGCATGCGCGCAGACTGCGATCCTGACGGTTAAACTTTTAAATGTCCGCTGCCTTACTAATCGGCACCAGCATTGCCCATGACTTGGATTTGAACATAACATGTATGAGAATTAACGTGTGTAGGCTTAGGTGTGGGTAAGTGAAAGAGGGAGATACATACAAAGACGAGAGCAGCAAAAAGGATTGCCAAAGGCCCGCTGTTTACTCTCGTTCATCAGCTGTTATAATACTGCCTTTACGCACGGCGGTGGAGACAAACAGAAAACAACACAACGCGGGACTCGGCGGTCCGGTGATAAGGAAACGTTTAGCAAGAGACTTTATAAAGACAGTAAGACACACTTTAAATAAAGATCTCTGCCTGATACTAAAAGCTCTGCCTTGGATTACTTAATGAAGAATAAGCAAAGCGATAGATTCTCTTTTAGCCTTTATGGCGTATTTATTCTCTTCTTGAATACATGACTGACTACTGTGCAGTCAGTTCAAGAACAACGTGCAACGTGACAGTTTGACCTGAGGCGCTCCTTCCACGGACCTACTGTATAAAGAAAGGGTTCCTTCACTTGAACGTAGTGACATCATCACGTTGCCCTTTCAGAGTAAGGGCGCAATCATCATCATATAATAACACTTAACATACATTAAAGATCTCGTATCCTTCCTGAGAGGACAAATATGATAAAATGGTTAATTTGCAAAAGTTGAAAGTTGGTCTTTTCTTTTCAAAAAACTTATTGGTATTTTTTATGTCAGTTGAATTTTGTTTCAAGTGCAAATGAGCACTGTTAATATTCCAAATGGCACAAGCTCTTCCTTGACTGTTTTAAGTCTGTGTTTTTAGTTTTTAGTGCACATAATGGCATTTGGGCTGAAAGCCAAATATTTATTTTTTTGTCTGGACCAATTAATGTGAAAATGGACAATTTCCTAATCCTAAAGTAGCCTACTCTTGATAATCTTTCAAGGCACAAACTAGACACACTTCTGATCAGATATTAAAGAGAGATAATACAAACAAACTAATTTGTACTTATTCTCTCACCCAATGAGAATCGATAAGAGAAGCAGAATCGGAATCGTTAAATTCTTATCAATTCCCATCCCTATTGATATGACAGATCAGACATCTATAATACCGAAGCACAACAGAATGTTTTCACTGATTCAATGTGTAACAATACTAATCAAATCCCTCTCTCCTTCTTGCCCTCCATGTAGTTAAGCCTGACAGTTGACATGGCAATTTGCCATAGTCACACAGATATGATAGTACATGTTTAATAAACAAGGAAGTAAAAGGAACATGTGACATACTTGCATACCAAACATATGATATACATTTTATGTAATTGTGAGTTTACTTTACTTGGATTTTACGGTGTGTGTCGGAACTATAGCATTCATGAGGATCTCACTGTGTACTCTGGGATAACATAATGGGTAATTTTATATATTCTTTAACATTCACTATTATAACATAAGTAATTCAATTAGAAGCTATATTAACAATGGACAGAATAATTCATAGTACTAATAATTGTAAAAGTTTTAGCATGAATTTAGCATTTGCTATTGTATGAGGTATAGCTCAGTCATTCTTCCAGCCTGTGCTGACTGTATGCTAAATCAGTGACCAATTTTGCCACCCTTCTTTTCAATAACTATCACAAGCCTTCCATTCATGGAGTCTGTCAGTTTCTTGATCTGTTGACGATCAACTTTTTGTGCAGCAGCAACCACAGCCTCCCAGACACTGTTCCGAGAGGTGTACTGATTTCCTTCACTGTAAATATCCCGTTTAAGCAGGGCCCACAGGTTCTCAATAGGGTTTAAGTCAGGTGAGGAAGGGGGCCATGTCATTATTTTTTCATCCTTATTGTCCTGCATAAAAATCATGGTCTTCTTGAAAGATACAGACTTTTTCCTGTACTTGAAGAAAGTATCTTCTAGAAACTGGCAGTAGGTTTGGGAGTTGATTTTGAGGCCATCTTCAACCCAAAAAGGTCTAGCTAGCTCATCTTTAATAATACCAGCCCATACCAGTACCCCACCTCCACCTAGCTGGCGGCTGAGTCGAAGTGGAGCTCTGTGTCCGTTACTGATCCAGCCATGGGCCCATCCATCTGGTCCATCAAGAGTCACTCTCATCTCATCAGTCCATAAAACTTTTGAAAAATCTGTCTTCAGATATTTCTTGGCCCAGTCTTGACGTTTCAACTTGTGTGTTTTGTTCAGTGGTGGTCGGGTTCCAGCGTTCCTTACCTTGGCCATGTCTCTAAACACCTTGTACTTCTGAGCACTCCGGGTAGGTTGCAGTTCTGAAATATGGCAGAACTAGAGGATAATGGTTCCTGGTAGCTTCACGTCTGATTCTTCTCAAATTTTTGGCAGTTAATTTGCGTCTTTTTTTTCTCAATACGTTTCTTGCGACCTTGTTGGTTATTTGCAACAAAACGTTTGACGGTTCTGCAGTCACACCCCAATATCTTTGCAATGTCAAGAGTGCTGCATCCCTCTGAAAGATATTTTACAATTTCTGACTTTTCAGAGTCCGTTAAATCTCTTTTTTGCCCATTTTGCCTAAAGAAGAGAAGCTGCCTATTAATTATGCACACCTTGATATAGAGTGTTGATCTCCTTAGGCCACGCCCTCACTCATTACACAAATACACATCACCTGGTATGCTTAAATCCAATAAGCACTTAGGTTTATACAGCTTGAAGTTGGGAAATATGCATAAAAATTATGATATGGCCAAAATCCTCACTTGCCTAATAATTGTGCACACAGTGTATAAGTGATCACTGTATGAATAAAGAGCGATTTAACACTTATATTAACATAAATAAATTGCTTACTTCACCTTTAAACAAAGAGTTCTGACCTGACCTCATGTTGAAGGTTGTTATGTTCTGAGATACTAAAACTGCCTAAGAGTATGTATGTTTTGACTTAGATGGCACCAGAGAATGATGTCTGCATGATGATGAATAATATATCTGGCTGAAGAAACTGATTCTTCCTCTGTCAGTGTTCTGCTCTCTCCCTCTGAGAAACATAGTTGCTGATTCTTGTTTGCAAACAATTAAAAGATATTTTTTAAATTCTACTCGAACATTGTGTCATCTGATATTTTTGTCAACTCTCATCCTGAAACTAAACAAGCTGACATTAGGGCCTCTCCGGGATCCATCACCTTACCATGGTGGAGAGGTTTGTGTGCCCCTGTGAACCTGAGAGCTGTGTTGTCCTGGTAGGGTCTCCCAAAGCAAAGTGGTCTCAGGTGAGGGGCCCGACTAAGAATGGTTCACAAAGACCTCATGGAAGAACACAATAGAGGAAGAGTGACCCTGCCCGGAGGAAGCCCGGGGCCCCCGTCTGGAGCCAGGCCCAGAAAGGGGGCCCGTCTGCGAGCCGGGTCTGCCACGGGGCCCGGCCGGGCACAGCCCGAATAAGCTACTTGGCAACACACTCCTCTGCAACTGATGGGCCCACCACTCATCAGGGGAACCGCTGGGGTCAGGTGCACTGCCTTAAGGGTGGCAGTGAAGGGCGGGGACCACAACGGACCAGACCCGGGCGGCAGAGGCTGGCTTTGGGGACGTGGAACGTCACCTCGCTGTGGGGGAAGGAGCCGGAACTGGTGCGGGAGGTGGAGCGCTACGAATTAGATCTGGTGGGGCTTACCTCCACGTACAGTCTTGGCTCTGGAACCGTACTTCTGGACAGGGGTTGGACTCTATTCTTCTCTGGAGTTGCCCAAGGTGTGAGGTGCCGGGCAGGTGTGGGGATACTCACGAGCCCCCGGCTGGACGCTACTACGTTAGAGTTTACCCTGGTGGACGAGAGGGTTGCCTCCCTACGCCTCCGGGTTGTGGGGGGGAAGACTCTCACTGTTGTCTGTGCGTACGCACCAAACAGCAGTTCGGAGTATTCGGCCTTCTTGGAGACCCTAAACGGAGTCCTGCATGGGGCTCCGGTAGGGGACTCCATAGTTCTGATGGGAGACTTTAACGCGCACGTGGGTAATGATGGAGACACCTGGAGAGGCGTGATTGGGAGGAATGGCCTCCCCGATCTGAACCCGAGTGGTCGTTTGTTGTTATACTTCTGTGCTGGTCATGGTTTGTCTATGTAACAGTGTAAATAATTACTTGGCTTAAATGTTAAATTCCTGTCAAACTTGGGACTGTAACAAAAGTTTTTTGTGTATTTTATTTTGAAAGTCTATAGCGGAAGTTGGTTTCGCACTTAATGCTGGGCATTTTGCTTTGCGCTCAGAAGGAAAATGCTCTTAACGCTGTTGGTGAGTTGCTGCTCTGTTCGCTCGGACATTAAGTCAATAATACACTCAACAAAAATATAAACGCAACACTTTTGTTTTTGATCCCATTTTTCATGAGATGGACTTAAAGATCTAAAATTCATTCCAGATACACAATTGTACCATTTCTCTCAAACATTGTTCACAAATCTGTCTAAATGTGTGATAGTGAGCACCTCTGCTTTGCTGAGATAATCCATCCCACCTCACAGGTGTGCCACATCAAGATGCTGATCTGACATTATGATTAGTGCACAGGTGTGCCTTAGACTGTCCACAATAAAAGGCCACTCTGAAATGTGCATTTTTTGCTTTATTAGGGGTCTGGGGACTCAGAACCAGTCAGTATCTGGTGTGACCACCATTTGCCTCATGCAGTGCGACACATCTTCTTCGCATTGAGTTTATCAGATTGTCAATTGTGGCCTGTGGAATGTTGTTCCACTCCTCTTCAATGGCTGTGCGAAGTTGCTGGAGACGGCTTATGGTGGAGAAATGAACATTCAATGCACGAGCAACAGATCTGGTTGACATTCCTGCTGTCAGCATGCCAATTGCACACTCCCTCAATGCTTGTTGCATCTGTGGCATTTTGCTGTGAGACAAAACTGCACATTTCAGGGTGGCCTTTTATTGTGGACAGTCTAAGGCACACCTGTGCACTGATCATGATGTCAGATCAGCATCTTGATGTGGCACACCTGTGAGGTGGGATGGATTATCTCAGCAGTGCTCACTATCACACATTTAGACAGATTTGTGAACAATGTTTGAGAGAAATGGTACAATTGTGTATCTGGAATGAATTTTAGATCTTTAAGTCCATCTCATGAAAAATGGGAGCAAAAACAAAAGTGTTGCGTTTATATTTTTGTTGAGTGTAAGTGAAAACTACGGTTCATATGATGTGTAAACTATCAGCATTTGTTGTATAACATGCTTGACTAATGAGGCATCTTTAAAACCAATAGTTTCGTTGTTTTGTGACGAATTGTTGCTGTAGTGTTTGAAGACTTTTTGGGCTAGCAGCCAACATGTGTGAGGAATGCATTAGCTAGTTACACAAGGTGCACATGAACTGTATGCTCATGCCAAGCTCCCCTTTGTATTTGTAGTGCGAGCAAGAAGACTGCAAGACTTTTCAATTAATGCACACTGGTTGTGTTGCTATTTCATGTTGTTGCAGGTATGTTTATTTGTGTTGTTTTATATGCAATGTTGTTATGTGTAATTGATATTTGGGTGCTCTTTTAGATTGGATATTTTATGTTTTTATATTTTATTTACAAGCATGTTTTTAGAACCAAAATGTTATACCACTATACGATCAATGCCAGAAGGAAAATGCTCTTAACGCTGTTGTTCGAGCAAGAAGACTGCAAGACTTTTCAATTAATGCACACTGGTTGTGTTGCCATTCCATGTTGTTGCAGAATAAAAACCAGTGCAGTACTCCACCCAACCTGTCCTGAGGTCCTGTCATTCAAACACAGAAGAATTATAACAAAGGTCACATCTATAACAAACACCATGTTCGAACATAAGGATGCTCATAAGTGTACATGGTACCAGAGCACCGTAGGCCAAAGGTCAATGATCGATTTTGTGATCGTATCATCTGATCTGAGGCCGCATGTTTTGGACACTCGGGTGAAGAGAGGGGCGGAGCTGTCAACTGATCACCATCTGGTTGTGAGTTGGGTCAAAGGATGGGGTAAGACTCTGGACAGACCTGGTAAACTCAAACGAGTAGTGTGGGTGAACTGGGAACGTCTGGCGGAGGCCCCTGTTCAAGAGATCTTCAATTCGCACCTCCGGCAGAGCTTTTCTAGCATCCATGTGGAGGTTGGGGGCATTGAACCCGAGTGGTCGATGTTCAAAACTTCCATTGCTGAAGCTGCGGCAGGCAGCTGTGGTCTCAAGGTCTTAGATGCCTCAAGGGGCGGTAACCCTCGAACGCCGTGGTGGACCTCGGTGGTCAGGGAAGCCGTCCGACTGAAGAAGGAGTGCTTCCGGGATATGTTATCTCGGGGGACTCCTGAGGCAGCTGCAAGGTATCGACAGGCCCGAAGGGCTGCAGCTTCTGCCGTGTCAGAGGCAAAGCAGCGGGTGTGGGAGAAGTTCGGAGAAACCACGGAGAAGGACTTTCGGTCGGCACCAAAGTGTTTCTGGAAGACCGTCCGGCACCTCAGAAGGGAGAAGCTGTGTACAGTAAGGATGGGACGCTGTTGACCTCAACTGAGGAGGTAGTCGGTCGGTGGAAGGAGCACTTTGAGGAACTCCTGAATCCGACTAACACGCCCTCTATGTTGGAGGCAGAGCTGGAGGCTGATGGGGGATCATCGTCAATTTCCCTGGTGGAAGTCACTGAGGTAGTCAAACAACTCCACAGTGGCAAAGCCCCGGGGGTTGATGAGATCCGTCCAGAAATGCTGAAAGCAATGGGTGTGGAGGGGCTGTCTTGGATGACACGCCTCTTCAACATTGCGTGGAAGTCGGGCCGAAGGAGTGGCAGACCGGGGTGGTGGTTCCTATTTTCAAAAAGGGGGACCAGAGAGTGTGTGCCAACTACCGGGGTATGACACTTCTCAGCCTCCCCGGCAAAGTCTACTCCAAGGTGCTGGAAAGGAGGGTTCGGCCAATAGTCGAACCTCAGATTGAAGAGGAACAATGCGGATCTATGCCACCGTAACCCTTACAGGAGATTTCCAATTCATCCCGTAACATGCATCTTTTCGGGGATTTACAAATCCATATGAAGATCCAATATTGAAATACTAATACTAATTTAACAAACGAATACTCGGATATTCGAATAATTCGGGCCAGCCCTAATATAGTTAGTAAATTTAAATTAAACCAGCGGAAACCAGCGCATTGGACAGTTATTTCACGATATAGCCTATGTATACATCAACAAATGAATCGATTGTTGCAATCATTGACAGTTGCTTCTCATTTCAACACTATGCCAAATATATTATTCCCCCAATCAGCAGAATGACATTGTTTGTTGCATAGGTATACATATCACACACATATCACATATCACACATATCTGCCATCACTACGAGCAGTCTAATTCTGTGGTTTAGATTGTGTTAAGTTTATGTGATTTGCATAGTGCTGGGATTGTATTTTGAATTAAAACTACTTGGTTTAGCTTGAACAAATCATTTTACTAGGTTGTAATGCATTCAACTATGCAAGATGCATTCAGGAGATGAACAACTGTCTCCTTTATCTAGGCTCTATATCAACATCATATTAGTTTCACCTTTGGTTGTGCATTGCAAGATGTATGTCACACACCCATGAGAGGTCTTTGTCAGTTAAACATAGAAGGTTTTGTTGGGGTATTTAAACAAACAGCAATTTTTTTCTTGGGAGGTCAGTGTCTCCTTAGAGTTGGGCCAGGAAAACAAAACTGTCATGTATATTGGCACAAACAAAAGGTAGGGCTGCTATATACAGTATGTACTGTATGAAGAAGTGAAGTGTTGTGAGTTAGGCGTGGATGACTGTGGATAAACAAGGGATGATAGAACATTTGTCATTGGAGTTATCTCCAAAGTCTGTTTTATCAATTTATCTGCTGTAGGAGAAATTACTTTTAACTTCTTTAACCCTCCTTCTTTATTGTGAGGAAACTGAAAACAATCATATTATGTAATGTCTTCTCATCTAAACATCATATTTCAAAAGGTTGGCTGATTGCACTGAGCTCTGGTTTGGTTGGCATATATTTTTTTGTGTTTTTTTTTCCTAACGCTGTGATAAGATGAATAGATGAAATTAGCAGATGGCGACGCCTGCCATGACAGTCTTGTTAGCGGATCCTCTGTTAGAATAAATCATTTGGAGGCTAAACAATGAATGCCCACATTAGTCAACACTGAAATAAAACAGAAGGGAACCGGCTGCCAAGACAGAAAATAAGAAGGCTTTTCTTCTCTTTAGTTTCATTAAGCGAAACAACAAACTTCTAGCATTGGTGTGGGGAAATGCAGACACTATTAGACCGCAGTTTCTGCTGATTGAAGATGTGAGACTTAGATGTGAGAATTATAAATGGTAGCATTTGTAGCATAACTGCATCTATGGAGAATAATGGTGGGTTATACTCCTTGGCTGTCAAAACGAATGATGATAGGAATGTATTATCAAATTCTTCCATCCATCCCTGCTTTACCCACATGTCTATTCTATTGTTTCTTTCCTTTTTTTAAAGGTGAGACACTGCAGTTATAAAACATTTGTCAATTCAGAGATTTTACTGTATGTCTATTTTGCCTCAATAGCACGTCTCTTTCATACATCTTTCATACATCAGGGGCCGTATTCACAAAACATTTTATCTTAGCGCTAAGAGTACTCCTAAGGAGCACTAAAAGTTCTTAGTTAGGAGTAGTTTCTTAAAATGTATTCAGCTGCTAAGACCAGCTTTTACTAAGGAAAGGGAGGGACTCCTAAGCTAAGACTAGAGGGCGGGGTTGACTCTGTTGCTATAGATGACATCATGTTCATACCTTCTATGCCCACAGTGATTGGCTGAGAGGGAATGAGTCTCTAAAGGCCAGGACACACCAGTCCGACACGTTCCGACTACCTAAAAACTGGAGTCGCCGTTTCAGGAAGCTCCAGTCTTCCCGTCGCGGCCACAAAACACACCGAGACGACTGCTTATTTTTCCGTACGCTCTGCGCTTGCGCGGGACGTAATGTCTCCACAACAGCAGGCGGCGCTAATCTGTATTGTGGCCCGAAAAAATACGAAAGCCGGAAATGATGGGACAGCTCTCTAGAGCATAAACATAGATAGAAATACGTATTTATATTTATGGACCATAAGAGCACAATTTTTAGCAGAGAGTGTCGAGCATGGTGTCGAGCAGTCAACAAGGGTTGATGCATGTGAGTACTCGCAAAAATGAAAAGAAACAAAAACATTAAAACGATGGCTAGCTGTTGTTAGCTGTTTGTGCTACCCGCCTCACTTCCGGGCTTCACTGATTCGCTAGCCCTCCACCAATCAAATTGCTCCAAATGAAAGACGGTCGGCCGCCGATTGAACATGTTCAATCGGCGCAAAACAAGCCCGACGACCTCTACATCGGCCGACGTCATGGCACACACCAAACAGATTCGTGTCCCGACCCCCTACCGACACTACGACGGCGATTATCTGGCCGGTGTGTCCTGGCCTTAAGAGAGAATTTATGATAGAAACACTGGGAGATATCCATATCGTGTCGCTGTAAATAGTTTTTAAATACAATTAATGACAAGTGACACTGATTTGATATGAAACCAAGATACTGCAGGGTTTCCCACACATCACAATTAGCCTACAATAGCGCCACATAGGTCTATTCATTTTAAATTGTACAATGATTTGAATTGGAAAAAATATCCTCATTGAAGAGCTGCACGCCATGCACTCTCACTGTATTTCTCTCAATGGCGGACTATGCAGCAAAAGTCAGACGGCGACGAACCGGGAAATTCACCATTTAGAAAAAACAGCCGGCGAAATCGTAAAGTGCATGCAGAACGAAAAAGGCGAGACGCGCAACTATACAGTAGCGGACCTGTGGAACGGAGGAGAAGCTGCAAAATGCCAAATATAGGCCTACTAGTAGGAAATTAAACCCAAACGTGACACCAACAGTAACTTTCAGTGCGTAAACCGACAGCAACTGCAGGAAAAAAAAAGCTTTTTTTATATAAATATAATAAATATAAATGTGTCTATACTTTCTAAATATAACTTTACTAAGATCATTAAACCCTCACAGTTATTAAGGTACCTTTTATAAAGCTCACCATCATTAAATATCTCCAAAACGCCATCAAATGATTGTCTGTGATTTACTCTTAGTGACTTAGGAGTCCTCTCGAGGACCTAGCTTTTCATAGACTTAGGAGCTAGTTTTAGCGCTAAAATGCTTTGTGAATTACACTTATCTTAAAAAGTTAGGAGTCCTATAATTAGGAGTGAAACGCCCCTTATTTTTAAGAGTTACTCCTAGATCAGCAAGTTAGTACCTACTCTTAGCCTTAAAATGTTTTCTGAATACGGCCCCAGATCCAAAATGTACATCCATGCCGACCTCACACCAAGCGACTTCTCTCGCAATTTGACAGTCGCAGATGAATTTACAATGTCGGACTGAAATCATGAGAGTTTTGCTCGAGTTGTGGCACATGCGCTTAATCTCAGTTCCGTCTTGACGTTCAGACAAAATCAATATGTTTGATATTATCGTGAGTCTTTAGGGTTGGCTCATGCAGATAGGGAAGTTAAATGACGTGAACACTGTCAATAGCCAATGGGTGCGCTCTTTCCAGCACCAAACGGGAGCAGCGGCATTAGTAGCGAACTGTGTCCGCCTGTGAGACACTTTTTTCGGACACTTTTACCTGGCAGATTCGGCTAAAGAACCAGGCTGACAACTGCACAACCTTAACACTTTACCATCACATTTAGGGCTAGGAGTTACTGGGGGACGAGATCAACAAATAAACCCAAATAACTACAGGATGTCCTCAGCTAGGCTCTACAATATTGAATGAACTTTTCTTTACTCAATAATCACAATCACCTTTGCAATTTTGAAAGTGATCAGGCATGCCATTTACGTGATAAGGGCATGTACTTGGTTAAGATTAGAGTCCACCCATAATCTTAATCTCAAAAGGAATCAAAATGTAGTCCTGCAATATGAGACCCCCTGTTTTTGCAAAATCTTAAGTCTGTGGCCATAATAGTGCAGCCCTACCATGTTATAGTATTAAATTCAAATTCAATTAATTTAATAAAATTATATTGCTTCAGTGATAGACTCAGCAGGGATGAATTGGCCTCCAGGATAACATGGAGCTACATCATTCTAAAACTTGACATATGGGTGAGTCTGGCGAAGTATAACTAGGCTAAAATGGTTGAAGTATATCACAAATAAGCCTACAACTTATATTGCTGGCTTAAAGTGCCGATTTAAGTGAATTGTCAATATGTTGTGTGGAACTCTTACAGTTAAGAATTGTTGCTCTTTAATGTTAACATTTTTCAAAACTGACACATGCTTTCTGTGTTACTCATTACTATGTCATACAACCCAGAATAGATATTTGTTTTATTTACAAAAACAACACTCCTTATCTCTGCTTCTTTCTCTCTCTACGATTTATGACAAACATGTTCTCATACATGTACACACACACACACACACACACACACACACACACACACACACACACACACACACACACACACACACACACACACACACACACACACACACACTTGTTTAGAGCACACACCCACCTCCTCTCCTGTGTTGGGTCTCTGGATCTGTTCCCTCTCTCTTGTTTATCACTTTTCCATTTACAACCCACAGGCATGGTGGCACAGTAAATCAGAGCAGGCCATAGCTTGTCATCATGCGATTACCTGCTGCAAAATAAAGTGATTGGATGCCTGGCCAGGGAAATGGAAGCCTCACACACAGTGACAGCAGTGTGTGTGTGTGTGTGTGTGTGTGTGTGTGTTTCAAGCACACACAGTGACAGCAGTTTGTATGTGTGTGTGTGTGTGTTTCAAGTACACACACTGACAGCAGTTTGTGTGTGTGTGTGTGTGTGTGTGTGTGTTTCAAGTACTATTCTTCAAAAGCATGCATGATGATGGCAAATGGGACCAATGGAATAACTGGGTGTGTATATATATATATATATATATATATATATATATATATATATATATATATATATATATATATGTGTGTGTGTATGTGTGTGTGTGCCACACATTCACATGCGACAGTTATGTAATGGACGACACATGGAAATGCAGCTTTTAGCCAAGCATGTGCTGTCTGCTTTCGAAGAGCAGGGCCCACCCACCTGTGCTAAAATGCTAACCACAGGCTAAACTTGGCACTCAACTGTGTGTGTACCAGATACATTTCTGTGTAGCGTATCCCTAATGCCGCGTCTCCAGCTGAAATTCAGTAGCACAGCTTTCTTCACCTCTTCCTCTGCTCAACTGAAAGCACATCGGCCTTGTGCTTAACTATCACAGAGAGGGCAGACACAGGGAATCCAATTAAAGGATTAGTTCAACATCTTAAAAATTGTTCGCTTTTTTCCTCACTCTCCGGCATTTAAAAAAAGGTGACAGAAACTGTTCGTTTAACCCTCATCCTACCGACTAGGGTCATTCGGTCATATCACAGTTGCTTTGATTTATCAATCAACCTTTCCCAGATGACTTCATATATTTGTTTTCTGATTCCCTGTAATTAAACAATGTTGAACAATTCCTTTAAATGACACTGGCCACTTGCTGAGATGAATGTGTTGCATCATATCTGTATTATCTGGATGAGATTAAAAAACAAGCTCTAAAATGAGTCAGCAGAAGAATAAGGAGATGACAGCACACCCATGGGGTTTCGTTATGTGGCAAGTAAAATATAAGGGCAGTGTCACCTGATGAACTGGATAGAATGTTCCCTCAACATTATGAGCATACACACTTTTCATACAATTCCACATTCAGTCATTCTGCTCCAAATACTAACTAGATTTCACTTTTCTTGTCATGTTTTATTTTAAAAAGCTGATGTGGCCCATTGAGCGTGGTGTCGTCTGCAAAGGTCAGAAACTTGATGAACAACTGTCTATTTACCGGGAGAGTAGATCAGAATGAACAACAATACCCATTCAATAAATGAACACCCTTTAATGGCCTCTTTTATACTAGATTTGACTTGAGTGTGCAGTATACACTTTTGCAAGGATTTCATTTTTCATTCCAAAGCACAGTCAGGTCGCAGCAAGCTTTGCATGTATGTATTGAATGTTATGTGATCTGTACACCAACAGACACTGAGTACAAAGAGAAAGACTCTGTGTAGAAGGAACTGAGCGGCCATCACATTGTGGCTATCATTTATGAAATTGTTTCTGGGATAAACCATTGTGATTCCTATGTGGAGGAACAACTGTTGTAGTGTAGCCTATACCTGCATAGAGGACGACATATGCCAAATGAATCTTTGTATTAGATTGTTTTACAGCATTGGTTTTGATCATTTTGAATCAAGTAGCACAGGTGACTTGGTGTACGTCTAGGGGTTTTAATTACATCATAATTGTTGTGCCCTTCATGAAAATATTGTTTTCGGTCATGACTGATTGTTCCTGTGTGGATCAACTTGTGTGGTTGGGAGACCTAATCTGAATAATTGTAATGTAAAGGTATAATTAAGCATGTACATATTTGAGGATCAAGGGGTGGACTCTAGGTTAAATGAATTGACATGTGTCCCTGCCTTGAGTTTAGTTCTAAAAGCATGAACTAGATCAAACATGAATATGTTTTTCATTCAGTTTTAATGAATTTGTAATAGTTCTCTCTTTCCAATGGATGCCATCTCAGCCCTCCTCACCATCTCATGATCTGTCTTGTTGAAAAAGCCCCTTGACTTTTTCTGATTGGAGATTACACTCTGCTGCATCATGGTAACAAAGTTACCCAACATTTTATTCCTAATTATTGTATTGAGAAAACAAAAAAAGGGTCAAGCTTTGAGCTATACAACCCCATACTGGAGAGTAGATTTGGTCCGGGTGTACTGTATGTGTGGAACGAGTTGTGGGAAGATACTTGTGAAAGTGTGTAGGTGCCTTTGGCCTCCTCATTAGTAGTATTTGTCTTGGTCGTGTGTAATAGAGACAGAAACTGAGGAGAGAGTGAGGAGGTGAAATAGTGAAGCTGGCTTAAATAGAGGTGTGTATGTGTGGTGTGTGTGTGTGTGTGCGTGTGTGTGTGTGTGTGTGTGTGTGTGTGTGTGTGCGTGTGTGTGTGTGTTCCATCACTTCACATTTAAGCGGTAGATTCACGCCAAGCGGGCTAACGGACAAACGATCCATCCTTATTTACGCAGCTCAATGCCAATCCCATTGGATTGGACGGAATTGGATTCCCACATCCAGGGGAGAATTCTTTTCAATTTGAAGGTAGCCCATTAAAAGTATTTTTTCTGTCCGCCTCTGTTTCACACTATCTGCTCTCCCTTCGTCTTCCACTCGCTCTAAATTTTCTAGCCAATGTAGAACTGCCACACACACACAGACAGACAGACAGACAGAGACACACACACACGTCATCATGCAGTGAGTTAACGTGTGGAAAAGTAAACGATCTGACTGTATGGTTAAGAAAACATGGGACATGACATTGTTTTCTGTTAACCATAACCACAATAATCCCCAACTGTAACAAAGTGTTCATTTTCGTAACCATTAACAACAACGCCATATTAAAGTGCTGACATTAAAGGGATAGTTCAATATTTTTCACGAGTGGTATTTGTGGTACCTATTCATAGTTAGTTTGTTAACTTATGGAGATGGCGTGAGATCGAGCAAGTGTTGAGCGCTCGTAGACGGGTTCAAGCCCATGTTCAAAGCAGAACTGTGCTCATGGTGCGGAATCACTTACTCACGACGATCCTTTTCCATTCGCAGACGCTGTTGTGTGCAATTTGTTTCCTGCACGTGCATTGTTTGGAAAGAAATTAAACACCATATGATTGTCCGTATAAACCTTTTCTTTTTGTCATAATACACTTGCATATGGGCACATTCTACATAATGTCCCTGGTCTAAGAGCAGCTTTTTAGTGTAGTTTATTTAGTGAAGTTTATTTAGATCACATAGATGATACACAACATTTCATACAAAAAAAAGTTAGATACACACAAACAACAAAGGTGTCAACTTAGTCAACATTGTCGTTGTTTATACTTAATACCGACTGAAAAGGTGTTGAGGCAGCTTTTATTTCAATGAAGTTGGTTATTTCAATTACCAACTTTATATTACACCTGCTCAATCACGCTACCTGTATTGCCCTCATGCATTCCTGGTATGACATGTATTAGCCTTTCTTTCTGCTTTTACTCTATTTTCAGCCTTCTCTTCAATTCAATTCGATTTATTTGAGAAATGGACAGTGCAAATTAATAAAACATATCATCACACATGGGTTAGAAATGCCAGAATTAGCCAAAAGGCTGTTTTTCATTTGTAGACCCCATGGCATCGATGTCAAAATAAAATACAATAAAACAAGTTAAAAAAAACAACAACAACAACATGAACAGATCCACCTATTTCTATGTCTTGTTCACTGTTTATCATCACTGTTTTACTATGGTAGTGGCTGAAAGCCTGTGAGTCTCCAGCCCCCGTCCCTTTACTGTCAAATCAATCACAAGTATACAGGGAGGGGAATATCAGTGGGTGTGCAACCTAGTCAAAAAGAAAGGGAGCGTTGGCAGTAATTTGACACATTACTCTTGCTCATAGGGATGACTGCTGTTTGAAGAAGGTAAGACAAATCCATGTAGGTTATTATAAGGGCGCACTCACACTAGGCAAAGTTGCCCTGTACCGTTCCCAAGTCGTTTTTATTCTATTGGAGGTTAAAATGTACGAACAATTAGGACCGCAACCTCTTGAGTGACAGCTAGCCGCCCGATGGCCCTCACTTCGCCTCGGAGGTATACGTCAGCTAGATGGGTTGCTCCCCTCCCCCTGACGTCACAAGACAATGCCCTTTTTTGGTAAGAGGAAATGAGGTGGAGTAAAACTCTGACAAGATGGCAACGCGCATAGGCCAGGCTGATTGGATGCAGTTGAAATAACTGAGGCAATATTATTTAAATGGTCAGTTTTTCCACTTTCTTTTTGTGTTTTGGTTGGAATCCCTGCGCCTTTTCTGACCTATCTTCCTTAAAGGACCAGTACAATATTACCAACTGTTTTAACTAGGAGATGGAGGGAGATAAATAAAGAGAAGAGAGTGAGTCAAGGATAAATAAGAGGAAGGGAAGTGTTGGGGGAGAACAGAGGGATGAAGAAAGAGAGAGAGGAGAGATTATACAAAAGAATGACTGGATGAGATGGAGGAGAGATTGCTTTCACTTCCAGGTAGCGAGTGCATGCTTCTGTCAAAGTGGTTTTCAAAGTGTGGCGTTCCGCGTACACCTCGGCGGGCCTCTTACAGCCCCTAATAACATTCTCACAATGCTCTCATTAACTTCTGAAACCCAACTCTGCTGCTGACAAACACACACACACACACTCATTTGTGGCACAAGCAGCAGCATACATCAAGCCATGCATCCTCCGCCTCTCTCCCACACTTGTCTCTGCAGCAGGGTAAATCTGACAGGATGGATTGTCTACTCTAGTGGTACCATGGGAAGTGTAAATATACAAACACAGCAAGGAAAGACAATATTAATATCTATAAGAGTTGGGTCAGTGTGGTGATTCATTTCCATACTGATGTTCCTTTTTGAATGGCTTTCTAAAGGAATTATTTGATTTATAAAAATGTACATCAATGAAATATCCCTAAGTTCACATAGTATTTAAATGAATAATTAAAATCATAAATGGTTTTAGAGTCTGCATGTTTGGTGGGGGATTCAAATAGTTTGGAGTGATTGCCTTATATGGACATCAGCCATGAAGCAAGGTGTGCTAAAGCAGATCAGAGGTGTTTTTTGAAAATCCAGAGCAAATCTAATATTAAAGGATCATGGTGTTGGTTTTGCATCTTCATACCAGTTCACTATGAACTATGTATATTACTGCTGGCCAATCAAAGTTTGCCATTCATTTTAACATGGATTTTCATCCTTCAGAGTAGCCATTGTTTTCTGTGAATTTCAATGAGATCAAAAAATCAACACGCGGAAACCTGAAGCTTGTTTGTGAAAAGTGATAAGGTGTCTGGTCATTGTCCCTGCTGGTACAGTCTTGGACACCTAGAGGACACAATGGCATTGCTTTCATCCACCATCTTCTTGATGGATTAGCTATAGCTGCATCAACTATTTTGCCTGGAAATCCAGACCTGCCACTAGGCGCTGGCAAATTAAATTTGCTGCACCTGTTGGTCTGGACACTCTCTATTGAAGCTCATTAAACATGTCTAGAAATCCTGAGCTACGTTTCAATTGGTTCTATCTGATATGGGCGGGAATTACTATTGATCGTGGTCAGACCCTCTATCGTTCTAGATATGGGTCTGGATTTCCAGGCTATCAACTACTAACTTTTTCCCTGCTGGATGCTGCCTATTGGTGGCAGCAAGTTAAACTAAAAATGTATCTTATGAATTTTAGGATGATTGTTCATCATATAAAGTGTGATTTTTTATTTATTTTTTTGCAGTCAAAAGATAATCCAGGTTTATTGTCATTTAGATGGTTTCATAGTGCTGCCATGTTTTTCTATTAGTTTTGACCGACGTTAAATTCTAAAACCTTGTGCACAATGGTCTACTACAATGAGGTCTGACAGATTTATAATAAATAAAAATAAATAGATAAATAAAAACAACCATATAATGTAGTCAACGTTTATAGATCAGGTTGGAAAGAAACAAATGCTTACCAGAACAGATACTCATCTATTCAATCTGTCTAGCACATCTTCACATGTACCATGAAGGCTTGCAATGTATTTGTGAACATTTCTAGTTGGACAGTACCCATTAGCAGCATCAATCAAAGGCATAACTAACAAACAAAGGCAAAATAAAATTGCAGGAAATCTCATACAAGGAGCTCTTGGATCCCAACATGAGCCTGTGAAGATGTTAACACTCCAGTGATCCATCAGTCTTTTTATTGTGTGTCTCCCTGTCTAGGACAAATAAAGAGCTGCCTCTGCCTTTTGGATGGATCTGGAGGTTTTGTGGTGTGGTCTTGCTATATTATCTGCCCATTTGTTTCTTGTTTCGTATTTTGATTGTTGCCGTGGCGATGCTCATTGGGGGGTCATTGACCTCTTTGAATGTAAATACCAGAGGGACAAGTACACAAACACACCTCAAGTGATAGAAACGCACACAAATATCACACACACAAGAGCCAATTTGGAGTTGAAATAAGGACAGTCCCAAAGGTCTGTCCCTACAGCATCTTGTGTATTTTTCCCTATTCACTGATATCTTCTTTGCTGCCTCTGTAGTCCCGCACACAGTTACCGTGGTAACACCGTTTTGTCATGATATGTTAAAACTAGAGAGAGTTGCATCCCTCAATATGTTTTCTCTCTTCTCCCCCTGTTATTGAGGGAGAGATATTTTTAATTGCCCAGGTTTAAAGGGAGAGCAGGGTGGAGAGGGGAGCGGGGGCTGCCAGCCGTCGGTGTATCTGTCTGTGTATCTGTTTAGTGGAAATTGTTTTGCCATGAAACACCATCTGTTTGGCCTGCTGGCTGGCTCCACACTGATCTGTCTATCTATAGACTCAACTTCACTTTCACAGGTGGCTATTAGAGCTTCACACAAATCGTTACTTATGAAGTAACTGACAGTATGACAGTCTACTGAAAAGCTGAGACGTACGTGCATGTTTGTTTGTTTGTTTGAGGCGGTGTTTAAGTTTATTTTCCTACTTGCAGGTATTTGTTCATATTTGGTTTATTAAAGGAGCAGTAAGTGATATGGTTCTTTTTAGCTAACTTCCTGTCAGTGTCTGCAGTTAGCAGTCCCCTCCCTCGTCCCCATGTCACCACCACATGAACACACAGCCACCTTCTTCAGATAGTGCCGCGACGGAGAGCAGCGTGTCATCGTTCACAGGCACAGAGGGATACTCAAAATTGTACATGGCAATTACTGCAAAGCTGAATGACTGTGAGACCTGTGTTATGAACTGTGCATACTGTTTAAGTGATTGCTGTATGAATATAAAGTGATTAAACACAAATATTAACAAAAAATATCACTTACTCCCCCTTTAACATACTGTATGTTTTCATCATGAATCCAAAAACTCTTTGGTTTTCCACCATGTTAAGTCCCTGCTACCTGGTGTCTATGTTTTGGTCCCTACTCCATAGAGGTTCCAGGGTCTTAACTGTGACATAAAAAAAATGCAAACCGCTGATTGGTCAGAGCGTCATCAGTGGGTGGCCCCTATCCTGCAGCAAACAGCCAAGCCACTGTAGCGCTTGCGGCGATTGAGCTTGCTGTTTTTTTAAATAATTTTCTACATATAACCATGCCATGTTCAATGGACTAAGTAGGCTACAGCCATTCCTCACCTTGAAGTGTCACGGTTCTGCCTACTGCCCCCCTTCCTCTGCGTGATGCGCGCCAGGTTTTCCACTCTGCCCTTTATCCTGGCTGACTGACAAGTGAGACAGCCAATTATCATTGTCGTCTGCCCCACACCTGAATCCACTCTCCTCATCAGCATAGACATTATATATGGATAGACGCCGCGTTGGCCGCTACTGCCTATTGGCGCTGACGAGAAATGCGGGCGCCATCTTGGACCGGTCACACGGTCCACTCAGTGCAGTCTGTTTGACAGGTGCAATGAACTGTCAGCGCATGTAATTAATCATATCTCATTAAATACCAAACTGATTTTCACGCGGTTTTCTTTGCTCCAAAGATCATACATGTAGCTAAGATACAGGGCACAAGTTTCGACGTGTTTTAATATTCATAGTGGGCTTAACAGTCATAGAAGATTCTGATATGATATAAGTAACCAGACGTCCGAGATCAAAACGAGGAACATCCCCAGAAAAGGGGGAAAACGGAGACATTTCCAGTTTGACTAGCAATCTGATTGAAAAACCTAATGAGGTGTCAACAAAACGGGAACAGGTAGTTGTTTCTGTTTAGCCAGGGACAGGCAACCAACAATGGGGACGTCTGGTCACCTTTATGTGATGTAGGCTATGATAGGTATTTTGCAAATCACACACTTTAGACTAAAATGATAGAGAAGCAGAAACAGATAGGGGCAGTAAAGTCAGCTATTTTAATAAGTTAACAATATATGATTAGGCTATATATAAATATATTTATTCATTTACAGTGACGAGCATACACAATAAAGACAATCACAGGGATAACATAAACAGAGAGCAGAAATAAAATAGGATAACATATATTAATTTAAATAAAGTAGGCCTATACAAAATACAAAACAAGAGCAAAAATAAAATACTAAATGAACAATGAATTCAGCTAAAACAGTTACAGTCAGATGTGTAAAATTCAGAAATCATAGATTCAAATAAACCAAGAGTAGGAAGAGCAGTCATTTTTAAATTGCTCTGCAGAGCATTCCATGAATTAGGGGCACTACATGAAAAGGCAGTTATTCCTAAACTGGAGTTAGCTCGGGGCAATTTAGGAGGAGTAGTCGAGCATTGTACATATGAAGGGTGGATGTTTCCCATGAAGGCATTACATATAAATAAAAACCAGTGTATATAATATCTCATTAAAAGAGAAGGACAACATGAGTGTTCATGTAAAAATATGTTTTATTTCTCTAATTTAAAACACAAGCTTGTTAGGCAATTGCATCTTAAAAGAGGACGGGATTATTTAAAAGCAAAGTCTTCTTGGTTGTTGGAATGGTGGTTGTCAATGCCAAACTGTGTCTCCTCAATATGTTCCCCAAGCAGAAACACATCCTCCGTTTCAATCTCCTCCCGGACGAAGTGTGTGACTCGGACGTCTGGTTACTTATATCATATCAGAATCTTCTATGACTGTTAAGCCCACTATGAATATTAAAACACGTCAAAACTTGTGCCCTGTATCTTAGCTACACGTATGATCTTTGCAGCAAAGAAAACCGCGTGAAAATCAGTTTGGTATTTAATGAGATATGATTAATTACATGCGCTGACAGTTCATTCCACCTGCCAAACAGACTACACTGAGTGGAATGTGTGACCGGTCCAAGATGGCGCCCGCATTTCTCGCGCTCAACGCCCAATGCGGCGTCTATCCTTTATAATGTCTATGCTCATCAGCCTTGCCTTTAAAGCCACACCAGGATTGACAGTGGGCACCAGGGCCGCTGCTAAGCTTTTGGGTGCCATAAGCTTAAATTGTCAGTGAGGCCCCCCCACCCTTGCCCCTTGGCTGCTGCCGGCCCCTCTTGCCATTATGAATCGCCATTCAAAAACAGCTTGATAACGCCGGGTAGACTATAATTGGGGGAAACATCTAATTTCCCCGAATTGAGTGATAGGTTACACAACTAAGAAAAAACAATGATTGGCCTGTTCATAACCAATTTATATATTTTTTGTAATGTAATGATTATCATGACATTTTTTAAGAAACCTCAATTTTGGGGAGCCCCCAGATCATCTATTTTTCCTTTGTAATAAAATAAGAAAAAAATAAATATATATAAATATATAAATGTAGGGCACCAAGTGCTTGGTGCCCTACGCGCTCTGCGTACCCTGCGTATAGGGAGCGGCGGCCCTGGTGGGCACTGGATTATTGCTACCCATGTTCACGTCCTGTTATGCCATGCAATCTTAACCCAAGCCTGTTCATTGGACTGTTTTTTTGCCAAGCGTTTTTTGGAAACCTTTGCTCTGACTGCCTGCCTGTTGCCAACCTTTGTTCAGTCTCGTGAGTCTTGCCCAGCCCCTTTTGTTTAGCTACCAGTCTTGCCCACCTGTGTATGAACTCTGCCTGTTTTTTGACCTTGGATTTTATGTCTATCCCTGCCTGTACCGTTGCTATAATTTTTGGATTTTTGTTTGTTAAGCTTTATTAAAACACCTTTTTTATTATTATTCTGCTCCGGAGTCTGCTTTTGGGTCTGAAAACATTAATGGCCTCACCGGCCCTGACATGAAGAGATGACGGTGCACATATATCATGAGGGTCAATGTTACATGTTGAGAAACTAAATTAAACAATGTCAGCCTGAGTGGTAAAGGACTGAACGTTACTTCATCCAAAAACAAAAAGTGCACAAAAGGCCTGATGAAGATTTAAGTAGTAACACATTAGCTGTTAGCCGCTAACGTCGGCTATGAGCACCAGCTACACAGAAGGGGTTCTCTCATGGGTACTATCTTGTAACAGAAAACCACCTCCCAAAAACGATTAGGAGTAGAGCCGGTGAGACGGCATTAAGAAATCTTAGTGTGTCCACTCTTTCCTAGTGACCAAGACCCCAAACTACATCCTAGGTGGGTCAGCTGAGGTCCCAGTGTGTAGTTAAACACCTGAGCAGAACCAAGCAGACTCATAGGTTTCTTTTTTCTACTACGTATATAGTATGTAGAAAAAAGATTTAGGTCCCAATGTCCCAATTCTTGTGGCCAGATTTAGGATGGTTAGAAGTAACCCGGATGTCCTACTTCCTCCGGCCAAGATTGTTAGTGTTGAAAACTGCATCCTATTTGGGCGATTCTGACCCACAATCCAGTGCGCACGTGAAGTGACGTCACATCGATGAAGCCTCCATTTGAAAACAAACAGGGATGCGACGGATATACAGTAAAAGCAAGAGGCAAGATCAAGGCGCAATGTTATGATGAAATAAGAGAGTAAAAGTATGCCCCAATATTATGCCTACTGCATCCTAACTAGATTAATTTTATCGTCGGATGTAGTATGAAGAATAGAAAAAAAGAAAGAGTATGTGATTTGGAACGCAACCATAATGTGTCACTAAAATGTGTGTAGCGTGAAGTGTGCTTTTCTACTGTCGCTGCTGATACAGTAATTCTGGTGCAACATAATGCAGCTGCCAGTGTTTCTATTCCCTCTGTGTTGAGGTGTTCGCCAGTCTAATTTTAATTATGATAAGGACTCTTTTTTTAAATGTATTTGAACATTTTAGTGTAGCCTTCCACAGGTCCATATCACATTGGGTTCAAAGCACTTCTGAACAGAAATCTCTCATCTGGAAGTGCTAAGTAGGGCTCAGTATTGATTCAACTTTTTTGATATTGTAGTCACTGTGATTTCAGTCCTGGTTTATTTCGTCATACCGGTTAGCATGCTAACATCAAGTACCATTGCATTTACCACTGAAAAAATACACTCTTTTGAGCAATTACTTTGTAGAAGAGCAGCTTGTGTATGTGTTAACAGTGAAGCCCTCACACACTCACAGTGAGATAAAATCAAGAAGTCAGTCAACAATAATTAAATATGCGACCTGAATTCATGCCACGAATGATGTGAGTATTTTTCAATACAACAGAAAAATGAGGTTAGCTCACCCAGTTTGAGTGTGACACTCTTTCACCCCCCACTGTGGCTGCACTGAGTGTTTTCTGACATGTTTCAAACTGAATTTTGCTAACTGTATATGTAGTTTTGATTTTACTGTGGCTGGTTCACAATACAATCTGTTTTACAAACACATGAGAGAAAGCCAACCTGGGCCTCCAACACATTGTGCTCTTGCGAAAAGAAAGAATTACCTACTTTGTGAAAGGGCAGTACAGTGTTTTGCCAATCATCATGAAACAGATGGTATCTTTATGGACTCATCCACACCTGGACAGATATGTGTGTGTGGACACACTGAGTGCTGGTTCACCGTAAATGCCAGGTACATTTTTGAAGAGAGAAAACAGCAAGGATGCAACTACTACATAAAAAGAATCGCTGATTATAAATCTGTTTTTGCTAGTGTTCAATACATATCAACCCTACATAGTTAAATAATTCAATTCAATTCCCTACTTTCCGATTAAAAGACCCCATGCATACATTAATTAACGTTACATATTTTGTTTAAAGTTGTGTCTTTGTGTTTTTCCCACAGGGCTGACATAATACATATATCCGGGACGTCTCATCCACTTTGCCAACTTCCTAACGTAAGTAGACAATATTTCTCAGTTTACATAAAGCTATCTGTGTGTGTGTGTGTGTGTGTGTGTGTGCGTGCGTGCGTGCGTGTGTGCGTGCGTGCGTGCGTGCGTGTGTGTGTGTGTGTGCGTGCGCGTGTGTGTGTATAATCTGCACTTACTCATGTCAGGCGCATGTTGTTTCTTAGAACACATGCTCTATACTTGTGGTATAACTGCTGTTGAATAAGACTTTGTAACCTCTGCTTCATAGCAGTGGTACATAAACTCCGTGTAGGCTTGACCTTTTGACACATATTCAAACTTTTCTGCTGTCTGAAAATGTATTACATACTGTAGCTGTGTTGGACCCGTGAGTGCACAGTGCAATTTCTCTGAAAGTGTGTTACTACTAATTTGCAATTGCGAGTGTGTTCAGAGGGAAAACATTTCTTATCCACATAATGAGGATACATTTTTTTAATGAATTTATTTGTCAAGAGGCGGAACATTGATTCTGCCAGCAGTGTTTGGCCTTAAAAAGTGTGCTGTCACCTGGGTTTGAGACTGTGTAGAGGGTGTAGGAGAAGATGTATGTGTGTGAGACCCAAAACAGGATCCTGGTTCAAGTTACCTTGTAGGAATGAGAAAAAACATCTTCACAGAGATAGAGTCCAGGCCTGGAGACTCAAAATCTTAGAAGTTGGAAAGGATGTGTGGCTAACATTGTGAAACACTGCAGATTATGTTAAGTTATGTTACTTTATAAGTCAATGGCTACATTGAAATTCATTCTTCGCATATCCCCTATCAAGTTATCACACTTTGGAGGGGAGTCAGAGTGCAGGGTCAGCCATAGTACAGTGCCCCTTGGAGCAGTTTGTGTTTAAGTGTCTTACTCAAGAACATATTGGTAGAGATTGTGGGCACCGTAGATGTCATACCAGCCACCATTAGTTTTTACTAGTAACACCCTCCTGTGCTGGTGCCCGGGATCGAACCAGAGACCTCATAGTTACTGGTCGGCATATCCCACAAGGAAGTTGAGCGAGGCTTTTTCTAGCAGGGTGGGACTTCCTTTGTGCAAGTATGTCAGTCTTATGCCGACCTCACACCAGACGACTTCTCACGGGATTTGACCATTGCAGACAAATGTCCAATATCAGAATTAAATCACGAGGGTCTTGCTAGAAGTTGTGGCGTAATCTCAGTTGTTTTGCGCTATACAAATCCAATCCATTATTGTGTGAGGTAGGTCATCCGACCCCATTTCAGCCAGTCTTCTTCCCATCTTGATGTTCTGACAACATCAAACATCTTTGGTATTATCGTGGATCTTCAGGGTTGGCTCATGCAAATAGGGAAATTAAATGAGGTGAACCCCACTCAACAGCCAATAGGTGCGCACTACTGCTCTCTCTCTCCAGCACAAACAGGTCAAATGTAATGTAAAGAAACATTAACCTTGTTTAGAGCAAGGAGAGATGCATTGTGCCAGGTATTTAGCAAACTGCTATTTTCCAACTCTAGTCCCTGGGCAGGTAAACAATACCAAACAATACCATTCCACAAAATAAACACTTTTTCCCTATAGGTGTTTTTTTTGTGGTGCAGCCACTATAGCCTTGACAGTTTTAACGGCTCTCTGGGTAATTCATGTTTCAACAACCAGCATGTTTATGTTCTACAAATCTTTTTTATTATTATTTGAACCTTGAAATAGATCACATTTCCTTCATGAGTGAAAATAAAACCTGTATGTTTGTATTGAATATCCTTAGGTCACAACACTCTAGATAAACTCAAGCCTATTCATTTTACATCTGTGATCTGGTGTGAGGGCTTAGCTGGTTTTGTGTGTGTATTTTGTGTGTCATACTTGATATGATGAGGTTTTGCATTCTCCTTTTACTAAGGCCGTATCACCCTGCCGTCATACTTGGTCCAAATCAACATTATCGCCAGTTTATCAGATATTTTTTTTTCTAGTTTAACCCCTTCATTGACCAGATTTGAGCACAGCTTTTTCCGGCTGCTGGGTGTGAGCTCTGTAATATTTTGACAGTGACTCCACTCATTGTGGTTCTATATCGCCAATTAAAGGAGAAGTAAGTGATTTTTTTTGTTAATTTAAGTGTTAAATCACTCTATAGTCATACAGTGGTCACTTAAACAGTATGCACAGTTCATAACACAGGTCTCCCCAGTCATTCAGCTTTGCAGTTGCCAGATTTGATCAAATCAGAAGACATGGCGCTATAAAGAGACGTGTCTCTGCCCATGTACGATGACTTTCTGCTCTCCATCGCGGCACTATCTGATAGAGACGTCTGTGTGTTCCTGTGGTGGTGACGTAGGGACAAGGGAGGGGACTGCTAACACCTTTTTCCCATCATTTTCACCCTGTCTGATATGCATATCTCATTGAGGCTCCACTTCTAAAAAGCCAAATCTCTGATTAGTTAATAGCTTTCACTGGCTTGAGCAGGCAGCGCCCTCCGACCCTAAACACAGACGGCTGTGTTCCTGGACTAGCACATCAGCACTACATGCATTTTATCAGCCAAGGGGAACTGAGTTGGGCTTGCCCTTTTCTGCGCATATCAAAAATAAATATTTCCATTCCCCAAATTCCCTCTATAAAAAATTATACATACAGTAGTAGGTCTTTTTCCAACTCCTATCACTATTTTGACATGAACTCCATTTAGTTTGGTACAGACGTTTCAAATGTCTAGTTTGCGAAAATAACTGTTTTCCTTGTTTTTTTGTTTTGTTTTTTTTGTGCATTTTTTTCAGAAAAGGAATGGTTTTGGTCTGCTTGGCTAAAGTTGTGTACAGGGAACGTGTGTGTCATCCTCTTTTTATCAAACAGAAATCTGGTAACACTTTACACTAAGGCTACAATAATTAACTGTTAGTTAATGCTTTGTAAATTACATTAATAGTTAGTTAATATGTAGTTAATGCCTATTAAGAGTTAAGTAAGTGTTAATGCTTATTTATTAACGATTATTTAATGCTTAATTAACTAATGGTTAGTTCAGCATAAACTAAGCATTACATTTAGCTAATGTTGAGTTTATGTTTATTTAGCAATCACTAAGCATTTATTAACAGTTAGGTAATGCTTAGTAAATGCTTATTAAGCCTTCATTAAGCGTTAACTAAATGTAAATGAATGCATTGTAAAGTGTTACCAGAAATCTTAACATGGAAAAGTGAAATAAAAATCATAAAGTGTGAAACGCACCTAATCATTCTTCCAGGCAGCCGGGAAGGAAGCTACACTATAGTTCAGTCCACAGAATACTCTCCTCCCTCCCTGTCTGTTTCTCTCTCTATTTGTCTCTCTGCCCATCTCTCTGTGTTTCTATGTGTTTGTGTGTGTGTGTGTGTGTGTGTGTGTGTGTGTGTGTGTGTATGCTGTCACTGATTGTCCCTCCCTGTTTGTGTATTTAGAGGATGTTCTTTGCTGTTCCGTGCATACAGCCCTATCTATCTTCCTATCTATCCAGTCACTCCTCCAAATGAGAAAGTAAAGGGCTTCCCTCTGCTGCAAGATCAACAACAGATCAACTGTAAATCACGCTAATGGAATTCACACCAGTGTTTGTGTGTGTGTGTGTGTGTGTGTGTGTGTGTGTGTGTGTGTGTGTGTATGGTGTTTGTGAATGGGAAATGAGGCTATATTGTTTTGCAGCAGCTATGACACACAGGTAAACACTCCCAAGTGCTCCGCATGGGAGCGTGGCCATGAATATTTACTGCATACATTAGGTAATGCTGCTCTTTTGTGGTTTCATGTTTCATGAACGTAAGGCAAGGTACACTGGGTGATTGGGTTCAATTTATGACTTCTAGCTATCATCGTGAACCTTTGCCAGTTAATGTAACATTGTTGTTCAATGTTAGTAACTTTAAAGCTCCCATATTATACACTTTTCGGTTCTATTATACACCATATTATATGGTCTTAGTGGTCCCTAATACGTTCTATTATACCCTATATAGTTTTAGTGGTTCCCCAATCCGTTTTCTTTAATTGTTTGCTGAAAAAAACTTTCAGATAATTTATTGTACTGTAATGCTGATGTTCAGCTAATCTCACAATGGCCTATTTTTTTAAAAGAGCTGCAGCTCCCCTCGTAAATATACAATCTTTGAGCTCCCCCGCCCCCTGTCCGGAAGCGAAGCCAGATACGCCTCGCCCTCTGTCTGTTAGGGCCGTGGACCAATAAGAAATAGGGGTGTGGGCTGCACAGTGGAAGCCTCTGGCTTTCCAGTTTGTGAGGTCAGAAACGAGGAGAATTCTGACTGGAGTATATTGGGGGGGAGGGGGTGGGGGTTTCAGAAAGAGGGATAGTGAGAAAAGGAGAGATTGTTATTTTTTTAATATTTTGGCACACCGTGGACCCATGGATATATTAGAACACATTTAAAAAGTGCATTTAGCATAATATGTGACCTTTAAAACTACACTATGTGCACACTTATTAGGCAAGTAGTTTTTTTGAGGATTAATTTTAATATTGAACAACTACAGTGCTCTCGGTCAATCCAAAATGTTAAAGAACCCAAACCTGAATGTTTACGAAAGTAAAAGGGAGGTTTTGTCTTTCTTACGAGAATATATATGTTTTGCTATTATTAGGCAACTATTAGTATACAGAATTATTATGCAACTAAAAAAACTAAAATGTTCCCATCTCACTTGTTTATTTTCATCTGTTAAAGTGGGAATAATAAAACAACTAAAAATGTACAAATACAAATTTCCGACATGTCAACAAAAAAAAATCAGTGACCAATATAGCCACCCTTCTTTTCAATAACTGTCACAAGCCTTCCATTCATGGAGTCTGTCTGTTTCTTGAAATGTTGACGATCAACTTTTTGTGCAGCAGCAAACACAGCCTCCCAGACACTGTTCCGAGAGGTGTACTGATTTCCTTCACTGTAAATATCCCGTTTAAGCAGGGCCCACAGGTTCTCAATAGGGTTTAAGTCAGGTGAGGAAGGGGGTCATGTCATTATTTTTTCATCCTTAAGGCCTTTACTGGCTAGCCATGCAATTGAGTACTTCGATGCATGTGATGGAGCATTGTCCTGCATAAAAATCATGGTCTTCTTGAAAGATGCAGACTTTTTCCTGTACCACTGCTTGAAGAAAGTATCTTCTAGAAACTGGCAGTAGGTTTGGGAGTTGATTTGGAGGCCATCTTAAGGCCATGTTCAAATCACAAAAAAAAATCTTCTGGGGGGGATGCCCCAAGACCCCCCTACCGGGGTTTGTTTTCGGACTTCTCACCTTTTTCATGGCTTATGAGTTTGCATGCCTGATATTACTTTTTTACCTGGGTAGGACCAACAAAGTGGATCACATTACCCCAGTTCTGAAGTCTTTACACTGGCTTCCTGTCACTCAAAGAATTGATTTGAAAATACTGATGGTGGTTTATAAAGCACTAAATGGTTTAGGGCCAAAATACATTTCTGATCTGCTGATACGTTATGAGCCGTCCAGAGCCCTTAGGTCGTCTGGGACAGGTCTACTTACAGTCCCCAGAGTTAGGACTAAACAAGGAGAAGCAGCCTTTAGTTTTTATGCTCCACATATCTGGAACAAACTCCCAGAAAACTTGAGGTCTGCTGCAACTCTCAGCTTGTTTAAATCAAATCTGAAGACTTTCCTGTTTCCCTTTTAACCTGTACTTTTAATTTAATTTAAATGTTTTATTTCTATTCCTGTTTGGTAAATACAGTGGGTTAGAGCCCCACGGAAATTGGCTAAAGTCCTGTTTACAAATAGGTTAAATTCCTGCTTGGTTCCTGTCCTGTTTCATATTTCTCATTCGCTTTTGTAATGTCTATTCTATACTTAAAGTATTTTAATCTTCATGTATCTCATCCCCCTTTAAAGCACTTTGAATGGCCTTGTGTCTGAATTGTGCTATATAAATAAACTTGCCTTGCCTTGCGTGCGTGCCTGTGTGCGTGTACACAAGCGTAGTTCACATCAACTGTGTCTGTTTACAAAGGAACGTGTTTGTGTGTGTGTGTGTGTGTGTGTGTGTGTGTGTGTGCGCAAAGCCTATAATACGGGTGCTGTTAACTGTGTACATTAGAAAATTATCGCCGTGTAACCGTTTAGACATTTTTGAAAACGTCCACACCCCTAATAAGAAGCATACCTCATACAACCTCAAATCAAAAATAATGAACTGTCCCTTTCAGTCAGGCCTATAGGCTTGAGGCTTTGTCAGTTATACAGCTATAGAAAAGACTGTATTTGTGAGGACTTTGATTATGTGTGCCTGTCTGTAAATTGTCGACGGTTAAAGTGTAACTCAACAACATATTGTGCAATTCGTGCAGCATAGGATAAATACAAGAACCAGACAGATAACAACATGAGTAACAGAGACAATCACTCACAAAGAGGTTATGACAAAACAATAAAAAAACACAGACAAGAAGTCATCCACAGTGTGCGCAGTGATGAGGGGGAAGTGTGTGTGTGTGTGTGTGTGTGTGTGTGTGTGTGTGTGTGTGTGTGTGTGTGTGTGTGTGTGTGTCTGCGTGTTAAAACCTGATGCAACACAGTGTAAAACTCCAGCGCAACAGTTTTTGTCAGTCTTGTTGAGTGAAAGTGCAGTTAGAGACACCAAAATGCTGGGAGAGGTTATTCCACCTTTTGCCAAAGGACAAGAACTGCTGGAATTAGATTGTGCATACATGTAAGCTGTATCACAAGGCCAGTTTGGAAATACCTAGTTTACCTTGTAGTGAGTGATCAAGATAAGATTTATAGCAAATTATGAATCATCATTAGTCTCTGTGTAGTCAGTAGCAAGTTAGGTCATACACACAGTATGTAATGTTCAAAGGCATTGCATTGTGGGAATTTTATATACAAATAAATACCCTTTCAACTGTAAACTAGGTGCAAATTGAAAATGGCTACCTGACAATGAGTGACTTCCTTGTGGTCAACATGGTTGATATTCATTTGTGGGCAGGCTATATCATTTTAGGGAAGAGATCAACTGTTTGAACCCCAATTCTGAAAAATTGATAATTTGCTTATCCTTTTCTATATAAAACAGTTCAAACAAATCATATGTGTATTTGTTTAAACTGATTAACTGTATTGCTTTTTGTAAATATATACACAATTTAAAAAAAGTTGGGACAGGGGCATGTTTACCATTGTTTTACATCATCCTTTCTTTTAACAACTCTGAGTAAGCGTTTGGGAACTGAGGACATGAATTGTTGACATTTTGAACGAAAAAAAGTATTTCCCATTCTTGCTTGAAAAACAACTTCAGCTGCTCAACATTCCGGGGTCTCCATTGTGATATTTTGTGCTTCATAATGCAACACCTTTTTCAATGGGAGACAGGTAGGGACTGCAGACAGGCCAGTCTAATACCCACACAAGCCAAGCTGTATCAAGACGTACAGAATGTGGTTCGATATTGTATTGTACAATTTGTATTGTATACAGCGTATTTTCGCCGGTCAATTTGATCGCTACATTCGGTAATTATGTTGTGTTCACATCTCATAGTAGCTGTGTTTTTAAATGAGTTGGTCTGGTTGGTCAGGATCATCCCTACCCCGGCCCCTGACGTATGGGCGGTTCACATTTTCTGGCAGTTTTTTGCAGCCCAAAGCCGGCTCTCTGGCGGTGTGAAACCAAAAAACTGGCTAGCTCCAAACTAGCTCCGATTTTGCGTCGGTGTGAAATGGGCAATTGTGATATTTTTCATTGCATTGACACAAGTGCAAGAGAAACAATATGTGTGTTGTAAGATATGTGAGAGGTTTAGAGAGTCATACAGAGAAGAAGAAGTGTTTCAGGAGGAGAGGGAAGTTGAAAGGATGTGAATTTACTTGCCAGTTGAAGACATAAATTATGTCTATGTCAAAATCAAATTGAGGATGTGCAGAGTTTAAATGAACATCTTTCCTGTTTTCTTATTCAAACAGCATTTCTGCAGACCTAAGAAGCAACGGTCACTAAGAGCTTTGGTATACATTTAGCATTTTTATTTCAGAACAAGTTCCATCATCAAGCCAATGTGTTCTGTAATGTGTGAGGGACATGCTGCAGCAGAAGAAACATTTACCTTTGCCTCAGCACATATTTGAGATGGCTTAAAGTTCAGTAAGCAGAATGGTCAGTTTAGCTAACTTCCTGTCAGTGACTGCACTTAACTGTCCTCTCCCTCGTCACCACATTAATGCACTGCAGTCTACAAACAACTAGTTATCTAGCATAATCTCAGATCCATAAGTGTGATAAAACATGATAAAAACCATCAACAGACATTGGGAAGGATTTTTACCTGCTCATTGTAGGTGCATACACATTCACTCATCCGTCTCACTGCCGGTGAGACGGGTGCCGGTTTGTAGCATACTCTCTTCTGATTGGTTATCAGTAGTGAGCTCCCCGAAAAGTTTATTTGCCGATTACATGCAGAGCGAGTGACTGAGAGATCGGCTTTAAGAAACGCGCACACTATATAAGTGATCACTGTATGAATACAGAGGGATTTAACACTTATATTTACATAAATAAATCGCTTACTTCACCTTTAATCCACTGACACCTACTGAGTTGTGCACAACTATGTGTGCACAGTTGCATTCAATTATTATTATCTATTGACAGGAGAAGAGGTTGGTCTCTCCATCTTCGGCTCATCCTGACTCTCTCTCCCTCATTCACACACACTCCCTCCCTTAGATTCTCCGTGGCGACATTTATTAATGCTAATGAGTCCAAGCCAGTGGTGCCAGTGTTGACGCTGCAGGACACATTCACAACAGTTAAACCCCTTCCAGTAGGATGAAGTGGTGGAGCATGCACCATCCATTTCTACAGTAAAAAAATACTTTTGGTGTAAATTCTAATTGCATCTGAAAATAAATGTTTATGTTTTATAGACTGGGGTTCAATTCCTGGTAGCAAACATCCTCCTAACTCTGTAGGCATTCAGTGAGCACTCACATCTACAGCTTATGTTCAGTCCACACCATGCTATGAAAAGGTATTGTTTTGTTTTTTAATTGATTTATTCTTGGTTTATTTCAAACATTAAACAGGCATTACATCATCAGTTGCAGGTTTTCATGAGTAAAGTAGGCCATTGTCCATTGTGCTGTATATTTACTTTTAAGACCATCTCATATGTTGCCTCTAACCCTCCCTCCCTTTAAGCAAACTCACCAAAGTCATTTCCACCCTGCCAAAATCTCAGCGCAGGGGAACTGACTCTCCTATCCTATTATGCTTTATTTGTGCTTGTTTAGCATTTCTAATTAGCAGACATGGGAACAGGGATTGGGGGGAAGTGAAGGAAGGATAGAGAACCAAAAGAGTGAGAAAAGCTAGAGGGATGAAGTGAAATGAATGAGAAATGGGGTTGATTAAGATTCACAAGCACCCTACCCAAACTCTCCCTCTACCACTGGGCATTGGTGATGAGGAGATCAGAGGGGCCTAAAGCTTCATCCCAATCTTCCAGGGAGAGATAGAGAAAGATATAAACACTCGGCGTACATCTGAAGGCCCGCAGGATACACTTTTTTAGCACAGTCAGGAAAAACACTTTCTAGTTCACCGCAACTTCCACAAGATTTGAACTTTTACATTGAATAGCTAAGAATGACAACGCCAATGGCAGGTCATCACCCATGGTCTTGTAAATAAGAAAACACGTAAACTCAGCTTTAACTTTAACTCAACTTTATATTCTGAGAAATCATAATGCCATTCTAGTAACTATAAAGTGTCTTTAAACTAAATGACATTAGCCTCATCAGCAGTAGCGGTTTTTGTCAAGGGCGAAGCGGGCAGCCGCAAATCTATTTATTCATTTGTTCTTCTACATGCAGAGCCTGTGCCGTATCCGCATGTGGCACATGCTCTCAGCGGTTAGGACATTTGCGTAGCTTACCGCTACGAATGTCTGCTGAAAGTTCCACAGCTCAGGATTTTAAGCCATGAATTAAGGAACTTGCATCAAAGAAAAATATGTCAGTTTTCTAAGTTCTGATAACTTGTACTGTTTTGTGCAGAAATGTCTTCATTGATTATCTTAAAGCTGGGGTATGTGATTTCTGATTGGTCAAAGTTAACATGAGGTGTACACTTTGACCAATCAGAGCGAGGCTCTGATTCTCTTTTCTTATTGGCTGTTGGGACTGTCCATTCGATTTGGCACAACTTTGTTGGTGTAGACTAGTGTGTCAGGGAGGGACCATTTGGGGAGGGACCAAGGAGAACAAGTGGAGCGGTTGAGGTATTTGGATTCGAATCTCTATCCCAACTGCCAATTTCTCTCCAAATCCTCCACCCCAGCTTTAAGTGTGTTATTAAAATAAAATATTGAATGATTTGTGTATATATATATATATATATATATATATATATATATATATATTTATTAATATATAATAATATTATATATATATATATATATATTATTTTTTTTTTTATTTTAGTAGCTACCACCATAGTTTACAGTAACTTTACTGATGTTAAAATTGTCAACTTAAAATACATATTCACGTTATGGTTATAACGTTGACTCTGTTACGGAGATAGTTTAAGAGAGGTGTTGATTCAACTTTAAATTCATTTTGGAGGGTGTAGTTTATGACCTCATTCTTCGAACATGATGGAAATACTAATTGTATTAGTATATACTATACATACAACTTTAAAGCAACACATGTAGGCCTACTGTATATTCTATGTGATGTAAAGCGTCTTTGAGTGACCTCCAAAAAAGCGCAAAATAAATCTTATCAATTATTATTATTATTATTATTATTATTATTATTATTATTATTATTATTATTATTATTATTATTATTAATGCTTCATGCTACTACAGGGCCTTATATCTGTGCCATAACCAAATTCCTTTTTTGTCAATAAGCTCCTGCTTTTGACAAATCAGTAAAAAAACATGACTTCAGAAAGCAAACACAGCTGTTGATGACATCATAAGGACGGTTGATGATTGGTTAATAACGTCCAATGCAGGTGTTTAATTACCCTAATATTATTTTGAGTGATAAAGAAGTCAGAGTACTATGCATGGTTTCTTCTTTAGATCCTCTGTGTCATTAATGTGTGTGTGTGTGTGTGTGTGTGTGTGTGTGTGTGTGTGTGTGTGCATGTATTGAAAACACATATCTATGTGTGTAGTCATATTACAGTAATCAACAGTTTCATGCGGCTTCCTGTGAGCTAATGAAAGTACACTCTGTTACTGAATAGAGCATAAGTAGAGTGCCAGGAGGAGTCTTTTATGCAATGTGTGTCCGCCCGCATATGCCTACAGTAAATAGTGTGTGTGTGTGTGTGTGTGTGTGTGTGTGTGTGTGTGTGTGTGTGTGTGTGTGTGTGTGTGTGTGTGTGTGTGTGTGTGATAAAGCACGTCTGTTTTCCATGCTTTCCATATTTAATAAGATATGACTGCCTCTAACAGATGATCTACATATTTTTCCTGTGAACCAAATACATTTTAAGAAGCCGTAATTAATGCCGGTCAATTTCCAAAACTCTAAAGGATGTTTTTCTTTTTCTTAATGCCGGTACATGAACCCAATGTAGCAGTTAATTATGGTTTATGTTTGGAGGATATGGGAAGCTACGAGGGGAAGATGGGGTGTTATTCGCTCAACACGGTAAACTGTGAGCCAAATCAAAGCATGAATCCTTGGCAGCTGACTCCTGCTGCGAGCTGTGCTGATTGGCTGACACTGTGACTTTACGAACTTTCCACGTTTGGCACTAGGATTTGATGAAGATAAGAAGGATCATATGCTATGTAGTTTGGTTGAGTTAATGTCTGTCTGTATGTAGTGAAAAACAGCACATTTGCCACGTGTCCATCTGTAATCACAGAAAAGGTTTTGAATGTTCAGTGCATACTGCCGCTTTGCTTTTTATGACGGCGTGAGACAGCTCAGCCCTGGATTACCTTATAGATATACTCCATAATCATGATCAAAGGGTGGTCTATTGCGCTTTTTGTGGCAAATGACTTCACAACAGAGACGTACTCAATGCATTTTCTCTATGTATCCATTTACAGAGTCTATGTACTCCTACAAACATTTGTAGCTGCCTTCCTGGACATGTTCCATTCTGTTTTTACATAGCAGTCCTGCAGGGTTTAGGTGGTCCTTCAATGTCAGAATGTGACTGCACTGTGTGGCGCTGATATGACTCATTGCAGCAATGGTCTGTATGTCATCCAAACACTGGAAAATATTAGTGTAAGTTACAATAAAATACGTGACTAGAGTGACATGTATACAGTCATGGACAAAAGTGTTGGCACCCCTGGAATTCTGTCAGATAATCCACTGAAATTGTTGCAATAACAAGTGCTTTTGCATTAATATTTTTATTAAATTTGTTTCCAACTAAAAAACACCAAAAAGAAAAATACAAAAATCGGATACAATTTAAAGCTCCCATATTATAGACTTTTCGGTACTATTATACACCATATTATATGGTCTTAGTGATCCCTAATACGTTTTTCTGTAATTGTTTTCTGAAAAAAACTTTCAGATAATTTATTGTACTATGCTGATGTTCAGCTAATCTCTAAATGGCCTATTTTTAAAAAAAAGAGCTGCAGCTCCCCTCGTAGATATACAATCTTTGAGCTCCCCCCGCCCCCTGTCCGGAAGCGAAGCCAGATACGCCTCGCCCCCTGTCTGTCAGGTCTGTGGACCAATAAGAAATAGGGGTGTGGGCTGCACAGTGGAAGCTTCTGGCTTTCCAGTTTGTGAGGTCCGAAACGAGGAGAATTCTGACTGGAGTATATTGGGGGGAGGGGTGGGGGTTTCAGAAAGGGGGAGAGTGAGAAAAGGAGAGATTGTTATTTTTTTTAAATATTTTGGCAGTCTCTAGGCACACCGTGGACCCATGGATATGTTAGAACACATTTAAAAAGTGCATTTAGCATAATATGTGACCTTTAACACAAAACTCAAAAAATGTGCCGGACAAAAGTGTTGGCACCCTGGGGCGCTCCGGTGGTGTAGTGGATAGAGCATGTACCATATTGGTTCCGGCCTTCGTTGCAGTGGTCGCGGATTCAAATCTGTGAACATTTACTGCATGTCATTCTCTCTCTGTCTCGCCATTTCAACTCTGTACTATCCAATGAAGCTTGAAAATGCCAAAAAATTATCTTAAAAAAAATAAATAAAAAAGTGTTGGCAACCTGAACTTAATACTTGGTTGCACAACCTTTAGAAAAAAAACACTGAAAACAATTGCTTTCTGTATCCATCTATACGTTTTCTACACCTCTCCACTGGAATTTTGGACCATTCCTCCTTTGCCATCTGCTCCAGGTCTCTCAGGTTTGAAGGGTGCCTTCTCAGCTGGTTTCAGATCAGAAGACCCATATCCCCTCTCACGTTTTCCACTTCGGAGGGGGTCATAGCACAGGGTCAGCCACAGTACAGCGCCCCTGGAGCAGTTTTGGGGTTAAAAGCTTTGCTCAGGGATACATTGGTAGAGATGGTTGGCAACGTAGATGTAATAGCAGCAACCACTAGTTTTACAACTAACACCCTCCTGTCCGGAGCCGGTGATGGAACCAGCAACCTCATACTATATGGCAAATATGATCAAGCGGCAAGCCACTCGCGTTTGTCGCGGCAACCGCCGCCGGCAACGAGGGCAGTGTGTTCGCACTTTTACACCGTTCTACACCACTTAAAATTCAGCTTCTAATACAATCCTCTCCCAGAAGCGGAGCCCCTCTCCATTTACGATATGGTCATGTAGATGAGAGGGTTTTTTTTCACTAAAGTTAAATCTTTGTGGACTTTTGAAATGTTCTGCTGCAGACATGTCATAATGAAAGTGATTGGTCTCCATCCTTCTTTAAACACAATTTAACTAGCTCAACTAACCTTGCTAGGCTCTGTGAAGCCCCAAACCTGCCTGCTGCTGGTTCCTTCTGTTGAGCCCAGAATTACCACCTGCGGCTATGTTTTATGATTTTTGTTTGTGTTCTGTTTTATTGTTTATGTGTTAGGCCGCCTAAAAGTGACAGGTGTTGAAAACTAGTGTGTATGCAAACACACTTAAAACAATGCATCTTGTTTGTCCAATGAAATTGTCAAATAAAGTCTACAATGCAATATCTTGTTCTGTGATAAATGACAATACATTCCTGTATACTAAGCATGTGGATGAATGTCAAATTTACTCCAAAAGGAATTTTAAACTCTTGACTTGATTTTTGTGTATGTCTCTTTTAAAGTTATAATCTGAAACATTACCATCTATTTTATCGTCTGTTAAGTTCCTATCTATCAAATAGTGAGTTAAAACAATAGTGATTGAGCATATGACCCACTGATGAAAGCGCCTGTATTTGCTGCTTTGCCCAGTTATACTATCAGAGTGGGCTATGCCTAAAAAACCATGCTACAGCCGTGCGTTCTTTTACTCAGGACATGGGAGCTTCAGACTCAGTAGTACTGAGTTCAGACCTGTGTGCATTCCAGTACCTCTGTATGTTTTTTTTTTTTGTTCCTTATGTTTTTCTAAACAATTTATGACCTTTATAAGACATGGTTCCAGGTCCTGCATTTTTAAAATTGATGAAAAAGTCTTTCTGCACGCATTTTGGAACGGCTTGGTTCCCCTACGACAGGTTGAAAAAAAATAGGTCTAGCATGGTTTGCTTATTCTGGTACATGTCCCAACTTTTGAAAGTGAAAACACAAATAAATGTGTGACATACCAAACTGAACCAAACCACTCAGTGGACTATAGTTTTGTTATTATTCCGTGTATCTCCAATAGTTAGCAGATAGAGAAAGAGGTATAGTTTGATGGGAAAGGGATGCATGAAATAAACAAACTTAAAAAAAGGAAAGAGAGATACAGCAGCAACCAGTTTGCTTCGTTCCCTTGAACAAACAGCTGAGCTCAAACTAACTGAGCTGCCTCTTATCATTTCAACCCTGTCAATCAGATATCCCTCTGCGCTGTTTATGCAAACAAAGGCGGCACGCAACGGCATTGTGTAATGAAATAATGTGTGGAAGAGTGGCGTGGCGCATGATTAGCCTAATGAAAGATCCTACTCTCAGCCGTCTTGCTCATTTGCTTGTTTCAATATGAGGGGATTAGCACTGATTCCATGATAAGCTGGTTGATTGCTTTGAAACAACATCTCCCTCCCCTCCTCTGCCTTTGCCACCTGTATAACTACTTTACTTGAATGGGCCTGATTACATTATGTGTTTTGCTGTGCATGTACATGGTGAACATCAGGTAATTTTGGCCTGGTCTCCACACCACTCTCTCGTCATATTACTTTCTTCTGCACTGCGGCAAGTTAGTTTGTGCTGTGGACTTAACAGTGCCCCCCAGCCTGTGAGCCCAACGCAAAACCACGTGCCTGTTTCTCTACAGTGCATGCACACAGGTGTTTCCCTTATTGTGGTTGATTAGACTTTGGGTATAGGCCATAGCTATATAGTGGCTTTCACTTCCGTACATTGTTGAATAAAGGGGAATATATCTTGACACCATGACATTACTATAGGAACAAGACACTGTTTCTACAATTGCCTTTTTAACTGATCAAACTACCCAAATAATTTTTTAAGTAACTTCAGTAAAATGTCCTTTTCTTTTGCTCTGTTGTTCCATTCAACCCTAAAACTCATCCATATTATTTCTACCAGCAGCAGGCAGTTGTTTTCAGTGAAGAAGCTCCAATACAACCATCTATTTATGATGGCGATGTAGCACCATATTGCTGTCACTACAGTTGCATTGCTATAATATTATGAGGCTGTTATTGCCGTAGTGCTAGTGCATGGTAATGGTGGTGTTGTTGCCTTAGTGACAGTGCATGGTGATCAGGGTGTTGTTGCCGTGGCTGTGGGTGCTCATGAAGCTTTGAAGGGCCGGGCTGCAGTCCTGCTGAGATTAGAAGCTGGTTTTGTTCATGCGCTTGGCTCAAATATTCTCTGGCTGTTTTGTGCATTTTGTTCTGGAGTGAAACACACACTGACATCAAAGGCAAAAAATGGAAGAGGCGGAGCCAGCCCCACTGTCTTAAAAAAAACAAAAAAAAAACACCACCATGTTACATTTATGTATTTCATTATGTGGCCCAGGAGCAGAGCAGGGAGGAGCAAGATACAGAGGACTTGAACTGATTGTGTTATCACAGTGTTTCCATTAAGGAACCTAAAGGCTGAAAGGCCCGGGATGGATTACAGTCACCAGTCAGAGGGCTCTCTGTATTAGCATATACAGTATGATTTGTTGACCTGATGAGTTTTGCATATATCTCCATCTTCACCTTGCTTGTGCATACCACACACATTACAAAATGTAATGTCTAAGTCAACAGGGGTGGCTAAACAAGCGTCTTTCCCACTGATCAGTGAGCTTCAGGTCAGCCCGGCACCGTTATAGTCAGCTCTGTTATGCTCGATATGGCTTGCGTATCCGCTGCCGACTGCCCCGTTAATGTGGAAACTAGGCTTTAGTCTCTCTTAAAGGTGCAGTGTGTAATATGACATCATCAAGAAAGTGCTACAAAGTTCTAGAATGCAAAACTCCCTGGGTAACCCCACCCCTTTCGAATAATAACAGAAGCTACAGTGGCCTTCAAGGACAAGAACAATTCTACGTTTTAAACAATGCACCTGATGACATTCCAACTATGACACTTTCAAGATGGCGGCACTAGGCCTTGGTCCAAAATATGCAGACATATGGACATATATGAGACCCTTTCTAAGGGAAAAAATAATAATAAAAACATAAAAAATCAGCTATTATGCACTAAATTAAATGTACTGTCTGCTAGGAAATAAAACCCAAAATTCTACACACTGCAGGTTTAAGTTTAAGTATCTGTATTTGCTATGTTCACCATTTTAAATCACTGTCAGAGTGTAGAATGTTTTTTTCTTACTCTGAGACTTGAGTGTCAACATTTTCCAGTGCAGTCAAGTCAGTCACTCAGAGCTTATAGTCATCCTTCTCTCTCTCTCTCTCTCTCTCTCTCTCTCTCTCTCTCTCTCTCTCTCTCTCTCTCTCTCTCTCTCTCTCTCTCTCTCTTTCTACCTTTCCTCCTGTTTACTTTCTCTCCTCCTCCCACTGTTGAATGTCTATTACCAGTGTCTCTCCATCCTATCCAGGGCCATTAATACATGTCAGCTGTATACATAACAACTCCTCACTTCATTTATCCGGCACATTCAGTTTGAATCCAAACTTTGACTGACACACACACACACACACACACACACACACACACACACACACACACACACACACACACACACACACACACACACACACACACACACACTCGTTTACTGATTTGTTCTAAAGATTATGAGGGGAAGGTCTTCTTCAGTCATCTAACTATATAAATCGTGGAAAGTTTGTGTGTCTGTCGGTCAGTGTGTCTGTCATTCCTAATTTTTCTCCTCAACAGCCTGACCTATAGCAGTACATTTTAATGTTAGAAAATAACCCAAACCCTAAAATTGGAAGCTCAAAGAAAAGACGGAGAATCTGATGGTCTCAATGAAGAATTAATTTTATATATAACATAACAAAACATAGAATAAATCTCATTTGGGCTGGGCGGAACACAGTTAGTCCTTTGTGTTGGACTTCTCGCAAGCTGATTGGCCAGTTTATCCGTAAGCAAGCCAACTGTATTTGCTCACGTGTACCTTGATGTGCCTTAAAGTTCTAATGTGGATTGTACTAGGGCTAAAAGCTGCAATTTGAATTAAAGTGTATATCCATCGAATACAATATGCATCTTAAATGTTACCTACATTTATAAAATGTATAAAATAATATTTTTTTTCTACCTAGATGGCATTAGTTACATAGCTAATAAGGTTGTAATGGTTGTTTATTTCACTACTTAATGCCTGGGGTCACCGTGTCGGGAGTCCATGTACAGTATTTAAGATAGGTTGGTAGGATGAGGGTTAATATGGTCATTACTGAACACCACAGAGCAACAGCCTTAGAAAGCTCCAGAGAACTGAACTCATCATGATGCAGGATAGCATTCTGTTGTTATTGTAGCCTGGTCCTACCAGGCCATTGTACTTCATTTCATTTGTACAGAAGGGCTAGAATCGCTCAATTGACAAACGTTAACTCCCTTGAAGGCGGGTGTCTGTTGAAGTTTAAAACTATTGGATGTGCCCAGTACCACTCTGGATCTGCCAACCAATCGCATAATGTTTGGTCGTTACGTATGTCATGAGCCGGCTTCTTAGCTTCTCCCTCTGTTTGCTGATTGGACCGCCAAAAATCTGGCCGGAGAAAACCAAAGACTGACTACTGAAGGGAAATGAAAATTGAGCTGAAGTAGCTAGACGAGCGGTGCCAGGCTATTCTTATTGTACACTTAAAGCTGAAATCTACGACATTTGAGTTACATTGATGTTTCTAGTGGACGTACATGAAGTTACAGGCACTTCTGGACCAGAGTTTCTTTCAAAACCGAACATCATTGACTGTATGAAGTCAGTAGACAGGAGTTCTTACCTGCAGAATGCTTTCTGTGTGTGTTCTAGTCCAACATTACATTGTGACCCAGAAGTTATAAGAAGTGCTAAGAGAGGTTCTGTATCACTACAGCTGTTAGCGCTTCACCTTGAGAGCACTCGCCCAGACATGCATGCTGCGTTTGATTGCACGTTCAGACACGGCAGCACACACAGTGTGCAGAAAGATATTTTCATACATTTTGAAAATGTCCAACCAAGGGCCATGTCTTATACCAGGGGTTTTCAAAGTGTGAGAGAGTGAGCCCCCCCTCAGAGAACAAATTTCAGCTGAGCCCCCCCCCCAAAAAAAGTTCTTAATCCCTGTGTGTTTTGAAAGATCTTTTAATTATTTTACACATTTTAAACATATTTATGAAACATTCTAAACATCTTTGTGCGTTTAAAAAAAAAAAAAAAACATTTTAACATCTTTATATATGTTGTCCTGCTTCCTTTAAGCATGGATAGTGGTGACTGAGTGTGCAGCGGAGTGAGAAAGATAGGCAGACAGACTTGCCCAAATATTTGATTATCCTTCACACACCCAGTGTTTTTTTCGCTAGTGCCTCCAATGTCCAGCTGGGTGAAGATAGTAGCCATCCGCGGTCCCGACCCTCCTAGGGGGGTCCGGGGGTATGCCCCCCCGGGAGATTTTTTTTAACCTTTTTAAAGTGAAATGCATGAATCTCGTGCACTTTGAGAGGAAAATTAAGAGGCTAAATATGAGGAATTGTGTGTGAACAAATAATTTGGAGACACTGGGTCGGATGAATTAGAAGCTATTGAAGAAAGACACATGAATTTTCAATAAAAATATTAATTTAAAATAACATATTATGGAGGGTCCTCTGGGTTGGGCAGATGATCTAATTCAATGATTAGGCTATTAACTATCTAGACCAAAACATTGCATTCCTTTCTTTGTATGATAACTTACATTTTGCTTAATATGATGTTAATATCAAAAACACAAACTAAAATTTTAATTTTTTTTTCACATATTCATCTGCGCCCCCCCTGCCATAACGCCCCACAGTTTGAAAACCACTGTCTTATACAAACCATAGACTGTATATAAAACATAACAATACAATTAAAAAACTACCAGATGTGGGGGCGCTCATGGTGTAGAAGTTACAGAGCCCGCCCATAGAGGCTCAGTACTAAGAAGCAGCAGAACCACGGGTTTGAATCCGGCCAGTGGTCATTCTCTGCACGTCATTCCCCTCTATACCCCATTTCACCTCTGTCTTTTCGTCTCTCCGTCTAATAAAAGCATACAAATGCCAAAAAAAAAAATCTTAAAAAGAAACACTAACAGATGTAGTGCACACAGGTCTGAACTCAGTACTACTGAGTCTGAAGCTCCCATGTCTGCTGCAGCGCTGCAATGTCCACATAGGCAATCTGACAGTATAACAGGGCAAAGCAGAACATACAGACAAAGCTTTCATCAGTGGGTCGTATGCTCAATCACCATGGTTTACCCACTATTCGATAGATAGGAACCAGGCAATAAACTAGATGATATTCATGTATATCTTGTTCTGCTTGTGTGTCCTTAGCTGTTCTTAATATCGTAACATAAAAGGGAATCTCTGTATTTTTGAACTCTGGAAAGTGGAGAAAAAAGAGGATTTTGCCTTGCAGGGATTTGCAGGTGAGTGATGGTGGAGGTGAAGATAGGAGGATGGGGTGAATGGCAGAGCGGAGGTCTGGGGCTAATCCTCTGCTCAGGTGTCAAAGGGGAAGTGTTATCTACTGTAAATATTAGCTTTGACATGCTGGTACATGCTGATACGCAGCTTTTTTCTGGCATGTAGTGGTCAGATGTTGCTATAAGCTGACACACAAGGGCAATGGTAATGCCTGCCACTCAAACAGCCTGTCTACCACTGTGTTGTACCCACAATCTAGATGAGGAACACATCGATAGAACCACAGAGGGTGGGCATTACTTGCTGATAGGCCTTTTCTCCTTTTTATCTTTCTCTGTGCTTTCTTCTTTTATTTTGTGAAAATGCTGTGCAAAATAATGTAATGCTCTCTATTGATATTCATTGAGACCTTCAGGGATTTGAATTACTTTTTGTTTCCCGTGTGGCGACCTTGAAAAAATCCTGAAGACCCATCCACACTCACACACAAACAGACACACACACACTACGTCTCCGTCTCTCTTCATGAATAAAGTCAGCAGTGGAGAGGTGTTTGTGATTCCGTACTTATTTTCCCCGGCCAGGCAAGCTTTCCTTCGCGCTTTCTTGTTGCCCAGGGGAGAGATTTAAGCATCAAAAATCAAATATTTTTCCAATACAAATATACTAGACAACATTGGTACAGCCTCTTCATTTGCGCGCGTGTGTGTGTGTGTGTAGGCGCTCGTTTTGGTTTGTGCTAAAGAAAAAAACAGAATGCAAAATGCTGAGAGGTCTCTTTTTGCAAATAAATATAATTTAGATTTAGAGCTGGGGGAAGTTTAAAACACACGTATACACACAAACATGCACACATGTCTATGGGTTATATGGGTCTCTACCATGGGTTGAAATTCACAAGAAGTAAAAAATGTAACGGCAGTCATGTGTGCAACCAGAAATCTAACAAAGAAAGGATTGAGGACAATCTGTTGTTCTGGGGTAGAAGTACAGTAACACTTTGACAGTAAGGCATATTTGCTTAAAGGTGCACTATGGAACTTCGGCTCAGTCAGATGAGTGAATATTTTTCTAAGGTATATTCTTAAAAAGTTCTCAACTCAATACATAACTTTCCTCACAGGAAAATTGGATCCCTGGAACACCTTCCTCAAGTTAGAAAACTTCCTCAAAAGTTACTTTTTTATTAATTCAGTTAAAGTTATTGTTTCTTTATGTTGTTTCATTAGCGCTGTGTCAAGTCCATGTACTGTATGTGCTTTTGTCTCATCTGTATGTGTCAGACTAAAGGCAGATCAGTCTTGATCTGAAGCTTAGGGGAGGGGTTTCTTAAAAACCTTTGTCACAGATCTAAGAGAAATTGTTAAAATGAGTTGCCACAGCATAGTTGTAATTTCGAACAGTACCATTTATTTTAAGAGGTATGCTACTGTAACAGTGACTGTATTTAGAGATTCCACTTGCCGTGCTTTAATTAACCAATACATTGTTTTTTATTGACATTCTGTATTTTGATTTGTCCTACAGTTGTAATGCATAAGATTACCATTTGTATTGTCTCTTAAAGCCACTAAGAGTAACATGGCACGTTGGCGTCCCCTTTGGACAAAAGAGGTAGTATTTGTACAACGCCCGCTGTCGCAAAGCTGTTTTCCAGCTCGTGCCAGGAGCATGAGTGTGAACTGAGAAGGGAGCAATATAGTGCATGTCCGTGTGTTGAAAGTGTGAGGACTCTTTTTGGCTCTGTGAGAGTGGTTTTGACACTGCATGAACTAATGCCAGTCACTGCCACACGCACCTGATTGCAATGAGTTGATGCAGCAGTGTCACCTAACTACTCTCTCTCACGGAGCTGAAAGATTACGTGTCCGACTCCTCACAGAAAGCGAATGAACGAGAGACGGCAGTTAGTATGGATCACGATGAGGTAATGTGTTTATGTTGTTGTAAATAATGACTATTTCAGATAATGGTTATCTGATGATGGTGAAGCAAAGCAAACTTTGTGTTAGTACCAACCGCTCATTCATTTAGGAGTAAACACTGCAGTCTAGTTTCGCTCTCGTGAAATTGTATACATGTTGCTTGTCCCCTTGTCCCCCGTAGCCTATATCACTCTCCCTTTTATCTTTTCTTCATTGCATTTTCTTTTTTTTCTTTGATGGTTCAGCCCCGTTATCAGTCATTATGACGACAAATAACTGTATCAAACAAGGCTCCCGCTCCCCTTCCCTCACCTGGAGGGATAGGCTTCTCAATTTACGTTGCTGCGCCACACTGAAATCTGCGACCAATACGGATATGTGACCATAGAGCTTGCACGAGCGAACCGAAAATCGGACTGGGTGTGCGACCAGATCAAAAGCAGTAATAAAAACTATTTAAAAACATCTTTCTTTGCACTGATGGTCTCGTTTGCTGTTAAAGGTAATTTATGATTATCAGAGGAAACATGAGGCTGTTTAAAAGATATTTAAATGTTACGCGTAGCCGCTTTAAATTCCTTTACTTCAAATAGTGAGTTAACACAATGGTGATCGAGCATATGACCCACTGATGAGTGGGTATTTGCTGTATTTGCCCAGTAATACTATCGGGATGTTTGGTTTAACCTTCCCACAATGCAACAGTGTGTTACCTTGTACTTGGGACAACGGAGCTTCAGACTCAGTATTTCTGAGTTCAGACCTGTGTGCATTCCAGTACATCTGTTTTCTTTTTTTATTGTTTAAATACAGTCGGTGGTTTGTATAAGACATGTTCCCAGGTCAAAATTGAATAAAACGGTAATTCTGCACACTGTGTGCTGCAAAGTCGAATGCAGCATGCATGCCTGGGCGAGTGTCACTGTGCCAACGCTAGCCATACAGACTCTCTGTCTGCACTCCTCATACCTTCTGGGTCACAATGTTGCATCAGAACACAGAGAGAAAGCATTCTGCAGGTAAGAACTGCCATTATACTGACTTCATACAGTCAATGGTGTTCAGTTTTGAAAGAAACTCTGGTCCAGAAGTGCCTGAAAATAACATTGACGGCCACTAGAAACTACTATCATAAGTAAAATGTAGCAGATTACAGCTTTAAACAACTATTTCACCCCACAGTTCCGTTGGCCAAATGTGATTATGCTCCACAAAGTGTGCCAGTGGTAAGTTACTGAGAATAGTTTGGAGAAGTTGAGTGTGGAGTGAACTCGGGGAGAGTTAGCAGTGGGTGTTTTGGCAGTAGAGAGCTGTGTTCCCCCCCATCAGGGAGAGTGCTTTTGTTAATCTGTGGAAGGTGATCAGGTTGACTGTAGATGTTTGGGGGAATGATGAACGCTTTGCTGCAGCTTTAGCCAGAGGCAAAGAGAGGATCACCTCCCTTTCTCTCTCCCTCCCTCCCTCCTTCCCTCTCTCTCTCTATCTTCCCTGGCCCCTCCAGCTACACATAGTGCTCGCTCATCACAAATTCACTTGATTGTTAACTGTAGAAGTGTATTTTCCTCGGAGGACAAGGAGGGCTCAGCTCTGATCTGCACTGCTTAGCATGGCAGCGTTCTCACGTCCTTCAATGTCTTTCCCCTCTCTCTCTCTCCCTCCCTCCCTCTCTCTTATTCATTCTCTCCATTTCAACCTTGACTTTAAACTCATAACTTCTTTAAAGCTAAACCAAGGGAATATCCCCTGTACCTTAATGCCAAACCATTTTACACCATAATCTAATAAATTATAAGCGTGGTTTTTAATAAATCCTCTAAAAATGTTAACGGCAGCTGATCGAGATTAACGTATACTACTTAATTTGAGTTTGAGTTATCGGCTATAAGGTATCTTAATTTCCTTACTATCGCCCTTTCCAAATAAACCTGACCACACAAACACCCCTTCTCTACATTATATACTGTGTGTGCGCTGAAAATAATATGTTGTAAAAACACAACCTAGGCTCTGTAGACGAGCAGTATACGGTCGACCCACTTTTTTTACATACCCTTTGTTTACGTACATACCAGTTTACAGAGCCTAGACTGTTGTACTATTGTACCTCAACAAAAATATAAACGCAACACTTTTGTTTTTGCTCCCATTTTTCATGAGATGGACTTAACCCATTGATGACGGCTGCTGCGCGATGCCACATTGGCTCTCCTGCCTGATGCTGCATCGCGCAGCATTATTACTTTATCTAATTTTCATGGCATTCCCAGCATAGAATGCACTGTCATTGGTTCAAATACACATGAGGTGGGTTTTGTTGATTTTTTTAGGACCACGTGACCACCCAAAGGTTGGGTGGTTTGTCGAAAATCACGTCTATCAAAAAAATAAAAAATAAAAAAATAAAACAAAATAATTTAAAAAATACGCCAGCTATGTCGGCGACGGAACAGTTAGTGGCGTTTGGTGCGCAGAATCAAGGTCTACTATAGACTACTGACGAAAATCACACAACACATTGCATCTATTTATTAACAATATTTAATAATTTTCTATTTCATCTAATTTTGACGATTTTTAGAAATATTTGTTGGTTTGTAAGTGCTAAGGGAGCATGTTTAAATAAAACCTGTGAACCTTAACTTTTAAATGTATTTTATTTCATGTTTCTATGTGCTACACAGGCTTAGATATTAAGGTTTTGGTAGACTTGACAATTCATACTATTTTTTCAGAAAACCCTCAGGCATTAAGGACATGCATCCTAGATTGCCATAGTCATCAATGGGTTAAAGAACTAAAATTAATTCCAGATACACAATATTACCATTTCTCTCAAACATTGTTCACAAATCTGTCTAAATGTGTGATAGTGAGCACTTGTGCTTTGCTGAGATAATCCATCCCACCTCATAGGTGTGCCACATCAATATGCTGATCTGACATCATGATTAGTGCACAGGTGTGCCTTAGACTGTCCACAATAAAAGGCCACTCTGAAATGTGCAGTTTTGTCTCACAGCAAAGTGCCACAGATGCCACAAGCATTGAGGGAGCGTGCAATTGGCATGCTGACAGCAGGAATGTCAACCAGATCTGTTGCTCGTTCATTTCTCCACCATAAGCCGTCTCCAAAGGCGTCTCTCACAACCGCAGACCACGTGTAACCACACCAGCCCAGGACCTCCACATACAGCAGGTTCACCTCCAAGATCGTCTGAGACCAGCCACTGAGACAGCTGCTGAAACAATTGGTTTGCATAACCAAACAATTTCTGCACAAACTGTCAGAAACCGTCTCAGGGAAGCTCAACTGCATGCTCGTCGTCCTCATCGGGGTCTTGACCTGACTCCAGCTTGTCGCCGTAACAGACTTGAGTGGGCAAATGCTCACATTGGATGGCGTCTGGCACGTTGGAGAGGTGTTCTCTTCACGGATGAATCTCGGTTTACATTGTTAAGGGCAGATGGCAGACAGCGTGTGTGGTGTCGTGTGGGTGAGCGCTTTGCTGATGTCAATGTTGTGGATCGAGTGGCCCATGGTGGTGGTGGGGTTATGGTATGGGCAGGCATCTGTTATGGACGAAGAACACAGGTGCATTTTATTGATGGCATTTTGAATGCACAGAGATACCGTGATGAGATCCTGAGGCCCATTGTTGTGCCATACATCCATGAACATCACCTCACGTTTCAGCAAGATAATGCATGGCCCCATGTTGCAAGGATCTGTACACAATTCATGGAAGCTGAAAATGTCCCAGTTCTTGCATGGCCAGCATACTCACCAGACATGTCACCCATTGAGCATGTTTGGGATGTGCTTGACCGGCGTATACGACAGCTTGCACCACTTTCCACTAATATCCAGCAACTTCACACAGCCATTGAAGAGGAGTGGACCAACATTCCATAGGCCACAATTGACAATCCGATAAACTCTATGCGAAGAAGATGTGTTGCACTGCATGAGGCAAATGGTGGTCACACCAGATACTGACTGGTTCTGAGTCCCCAGACCCCCAATAAAGCAAAACAATGCACATTTCAGAGTGGTGTCAGATCAGCATATTGATGTGGCACACCTGTGAGGTGGGATGGATTATCTCAGCAAAGCAGAAGTGCTCACTATCACACATTTAGACAGATTTGTGAACAATGTTTGAGAGAAATGGTAATATTGTGTATCTGGAATGAATTTTAGATCTTTAAGTCCATCTCATGAAAAATGGGAGCAAAAACAAAAGTGTTGCGTTTATATTTTTGTTGAGTGTAGATTTTATTTGAAATGGACATGACAATATCATTGGACAAACCAGATGCATTGTTCTAAGTGTATTAGCATACATTATAGTTTTCAACACCTGTCCACAGCAGTGTTCATTTTGTTGACTAAGACTATGATGAAACATATTCGTCAACTAACCTTTTTCACGGACGAAAACTAAATAAAAAGGCAGATATGATGACGAAGACTGAGACGAATATAACTGACACTGTAGTCAACGAATTAAAATAAGACGAAAATTTTAGGGCGGGACGAATGGAGAAGAGATCCTATCAGAACTACTCTTTTTGTGGTACAAGTTGGAAAAAATCCAATCAGTGCAAAGCAGCGAATGCAACCCTGTGTCGGTGTCACCGGGAGACCTCGACAGTTTGAGTGGGCAGAGTGAGCCGCCGTGCAGAAAAACTCTGTGGTTTGATGGCTAAAATGATAGTCAGGGATATTCTGCACGTTAACGTTGTCTAGGGGAACGGCTAAGTTCCGCGATTTGTTTGTAGTAGGCTATGTCTCGATCTTGAATAAACAGAGCCATGTCGCCAAACTGACTGCGCAACTATAGGAAATGTATCTTTATCATCATTTTATCATTTTAAAATCCATGTTACTGTATGGAGCAGATGGCAGTGGGGAGTTGGCATCAATAGAGAAGGAGTTTGTTGGTAGGGGCTTTGTGATTAAAGGGAAGAAGTGTGAATGGAGGTGAGCAGCAGAGATGTAGATGTTCTAATGTATATTTAGCACTGTGATTGCGTTCCAATCCCTATACTTCCCTACTATTTAGTACCCAAGAAAAAGATTTAGGATATCCCAATACATGCACTTCAATTGTAGTATGCTGAAAATACAGAAATGTACCACTAACTCCAATAGCATTTTGGAGTATTGGAATTTATTCTTGACATTTCTCAACATAATGAAAAAAAATCTTCCTTATCTGATATTCTTTTTCTCTCCTGTGGCCATAAAACTCTTCTGTACTTTAGTATATAGTGTAGTAAAACGAAAAAGTATGTGATTTGGAATGCAGGGGGAATGCTGTTTTAAGATCCAAGGTGGTTTATTTAGTCATATACACAACAATTACAATAGCAGTCACTGATGATGACATGCTTAAGACCCAGGCTCCATTCAACAATGCAATATAGAAGAAGACAATGTATAATAGAAACACATAAGTGAAGAGAGCAACACCTGAGACACAAATACACACAAATGTAGTGCACAAATGAAAAGTGTAGAGATAAGGTGCACCATATAAATATAAAGTTGATTGCAAAATTAAATCAAATGGACAAAATAGAAAACTGTGCATAGAAATAATTTTGAAAGTAATAACTGTAGTGAAATAGGATACTGTACTATGTAATAGAATATTGTTAGCTATAATAAAACATTTACAGAATATGAATAGCATCAGCATTGTGTCAGCAGCAGGGATAAATAGCTGCTAGAGCATAACAAAATGCATTTTACTCCACAGAAATACTCCCTGCGTTCCAAATCACATACTTTTCTTTTTACTACACTACGTACTACTAAGTACAGACGGGTTTTAGCCACAGGAGAGAAAAAAAATCAGATAAGGCAGATTGTTTTTTCATTATGTCGAGAAATGTCAAGAATAAAGACGAATACTCCAAAATGCTATCGGAGTTGGAGGGGCAATTATGTATTTTCAGCATACTACAATTGATGTGCACGCACTGGGACATCCTAAATCGTTTTCTGGAATACTAAATAGTAGGGAAGTATGGGTATTGAAACGCAGGGTATGTGTAGAGGGAAAGGGGAAAACATGGCCAATACTGTGTACTGATCCCACCATCTTGTGGTTAGACCGAGTCTCTACAAATGAACTGAGCAGGTCTACAAGTAAAACTGTGTTTTGGTCCTGTCATCCAGCTCACAGTCATATTCAAAAATGCTATACTTTGTGATATTCACTTATTTGGTGGTTTTCATGTCACATTCATGGACATTTCATTTGGTGAAAGTGAATTAGTCTTTCTCTCTGTGATTTTCGTTCATTGCTTACTGAATTATATTTGTTTTTACGTCTATTTAAAAAAATAAATCTAGAATTACATCATTTGTGGTGTCTCCCAAATGTTCCTCTCAAAAAGTGCTGTTGTTCAGTCCAGGTTGCTGTGTATGTGTGTGTGTGTGTGTGTGTGTGTGTGTGTGTGTGTGTGTGTGTTGTTGTTGTACAGCCAAGTGCAGGATTTTCCAAATATCACATCGGGAATTGACAGTTACCAAAAATGTAAGTACTGCCCTAACAGCAGCCCCACAAAAGCTCCTCCTCTCTGCAAAAAGTGTGTGTGTGTGTGTGTGTGTGTGTGTGTGTGTGTGTGTGTGTGTGTGTGTGTTTGTGACAGCATAGTGTGTGTGTGACAGCATAGTGTCTGGGCTGCCAACAGATGGCAGTGTTAACCTGCAGTACTATACTCAGCGTTCAAGTTTGGAGAGCAACAATGTCACACATCCACTCGCACATAAATACTTTCCAGCTGACCATTGGTATTTTCAAAGTTGAAGACTCACTCTTTATGTATATAAGTGTGTTGCTTCAGGCTTTGTTGTAGGAATACAGGCATGACACCACTTAACTCAGACATGAAGAGGAGAAATAATCATTTGATCCCGTCACAATCTATTGTCATGTATGGAATATTGACACAGACATTTTTTATTTGTTTATTTCAGTGTAACCACATTGATATGAGCAAATATTTAAGAGGAGAAAAACACAAAAATCTACACGTTTGCTGGGGCTTAAGCTTTCACACACACACAAAAACACACACACACACACACACACACAAACACAAACACACAGGAAAAATAAATACAAAGCGACTTTTGAACAGATCAATGCATCACATTATTTTACTTAAAAATAATATTATTAGTATGTAATTTAATCCCCCCTCAGTATTTAGAAGAGGTACATCTGTCCCCTTCAACAATTAAATATAAAAGACAACCCCCTTCCCCCAAAATTGCAGCCACCAGATCTGCAGCAACTGGGTGATGCTATCATGTCAATATGGACGAAAACCTCTGAGGAATGTTTCACACACCTTGTTGGAAGTATGCCACAAAGAATCAAGGCAGTTCTGAAGAATCAAGGCATCACATCTCACATCTGTTTTGCATCAATCTATGTTTCAGGTTCCAAGTGACGCAAATGTAATGGAATATAATGCAGTGAGGCTCTCAGGCATTCTCTATTGCTTTCCACTATTTACTCTTGTCTATCACAGTTAAATAGTCTAATATAGGTGAGTTTCACTATGCTAACTGGAACTAACTTGGTTAACTTGGCTAAAGTACAACCGACAGCTAAACAGATACTAAAGACACATATTCACAGAACGTACCTCCTCTCTCACTCTCCCCATGCCTGCCTAGTCTTGTAGCACCGGGTGCCCGCACACAGCCATACATTCTCCTCTGTGTTAGGGTTAGAGGGTTAGGTAGTTTGAGTTATCTCGATGACCCCCCCGACCTCGTCTGATGCCGTTGAACTGGGGAGGCAAAGGCATTGCACGAGCCGACGCACGCTATCTGCAGCTACTCATTCCATATTACCCAGAATGATTTGTTTGCTTGACTTAAATTTCCCTGAAAAGGGTTAGGCTTAGAGGGTTAGGGTGTCTCTGCCTCTGTGCGGCGCAACAACGTGTGGAAAGTTCAATGTTTCCAACTTCAAGCATTTTTTTTGTCGCGGCGCGCTGGACGCTTCATCACTCTGCTCCAAACGCGCTTATCGTGGCGCTTGAAGCCCAAACGTGTTAGACACGCTTGTACATTGACTTTGTATGTAATCCTGTGGTGTCCATTGCGTGCTGTGTATACGTACCTTTAGGCTAAGAGAGTGCAGTGTATATTGGGCTAAACATTTGGAAGGTCAGCAAAGATTCAGATGGGAAGATCCACTATAAGGGTGTCTGAAATAAGCACTCCCTGGCCACTTTATTAGGTACACCTTACTAGTACCGGGTTGGACCTCCTTCGGCCTTCAGAACTGCCTTGATTAGTTGTGGCATACTTCCAACAAGGTGTGTGAAACATTCCTCAGAGGTTTTCGTCCATATTGACATGATAGCATCACACAGTTGCTGCAGATCAGAGGGGTATACTACGAAACAAACTCAACAGAGCCCGGCTCTCTTTTTTTGATCTGGTTCAACATAACACAAACCCTCGCTCAGAGCTAACCGGTATCACGAAGGAAGTTATCAACCTCTTATGTTGAACGAGGGTTTCGGCTTCAGGCTCTGTGCACGACCCCATGAAAGTGGGCATTTAACCCGTCATTTGACTCTGCATCCGCACAAAATGGACTGATCTTGTGCTGCTAACTTTACACAAACGGACTGATTGTGAGCAGCTGAGTAAAACAAAAGTGTGTCGCCAACTTCATTCAAGAGGAAGAGTTTGTCAGTCTGTATTATTACAGCAGAAATCAGAGAGCCGAAAAAAACTCTTACTGCAAATAGGCTAAGGAGAGTGGAATGCTGCCAGCATGGAAATGATTTATTTATCTTGCCGATCGTTCTCGCAGTGCGTAACGTGACATTATAAAACAATGAAACGTTGAACTCAGATTTAAACACTATACCATTTAGCCTAATATATATATATATATATAGGCTACTTTGCTATATTTAAAGCACTACGCCAACAGTCCCACACTTAAGAATGTAATTTAAGTCTGACACTGTCCCCAAATGAAAATCCTATGGACAATCACTTTAGTTTTGGGCCACATCATAATGAATACAATTTTGATTTAGACTATTAGTCTTTTATTTGAATCTTACAAATACCAATAGGCCTACATTAAAAAACCTGCAATCTGTATTTTTCGGACAAATATGAATCTACTGTGAGAAGCTTAACCTGCGAGTCTGCAACGATGTCCGAACTGTGACAGCTGTCACCTGTCACGTCCCAACTGTAATCGCTACAGATGAAAAGAAAGAAGCCTACAGTGAAATAATGTTGCAAACTGTGATTTTATAGAACGCTTTATTAAGAGCCAGTGTGTGTAGATCGCCAGGTAAAACCATTTGAGGTGAGAGCATAGAGTGGCGCTGCATACAGTAGGTCTAGGCTATTTAACATTTTCTGCATCAATAACTGTGTGCATGTGGCAAAAAGCCCCAGCGCGATGTTACAGTTCACTCTGCTGTAAGCCTTATGTCACAGCTTCGTTTCGTTCATTAACTTACTGATCAATAAGTTTACTGATTTAACGAGTTTCCTCAGTGAGAATATATCGGTCAGACAATATAGTCAGGTCCGCGGGATTTCAAAATGTGTAGTTTCCTTAAAGGGCCGAATTTAAGCTCAAACTCTGGAACAAAAACTGGTCTGGGCAGGTTAGCCGTGCAGCCTCTGTTACCACGGTGATCTAGCCAGGTAGAAAGAGAGTGATACTGAAAACTCTGGCTTTAGACTCAACAGACCTCGCTCAGCCCTTAATCTCGCTTCGTAGTATACCCCTCTGGTGGCTGCAATTCGGGGGGAAGGGGGTTGTCTTTTATATTTAATTTTTGAAGGGGACAGATGTACCTCTTCTAAATACTGAGGGGGATTCAATTGCATAATAATGATAATATTATTAAGTAAAATAATGTGATGCATTGATCTGTTGAAAAGTCGCTTTATATTTATTTTTCCTGTGTGTGTGTGTGTGTGTGTGTCCAATCAGCCCATGCACAGAGGCACAGCTGTACAGGAGAAATAAGACTCAATAAGAGTGAAATCCCAGTGAGTTTAAAAAAAAAGCTGCATTTAATTCCATTATTAATTATAGTCATTACTGCTGTCTCCTCCTGCTGAGGAGAGGGGGGGAGGAAGAGGGGAGAAAGAGAGGGATGAGGAAGAAGAGAATGATCTTAGAAAGAGAAAGATGAAGAGAGAAGATGAGATAATGATTAACGAGTTGGTAAGAAAGTTTAGCTTGGGTATACAAATGATCTGTTTGGACACCCTCCCTGAGTTACAAATCGCATACTTTTTTTTTTACTACAGCTAATCACACAAATAATCTAGTTAGCATGCAGCATAGGCACACACTTTTACATATTTATTTCATCATAACAGTGTGCCTTGAACTTGCCTTTTGCTTTTATATCCGTCTCATGCCCGGTTGTTTTCATACGGAGGCTCTGTTAATGTGACGTCACTTCGGGCGTGCACTGCATTGTGGGTCAGAATCGCCCATATAGCATGCTGATTTCAACACTACAAATCTCTACCCGGCGTAGTAAGCATCTGAGTATTTCTAAGCATGCTAAATTTGACCACAAGAATTGGGACCTTCTACCATACTAAATAGCATAACGTATAGGGATTTGAAAGGCAAGGCTCTGTTCATTTATTTTCTGTGGTTCCAAGCAATAAGACCAAGATGGTATAATGTGTTCTACACATATTTTTTGCTATCCATGGTTGTTCTTTTTAAGCAATGTTCATTCAATGTATTTGCGTTCATATCTCTACATAGTGGTATTTATTGTATTGTGCATTAGGGATTCACAAAGCATACTGCAACTGTTGCTGCAAAAAAAAGCTGTTACATTACAGGTGATACTCATATTATTAGAATATCATGGAAAATTAATTGGAATTGAGGCAAGAATTCATGCAAAAGTGGCCCAAACCAAGTACTGAGTACATATCGATGATTATACTTTATATAGGGCTGACATTTCTGTATTTAAAATCCCTTTTTTATTGATTTTTATGTTATATTAAAATGTTCAGAGATTTTGAATGTGGGGTTTTCATAAGCTGTTTGCATGTTAATAGTCTATATAATATTTTAGTTTCACCTTGTAAGTTGAATTACTGAAATAAATGAACTTTTGCACGATATTCTAATTTTTCGAGTTTCATCTGTATGTGAATTTGCCATAACTCAGTGGCATTTGGAGAAGGTATGATTGTTATTGTCTTATTAATACTCTTTATGAAAACAACAGGACAAACACCAAATCAACAATGTATATATATTGTATATAGCTCTTTTTTTCCAATACCTCTTACATCGTTTGTGCCTCTTATTCACGTGCGTGCGTGCACACACACACACACACACACACTCATACCAATGGTACCACACAGCTGTATATATAGTTGCACATTCTTGAAAATAGACTAATTGCAACACATTGTATCACATGTGGAATGAAATGTGCTGTCCCAAAGGACAATGTCCGGCCCCCCAAAAAGTTGGTGGAGCCATCTTTACCTTTGATTAAGGCACATATTCACCGCCACACATTTTGATGAGCTTTATTGGTTGTTTAGAACCTAGACCTGACCAACTGAAGCAACCCTAGATCTTACTGTAAACTGCCACACAGGCTTGTACAGTAGGCACTAGGCATGATGGGAGCATCACTTCATCCACCTCTCTTCTTACCCTGACGGCCTCTGCACACATCCTGCGTCTACCTCTGGAGCGCGTCGCCTTACCTTACTGCTGCGTCTCTCGGACTTTTCTCGGACACACATGGAACGTCTCAGCAGCTGCTGCTGCTGCAGCGCTGCTTCTAAAAGCCCTATCTTTCTACATAGAGTTTTCATAGATAATTCCCATTAAAAAGGAAGTTATTTTGTGTCATTTATGATGCATATGATTTATGTTGAGTCTAATATTGAGTCTGGACAGTAATCCGTGCGCCCCTTTGCCTTTTTTTTCTTTTCTTTTTTTTGCCACATTTTCGCTTGTTGGAAGTTTTATTTTGAAAGGGACACACCGGGAAATGGTGAACCTACAGCGAAAGCTGTTGGTATGAAGTCAATATGACTCTCATCAGAGTATTTCTCTATCAGTTAAAGCAGAGAGACCCGAGAGAGACGCGCGGCTCTCAGAAAAAAATAGGCGAGCCTCCTGAGGTAAAGGGGAGCGTCGCTGCAGACGTGCCTCCGACGCGCATCAGCAGTGCGTCTGAGGTTGGATGCGTGCCCGCTCTAGGTTGATTACACGGTCAGTGACAAAAAGTCAGACGCAGACGTGAGGTAGACGCGCAGTAGAGGTAGGATGTGTGCAGAGGCCGTGATGCACCCATCACTCTGGAACAGGATCAATCTGGTCTCATCAGACCACACAACCTTTTTCCATTGCTCCAGAGTCCAGTCTGTAAGCTCCCTGGCAAAATGAAGCATTGTATCCTGATAAGCCTCACTGATAAGTGGTTTTCTTAAGGCTACACATCTGCATAGTCCATATCCCTTATGTTCTCCGCATTGTGCGTGTGGAAATGCTCTTACATTCACTATTAAACATAGCCGGGAGTTCTTCTGTCAATATTTTAAGTTTTTATTTTATTATAAGTCATCTCCCATCTTGATCGTTAGACTTTTTTTCCTACCACATTTCTTCCTCAAAGATGATGGTTCACCATTATCTATCCAGGTTTTAATATTGCGTTAGACAGTTCTTAACACGATCTCAGTAGTTTCATCTTCTCCTGAGTATAGTTTTGTTTGTGTTATGCAGGCCGATAATTTCAACCCTCTAAAACAGAGTTACATATTTTCCAAAACCACAGCATATGTCTTCTGACATGGTTGTCAAAGAAATAAGAAGCTATTCACTGCATCACTTAGGGTTAAAAAACGTCTAACGTGTGTACTTGTACAACCACTATCTTGAGAACTGAGTTTTAGACCCAGGCGTATAGTGTGTCCACTTCACACAGTCTGAAATAAGCCGTGGATGAAAGACTCCCAAAACATTTAGGCCTTAATACTAATTTGTTTTATAAAGGCTACCCTATGTTGTTTTATGGTTTGGTTTTTAAATAAAAAAAGAAGTTCCAGTATGTTTGTGAATGCTGTTCTGCGGGGTCGATATTGTTATTTGCACTGAATTGCAAATTATGATATTTTAGAAGAAATACACTGAATTACAATGGTGTGGACATCATTGTAATTCAGTGTATTTCTTCTTAAATATCATAATTAGAATGGGTGTGATAAGAGCATTAAAATGAGAAAAAATAATGGGACAAAAAGAAATCAAGGGACATTCAGGCTAGAATAAATAAAAATGCGATTAATCGCGAGTTAACTATGACATTAATGCGATTAATCGCGATTACATAGTTTAATCGTTTGACGGCACTAGTTTTTATATAGTTTTTATTACTGCTTTTGGTCTGGTCGCACACCCAGTCCGATGTTCGGTTCGCGCGTACATGCTCTATGGTCACAAATCCGTATTGGTCGCAGATTTCAGTGTGGCGCAGCAACGCGATTTGAGAAGCCTATCCCTCCAGGTGAGGGAAGGGGAGCAGGAGCCTTGTTTGAGACAGTTATTTGTCGTCATAATGACTGAAAAAGGGGCTGAACCATCAAAGAAAAAAAAAGAAAATGCAATGAAGAAAAGCTAAAAGGGAGAGTGATATAGGTTACGGACGGGACGAGGGTGTATACAATTTCACGGGAGTGAACTAGACTGCAGTGTTTACTCCTAAATGAATGAGCAGTTGGTACTAACACAAAGTGTGCTTTGCTTCACCATCATCAGATGACCATTATTCATCTGAAATAGTCATTATTTACAACAACATAAACACATTACCTCATCGTGATCCATACTAGCTGCCATCTCTCGCTTTCTGTAAGGACACGTAATCATTCAGCTCCGTGAGAGAGAGTAGTTAGGTGACACTGCTGCATCAACTCATTGCTATCAGGTGTGTGTGGCAGTGACTGGCATTAGTTGATTCAGTGTCACTAACCATTCTCACGGAGCCGAAAAGAGTCCGTGCCCTCACACTTTCATCACACGGACATGCACTATATTGCGCCCTTCTCAGTTGACACTTGCACGCTTGGCACGAGCTAGAAAACAGCTTTGCAACAGCGGGCGTCGTAAACATATTACCGCTTTTGTCCAAAGGGGACGCCAACGGACCATGTTACTCGTAGTGGCTTTAAGTGTTTTAGTGTACTTGAAAATAGAACAATTACTGTCTAAATATAATAATAGGGCTACATGTCCCTGACTAAGCATTTACATAGTAGAATGTGATTGGTCAAGTCTTGCCTACAGTTTTTCTATTCTATTGATCCATATTTTCACTTGTGATGCCGGCTTACATTTTTTCACACAACACAGAGACTTAAACACCTACTAACAGTTTGACTACTTGACTCTGCATAATCATTTATTTGATTGCAACGTAGTCTACCATTCACACAGTAAGGAGAATATTTATGAGCTCATGGGTTATTTTGTTATTGTTAGTAACTCTATAATAGGTTGATATTCATTCCATGTGGTTTACTGTGATTTATTGGGAGGAATCCAGCAATCCCAGGTAAAGTCAGACATTCAGCACTCATATAGCCATGATACAAGTTATCTCTGTTGCATGAACACATATGTTGTGACTGTCCAACTGTGAATTTGGCAATCAAATGGGTCTACCTCAATCAAATCGTCGACTATTCGACTATTCAGGTTCACCCCTGTAGTAAATCTCCACACTTTTTCTCCCTTTCCCCTAAACTTTGCTGTGTGTTGGTGCAGTGCTGTGTAGATGAAGACAAATGTGAATGCCAGTATCAGACACCAATAACCCTAGCAAGCAAAAAAAAACAATACCCCTCGGAACAAGAGTGCATGCATAGTTTTGCATATTGTAAGATGCCATTATTAGACCGAGGCTTACGATCAGTGCTTTTGCAATGCAGAGCCACTCAAAATGACAGCTCTGAGGAGAAGCCTATTGTCTCTCACTCATTTGTTTGCTGTTGTGTGTTATACATATAATGACCGCGAACATCCTCTTCCAACATGTTCCTGTAGCAATTCCTATTATTTCTGGAGAATGTTGAGCCCCGGGAAAAGAACAATGGAGGTGGTTTTTCTCCATTGCAGAACCCCTGTAAATTAGCATAGGTGATGTATTTATGGTAGTCCTGTGTGACATTAACGTTTTGGGAGGGAAAATGATGGCGCATCGGGCTGTGCTGTAAAGGCCCTGTAAATCTGGTGGTAGCGCACTTAGCATGCTTTATCACGCCGCCACTGTCGAGACTCTCATCAGCATCATCTTCCTCTGAGCTCACTCTCTTTCCCTTTTCCCCTCCTCGGTCTCTCCATCATTTTTTCCATTTTCTCAGCCTGCATGTGTCACCTTAACACATTCCTGACGTTTGCTGCTTTTGGCTTTGATTCCGACATTCCTTATCCGCCTGTGCTCATTAGCTTAGCTTTTTTTTATCCTTATTCTACTCTTTGTTTTTAGTGCATCTTGTCCTTTTACTATTTGGATTCTGGATATGATTTTTTGCGTGAACTTTTAACTCGTGGTCACTGCAAATGAGGGAAACCTCAGTGTCTTTCGAGTACACTGAAAAAAATAAACATTGGATGAACTTAAAAATGTTTTAGTAGTATGTCATACCTTTCGGAATTGGTTGGCGCATGCTCTGCTGTGACATCACAAACCGTACCTCGCTCGGCTGCACGCCACGTCTGTCTATGTCTCGTCTCACTGTCTGTCTGTGTATGTATGTTACCTGGACTGGTTAAACATGACCACCCTCTACAAATCATTCATCAACCCTGTGACTATTGTATGGCTGATCTGCGATAGCCTCGCTCTAAAACCTGTCACTGTCAACGGGTTACTCACCTATGGCTGCGATGAACTCCTGCTTCACCGTAGCTCACCGCTGTGTAACATCAAGCCGGCGGTAGCTATCCCACTGGAACTTCGGCCAAGGAAAAGAGGGAGACGCGGAGGTGTCCGAAGCAGACTAAGGAGACGGCCTTTCAGGCCTCTTCTCCCCTCCATTATCCTCTCGAATGTCCGCTCCCTCCGGAACAAAATGGACCTCCTTCACGCCCGGTGCCGAATGGAAAGGGCCTTCAGAGACATCTGCATCATCGCCCTGACTGAGACCTTGCTGGACGAGTCGGCATCCGATGACAAGGTCAGCCTGGACAACTTCACCATCATCGGGGCAGACAGAACCAGGAACTCGGGGAAGACGAGAGGCGGTGGCTCTGTCTTTACATCAACGACAGGTGGTGTAGCAACATCAAAACGCACTGGATGGTCTGTTCGCCCGACCTAGAAATGCTCACCGTGTCCCTTCGCGCCTACTATCTCCCCCGAGAATTCCAAACTGTTGTGGTCAGCTGTGTATACATCGCACCCAGCGCTAACGTCAACGTAGCGGAAGAGCTGGTAGCTATGGCAGCTAAGTACCCTGGAGTGCCAGTGCTTATCCTTGGGGACTATAACACCTGCAGACTCCACTCCGTGCTCCCAACATTCCAGTAGTATGTGGACACTCCTACCAGAGGAAAAAACATATTGGATTTATGCTACTGAAACATCTCAGACACCTTCAGGACAAACTCATATCCACCGCTCGGACTCGCAGACCACGTCATCTGTTTACTTCTGCTGTACAAACAAGTACTGAAACGTCTCCAACCACAGTCCTACAGCGCCCCACAATGGTCGGAGGACTCCACTGCACAACTCCAAGGTTCCCTGGCATGCACCGCCTGGACTATCTTTGACGGAGATTTGAATATCAAAGTCACTGCCATATCCGATTACATCATCCTCTGCATACCTGTGAAAGCAATAAAAAAATACCCCAACTCAAAACCCTGTATTACCTCTGAAATAAAAAATAGCCTGAGAGAGAAGCACACAGCCTTCAGGCTCAAGGACTCAGCTGGTCTCAAATCTGCAATCCGTAATATTAAAAATAAAATCTTCATGGTCAAAATACAGTTCAAAAACAACCTGGAGCACAAGTTTAGCAGCATGAACACAAAATAAGCCTTTCAGATGGTCCCAGCAAGGGTGCTGAAGAACTGTGCCACATAACTGGCTCCAATTGCCCACACCCTCTTCTGCGAATCCTACCTACCTACCTAGCCACAATACCCCTCCTCTAGAAAAGCGCAACCATAATCCCGGTACCAAAAAAACCACGACCCACCGAACCAAATCACTACCGCCCCATTGCCCTCACATCCATAATCATGAAATGCTTTGAAAAACTGCTGCTCAAGACCATCCTTCCATTCGTCAAACCTCCTCTGGACCCCCTCCAATTTGCATAAAGGGAAGAAAGGGGCACAGAGGACGCTGTCACCTGCCTGCTGCATCTTCTCCTCCAGCACCTAGACTCCTCAGGCAATTTCGCCAGGATCTTATTTGTGGACCTTCAACACCATCCAAAGACACCTGCTCATCCAGAAGCTTCACCACCTCAACACTCCACCCATCCTGATCCATCTCCTGCACAACTTCCTTAGTGACAGACGGCAAGCTGTTCGGGTAGGCACAACCACATCACCCACAATCACCACCAACACCGGTGTGCTTAGCCCTTTCCTCTACACCCTTTACACTAATGACTGCACCAGACCCTCCCACACCACCACCTACCTCAAATACTCTGACGACACTGCCATCCTCGCCCTCCTATCAGACAATAACTCTGTATCAGATTACCACAACACTGTCACAAACTTCTCCCAATGGTGCACACATAACTTCCTCCATCTCAATGTAGCCAAAATAAAAGAAATAACAATAGGTACCCCAGCCCCCCACTCTCTCAACAATGACACAGTAGAAACAGTTGACGGCTTTAAATACCTTGGACTAACACTAGACCAGGGGTGCCCATTACGTCGATCGCGAAGGCATTGTGGGTAGATCGCATGGCCATTCTTACAAAAAAAAATTGTGGGCACCCCTGCACTAGACAATAAACTCACTTTCGACCAGCACACAACGGACATTCAAATAAGGAGCCACCAAAGACTGTATGCCATCCGTAAACTCAAAGGACTCTATGTTTCCCCCCCATCTCCTCCTTCTGTTATATCAAAGTATTGTCCAACCCATCCTGCTCTACTGTTCCACCTGCTTCTTTAACATGCTCACTGTCAAAAACCGGGTCAAACTCACAGGTGTCACACATATAGCTGCCAAATTAATTGGTCTCCCCACACCCACACTGTCAGAGCTTAATCTCAAGGCCATCTCACACATCGCATCTACAATAGCACAGGACAACACACACCTACTCAACTGCCACTTCACTGTCATGCCCTCTGGACTCAGGTACAGGTCCCTGTTGTGCCGGAGGGCTCGCTATGGCAAAAGCCTGGTGCCTACAGCCATAGCAGCACTTAACAAAAGGCCAAGATAAATCACCCCAGTCCCACTCCGTGTAGATATTCTGTATGCATGTTTATTGGTCTGTGTCTATTGTCTGTCGGCGTGCGGCCCATAAATGTACCTTGGATGTGAAGAAGAATTTCCCCTTGGGGACAATAAAGTGTAAAGTCTAAAGTTTAATATTTTAGCTTTGATTCAATGTAAAACATTAATTTGGTGTAACCTGAAATTATTTTTTTTACATTGAATCAAAGCTAAAATATTAGGTGTGACAGATTACTTCAATTTTTTTAAGTTCATCCAGTGTTTATTTTGTTCAGTGTACAAATAAAGGTTGATTTGATTATGATTGTCTTGTCTTTTGCTCCTTACATACCTGCCTCTATACCACATGTTAACAGATTTTTAAGAGGCATCTCCTAGCTGTGTCAGAACCTCTTGGGTTCTTCATGCAGATTATTTTGAATTAGCAAATGTTAAGCATTCACAATGAAACTATTTATGTGTAATTATTTGACATTGAATGAACCGATGGGTCTTGATTTGTGTTCCTGGGCCCTTGAGTAGTAGCGTCTCTCGTCTCATTGGTAAATTAGCTTTGGTTAGCTTATTGGCTACACCTGCTTTTTTCCTTTTCATGTGGGTCATTGGACCAACTTGCAACATGAAATAACCAAACCAAAAACCCAATATTAGCCCAAGTCAACAGCCTGGTGTGTGTAGCAGACAATCATATTTGGAGCAATTTACCCTCCAAAGCTGATAAAATGTTTCATTTGAATGATTGGCCATTATATAAACATATACGTACAGTGGTCAACGTATCCAGGATAAGTCCATTTCCATGATCCTTCAAATCATTTGCGTTTTCAATGGGAAGGTACAGTGGCAGAAAAACCTCTTTTTGAAACCAGTGGCTTCTTCTATTTCCATGTATTAATCTCACAGAGCTTTGTGTCCAACGTAAAAGTGCAAAGGTTGATGTGAAATGTTCTTAAGCTGCTACTTTTTAATGTTGGCATCTGTAACTCATTGTTTGCAAAGTCATATCTGTGTGTGTGTGTGTGTGTGTGTGTGTGTGTGTTATGTATAATGTGTGTCTGCACTTCATTGATGTGTATTCACATGTAAAAGGGATGGAAGGTCTATTCTATGAGAGGGAAAAATAGATTCCCTATCGTGTGTGTGTGTGTGTGTGTGTGTGTGTGTGTGTGTGTGTGTGTGTGTGTGTGTCATTGGGTGAGCAGTTACGCCAGAAATCATTTCACCTAAAGACCAGGGTTTGTAAGCGGATCAAAGAGCTGTTGCGTGTAGGGGTGTCGGTGTGTGTGTGTGTCTGGGTGGGGTGGGGAGGGTGTGATTGAAGCAGAGTCATTCAGAATGATTGAATGACACCTCTGATTACCTTCTCCCACTGCTATCTAGGGCTCCACTACAAAGACCTGCCATGACTGTGATGTATCGGAAATGAGAGCTTTCCCTTGAACACACACACACACACACACACATACACACACACACACACAACCACTCCACCCGCCACTCTAACAAGCACACACAGTGTTGGGAAGAGGGCCCATATTCTTCTGCTGTTATCTAAACATTATTCAAATTAAGGATGAATGGTATACGGGCAAAGCGAAGTTCAGAGACAGTGAGAGGGTGGGGGGGGGGGGGGTCCATTTGTTTAGTGTTGAGTTTGTTCCCTCACTCAGGCAGAAAGCAAAATCTGCATACATTATGTTAAAGTAATGAGTTAAATGTAAGCGAGGAGAAGAGTGAATATCTTAAACAGTGTTTGCTGCGACCGGCCCTCTTTCGAGAAATGACATTTTGCTTCCCTAAGCATGTAAATAAGGGATGGGAACAAGTGGGGAGCAGATGCAAACAGGACTGATGAAAAACCCATGAAACTTGGCTTTGTGTATGCATCAACACTGTGTGTGTGTGTGTGTGTGTGCTGTTAGCTGAATCTTGCAATATCATAATGAACAAAGTATGATGGATCTACCATCTTCTAGACTAAAACCTCAAACTGTGCGACCTGCGTGTGCGCTCGCACACACGCACACACGCATGCACGCACACACACACACACACACACACACACACACACACACACACACACACACACACACACACACACAAAAACAGTGGCTGGTATCAACAGATGGCAATTTGTACTCGTTAATTACGTTTATGTATCAACATTGTTTATCATGGGCTCCTAAATTCTAATCATTAAAGGATCAACTTCATATGTTATTCCATAGTTTTCTTGATCATCATCTTCAAATTAAAAGATCAAAACCAAAAAATGTCTGAGTTAATCACTCCAAGATGCCACAGAGTTACTGTGCCCTGTCGAACTGTGCAGATAGGCAAACGCTTCCACCAGCACTGCCTCCGCTCCATCCTTAACATCCACTGGAGCATTTCATCACCAACACTGAAGACCTTGAACAGGCGCAGGCAAGCAGCATTGAGGCTATGCTCATAAGAGCACAACTACGATGGGCAGGGCAAGTCTCCAGAATGGAAGACCACCACCTTCCCAAGATCGTGCTGTATGGAAAGCTTTTCTTCGGGTACTGCCGTATCGACTACCACCAGTGGTCTGAACTAGCTTCCGAACGTGATGCCTAGAGACATACCACACACCAGGTTGTCTCCTCCTTTGTTGAAGCCAACATACGGGCCAACCTCGCAGAGAAGAGAAAGGCCCGAGAAATCCCAACAGTGGACATACAGTAGACCAGACCCTCACCTGCAGGCTCTGTGGGCAGGCTTGCCTGTCCCGCATCGGTCTCACCATCCTTCATAATTCTTTGTTAACTAAGACAGGCCAAGAGAGACTCTACATCATACAGATATTACTTTGAGCCATGCAAATACAGATGCTACGGATATGAAAGTTAATAAGTTGCTGTGGCTTACCATATAGGCTACCAAATAGAGACAAATAAATGTCTCCTTTTGGGTATCGTCCCTCTCTCTCCTCTCTATATTTCTATACTCGCTCTCTCTCTCTCTTACTCTCTCTGGCTATCCAGAGGAAGATGGAGAGAGCACATTAACTATTGATAATCCACAGAACAGCATCACATTCAGAAATAAAATCACAGTCTAAATGTATTCAGAGGCTCCTCATAAAACTGTAATTATACACATTACTTTGAATATGAAATGCTATCTGACAGTTATTGTCAGGGGCTAATAAAAAGCTGGTGTATCTCCTCAGCTGTTGAGTGCTACACCCAGCCAGTGTGTTTTAATGTGGTCTTCATACAGGGCTTGTGCTCTGGCCTGGTCTCACCTATTATGCATACGTCACTAAGTTTCTGCTTGTTGGCTTATGTCGTAATTTTAAAGAGATTATTTGCAGTGTGTCACATACCTGCATGTCCATAACTTGACCCTGCATTAGCCCAATACTATAGCCAGAGCCGGCCCGAGGCATAAGCGAACTAAGTGGCCGCTTAGGGCCCCCGACTGCCTGGGGGGCCCCCTAAAAAAAAAAAAAAATGTTTTTTTTTTTTTTTTTTAGTTTGTGTGTTTGATATTAACATCATACTATGCAAATGTGAGTTATCATACAAAAAAAGGAATAAAATGTTTTGGTCTAGATAATTAATAGCCTAAAAATGTAGTTAGTTCATCTCGGAGGAAATCCGAAATTATCTGATCATGTCACGTTCACATCCATGCACAGTGTGTATTGAGTTTATTTAAAAACAATTGGAAATGGGGCTGCCCTCAGTTGCCCATGCACTGTGTATAGTCTATAGCCTATTTCAGCCTTGTCTGTGGAAAAAAAGATACAGTAGCTGTATAACAGAGTTCTTCTGCTTCGTTCCTCACACTGCATTTAAATGCATTCACTATATTACAGAGAAATATGTCCCGTAAAAGAAAAAGAGCTCCAAGCCCAACCCATAATATTTTATTTTATATTAATATTTTTTATGGAAAATCCATGTGTCCTTCTTCAATAGCTTCTAATTCATCTGACCCAGTGTCTCCAAATTATTTGTTCACACAAGATTTCTCAGATTTAGCCTCTTAATTTTCCTCTCAAAGTGCACCAGATGCATGCATTTCTCTTTAAAAAGGTTAAAAAAATCTCCCGGGGGGGCATACCCCCGGATCCCCCTAAGAGGGTCTGAATCTTGGCTGTCTAATAGTTTCGCACAGCCGCACAGTAGAGGCACTAGCGGAAAACACTGGGTGTGTGAATGATATTTAACAAAGATCTATAGTTTCAGCAGCGCTAACATTGGAGAGGGGCCCCCTAATCATATTTCGCTTAGGGCCCCCTGAAGGCTTGGGCCGGCTCTGACTATAGCTGTGCAATGCCTCTAGGACAAGCTCGGTCTGAGTCAGTGACAGTTAAGGTTGGTGTTATTGTGTAAGCTATCAATAATGCATGTTATAACAACAGTATATGAGGCCATTAATATCAAATGTGCAGGCAGCAAAGAAGCTTTAGCATTTAATATTGTTAAAAACTATTCTGTGTATTTATTGCCATTTTTTGTGTCAAACCCAAGTGAAACAACATTGCAAATAGCCTACGTTCATACATTATTGATTGTACCATACAGAGGTTGGACAGTGACAAATTTAATGTGTTTGTTTATTGTCATCTATTCAGTAAAACAATAAAATACAAGGTACACAAGAAATAATAGCCTTCAAGAAAAAATACATTTACAGTAAAGTATCTGTTTCATTGTAAAGTAGCCTGTAATTGGCAAATACAACCCTGTGTGCCAGATTCATAATTTAAAGCCTTGTTTTCACTGAGCGGTGTGGTTTGGTATGGCATGCATTTAATTGTGTTTCCACTGTCAAAACATGTATGTTGTACCAAAATAAACAAACCAGGCTGCACCTATTTTTGTCACCCTTTTGTTGGGGCACCAAGCTTTCCCAAAGGGGTGGAGCTACACTAGAGTTTCCTCTTTATTTAATTAATCATCGGGCTACATTGTGTCCTGATGCTATGATGTCACCTTATTCTCGATGCAAGCCGACAGCGACAGTGGCAGGTACGTAACTATGGTGGGATTTAATGAAGAGCAAAAACCTGTGTGCTGCACCGACATTTTCCGCTAAACACAAGACTCTCTTCACTCTTGTCGAGGTGACTACACACGGTGGTTAAACGCAGAAATTATTCTTTCGACCAATCAATGGACGGCAGTGTGTAGCTCCACTGAGTACCGGAAATGGGAGCTTATTTTGGATCCCTACACAACTTTTGGCAATGGAAATGCTAGAAGTAGCGGACCATGCCTCCCTGACCCGACCCGCTCTGCTCGGTGGACACGGGGCTAGTTACGTAGCTGCTGAGGCCTATTCAATTAGTTTTGAATGGGGGCCGGTTGGTGGAAATGATCCAAAATGAGGGGCCAGAAAAAAATGCCATAATTGATGAGCATCACATCAATAGCTACATATACTGTAAAACACTACTACGACATAGGATTGCATATATTGTCTTTATTTTATCAAATCGAGTTCACCAGCTTATCAAAAAAATCCCTATTTGATTAACATAGGCTGCCTGTTGTTTAAGTGTACAATCTTATCAGTTCAGGAAAACACAATAGGTTAACTCTTCAACAGCTTATCAAAATACGTAGAAATAAATGTACTCTAAGTGCAACAGCTTATCAAAAAACATAGAAATAAATGTAGGCTATTCTAAGTGCAACACCTTACAGTGTTTCCCCCAAAAAATGTTTGTCAATGTGTTTGTTTTGTGCTAGCCCTTTATGGTCAAAACCCCCCGAACCCAATTCAGTAAATAAATGTCCAAATGTGTCTCCAAGTTCTCTGTATGCTATTTAAAAAGAATCAAGCAAGAGACAATAATAACATTAAAGAGGACCTATTATGCTACTGTTTTTTTCCAGCCCAACCTAAAAACATGTTTGTCAATGTGTTTGTTTTGTGCTACGCCTGTGCTTCGGCCACTCCGCCCCCCCCCCCCCTCCTGCAACCCCACTCCGTTGTGCTTGTGTACCTTCCGGACTTTCAGGCAGGAACCGCGAGCATGGACCTAAGGCCGGCAGATTTGACAGTAACATAAATGTCCAAATGTGTCTCCAAGTGTCTCTGTATGCTATTTAAAATAGAAACTCAACAGACACCCCAGTAGACTAATAATAACATTAATGAATTATAGGTTATTACATCACAGAAGGCATATTGGCCTATAATAATAAAAAACACCACCTTATGTTTACAGTTTAAAAATGTTTTGAATGAAATGCAAACCTCAGTTAATCATTTGCTCTTGTTTCTCTGTCCTGAGATTCACACAGACTGAGCAGTCTTGTTTAAATGTTACAAATTGAGCTAATAAACTGAACTTCACTTTTTTTTAAGTTGCTGCAGAAGTTATCTCAGCTAATTTTATAATCTAACATCTAATTTGATAATAAGGTGATTGTATGCAGAATGCTCGTGCCAGAAACTCATACAGTGGTTTTGTACAGATATATACATAAATATATAAATAAATAAATATTAGCAGGTTCTCAACAGCATTTCAATTTAGGGGGGGGGGCGGGAGAGAAAAAAATTCTGTCCCCAAGGGGGGGCATGACAGAAAATAATTGAGAACCACTGGCATAGCTTATGGTAACAATATAGTTCACACAAAGCAGCAACATGAAGACAAACCAGCCAATTGGTGAGCCTAAATCTAGTGGCTAACATTGCTAGCATTTGCACAGTCTCTTCCACAGTCCTGGTTTATACTTGCCCAAGTTGGTAAAACGGCCTAACTCAAACTTACAGTGTTTGTTAACTTTTCCTCAGAACCAGTCAGTATCTGGTGTGACCACCATTTGCCTCATGCAGTGCAACACATCTTCTTCGCATAGAGTTTATCAGATTGTCAATTGTGGCCTGTGGAATGTTGGTCCACTCCTCTTCAATGACTGTGCGAAGTTGCTGGATATTAGTGGGAAGTGGTGCACGCTGTCGTATACGCCGGTCAAGCACATCCCAAACATGCTCAATGGGTGACATGTCCGGTGAGTATGCTGGCCATGCAAGAACTGGGACATTTTCAGCTTCCAAGAATTGTGTACAGATCCTTGCAACATGGGGCCGTGCATTATCTTGCTGAAACGCGAGGTGATGTTCATGGATGTATGGCACAACAATGGGCCTCAGGACCTCATCACGGTATCTCTGTGCATTCAAAATGCCATCAATAAAATGCACCTGCAAGCGCTCACCCACACGACGCCACACACGCTGTCTGCCATCTGCCCTGAACAATGTAAACCGAGATTCATCTGTGAAGAGAACACCTCTCCAACGTGCCAGACACCATCGAATGTGAGCATTTGCCCACTCAAGTCTGTTACGGCGACGAGCTGGAGTCAGGTCAAGACCCCGATGAGGACGACGAGCATGCAGTTGAGCTTCCCTGAGACGGTTTCTGACAGTTTGTGCAGAAATGGTTTGGTTATGCAAACCAATTGTTTCAGCAGCTGTCTCAGTGGCTGGTCTTAGACGATCTTGGAGGTGAACCTGCTGGATGTGGAGGTCCTGGGCTGGTGTGGTTACACGTGGTCTGCGGTTGTGAGGCCGGTTGGATGTACTGCCATATTCTCTGAAACGCCTTTGGAGAGGGCTTATGGTAGAGAAATGAACATTCAATGCACGAGCAACAGATCTGGTTGACATTCCTGCAGTCAGCATGCCAATTGCACGCTCCCTCAATGCTTGTGGCATCTTTGGCATTTTGCTGTGAGACAAAACTGCACATTTCAGGGTGGCCTTTTATTGTGGACAGTCTAAGGCACACCTGTGCACTAATCATGATGTCAGATCATCATCTTGATATGGCACACCTGTGAGGTGGGATGGATTATCTCAGCAAAGCAGTGTATTTCAGCTTTTGAGGTGATGGAAAGGACACAAATTACCCGCATGTGTGCACAAACCCTGAAAAGGTCTGTCATAATGTTTTAATGCAAGTTGGAAGTCGCTTTGAATAAAGCGTCTGCAAAAATGAACGTTAATGTAATTATCAGAGTATACCCAGACTCACCTTTTGCACTGAAATCAAATTACTTTGATCTTGAAGCTGTCCAAGATTCTGAATAAACTCTGGAGAAGGGTTAAGGCCAGGACACACCAGACCGATAATCGCCGTCGGAGAGCCTGGAGGGGGCGGGGACACCAATCTGTTTGGTGTGTGCCGTGAAATCGGTCGTCGGGCTTCTTTTGAACATGTTCAATCGGTGGCGGGCAGTCTTTCAGTTGGAGCGATTTCATTGGTGGAGGGCTTTGCGAATCAGTGAAGCCCAGAAGTGAGGCGGGTAGCACAAACAGCTAACAACAGTTAGCCATTGTTTTAATGTGTTTGTTTGTTTCGTTCAGCGAGTACTCACATGCATCAATCCTTGTTGACTGCTCGACACTCTCTGCTAAAAATGGTGCTCTCTATGGTCCATAAATATAAATACGTATTTCTATCTATGTTTATGGTCATGAGAGCTTTCCCATCATTTCCGGCATTTTTTTGGGCCGCAATACAGATTAGCGCCGCCTGCTGTTATGGAGACATTACGTCCCGCGCAAGCGCAAAGCGTACGGAAAGTCAGCAGTCGACTCGGTGTGTTCTTGGCACTTTTTTGGCCGCGACGGGAAGACTGGAGCTGTCTGAATCAGCAGTCTCCATTTTCGGGTAGTCGGACCGGTGTGTCCTGGCCTTTAAACAGAGCAAAACCTTGATTGCACATATACCTGTTTGACTTAATTAAACCAATAAAAGATCTGGGACTGCCCAACAGTCCAGTGACTCTGTGAGGAGAGGAGGAAAGAAAATGCGATGAAATAAAGAGAGTGCAGATGAAGTTATACAAGAAGAACACACAGTTAGAGAGACAGAGGTAACATGATGTTAAATTTCGTGTTTCTTTATTCGGAAATATGGAAGGCAAAAATAAAGGATGACTGGAGAGAAGTTTCCAAGTTCTTAGAGGATGTTTAATGAAGTGATATCACATAACAGGTTATGCAGCCTTCAGGGACAGGAAAAAGTCAAAAAGTGAAGTCCTTCTCGACAGCAAGGCTTTTTAACCTCCCTAAACAAAGGACAATGATTGGTTTTTATTGCTGTGATCTGGTTTCAGGGATCATCCCCTTGTACATCCTGGCCGTCCTCTTCATGAACCTATGCGAAAGAAGGGTCAAGCTTCCAAGCCTTGAATGTATCCAAAGTTTGACTGGAGAAGGCCTTTGTTATTAAACAGATACATCGCCTTGCCCTCTAGGCTTATCTTATAGGGAAAACATTGTAAAGTTTTACAACAAGACTTATTGCTGTTCTACCTCCTGTCTCCAAAGCACCAAGAATGTTGAGTGAGAACATTTATTAAAGTCAAATGTGAAGAATATGTCAATTTTTTAAATGATTATATATTGGTAAATGCAAATTAAATAGGGGGGGGGGCATAATACCATTAAAATTAGAGTTATTTTTCCTAACAAAACCCTCAATTCATACGTCTTAACATATATGATTAATTAGGAAAAATATAGTTTGGGACTAAGCACTACAAGTCCAGTCCTCCTGTAAATCATCTACTTACTCTTGGGTAAACACTAAAATCAGACCCTCAATACGGTCTAGTTAAACAACAAAAGTAATTACCAACATAGACAACAATGAAAGGAAAATCAGTGAGTGATACAGAGGGAAACATTAGACTCAGTTGTACATGTATCAGAGTAAAAACAATACTTAACAGTACACATTCTAATCCTTCATGACCAATGGCATTAGTTAATTTAAATGGCACAGTACCTAGAATGGGTCTAAAAACAAACATCATCCACAGCAGGCATTAATGTATCATTTCGTAATTTATCATTTTATCCAGTTTCAATTTGTCTACAAAAATCATACAACAGTAACTAATCTCAGTCTGGAAGTAAAAGGGAAACACAAGATTTAGACAATACATTGATTTTCAAACAACTAACACCAAAACACATAGAAGCTTTCACTTCAGGGGTTCAGAGTCAAGCACAAAGGGTTTACATTTCTAAATTCACATACTAAGGGTGATTTATTCGTCAATTTCAAAAACCCATATAGGTGATCAAGGGTCAATGGCTCTGAGAGCACAGTCAGAGCATACATTTACTTTAAGATTGGGGCCTTAACAAAACAGGGCAGGACACTTAATCAGTGATAACATTTCTTAACAAAAAAATTGGTTACGGCTTTTGTCTTCGTAGACAATTAGTTTTAACTTATCCGTATTAGAGCCAACACTTGGTTGCAATCAGTTAATTATCTATCCTCTTTCAAAGGAGAGGCCGGTGGAGAGAAAGTGCACAATGGGGTGTCTTAATACTCCAGACTTACATAATTTACTTATAAGTACGTTCAATTTACTACGTACATGTTTCACCACCTGGGTTTTAAGCTCACCTTCTCTGTGAATGTGAACTTTGACCCGTACATACTCTCCTACCTGTAGGTCTGGAGTCTTGCTAGGAGTTGCTCCTGGCACAGCAGGCTGTACCTGGTCAACACTAAGCTTGAGACAAACAATTAGCACAGACAGACAATTAGCACAGTTAGAAGGTTCATGACCTCCCTCTCCTGATGTCCCTGGCTTAGGAGCAATGCATGTGGTGTGATGTGTGTGAGTCTGTATGGGTATGCGTGTGTGTGTCGCTCCTGGAGAGGTTGTCATTGATATGGGCGCCAGCGGTACATAACCTATATAATCTCCCTCTTTTTATACCATGAAGTATTGTAAAACTCAATAAAACAATAATAAAACACTGGAAAAGAAAAACTTAACCTACTGAAGTCCCTCAATGTGGACAAACGTAACTACATTAACCTTAATGATACCAAAATAGAATAAAAGTAAAACAACCTGTGGATTTATTCAAAAACATAAAGAAAAAATGCTCATCCTTTTTGTAAAGGGTAAAACAAAAACAGTCTGCAACTAATATTAAAAGTATCCTAATGTGCTTTAAGGGTCAATTAAGTTAACCTACAGCATCTACTTGTTATCTAATTTGTAATGGCACAAGGGCAATAACTAAGTAAGATTCAAATAAACTACTCTCTGTCTGAATAAAACTGAATTCAAAGGGGAAACACAGGGCCAAAATAATAAAACAAAATAAAACAAAATAAATCCAGGGGATAGACGATGGGGCCTGGCAATAGATCAGCAACTTTAGAATGTCATTGTCTCTGGTGGGTTCGAGCAGGCAATAATTGGTTCTGCATGTTGTGGGCAGAACTGGCCTGTAGCAGGCACAGGGGATTCATCAGTCTTCCTACTGTGATGGTTGCTCAAGACAGGCATCATTCACAGGCAATCTAGTGTATTCACTTTTCACTTGTATCGTATTAGTCCATGGCGTTCACATTGCTGGCTGTGGGATATTGATCATGTAGCACTTTCCATAGTTCATTGCGAAACACACAGTGAGGTGTATTCAGAGCTCTCTGATCCTTGCACCGAGAGAGCCACTGAGGGTTTCAGTCTGTAGACGTCTGTGTGTTGTGGCCGGAGGGCCAGACGGGTTATCTTTAATGTCTGTGACAGTTGTCAGGGGTGAAGGCACACCGAGGCTTCAGTCGTGTCCCCATGGAGGGGGCCATTCGGGTTATCCTCGGAGCTTGGGGGGCTGTATTTGTTGTGACGGTGGTCATGGGAGGGGTGTCGACTAGAAGGGTCTCAGACACTTCTCCCTCTTTTTTCTTCCAGATCAGTACAGTTCTTGGCAAATCATTATCAGTATCCGATCCATCGGTGGAGGTCACAGGGTCATTCATCATGTGGCTGTTCAGTCCTGAGTCTTTGCTCAATGTATCCAATAATTTTCCCATCTATAAGATCCTTAAGCAGTTCAGGGTAGTTTGAGCACAGCTAGGAATGTCCGGGGGAGGGAAAGGGCAGGAGCAACCCTGTCTCATCAAAATTACGTTCCCAGAGGACTATTCGGCATTCTCAATTACGTTTGACTGACAAACGTATTTTGTCCACGATTACATTTTAATGAACATATCGCAAACAAGTTCGTTCTCAGCCTAGAACTGTTCGGGATTCTCAATTACGTTTGGCTACAAAACGTATTGATTACGTTTTAATAAACATATCGCATAGGTTCGTTCTCAGCCTATTTTTTGCCATTTATTTACCTCTAGGATTATGTTTGGTTGAAGTGTGTGTTGTCTGGGCGGCTGCCTGAACTACAGCGCTGCAGGAAATTAATATGTTCCATAGATATGTTCACATGTTTCTTCATTCATTCATTCAAACAAACTGGTGAAGGCAATCGACGTTCCGACATGGCCACGCTCCCTTTGGGTGGAAAACAAAGCGATTTTGACTATAATGCAAAATTGCGGTCCAAAACAGCACAAAATAAAACGATCAGAGGTATATAAGTTACAATTTGACCGACAGACACAATGTTAAGATCCTGAACAACAACTCTGCCAGCTAGATAACGTTAAACTAGACTACGGAACTACACAGGGCTGCAGGGGAAATATTCTCGTTTATTCAATACTGGTGACGTCAGACGCACGCCCCTCTACAAACCAATCAATATCGAGGAATGCGAAACGAGCCTATCGGCAGCCCTGAAAGATTATAAGATTTCTAGCGAGACCTATGTACTTTATTTTCATAATCTTGATATTGTGAATTCATATGATCTGTCTGAAGTCTTATAGGCTAATTCTCAAGAAATGTTCGGTACACAAATAGGCTACGTGCCAAGCTGTTGATCAACTGGACAAAATCAAAGATAACACACACACACAGCTGACAAGAGCGCTCCCTCCCTCCGCCGAGTTTTTTTCCCAGAGCAAATTTTTGTTGTCAAGGGTTATCATGGTGACACAAATACTTCACACTTCAGCTAGTAAGTGCATAAACATATGTTTTGAAAACATATCTAGCGAGAAATACATCAGAATATCATTAGGCTATATTCGGTCATTGGAAGTATCTGATCTCTATTTGGTTAGTTTGCTGACATATTTACCACGTTGCTATTAACTTTTCCATCATCCTTTACTGGGTGACTTCACTCCTATCAGAGTGTCTGCCAATTCAGGGCCATTCCATTTACAATTCAGGGCCTCCTAAAACCAAGTCAGACACAACACTTCACACTGCTGACACCCTCCGTTCTGCCCCTTCATAATAAAAGCACGTAACAGGAAGTAGCTTACATTATTCCCCTCCTCCTAAACGTCCCCGTATCCACACAGAAACATCATAAGGGCCCTTAGGAATAATGGAACCACTTACAGAAACCTGCTGCACTACCAAAAAATGAATAAAATAACTTAAATTGAACAAATTCTGTATAGAGCTGTTAAGCGGAAGTGGCGGAATTACGGGGCATGGGGCCTATCGGCTGAAAAAAAAATTAATGGGAGTCTATGGAAAGTAATCTACTATTTTCTGGTCCCAGTCATTAAATGCCTTGGATTACATATATGTTTTGTATGGGTCTAAATGATAATTTTTCATGTGAAGAGTTTGACGGTATGTTGTATGATTATTTGTCTAACAGCTTTTGAAAAAATGTTACGAGAACAACTACAAGTCTTGTTGCCTCTGTGACGTCACCTCAACACATTCCCTCCACTTCTCGACTGACAGTGCTAATGCTAATGGCTGGCGTGGACAACGCCAACAATCTCCCCACTCGAGAAATTGAAACTCTCCACATGTCCACTTGTGTAGTGGTTTTCGCCACGATGAAGACTTTTGTCTTGTCCTTGAAAGAAGGCAGTAAAGTGCATTATTGACACAGCCATGTTCCGGAGCTAAGCCGGTGCGAGTGGTGGTGACGTATATCATAAGCGTCAAGAGCAGCGAAGAGCTGTAGTCCACAAAAGCGCTCTGCACAAAACCTGACCGTATCCAGCTTCTACTCGCTAAATTGTTCCATTCTTTGCACAAAAAAATACCATCTAAATCCATACAAAACATATGTGTAATCGAAGGCATTTCATGACTGGGACCAGAAAATAATACATTTATTTCCATTGACTACCGTTGTAATTTTTCGAGCCGATAGGCCCCATGCCCCCGGAAGTAAGGCACTTCCGCTTAACAGCTCTATAGGCCTACCCTAAACCTTAAAGCATGTATCATTGTAGCCTACCCACTATTCTAGGGACACTATTTCTGTAAGACAAATGTGTTTTATAGCCTTTGTGGTTGTATAGCCTAATTTAAAGCTTCTGATCAAATATGTGGCGGATTATACATGAAATTATAAAACAATTAAATATACAGTTTAAAATGTCACTGAATAGGCTTCTTGAACTTACTAAAGCAGTACTCTACAATGCGTGTGTGTGCATGTGCATGTGTGTGTGTGTGTGTGTCACATCTTGTAGCCTATCCTGACAGGGATTTGGTTGTTTTCTTTTAGTTAATGATATCAAATTTTGCTATAAATTGTGCATAACCTACACATAATATAAGACTAGGTGCATTTTGAATGTGAATCCTGCAACTGAAAGTATTTGGAAGGAGCAGGCCAGTTACTCAAATGGGAGTAGTTTAAAGATTGCTTTATTCATGATTTTGACCTTAAAAAGGTAGAATTTTAGGCAGTCTTATGAACAGTGCTTAATCAGTGTTTGCGGTGTGGTGTGGCAGTGTTTATTATTTTCTGCACATGCAGTTGACTCAGTATATTGTCCCCTGTCTTAATGGTAAGTGGTCTTGACGGCAGTTTGTCCACCACACACTTGGCATGATATACAGGTGAAACTCGAAAAATTTGAATATCGTGCAAAAGTTAATTTATTTCAGTAATTCAACTCTATAGGTGAAAATAATATCTTATACAGACTCATTACATACAAAGTGAGATATGTGAAGCCTTTATTTTTTATAATTGTGATTATTATGGCTTACAGTTTATAAAAACCCCAAATTCAAAATCTCCGAAAATTAGAATATTTCATGAAATCAATAAAAACGGATTTTAAATACAGAAATGTCGGTACTAAGTACTTGGTTTGGGCCCCTTTTGCATAAATTATTGCCTAAATGCGGCGTGGCATGGATGCTATCAGCCTGTGGCACTGCTGAGGTGTTATGGAAGCCCAGGTTGCTTTGATGTGGCATTCAGCTCGTCTGTATTGTTGGGTCTGGTGTGTATCATCTTCCTCTTGACAATAGTCCACAGTTTCTCTATGGAGTTCAGGTCAGGAGAGTTGTCTGGCCATTCATGCAGAGTAATACCATGGTCAGTCAACCAGTTACCAGTGCTGGAAAGGTGCTAATGTTGAGAGTGTGAAGATTGTACAATTTTACATTTAAACACACCTACAATTCACCACCATGCTTTTGATTAGATTTAATTTATTTGCACAATAAAAACAACAAAGAACATTGGCCACAGAAATATAAAATATAAAAACATTTTTAAAAGGCAACATATTGTGCAGGTGAGATATATACTCAACAAAAATATAAACCCAACACTTTTGTTTTTGCTCCCATTTTTCATGAGATGGACTTAAAGATCTAAAATTCATTCCAGATACACAATTGTACCATTTCTCTCAAACATTGTTCACAAATCTGTCTAAATGTGTGATAGTGAGCACTTCTGCTTTGCTGAGATAATCCATCCCACCTCACAGGTGTGCCACATCAAGATGCTGATCTGACATCATGATTAGTGCACAGGTGTGCCTTAGACTGTCCACAATAAAGGGCCACCCTGAAATGTGCAGTTTTGTCTCACAGCAAAATGCCACAGATGCCACAAGCATTGAGGGAGCGTGCAATTGGCATGCTGACAGCAGGAATGTCAACCAGATCTGTTGCACGTGCATTGAATGTTCATTTCTCCACCATAAGCCGTCTCCAGCAACTTCGCACAGCCATTGAAGAGGAGTGGAACAACATTCCACAGGCCACAATTGACAATCTGATAAACTCTATGCAAAGAAGATGTGTTGCACTGCATGAGGCAAATGGTGGTCACACCAGATACTGACTGGTTCTGAGTCCGCAGACCCCCAATAAAGCAAAAAAATGCACATTTCAGACTAGAGCACACATCCTTTGCAGGAGGGACTACTACACCCAGAGACTGAGTGTGTCTAACTCTTAACTTTTCCCTCTTTTTTTTTCAAAAGAAAATAAACAAAAATCTCTGAACACACCTTTAATTCCTACACATCAAAAGTGAGTCTAACAACCAGACACCAATGCGTTTGTGGAGTACCTTTAATTTGAGATATTAGAACGCCTTAAAGGAAAACAAAAAATAAACAAAAACAAAACAAAAAAACTTAGTGCACCTTTAATTTTTTCCATCTTCTTCATCTACTATCAGGGCCCTATTGCCTGACATACCACAAACGGTGTATGTAACCTTATGAAAAAAGGGGGGACCTCCAATTAGACCTGGTATTTACCTAGCAACATTTCAGAGTACACCTTTAATGCTCAGCGCTTGGGGCAGATTTTCCAAAGAGAAACCCTAGCGAGAGATTGTGAACTCAACCACATCAGCATCATATTCAAATGAGACACAATTGCAATACTATGCATGATTATATATACATTTAAACCTTTTAATCTGACTATAGTTATTCACCATGAAAAGAGCACCACTTGCGCGCATATCAACGAGAACAACACGCAGGCTTCGTGTGTGTGTGTGTGTGTGTGTGTGTGTGTGTGTGTGTACACGGAGTAGTTAGCTGTTAGTTATTCAAGGTATTTACATGCAGTTATAGCGACGTACAGGTAGTGAAATCTGACGTAGAGACAGAAGAGTATGTTAAGACGGTTTCCATAAGTAAAATCACTGACCAGCAGCACTTTTAAATAGAGAAAGCCATACTCAGAAATACAGAGGTCGCATCAAACAAAAATGTCCCCTAAAACTCTCGAGGATAAATAAAAGTTAAATGAAAAAAAAAAAAAAAAAAAAAAAACTAAACAACACTGCCAACGTTTGTGCCCAAGGAAATTACTTTTTAAACACCTCGGTCACAATGTAGTATCCACCACAATCGTGACGTGTAACTTGAATACAAATTATCAATTTTACTAGTTATTTTAAAACACAAAGCCAATCCCACCATGCAAAACACGCTCTTTCAGCCTCTCCCTTTTTCATTGACAAACAAGGTATACCACCAAAGGACTCACCTCATAAAAGTTACCACAAAGGACCAATTTTATGCTAATCTACCACTTAAGGACTCAATTAATGAAAGCTACCACCTAATGGACTCACTTTACCTATGAAAAAAAGAGTATAGGTTTTGTCAAGGGGGAGAAGATCTGACAGGCCGCACGAGAGATTCGTTATAGCTTTGCTCAGGCTGCTATAAGGGAACCGTCCTCCTGTACACGCACCAAGCAGTGTTATTCATCGGCCCCAGTTATACCTTTTTACATAACAGCCTTCGGATATCTAAATATATGAGGTCTTTTCACGTTAAAAATGCGGATTACAGAACCTCACTCCACCGTATACAATTATCTATTGCCAACATCCTATTGCATGTTAACGTAAGGCAGTTTATCGTACCATGAAATGATATACAATTTAATCATTTAATCAAAAACATACTATAATGGACTCCGCACTAGAGAAAGTGTAAATAAGCCAGCATTCCATTCAGGAAAGGAAGAAAACACAAACAGAGCAAGAGAAAAGAGTTAGTTAGGTGCCTTGTCAATTTACCCAGACAAAAATAAAGAGTCTATACTTACAAAACATAAACAAAAATCTACAGAATTCGAGGTCATGAACACAGAACAAACAACCACTCAATAAAATTTTAAATAGCCAATTTCAGAAACTTAGGTTTATACAACAGGCATTTCTGCTCACCTTTTTCCCAGGAGATTGAGTGACCGAGTTCGGAGTCCAGACAGGCTGCTGACCGTTCAAAACCTTCCAAAGGCCCACGTCGAGGGTCACCATTTGTTAGAAATAAAAATATACGTGTTCTTTAGCCTTATTTATGAAGGAAAAAATGACCATGGAGAAAGGTGTAAAATTTGGGATCTCGGCCTCAGTATTTATTTAAGTAAATTGACAAGGCAGGTTGAAAGGGCAGAAAAGCAAGAAAAAGAGACGTCTCTCTCTACATCAGAGATTATATTGTCTTCTAACATCATGAGAATGTCTACTGATTGGTTGAATCATTGTTGTCAGGCAGATTTCAGAGTCCTCCTCTTGTTCTTCCTCTTGGCCGAAACCAGAGATCATGGAAGTCTTCCTCCCCCGGCCCGGAGCAGCCTCTAAGACGCGCTTGGCCAGAAGGCCCTTTGTTCTAACAGATACACTGCCTCAGGAATGTATCTTATCTCATGGGAGAATCAGGTTAGTTTTATTGCTCCTTTCCAAACCGAGACTGAAGTGAAACATTTATTAAAGTCAAATGTGAAGAATATATCAATTTTTTAAATGATTATATATTGGTAAATGAAAATTAAATAGGGGGGGGGGCATAATATCATTCAAATTAGAGTTATTTTTCCTAACAAAAAGCAAGCCAGTGTGACAGTATCTTCAATAGCTGCCCATGGAGTTAAAACATTTACGCCAAAAAGGATCCCTGATGTCCTGCATTTCCAGCATGTGTGGACACACACTGCTGCGAGTGCGTTCATTAATTAATATAGCTCTGTATTTAAGTTTTCAAACAATGAAAAAAGACACACAAAGGGGGATTTAAGGGTTAAGTGTTTTCAGTGAGGACAAATTAATTAAATGGTCGGCCTCTCGAGGATAGAAAGTCAATTTATAATGTGTCTCTATCAAAGTGTTTTTTACACTGTAACGTTTCCCCTCAGCACCTCTCTGATTGTCATGTTGGGTTGACCACTGAGGAGAACAGAGGAGATTTAATGAATGGTTATTGAAAGGCTGCCTCCATAAAGAGAGAGAGAGAGATGCCTCTATGGTAGAAAAACTACACACAGGAAGAAAAAACTTTGTTTAATTGTTCAGATTCCTCTGAGACAAAGCTCTGGCTAATTATTTAAAAACATTAAGAATCAACTTGCTGATATAACTAAAACAGTGGCTCCCGTAAGGCACGACAGACTTTTCTTTTCACTTTTCACTGTATTTTATTTCCTAGAATTTGAATTGATACTTAACTTAGACCAAATGTGGACAAGGCGCAGTGCAAGTTGACACATTTAGATTCATAGAGATAACTGAAGGTTAAAGCTGGGGTGGAGGATGTGGGGAGAAAATGGCAGTTGGGATAGAGATTCGAATCCAAATACCTCAACCACTCCACTTGTTCTCTTTGGTCCCTCCCCTATGGTCCCTCCCTGACATGCTCTACACCAACAAAGTCGTGCCAAAGTGAATGGACAGTCCCAACAGCCAATAAGAACAGACAATTGGAGCCTCGCTCTGATTGGTCAAAGTGTACAGCTCATGTTAACTTTGACCAATCAGAAATCACATACCCAAGCTTTAACTGGATTTCTATGTTCCAAAAGTAAGAAAACCTATTTATGTGAGAGACCAAGACACTGCTGGTGTGAAAGTGACCTAACTGGAGACCAGTCGAGTAGCAAGAATGGACTAGTAGGGCACCTACCTACTTCCGCTCAATTTTCATTTCCCTTCATTAGTCAGTCTGGGTCTGCGGTATATTCTTTGGTTTTCTCCGGACAGATTTTTGGCGGTCCAATCAGCGAACAGAGGGAGTAGCTCAGAAGCCGGCGCATGACATACGTTACGACCAAACTTTATGCGATTGGTTGGCAGATCCAGAGTGGCACTGGGCACATCCAATAGTTTTAAACTTAAACAGACACCCGCCTTCAAGTGAGTTAACGTTTGTCAATTGAGGGATTCCAGAACTTCTTTCAAAGGTTTTTTTATTAAATGTTAATAACAACAACATTTGTACAAATGAAATGAAGTATGATGGTCTGGTAGGACCAGACTAAGAAGACAGTGTATTTGGACATCAAATTGAAGGGAAAATCAATGAAATATGGAATAAGCCCTGCGACTACTTATTACTACTTGAAGTTTTTCTATAAACAGCTCAATCTTATAAGTGTAAATGTATGGTCCATTAGTTATAGAGACATGGCATTTCCAGCCATTAAGGCAGCATTAGCTCATCCCTGAAGATGGACGGTTTTCCAAGAAGTAGCACTTTCATGGGATCTTGAAGTATATTTAGTCACCTAAACCGAAGCAAATCTTAACCAGATGTGGCAGATTGGAAAACATAAGGGTCATAGTAACGGCTTTATGTCCAACTGTTACTAGGGGCAGACTTCTGGCCCAACCACGTGTTATTGTATGAGTTAGGCATCATCTCTGTCCTCTTTGCAATATGTCCGACCATACCCACTGCATGCTGGGTAATTAAAGGGACTTTGTGTCATGGCGGCATGCTGGTGATGGAATTCAATGGAGATTGTTGCTGGGAAGGGACTGTGTGTTTTCATTAGGGAGCAGGAAGCAGCCTGACAGAAGCCATTACTTCTGCTTTTGTGCTGGCCGGGAACAGAGGGCCATGTACTGTGTGCTGAGTGTGAGTGTGTTGGTATGTGTGTGCCAATGCATGTTGTATTGAGGTACATGATTCCAATGTATGGTTCTCTCCATTCTCTCATTCAATTTCCAGTTCTTAATTCCTGTTTTTGTTTCACACACACACACACACACACACACACACACACACACACACACACACACACACACACACACACACACACACACACACACACACACACACACACACACACACACACACACACACACAGTCTTGGTTATGCATGTTCCTTTGTATAGTAGCTCAGAGAGCCATTCATCACAAAGCCACAGGGTCCTGGCTGGGTGAATGGGGTTATTTTTCATACAGGCATTCTGTAGGGCAAAACTATTGTTCTGGTGGCACATGGACCCTTAAGGAAGGCATGATTGGTATAGTGTGTGTGTGTGTGTGTGTGTGTGTGTGTGTGTGTGTGTGTGACAGAGCTTATGTCTGCATATATGCACGTGCATGTGTTTGTAACAGAGCTTGTGCCTTCATGTACAGATGTACGTGCATATCTACGTTGGCATGTATTTCATTTTGTGTATATGCGTTTTCTGTGGGCAAATCCACAGGCATATGATCGCAAAAACACATGTACTGTTCTGTCAATACATTTTTGGTTAAATTCCAGCATTGGTTATGTTGGTCTGGAGCCAGCCCCTCCCCCTAGATGACCTTTTGAAGAAGGGCCTAAGGCTGGAAACTAGGGCTGTAACGATACAAAAACTCACAATTCGATTTGTATCACGAGTTTTGACCCAAGATTCGATACATACGACGATTTTTTGGAATTTGAAAAGCATTTTATTGAAACAACATTTATAATAACATTTAACTTAACAAAATAATACTGTTGAAAAATAAAAACATATTGAACTGTGCTGTAAACCAAAAATCAACTTAGAAAACAAAGAAACACTTAAGAGCTTCAGCTTCCTTCACCGAACATTTTATCCAAAACTTAAGCCTAAAAAAAAAGAAAGAAAATCGCGATTCTGCCTTCTCATGCGGGATCGTGGCTCTGTGTATCGCAATTCTCGGTTCGATACAGATATTGTTACAGCACTACTGGAAACACACTGGACGCCCAAGTGCTGCAAAGCGCAGGCAGTTTCACTTCTGCGCCCCTCTTAACAGATCTGAGCGGCCGCTTGACAGAGATGCACAGCGTTGAGCACACACAGCACCGATGGTTTTGGCGTCTGCTCTATTTTTTCCCGCGAGCCCCGAGCGAATCGGGAAAGAAACCACATTTCAAACTCCATCAAACTGGATAAACAAACATGTTGACGCTAATTGAAGCAGGGACAGAACAAGGACTATCTCCTCCTCCTCCTCCACTCGCACTGGGAGACGGTGAGTAAAAATAACTGATTAAAAAATATAAAAACTAGGAGCCACATACATACATGCACAGTAGTTAGAAATACATAAACACATTGTATATTCATGAGGTTGGTACAAACACATGGTAAGGCCAGCTCTTTCTGACTGGCGCGGGGAGATTAGCTCCCAGTGAAGCCAACCAAATTATATCGGGAGTGCTTTGCGCGCTGCCCTGTGCTTGGAAGCGCATCTGAGTCCAGTGTGTTTCTGGCGTAAGTTATATGCTGGAATTTAACAGGACCACCTTTTGTATTCTGTAAAAGTGTGTGCCCATGAAATAAGGCTTTGTTTGTGTGATCAATATCTGAACAGATTTAGAGTCACAACAAATGCATACATTTTTAAATGGAAGACCTGAGTCAATAAAAGCAGGGATGTGAATACCCTTACGTCCTTTACGTTTAGCCTGGTCGGGACCAGGCTAACACTTTATAATAACTATCCGTTGTAACTCGTTAATAGATCATTAGTAAACTCTTAATTAATGATTATTAATGATTTGTTAAGTGTTTGTTAGCAGTTTGTTAAGGATGTATAACAATGGTAGATAGTTAATATCTTAATAATTGAATCAGTTCATCTGGGACGAGGCTGAAATAGGCTATAGACTATACACAGTGCATGGGCAACTGAGGGCAGCCCCATTTTCAAATATTTTTAAATAAACTCAATACACACTGTGCATGCCATGGACTTGAACGTGACGTGATCAGTTAATCTCAGATTACCTCCCAGATGAAACTGATTCAATTATTAAGCTATTAACTATCTACCATTGTTATAAATCCTTAACAAACTGCTAACAAACACTTAACAAATCATTAATAATCATTAATTAAGAGTTTACTAATGATCTATTAACGAGTTACAACGGATAGTTATTATAAAGTGTTACCAATAAACTTATTCTGTTGCCTGACTGGCTCAGTCAGCTGTTACTCCGATCTGAAATCAAGGTGTTTAACAGTTGTTCCAAGATCTTCTGTGTACTGCTTTATTTTCATTGTTATTTAGTTAAATAGTTATTTTTTATTTATTTAACCTGAACCATTTATAATTAAAGTAGGCCTAATTATAATTAGATTAAGATGAAATTGAATAAATTATAATCATTTATGTGATAGTCTGTTCATATTGCAGGCTATATTTAGATAATTGATTATCGATGGCAGATGACATTGCAAATGTGGGTCAAATAAATTCACTTTGTACCTATAACCAAGGACGGATTAACATGACCACGGGCCCTGGACACAAACCAGCCATGGACCCCTACCAACAACACACAAATTCAAGCAGTAGCAAACCTTGCAATCCACAATCACACACATTGTAATGCAGTGCGCAGCCGAGAGAAAGAGAGAGAGAGAGAGAGAGAGAGGTTCTAAAATAAAATTACAATACAATCTCTCTGGTGCCGCGCAAGAGAAAGAGACTTTGCGCCTGAGCCTACACTCAAAGCCCCGTTAGAGCGAAGCAGCGCGTCACCCGTTGAAACGCTGGGTTGATGTCATTCACAGTGAGACCTCGCGAGCAGCCATGCAGACACACTCTGTGGTTTAACCCATTGATGACGGCTGCTGCGTAGCGCAGCATTGTTACTTTATCTAATTTTCATAGCGTGCGCAGCATACAGTAGAATGCACCTTCATTGGTTCAAATACACAAGGTGGGTTTTGTTGATTTTTTAAGACCACGTGACCAACCAAATGTTGTGTGGTTTGCAGAAAATCACGTCAATAAAAAAAAATTCAAAATAAATAAATAAATAAAATAAATAAGCCGGCTGTGTCCGCGATAGTGTATTACAGAACAGTTAGTGGCGTTCGGAGCGCAGAATCAAGGTCTACTATAGGCTACTGACGAAAATCACACAACACATTGCATCTATTTATTAACACTATTTATGAATGTAGGCTATATTTTGCTGCTAAAACTCAAATTCTGCCCAGCCAGGCGATAGTTAAGTTTCAGTTTCGTTTTCATCTCCGTGGTATACAGCCGGGAGTCATTCTGCTTTCCAGTTGTACTGGGAAGTCGGATGTATGGCCCACTGCAACTGTTTCAGCTTATGATCATTGTTTAGGGGTGGCCGAATAATAGGTTTATGCACAACTGCACACTTCTGGATCCTACACCTTGAGGTTCGCGGGACTCCAGAGGCACCAGAAGCTTCAGATACCTGTCTGCTGCTTTGTGATGGCATTTTAGCAGCTGCTCTCTTATTCCGATGAATTTGTCTGGCAGAAACCTTCCTCATTTTACCTTTATCCGAACAAACCCGTCTGTGCTTTGAATCAGCCACAAATCTCTTCACAGTACGATGATCACATTTAAGTTTTCGTGAAATATCTAATGTTTTCATACCTTGTCCAAGGTATTGCACTATTTGACGCTTTTAGGAAGCAGAGAGATCTTTTTTCTTTCCCATATTGCTTGAAACCTGTGGCCTGCTTAATGGTGTGGACCGTCCTTGTTAAGTAGATTTCCTTTGATTGGGCTTACTTAGCAAACTGATTATCACAGGTGTCTGAGATTGATTTCAATGATCCAAAGCGTCCTGAGACACAATACCATCCATGAATTTAAATAAAATACAAAAAAAAAAATGTTTATGACACTTAATTCCAATTTGCATAATAATTTGTGACAGACTGTATTGAATGCTGAACTGCAGTCAATGAGAAGCATTGGGAGATCATTTTATACGACGTGAGATAATATTGAATTATTGCGTTAGTCCGACTGAACCTGGGCTCTTACACTCAACAAAAATATAAACGCAAAACTTTTGTTTTTGCTCCCATTTTTCATGAGATGGACTTAAAGATCTAAAATTCATTCCAGATACACAATATTACCATTTCTCTCAAACATTGTTCACAAATCTGTCTAAATGTGTGATAGTGAGCACTTCTGCTTTGCTGAGATAATCCATCCCACCTCACAGGTGTGCCACATCAAGATGCTGATCTGACATCATGATTAGTGCACAGGTGTGCCGTAGACTGTCCACAATAAAAGGCCACTCTGAAATGTGCATTTTTTTGCTTTATTGGGGGTCTGGGGACTCAGAACCAGTCAGTATCTGGTGTGACCACCATTTGCCTTATGCAGTGCAACACATCTTCTTCGCATATAGTTTATCAGATTGTCAATTGTGGCCTGTGGAATGTTGGTCCACTCCTCTTCAATGGCTGTGCGAAGTTGCTGGATATTAGTGGGAAGTGGTGCACGCTGTCGTATACGCCGGCTAAGCACATCCCAAACATGCACAATGGGTGACATGTCCGGTGAGTATGCTGGCCATGCAAGAACTGGGACATTTTCAGCTTCCAAGAATTGTGTACAGATCCTTGCAACATGGGGCCGTGCATTATCTTGCTGAAACATGAGGTGATGTTCATGGATGTATGGCACAACAATGGGCCTCAGGATCTCATCATGGTATCTCTGTGCATTCAAAATGCCATCAATAAAATGCACCTGTGTTCTTCGTCCATAACAGATGCCTGCCCATACCATAACCCCACCACCACCATGGGCCACTCGATCCACAACATTGACATCAGCAAAGCGCTCACCCACACGACGCCACACACGCTGTCTGCCATCTGCCCTGAACAATGTAAACCGAGATTCATCCGTGAAGAGAACACCTCTCCAACGTGCCAGATGCCATCGAATGTGAGCATTTGCCCACTCAAGTCTGTTACGGCGACGAGCTGGAGTCAGGTCAAGACCCAGATGAAGATGACGAGCATGCAGTTGAGTTTCCCTGAGACGGTTTCTGACAGTTTGTGCAGAAATTGTTTTGTTATGCAAACCAATTGTTTAAGCAGCTGTCTCAGTGGCTGGTCTCAGACGATCTTGGAGGTGAACCTGCTGGATGTGGAGGTCCTGGGCTGGTGTGGTTACACGTGGTCTGCGGTTGTGAGGCCGGTTGGATGTACTGCCATATTCTCTGAAACGCCTTTGGAGACGGCTTATGGTGGAGAAATGAACATTCAATGCACGAGCAACAGATCTGGTTGACATTCCTGCTGTCAGCATGCCAATTGCACGCTCCCTCAATGCTTGTGGCATCTGTGGCATTTTGCTGTGAGACAAAACTGCACATTTCAGGGTGGCCTTTTATTGTGGACAGTCTAAGGCACACCTGTGCACTAATCATGATGTCAGATCAGCATCTTGATGTGGCACACCTGTGAGGTGGGATGGATTATCTCAGCAAAGCAGAAGTGCTCGCTATCACACATTTAGACAGATGTGTGAACAATGTTTGAGAGAAATGGTAATATTGTGTATCTGGAATGAATTTTAGATCTTTAAGTCCATCTCATGAAAAATGGGAGCAAAAACAAAAGTGTTGCGTTTGTATTTTTGTTGAGTGTACATTGCATGTTAAACCTGCAGTGTGTGGAATTTTGGAATTTCAAGCAGACTTGATAGAAAATAATTATAATATCCATAACGACGTTTAATTTAGTGCATAATAGCTGAAAAAAAACTGTATTAATCCATACATGGGGCCCAGGCCTGTGCGCCGCCATGTTGGATGCGTCATAGTTTGAATGGCTTCAGCTCTAAATTGGCACAGAATGGAACAGTTGGCCACACTGTGTCAATCAGAACTACTAGTTTGAATGTTCTTGAAGGCTTTCCGTTGCTTCTCTGAACGGGAGCCATAGAGACGAACTGTTGTGATCTAGAATTGTACCACTTGATGATGTCATATTACACACTGCACCTTTAACTTGTAAGTTTGACTGAAAACGGGCTTTTACGTTGCATGTTAACATGTTCGTTTGACTGAAATCGTACTAAATCTATTTTCTCTCAGGCTTGTACACCCAGATAATGCAGACGGGAGCTGAGCTACTCCTGCATGTATACATTCCAGCGTAGCCTAACTGGCTCTGGCACTCTGCTCATGTTCCGCAGTGTCCCTCTCGGGGCTGTGCAGTTTTCAACATATGCCCTGGTTTACAGTTGTTAAACTAGCCTACCTGCACTGACAGACCTGTCTTATTAATATTAATAATATTTTAATGTAATATTAGACTCTGGTGAATATAATAACTATAATGACCCTAAGATGAGAAAGTGGTGTTCTCAGCAGTTTCTCCTGCAGTTTTACATTCAATTTTGAGACACCAGTGCTGTGCTTCAGGTCAATGGAAGAAACCGTTGACTACTGTTCTTGCCTGTTCTTATCTCTATCCCATGGTCAAACCTTACATTGTTTTTTCAGGCACCACATCCGTTGGAGTGATTTCCCAACTGAAGTATGTATGGACTGAACAATCAATCTAAGACTTAAGGAATATATGCCAAGAGGCATTGAAGCCGTTCTAGATGCGATTGATGCTTGTTCGCACTTGTCACCTACTGTATACTTTAATTTCAAATTGAGTCTATTGAATCAAACTCACACAGACCATCAAATCCATCTTAATATTGTATCCTCCGATATTGTGTGTTCATGTTGCCTATTGATAGATTGACACGTGTATCATTATCCTCTTCCCACCATGCCCACAACACTTTCTCTTCCCTTACTCTTCTTCTCTATGGCTGTGTTCTGAAAGCCATACTAACGTCCTCCTAGCCTGGCTCCGCCCGCCTACTTCCGGCCAAATTTAATTTTCCCTTCAGTAGTCAATCTGGGTGTACAGTGCATTTCCCAGTTTTCTCCGGAGAATCTACAATCGTCCAATCAGCGAACAGAGCGAGTGGCTGAGAACGATGACGTCGAAGTCGCGCTCCAGTTTCAGTTGAATGCTGCGTTCCTTTATACTCAGAAGAAGGAGATTTCCGACTTGGTAGTTCCGAGTTCCGACCTGTCTGTGTTCCAGTGCATCTGCTCGCGAAAGTATGGACGCCTAAAACCTTTCTCGTCCAAATAACTAAACGTTAGGCTCTAACAAGTACCAGGTACCGGTAGATTCATAAAAAAAAAACGGAAATTTCCGAGTTCCCTGTCCAACTGGAACGCACCGTCAAAAGACGGTTCATGACACACGTGGCGACCAAACGTGATGCGATTGGTTGGCTAATCCAGAGTGGCACTGGGCAGATCCAATAGTTTTAAACTTCGACAGACACCCGCCTCCAAGTGAGTGAACATTTGCCAATTACAGCACTTTCAGACCTTCTGTACAAATGAAATGAAGTACGATGGTCTGGTTGGACCAGGCTAACGTCCTCCCTCCTACATACTCAACATCTACTACATACTGTCTATTTAAAAATTGATTGTGTATGATTGTGTGAGGTGGGTCGAAACATTCACACTGAAGTATACTCAAGCAATGAAGAATTTCCTCTTCTTCTTATAAGATTCCGGCCGTTTTACATACAGTCCTGTGTTTTGCACGGTTGAGGAAATGCAGAATTGTAAATAAAGAATAAAAAATAAACCTTCCTTGTCGTTTGAAAAGACGCAATGCATTGTGGGGCGGTTGAGTAGGAAAAGTATCCAATCGATCTATACCCCAAATCTTCAAAGTTAGTACTCATCTGGGCAATTCCCGCATACCCAAACCGTCACGTACTCAAATTGAAGTCAAAATGAGTATGTGTAGGACGTTATGGCTTTCCGAACACAGCCTGAATGTCTCTCTCTCTCTCTCCATCAGCCTGTTTGGTCTCAAGAGAGGGCACTTATCTCTGTTGTCTGTGGACCTGGTTTGTTATCCCAACGACCCTGTTGTAAGATGGCCCCTCCTGGGTCAAACACTCTTGACTACCAACTAAAAGCAATCAGCGCACACTATATAGTGGAGCCATTAAGACGCGCAATGGCAATAAGAGGCCATCTGAAGATACTCCAAAATGTTTAGGAAGTGGGGGGGATACAGTATAAAGAGAAAAAGAGAGAGGAGCAGAGACCTGCTGAAATCAATGGTCTCTTTTGGGGCTTCTGAAGTTATGAGAATCCCTTCAGTGGTTCACTCATTGAGAATCCTTTTGCTTCATCAGGGGAAGAGCAAGGGTGGGAGGAAGGATACTGTATATGTATTGGAGGAAGGAGTAAGAGAAGTAGAACCATATAGCAGGGGATTGTGGATCTCTTCACAAGGATCAGGTGGCATGAGATATTGTTTTCCTGAAGATAGAGAGCAGATGTTGGACCCTGCTGCAGTGCTATCTTGAGTGTTGTGTTTTGTCATCATAATATGACAGAGAACTGGGACAGATGTGCTATTTTTCTGCTAGTATGGACCACCCAACAAGTTGAGCTGTGTTTTGCTCGTCACGTATGGACTCAAAAGACTTGCTGCACAAACATGCATTCTTCGTTATTCCGATAACCTACAGAAGGTGATGTTTTGCAGGAGAACTTTTTGCATATCTCTGTGGGAAACAATCATTTGTTGAGCTAAAGTTAAAGATTGTAAAATATGTGCAATTTTTAATTTCATTTTTTCACCATGAATTTATTCTGAATACATTCTGGATTATTTTCCTGTAGCTGGGGTCATTTGTCTTTTTGCAGCATGTTGATCTTGTGTTTGGTGTGGAAAGGGAGCGCTTACACTGCTGCACCTGCAGTGTTCTGCTCTGACATCATTTGTGTGTGTGTACTGCATGAGTGTGTTCAACATGAACTAATTTTAGCGAGTATAGGGACTGACAACCAAGGCCCCTTGAATTTTAGGGTGTGTACATGCACATCTTGCTAGTTAGCATTGTTAAGCATACTGTAAGCCGTATAGTCCCCTGATAAATATTATATTGTTAAAATGTGAAACGTTTCTCAATTTGATTTGTTGTTCTTACACCTGGCTTGACAAAGCAGCCCCTTTACATCCTGGATTGGCGTTTATGCAACTGACTAATCCAAAGTGCCCAGGCTAGACTTTGTCAAGGCTGGCTGTATCAATCATCCTGGATGTCTTTATTCCACTTTTATGCAATAGGCCCCTGGCATACTGTAGATGCACACAGAACATGTCAGTATGGACACCAAACACACCTTTACCTTTAAATGTGTTTAAAAAGGAACACATTCTACTCTTTACCAACAGCTACATTCCCACATAGTTCAATTAGGTTTTGTGGAGGCAAAGGGGGAAATTACAGTCTCAAAACAATTATATTCAGCTCCCAAAACACAGCCGATCTTAAAACCGTAATAATGTAATTTTATACACAGCACATGCATTATGCATGGTCCAATCAACTAGAGATCCAGATGTAAGCAAGCTTTTCTTATTTAGTTTTCCCCATCAAAACTTTTTCCTTTTGTTTGTCAGTTCATTACAATTATTATATGTCGGTGTTCACTAAATGTATTTCCACTGCGAGCCCACTTAAGACATCGAATAGGCGAACGCAAGCACACTCCCAGGAACAATACCTAAACACAGTTAATTGCCCTAAAAACACACATAATGCGTTTAAACAGTGTGAGAGTACAATAGAGATTGCTAATGTGGTCATCTGTTTCACTGCATAGCGAAATTAGATCATAAAGCAACGAGAAATGCTTGGTTGGTGCAGCCCCGTGTTTGCTTCTGTTGCATTTCTGTGGGAACAAAGTGTACTCTAAGTATCCTTTTTATGGCCCCACATGCTGATATGACCGTGTGTGTGTGTGTGTGTGTTTTTCTCAGTGGTGGATACACACATCTGTATGTTAATGATGAATGAGAGAGGCAGGATTCAGCTCCAAACGGTGGTTCACTTTAAAGACCTGCGGTGGTCTCCCAGTAGTGAGGTCATTTCAGATATACATGGACGGACATTATGGGTCGGCCACTACACCAGTGTCATAGTCATCGGTTGTGTGATCTGCCCCACAACATGGATTTTTTTGCAATACCATCATTGATGGTATAAATAAATAATAGCCTAACTTCATTCCCTTCTATGTTGAGTCGTGGTCTGAATACTTACGCCTTTATATGGCAGTATTTCCCCTATGTCCATTTATCGACAGCCCCTGTTGATTTATGAGTGCTTCTGCTAAAAGCCTTCCACTCCTCATTCCTACTAGGACATCTAAATAGCGTAGCTCCTCCAAGGAAGAGGGCAGTGCATGACGTAGCATAGCCAGTTGGTGGGCAAGCAAGCTTCCACAAAGTCCCAGTGCATGCTAGGGCTGTGTTTTGGCAAGGACACGATACGCATCACGACACATGACCCATGCTATGATATATCATGATACATTGCCATACGATGTATATTGTGATATACTGTTTTGCAGTATTCCACATAGTTGAATTGAACATTTTAAACCAGCTGAAATACAAGTTGCTGTGTCATATATCACATTATATCTATCTATAAAGCAAGAATTATCTGTATGTCTGTCTGACTGTCTGTGTTCATGTGGCTCGCATATCTCTCTGAGTTTTAGTCAGATCGGCCTGAGCTTCCGTATATTGCTTGCTTGCGCACGGCACAAAGATGGGCATCCTTGATTTTGACGTTTTTTGGACCAAATATGTAGAAGTTATCACATTAATATCATGCTGGCGGCGAATACATGCGCGCACTGAAGGCCACAGTAACGACGGGCATGAAGTAGTCTCCGGCTAAACCCCGCCTCCCTCTGATTTGATTGGCTGCTGCAACCTAAGCATGAATTTACGAGTGGGACACACACACACACACACACAGCAGACTGACACAGCCTGTTGTTACTTCCTCTTTCAATGCACCCAACTTTCCAAACAAAACGTTCTTAAACCTTTCCACAGACATCACCAACTCCTCAAACCTGTCCGCTCTAGTGTTACAGATCGCACATTACGCTATTTTCACTGTTATAGAGTTAATGTATAGTTAAACACTTCCGCGACAGTGACATTTCAGTTAACGTGTCAATAGCATTTTCCAGCGTGTTACATTTAAGCATGTATAAGCTACTGCTTCCTACGGGCAGTGCACTAGTATTGATAATAAACGCAATTCAAATGAAAACCCCCCGGCAATTCAAGGCAACTAGCCGTATTGCGACATCTGCATGAGCGGAAGTTGTAGTTCACATGGGATGTCAACAAAGGGGCCCACCGTAGCAGGTAAACATGCCTGTTTTTACAGAGCTTAGGCTTGTATATCAACACCAGATTTCTTTTCAGCGCACTCACACTACGACAAGCAGCAGATTGTGAGGAGATATTCACTGATTTTGACAAAAAGTTCATTTTGTAAAAAGACATGCTCCAGCAGTGCTTCCTCCACCTTTAAATATCATCATCATCATCATCATCATCATCATCATCATCATCATCATCATCATCATCAACCTTTATTTAAACAGGCAAAAATTGCTAAGAAACAATGTCTTATTTAAGCAATGGCCTGGTAGGATGTGAATGACCTCCTGGGGGGAAATGGGAGAGGGAGAGAACAAGACAACACTGTACTATAGCCAGTAAAATCACACATAGACAACAATAACAAATTCAACATAGCAACAGAAGTTAGACAAACAGCAGTAACATACAGCATAGCAATAGATAAATGTACTAGGTCACGGTGAGCTTAGACTGAAGCAGCTACAGGTGTGCTTTATACATTTTGTTACGGCCTGTTTGAAGAGTCTAACAGAGGTAAAGGATTGTTGGTTCCAGCTGTCAGCGGCCGCAAACTGGAAGGAGGAATGGCCTAGGGAGGAGTATGCCCTAGGAGCATTTAACAGAATGAGGGGGGCAGAACGGGTGTTGTGTGTAGCGTGGGGGCGCAGGTGAAGAAGCTGAGTTACGCGCCCCACACACATCCTACCTCTACTGCGCGTCTACCTCGCGTCTGCGTCTGACTTTTTGTCACAGACTGTGAAATCACCGTAGAGCGAGCACACATCCAACCTCAGACGCACTGCTGATGCGCGTCGGAGGCACGTCTGCAGCGACGCTCCCCTTCACCTCAGGAGGCTCGCCTATTTTTTTTCTGAGAGCAGCGCGTCTCTCTCGCGTCTCTGTGCTTTAACTGATAGAGAAATACTCTGCTGACAGTCATACCAGCAGCATTCACTCTAGTTACACGTTTACCCGGTGTGTTTATTTCAAAATAAAACATCCATCAGTCATATACGCGAATAATCCCTTTATTTCACGATTTAATTGTGCAATCAAAATCCGAGGGATTTAAAACCTAATTTTCAATTAGTTCTGGCATTTCATTTTTGGATAAATGACACATATAGAGATCCAATATAGTGAAGAAATAAAAAAGATCATGATGAGCGCAACAGTTTTCCGTTGCTCTATCTGTGTCTACGGCCTTCTTCTTCCCCGACCACACCCCCCGTCTCTCTCCCCGTATAAATCAGTAAAGTGATTTTTGAAATACTCTGCTGAGAGTCATATTAACTTCATACTGGCAGCTTTCGCTGTAGTTTCACCATTTCCTGGTGTGTCCCCTTCAAAATAAAACTTCCAACAAGCGAAAACATGGCAGAAAAAAAAGAAAACAAATGGCAATGGGGCGCACGGATTACTGTCCAGACTCAATATAAATCATATGCATCATAGATGACATGAAATAACTTCATTTTTAATGGGAATTATCTATGAAAACTCTATGTAGAAAGATAGGGCTTTTAGAAGCAGCGCTGCAGCAGACGTTGCATGTGTGTCCGAGAAAAGTCCGAGAGAGGCAGCAGTAAGGTAAGGCGACGCGCTCCAGAGGTAGACGCAGGATGTGTGTGGGGCGCGTTAGATAGGGAGGAGTGAGACCTAGAAGAGTTTTAAAAACCAGCATCAGCCAGCGGATGTTGCGCCTGATGTCCAGGGGTGGCCAGTTTACCAAGGTGTAGAGGTCACAGTGATGGGTCCTGTACGGGGCGTTAGTTGCAAAACGGATGGCCGAGTGATAGAGGACGTTAAGCCGCTCAAGTGCTCCTTTACGGGCGGACCTGTAGATGACATTGCTGTAATGGAATAGTGGAAGGACAGTCAGCTGAACCAGGGAGCGTTTGACAGAGGCAGTGAATGAGGAGCGGTTGCGATAGAGGAAGCTGAGTCTGGCTTTTACTTTTGACTGCAGAAAGGACAGATGTTCATCAAGGAGAGACTAAAAACAAAGTAAAAACAGACTCATACTCCAAATACAGCGTATCTAGTTTTCCCTGTGCGTATGGGCCCAGTGAGCCCATTATGAGTAAGTGTGTGTGCCCTTTATGATTCTATAGGATGGTATTGATCTCTAAAGCATAGCCTCAGTGTGAGTCATAACCATTCCTTTGACTCCAGGCCCTCTACTCACACCTGATGCTGCCCGCTGCTTAAAGATATCCTCCTTAAAAAAACTGCACACAACAACTTCTTTATATCACCTTGTTGTTGTTGTGCACTTTTTCCCCCTCAGCACATTTTTATTCTTGTATCGTGTACAGGTCTTTTAACCCTCTGCTGCTCGAACTGCATCTACATTTTCTTATTTACAGCATCCATGACTCTCTCTGTCTCTCTTTCTTTCTCTCTCTCTCTCTCTCTCTCTCTCTCTCTCCATGCATGAGTCTTATCTCTCTCTCTCTCTTTGTAATGAATGACTGCCCATTTATCTGAGTGTCAGCCCTCAGAAGGTGTGTCTTTTCCAAATCAATAACTTATTAGTTTAAGGAGTTCTCTGCCTCTCTCTCTCTCTCTCTCTCTCTCTCTCTCTCTCTCTCTTTCTTCCCTTTACCCTATCATCAACAATTACCCTTCCCTTTATCCTTGTTTCCCAACATTATTTCTCTTCACTTACTCCTCTAATCATTTCCCCCATCAGGCCCGGTTCTAGACAGTTAGATTAGGGTGGGCCTGCCGAAATTTTGCCCTTGTAAGATCTCTGTGTCTGCTTTTTGGCACATTTACTGTGAATTGTGTAGAACATAATATGTAAATAAACTTTGAGTGTTGCTGTGTGGGAGATTTGATTCTTGCATGTTTTTTTTCCAAAATGTTTATGAATAACATATAGGGGAGAGTGGCCTAAGTTGTGCATTTTGGAAGTTGTGCCACCCCTTGTTTCTAGAAAACCATGGAAGAAATTGGAAATGTGACCACATATTTAAGAAGAGCCATCCATTTGACTCATCCTGTAAAGAAGGGAGACACAAGGAATATGATATAAGCACATTTAAGCTCAAAAAACTGTGTTTTGCCTTTCAAAGTAAAATTTCCATGATCAAGTTTTTTGATTATTGTGTCTGAACACTTATAGACAAGTTTGAAAACATTTGACACATGTTTTAGTGCTTTGGTATGCTACATTTTGAGTCTATACAGTTAGCACGATGTCAGCCCTAAATTGCTGCATCATGCTTATTATCCAAATTTCTGGGATTGGGGTGATTTGTGCCAAAGGGCCTAGGTGAGTAAGTAAGTAAGTAAAATGTATTTATAAAAGCACATTTATGACATTTTGCACTGTCCAAAGTGCTGTACATAGTGCATTCAGTAGGTAAACAATGAAGGTAAAATAACAATAACCAAAATAAAAGACGTAAAGCCCATACATCCACATAAACACAGATAGTGCAGAGGTAAGATAGTTAATGGGGAGGAAACACCAGGGTGTACATAAGGGTTTTGAGCCTTGATTTAAAGGCAGAAATGTAGAGGGAATCACATTTGTCAGGTGGCAGTTGGTTCCACAAGCACGGAGCAACTAGTGCAAAGTACATTTCTGAGAGTTGTGCCAGTGGCATGGCTGTATACGCTGGTCACCAAAAGAAAGTGATTGTCTACAGTAGCTCAGAAAAGAGTGACATCTCAATTCCACTTAACGACACCACTGATGAGAGTTCAGATGGCCAGAAAGATGATGATGGTGACTTTGTCATTGTGAGCTTTGCAGGTAAAACCATTAGATCTGCTAGGCCTTGTTTAAGAATATTGTCCTTCAATCTTTATCAACTATTTACTTTATTTACTTTAAATACACCTTAAATAAGTGATTGTCTAATGGATTTGTCTTGCATTACAGTTTATGAGATATATAGCAATGGCACTATTTTCCCCCTTGGTATTCTCTCCAACCGCACAACTTACACCACACCGGGGGCAAGTTGTGCAACAAGACAACTTTTTTTCCGAAAGCTATATTTCTTCAACAGTTTATTCCAGATCCAAAGTTTTTATTGCCAGGGATGTACAACACCCTGAAATATATGTACATATTTGAGTTGGAGACTTTACTGTCAAGGCCTTACTTTAAAAGTCACTTTGAGTGAAAAGTTGCACAACTTAGGCCACTCTCCCCTAATAAACATTATATACAACATAATGTATCTTTTTTTTATTTGCAGTATTAACTGTAGGCAGCCTGAGCTGATAGAAGAGAAAGCTTTGGGACTGGGCAACCTGGATGGTGCTAGTCCAGAGCTACACTCAACAAAAATATAAACGCAACACTTTTGTTTTTGCTCCCATTTTTCATGAGATGTACTTAAAGATCTAAAATTCATTCCAGATACACAATATTACCATTTCTCTCAAACATTGTTCACAAATCTGTCTAAATGTGTGATAGTGAGCACTTCTGCTTTGCTGAGATAATCCATCCCACCTCACAAGTGTGCCACATCAAGATGCTGATCTGACATCACGATTAGTGCACAGGTGTGCCTTAGACTGTCCACAATAAAAGGCCACCCTGAAATGTGCAGTTTTGTCTCACAGCAAAATGCCACAGATGCCACAAGCATTGAGGGAGCGTGCAATTGGCATGCTGACAGCATGAATGTCAACCAGATCTGTTGCTCGTGCATTGAATGTTCATTTCTCCACCATAAGCCGTCTCCAATGGCGTTTCAGAGAATATGGCAGTACATCCAACCGGCCTCACAACCGCAGACCACGTGTAACCACACCAGCCCAGGACCTCCACATCCAGCAGGTTCACCTCCAAGATCGTCTGAGACCAGCCACTGAGACAGCTGCTGAAACAATTGGTCTGCATAACCAAACAATTTCTGCACAAACTGTCAGAAACCGTCTCAGGGAAGCTCAACTGCATGCTCGTCGTCCTCATCGGGGTCTTGACCTGACTCCAGCTCGTCGCCGTAACAGACTTGAGTGGGCAAATGCTCACATTCGATGGCGTCTGGCACGTTAGAGGTGTTCTCTTCACGGATGAATCTCGGTTTACATTGTTCAGGGCAGATGGCAGACAGCGTGTGTGGCGTCGTGTGGGTGAGCGCTTTGCTGATGTCATTTTGTGGATCGAGTGGCCCATGGTGGTGGTGGGGTTATGGTATGGGCAGGCATCTGTTATGGACGAAGAACACAGGTGCATTTTATTGATGGCGTTTTGAATGCACAGAGATACCGTGATGAGATCCTGAGGCCCATTGTTGTGCCATACATCCATGAACATCACCTCACGTTTCAGCAAGATAATGCACGGCCCATGTTGCAAGGATCTGTACACAATTCTTGGAAGCTGAAAATGTCCCAGTTCTTGCATGGCCAGCATACTCACCGGACATGTCACCCATTGAGCATGTTTGGGATGTGCTTGACCGCGTATACGACAGTGTGCACCACTTCCCACTAATATCCAGCAACTTCGCACAGCCATTGAAGAGGAGGGACCAACATTCCACAGGCCACAATTGACAATCTGATAAACTCTTGCGAAGAAGATGTGTTGCACTGCATGAGGCAAATGGTGGTCACACCAGATACTGACTGGTTCTGAGTCCCCAGACCCCCAATAAAGCAAAAAATCACATTTCAGAGTGGCCTTTTATTGTGGACGTCTAAGGCACACCTGTGCACTAATCATGATGTCAGATCAGCATTTTGATGTGGCACACCTGTGAGGTGGGATGGATTATCTCAGCAAAGCAGAAGTGCTCACTATCACACATTTTGATAGATTTGTGAACAACGTTTGAGAGAAATGGTAATATTGTGTATCTGGAATGAACTTTAGATCTTTAAGTCCATCTCATGAAAAATGGGAGCAAAAACAAAAGTGTTGCGTTTATATTTTTGTTGAGTGTATATACTATACACACTATAGTATAGATATATAGTCTTTCCACTGTTGGCTCCAATGTCCAGCTGGGTGCAAATAGTAGCCAGCCGAGGTCACGACCCTGCTAGGAGGGTCCGGGGGTATGTCCCCCCGGGAGATTTTTTTAACCTTTTTAAAGTGAAATGCATGAATCTGGTAGCCTGGACGATAGAGGGTCTGGCCACGATCAATAGTAATTTCCAACTCAAGGGGCGGCTCCTACTCGTGCATTTCAAATGCCACTGCATGCAGTTGGATAGCACTACAACCAATCAGAGCGATGCACAAGGCGACGTAAGCCCCTTTCGTTTAGTGAACAGCTGTTAAACTGTTAAATTAAACGTTTGCCGTTGTCGGTCGGCAAAATAGAACATTCCACTTACTTGCTAATGAAAGATTTGTGTGCCGTCTTCCAAATCGTTAAGGGTCGAGGCCAAAGCAGTCTCAATCTCACACAACATATCCGCAGCCATCTTTGATGTTTACTATCACGGCTTCGACGTCGCATGCACGTCACTGTCGTCATCCGGTTACGTCCTCCCCAGAGTACCATATAAGGGGCTCTGGCGCGCCCATATTAGATAGAACCAATTGGGGGGCGCGGCTCTGCTGCTGACCCAGTGTCTCACCTGTCTGTCTCGTCTCCTGTCGTTTCTATGTTTTTTGTTGTTTTAAGTGATCGTGCCTGCATTCTCTTTGTGGCAAGATGAAGTTCAGCGACGGCATATTACTTTGGCTGGCTGTGTGCCTTCTCAGTAGTTTAATCGCCGAAGTATGGAGTTTATACGAAAAAGCCGGCATCCTCACCTACACGCGAGCCCAGGTGTTGTCACTCAGGCACTCAATCAAGCCGGAGGACTCTGGTCTGGAGCTGCTGATCAAGTATCCGCAACTCAAAAACATCGGGACGCGAAAATGGACTAAAATAAAGAAAAGAGGATCCAGAGGCGGCGTGAGAGAGCGACTAAGGAGGCGCGGCAGCAGACATCCTCTACCGGTAATAACTTTTTCTAATGTTCGCTCTTTGAGCAACAAGATGAATGAACTGATCGCTAAAGTTCAATATGACAATGAGTACCGACAGAGTAACCTCATCTGTTTTACGGAAAGCTGGTTGAAAGAGGAGATGCCAGACCCCAATTTACCGGGTTACACAATAATTCGGGCTGACAGAGACACTAATTCGTCACGAAAATCTATTGGCGGTGGCTTGTGTGTCTACATGGACACTCGCTGGGCTACCCAGTACACCGTCCGGGAACGTGTGTGCACACATGATTATGAAATCCTGGTTGTCTCTTTTCGCCCCTTTTACCTCCCGAGGGAGTTTGGCCAGATTACAATCATATTGGCCTACGTACCTGGGCCGGACTTTGTGGGAGCTGCAGCCAGGATAGCCGAGAGTTATAACATCGCTCTGTCCCGTGCAGTTAACCAACCCGTCCTGTTGCTTGGGGACTTTAACTCTTGTGACCTGTCCGATCATCTGCCCACTTTACATCAATACGTGGACTGTCCCACCCGCCTGGCACGTACCCTGGATAAGTGTTATGGCAACATACCTGACGCCTATAAATCCATCTGTAGGCCTGCCTTGGGGAAATCTGACCATAACGTCGTCCATCTACTTCCACGTTACAGGGCTAAGTTGAGACGGGAAAACACAGTGACCAAGGACATTGAGATCTGGACTGAGGACTGTAGGGAGGAGATGAAATGCGAGCTGGAGACTACCGACTGGCTCTTTCTTAACTCATGTGACACCCCTCATGAACTAATTGACACTTTCACGTCTTATCTGTTGTTTAATGAAAGTAAAATCACTCGAACTAAAACTGTTAGAATATTTCCTAATAACAATGTATGGATGTCTAGTGATCTTAAGGAATGCATTCGTGAGAAAAAACACGCTTTTAGTAATGGTAACACTGAATTACTTAAGGAAAAAAAATGTGAACTAAGATCTAAACTGAGTAAAGCTAAAATAGAATATAAGGATAAAGTTGAATGTCATTATTTCTCAGGAAATGCCAAGAAAGCATGGGAAGGTTTAAATGTGATGATGGGCAGGGAGACTAAGAAAAAGTGTACCCCCTTGTCACACCCCTCTCCATCTTTTGCAAATGATTTAAATGTCTTCTTCAGTCGTTTTGACAAGAATGATTTCAGTGCTGAACGTGATAGTGTGTGTAGATCCATTCCTGGATATGTCCCTATTACACTGAATGAACATGAGATTGTAGCCAGCCTGTCTAGTGTAAAGCCCAACTCGGCCCCGGGGCCGGATGGCCTGAGAGGGAGAGTTTTAAAAGAAAATGTTTATGAACTTAAAGGTATTGTGCTGGAGTTATTTCAGTGCTTGCTTAATTCTTTAACAATGCCCAAATTATGGAAAATGTCTCATATTGTGCCTATCCCTAAAAAACCTGGAACTACTGAATTAAAAGATTACAGGCCCATTGCACTTACTTCTATCTTAGGAAAATGTTTTGAGAGAGTTATAAGCAGACAAATCACAGCATCGGTTTCTAACAGCTTAGATCATCTTCAGTTTGCTTACAAAAGCCATAGGGGAACCGATGACGCAACCATCAGTATGTTCCACACTCTCTCAAAGCACCTTCAAGCCCCCTCCCACTTTGCTAGGGCCTTGTTTATCGATTTTACCTCTGCCTTTAACAGCATGCAGATTCACATCTTATTGCAAAGACTTATCGAGATAGGAGTGAACGGTGGTATCATCCACCTTGTTAGGGACTTCCTCTCTGACCGTCCTCAACAGGTTCTGGTTAATAATACTCGGTCCGACATCACTGTACTTAATACTGGCGCCCCGCAAGGGACCATTTTATCCCCACTACTTTTTTCCATATATACAAACGAATTCCAATTAGATCTGGAAAACTTTCGTTTGTTTAAATATGCTGACGATATGGCCCTGGTTGCCTTATAAGGGGGACACAGTCGGAGAGGGAGCATATAGAGCATATGTGGCATCTCTTCAGAAGTGGTGTGATGCAAGTTCCTTAGAGATGAATGTCACAAAAACACAGGAACTTGTTTTTCATGAAAAGGACCATGTGCAGCCCCTTACAATTAGGGGACAAGTTGTAGAGGTAGTAGACAGTTTCAAATATTTAGGTACATTTATTGATTGCAATCTAAATTTTAGTGAAAACACAGACTATATTTTTAAAACCTGTAACCAACGTCTCCATCTACTGCGCAAACTCAACTCATTCAGAGTGAGCAAGCACATTATGGAAACAGTTTATAAGAACCTTATTGAGGGCATTTTAACCTTTAATATGGCAATGTGGTATGGTAACCTAAACGTAAAAGGAAGAAGCAAGCTACAGAGAATAATAAACCTTGCCTCAAAAATCATAGGGACAAAACAGAAACAATTAAGTTGTATGTACGAGGAAGTGCTGAGGAAAAAAGCTGTTAAAATAGCAAACGATCCGTCCCATCCACTCCATAGGGAGTTTGAACTTCTTCCCTCGGGTAGACGTTACAGAGTGCCAAGGGCAAATCGTAACATTTTTAAAAATTCCTTCACTCCTAAAGCGATTGGGGTACTGAACACCATGTCCCGCTGATGTGTATACTGCCACTGCTGCCCTGCTTCTTGCCCTGAAGATGTCTGTGTGTAAATGTTGTTGTTGTTGCTTTTTGTTGTTGTTGTTGTTGTGTTGTCCTGCTTGTTGTTTTTTATGAGACCAAAGACAAATCTCCACACCGTGGACAATAAAGAATTAACTAACTAACTAACTAACTAAACCATAGCCAGATTTCTGGCTTTCTTGATAAAGCTTCAACGGAGCGTGTCCAGACCAACACGCGCAGCAAATTTAATTTGCCAGTGCCTAGTGGCAGGTCTGGGAATGCCAGGCTATGAATCTGGTGCACTTTGAGAGGAAAATTAAGAGGCTAAATCTGAGGAATTTTGTGTGAACAAATGATTTGGAGACATTGGGTCGGATGAATTAGAAGCTATTGAAGAAAGGCACATGGATTTTCCATAGAAATATACATTTGAAATACAATATTATGCAGGGTCCTCTGGGATGGGCTTGGTGCTCTTTTTCTTTTACGGAACATATTTTTCTGTAATACAATGAATTAATTTAAATGCAGTGAGAGGAACGAAGCAGAAGAACTCTGTTGTCCAGTTATCCTTTTTTCCACAGACAAGGGTGAAATAGGCTATAGACTATAGACAGTGCATGGGCAACTGAGGGCAGCCCCATTTTCATTATTATTATTAGGGGGCCAAGCCCGAGTAGGGCCTGGGACCGCGTTTTGCAGAGCAACGCGGTTCCCAAGCCCTGCGGGGCAGGGAACCCTATTGTTTTTGTCGGGATTATTATTATTATTATTATTATTATTATTATTATTATTATTCTTCCACCTGTAGAACTGGTGCTGCAGCCCAAACCGTAAAAAGTTGGGACATGCCATTTGCAGGGCTTATCCAGGTCCGTGCCTGGTACGCAGACAAAAAAAATCAGACATGCCGGCCACTAGGTGGCGCTACAACAAAGAAAAACGCGTTTTGGCCTATAACTTCCGCACCGAAAGTCCGACAGTCAAAAACTTTATATCCACAGATGCCCACAAGTCAGCTGCATCTTTTGAGATAGGCCACGCCCATTTGCGTATATATAGATTTTTCACTACATCGCAAAAACAGTGTCAGTCACCAAAACATACTCCTCCTACAGTTTTTGCCCGATTTGGACGAAACCAAAAGCATTATGCTCTACCGAGTGTTTTGGCGGGAAATTCAAAAAAGTGTCTTTACAATGGAGAGGTTGACAATTTGATTTTGCTATAACTCCCCAACCGAACATCGCACATTCAAAAACTTGACATCCACTTGTTTGGTACATTAAGCTGCATCATTCTATCTAACGTTGTTTTGCGAATGTCATCCATAGGGGGCGCCAAAACCACAAAAAGCAAAGAAAACTCGTTTGGGGCTATAACTTCCACACCGAACATCCCACAGTCAAAAACTTTATATCCGCAGATGCCCACAAGTCAGATGCATCTTTTCAGATAGGCCACGCCCATTTGCGTATGGGAATTGTTTTCGTTACATCGCAAAAACTATGTCAGTCGCCAGAACACACACCTCTTACAGTTTTTGCCCGATTTGGACGAAACCAAAAGCATTATGATCTATGGACTCCCACGAGCAACATATGTATAAAGAATTTTTCTACGACCATCGGAAGACCAAGCGGTAGCGCTTTAAAGATTTGCACATTAGCTACCTTGTACCAAACTGCTCCTAAATCCAAAACGATTCATCCTATTAACACCAAACTTCACACGTGTTTGTCCTATGGTTCTCAGGTTGGTTCTACTTTTTCCTTAAATTTCTCCAAAAGGGGGCGCCAAAAACACACTTGAGCATCTTTCGCTGCAATTTTTTTGCCTTTTGGTCTATAACTCCCAAACGAAACATCCCACGTTCAAAGGGGCTGGCAGTCGGGACCATAAGCAACCACTCATTTCGCTTATGCCTCGGGCCGGCTCTGCTGACCAGTGACCACTATAAGCGGGTGGGTAACTTGGGGGCAGGCTGACCTGCCCACCCAATAATACAATTAGAAGCAATGCATGGAAATGGTATATTCTTTAGTATTAATTAATTGTCTGAATTTTATTTGACATTTTCTTGGACAGCGAATGAACAGGTCCGTCCAATATTGGGTCTGGACATCCACCTAAAAAAAATATATATATTTTTGATTGGGTGGGCCCAGCCCACCCTGGCCCCTGGCTACTGCCGGCCCTGTCCCCCATTCTCAATGACAGTTTAGTGTTAGTTCAAATTAATTCAAATCAGCAGTCACCTGGAGTAGCTCAAGCCAATTAAAGGGCCACTGTTTCCACATTGGGTTATTTTTGTATCTAAATTTGAAGAGACTTAGAAAAATAGAAATGAATAACACAATAAAAACAAAAAAACAACATAACCGTACAATGCGTACATAGATGAACACTTTAACTTATTGATATAATCGTGTTACAATTGTTTCAGAAGTGTTTGAATAACTATGGTTATTTGGCAATATCTAACTAATTATATGTATTTGCATGTCTTTAAAAACTAGATGTTGGATAAATCCAGTTAAAATCTGTATTGAATTATTTTCCAAATATACGTAAGTGTCAAATGTTTTACAGACAATATTTTGGATAAAGCATTTTGTAATTTTTTAATAAAAAAAATATGTACAGGTCTTAAAAATGAGTTTTTTTCCACGTGTTCTTAAAAACTATATATCATAAATATGACAAGTACCAACTTACAAGTTCCTCTGTAAGAACCTGTAGACTAGTACCAAGAATGATCGAGGAAAGTTTAGTTGATGCAAGTGCTCTAGAGATTTGTGGTTCACAATATTTGAAAAAAATACGTATGAGATCATTTCTGTTAAAGATGGTTGTGTAGGAGAAATATACAGACGCAAACAGACAAGGTTTAGTCAAGTAAACACCTGAATATACATTTTGGACCTTTCATACTAGTATGAAAGAAGACATGTTATGGAAGCTAAATAACCAAAAATCTAAAAAATTTACTAGGGTTTAATTAAAAAAAAAATCTTGCAGTGTCTCCCCTTAAAGGAAATTTGTCATCATGGTGTGCATACCTACTCACTGATACTTAGAGCATGGACAGAATAACTCACAGTGTGACACCAGTTATTTTGGCCAGCACGACTTGGACAAACACACTGTGTAAGTATACTGTATAGCAGGTGAGCCAGCTAAAGTATAGTTAATGTGCCCATCTAAGCCCATTTCGTCTGACTTCAGTGCCTGTCTTGGACACTCAAGTGGCGCTTCCTGCTGATACAGTGGTTTATCCAATAATCGAGATGGCACACAGATCAACATTACAAACCATAAGAGAATGCAATGGTGTGTTTCTTAGTTTTTTCTATTTTCCTCTGTGCTGTTCTCAGCATCTATCCCTCTATCCTTGCTGTGTTTTTTCTACCTCTCAGATTCCCCTCCACCTCTCTTTCTCTTTATTTTCCTCTCCTCCACTCTCTTTCTCCATCTCTCTCTCTCTCTCTCTCTCTCTCTCTCTCTCTCTCTCTCTCTGCAGCGTGTGCAGCCATTAGCCATAACTCTTTATGAATGATTACCGCTACTTATGGCAGGCCGCGCGCCGAGTGCCGACATAAAGCACTCAAAAGGGCTTTGTTGGAAGTCACAATAAAGAATGTATTGATAGTCCTTCTGC